>JBAOKB010000074.1:0-600000 GCA_037044905.1 Hortaea werneckii | reverse complement strand
CGGGATGCGGATGAGAAGGGGAAGATCAAGCAGGGTTGAGGGGACAGAGGCCGGCGAGTGGGGGTGTGAAGAGGAAACGGGAGGATGAGGAGGAGCTGGGCGAGGATGCGCCGGAGAGAGCGAAGGCTATGAAGGAGAAGGAGACGAACGCTGCTGCTGGAGAGGGTCAGAGTCAGTCACAGCCGAAGAAGAAGAAGGCGAAGGGTCCTAAGGGTCCGAATCCCTTGAGTATGAAGAAGAGTAAGAAGGAAGTCGAGCAGACTAAGCAGAAGAAGACGGCATCAAGAGAGCTTGAGGACGAAAGGTCTGCGATCCGCAAAGCTACAAAGCAAGATCCACAGGTTGCTGAGAAGGCCATGTCGGCTGAGGTTGCGGTGGGAGAAGGCGGTGGTGAGGGTGGAGGAGATGCCCAGAGGAAGAGGAAGAGAAAGCGAAAAGGTAAAGAAGGAACAGCTGAGGATCAGCAGGGCGACGAGGCGGATGTAAACGGTGATGGAGAATGAAGAGAATTGTGATAGTATCGACTAATCAGGGAGAACGTGCGGTTCGTCATTCTGATACCCCTGTACAACAATGCAATGCTTGAAGATGGCGGTCCCAATATCACTTAGCTCACAAGAATCCACCCATGGGATGTGAGAGCACGTGTTAATGTGACGTCCTACACCCACCCACTTCGCGTGCATGGCGGCGTTTGCCACTGACCATCATTGAAACCTACCCGTCCATGTCCCTCGACCTCACACCTTCTTACCCTGAGCAATAAGATCGCTAACCTTAGGTGGCAAGACCAACGCGCCTCGATCGTTCCTCTTGAAAAACTCCACCAGCAGCTGCGCCGCCTTCTCCGGCACATCCTCCTGCACAAAATGTCCTGCTTCGGGAATAACCTGCAATTGGAACTTCCCTTGCATCTGCCCGATCATGAGATCCTTGTCCAACCGATCCGTGCCCGCCAGGATCAGCAGCTTCGCCCCTCTCCCCTTCAGGAACTTCTCCGACATGCCCTTGAACCAGTCTTCCCACCATGGAGCAGTGGCGTTGAGATCAGTCCGCCAGGTATACTTCCCCAAGGGGGTCTGGATGAGAAGCGAAGGGACGGAGGCTTCGGCGCTCCGTTTATCGCGGACCGTGCGGGAGCGCAGGTGCCATTGGATCGCTTCGTCGACCGAGCCGAACATTTTGGGCCGGCTGGAGAGGTAGGTGCGCATGTGTTGCAGGGCTTCGATGGCGGAGCCTTCAACCACGTCGATGACGGCGTACCCGATGATCTGGGTGCCTAGGGCGAAGTCGACGGCGAGTTGGGTGCAGATTGCGCCGCCTAAACTGTGGCCGACCAGGACGGAGGGCGGGATTGTAGGCCAATTCATCGTAGCTTGCGTAAGCTTGATCATGTTCAGGGCGTCTTGTGTTAGGGTTGGGAGACTGAAGTCGACGATCTCTTCCTGCTCATTGTCTTGCTTGGCTACGATAGAGCCATGCGCCCTCGCTTCGAGGGAGAGGATGCCAGCCCCAGGGATCTTCTTCAGCACTTCTTGTGCGAAAATGGCAAAGCTTAGTCCGCTAGCTCCGGCTCCATGGTGGCAAATGAATAGCGGCCCTTTCTGTACGTCTGTAGGTGGAGTCAGGTAGACGTGATACTGCGCCTTGGCGCTCTGGGCTGGGTCGGCATGGTCGAGGTATAGTTCTTGCGCGAAATAGTTTGTCCAGTGCGTCGGAGGAGCCACCTGTTCCCGCGAGCTTGGTCGGATGGTGTTGATGGAAGCAGCAGAATCCGCTGAGCTGGCCGAGGAATCTGAGGAGGATCCGTCGTGATCAGGAAGGGGTCCTGGGGTACCTATGGGCTTTGGTTTGGGCCGTGCGGATGCAGCCGGTGCTTGAGTCTCTGATGATTGCTGTGTAGGCGGTGGCTGATTTTGATTGACGCTTTGCCTGAAGAGGTCGGACATGTTGTGTAGCTATGGGTAGCTTTCAGCCTGCAGCGAGGTTGTGTGATGGGATATCATCTGACACCGGGATGGCGTGCAGGATGCGTGGAAGACTCGAGGTGGGTGAGACTTTGGAGCAGATTAAGGGGCGCTTTCACATGTCAATGCAACGTCACTTATGTGCTTTCTCTTTTCTGCAATTTTGTTCTTTTTCTTCAGATCCAAAGCGCCTGTATATAGCCTCCTGTTACAACGCTCTATGCTGCCATAGCACGCAGGCCGCCTACATAGTACACTACCTTAGTAACTTTGACGGGCGCAGCTGGAGAGAAGCAGCCGCTGCGTGCCTGCCTAAGGCAAACTAGCGCCAACCCAGATGGTTGGTTCTCAACCGCCACAGTGGCTGCGGATCTGACTGCTGGCCCATATCACATCGCAGATCATCACTGCGGTTGACTGCGTGGACATGTATGTACTATGTACACCACATGCAACGTCTGTCTCGTACAGGAGACTAGCACTTAAGAGCGTGGAGAGCGACGAGCCAACCGCCTTTCTACTTGCTGCTATTTGCCAGCGGAAGGCTTCCGGCTGACCAAGAGGGCGGGAAAGTCTACCACCATGATTCCGTTTGATTCCATCATCAAGGTATCATTCGCGCTTTCCCCTTGTGAAGTTGGAGTTTCGCTAGCGCCGAGCGCCACAGATCGCAGCCGAAGCTCGTGCCACAAATGACGTTCCAACCCGCATCTCGTCGTCGATCTTCTGGAGCTTCTGCCGTGCGTGAGCGGGACGGAGGATGAAAGCAAGGCAGCAGAGAGGATGCATCATATCTGAAATACCAGCCTCATCTTAGCCACGACCACCTTTCCCATCGACCTTGTTTCCTGCTCCACTGCGTCGCATTGAGCCGGCGTTGTTCACCTGGGGTCGTAATTCATTGAAGAAGGATACTAGCAACTCAGACAAGCGGGCGACGTTGTTGTTTTGAAGCAGGGTGCAACGACCATGTCCTTGTGGGGATCACGGAAGAAACAGAACGGGACACAGGAGGGTGCAGAAGACGACGAGTCACACACCGGAGACATGCCACCACCGTCACGGCGATCGGGTGGCAGTAGGAGTCGGGAGCCAACAGAGCGAGACCGCCTGCTGCCGGCGAACAATCGCCCACCGCACGCCGACGGCTATCTCGACCCAGATGACCCTGCTGTAAGTTGAGACTATGCATTACCTGTGACACGTGAGATGGGGGCAGTGGTGGCCAGCGATATCAACAAAATGCGGCCGGCTGACATGCCCTGATCTCTTAGGTTTCCCCTTACAATCTCTGGACCGTACGCTTTCTCCGATTCTTCACTTTCCTGTTCCTGGCCCTCACGTTCCTCTGGTGGGTGCTGCTACTCGTCAGCATCTTCGTCTCACCACCAGGCCTCAACACCCGCGGCAGCGGCTTCTTCGACTTCTCCTACTCCTGCCTGACCCTTGGTCTATTGCTATGCAGCTTGCTCTTCTTCAACGCGCCATCACTGGCCATGCGCATATGTCAGGGCATCGTCGGCATTGTCCTGCTCATCGACCTGATCATCATTGTCAGCGTGGCAAGGCTGAGGAACGAAGAGGGCCCGCCAGGCATAGCAAGCTTGGTCTGGGCTATCTTCATCAGCGGATGGTGCATCATGACTGATCGCGTGGTCACCTGGGGCAAGAAGGAAGAAGAGGAGCGTCTGACTGGCCGTCCTGAGACGCGTCGCACTTTGAAGGAATGGCTTGAGGTTCTCGTCGCCACCGTCATTCTTGTCGTCTACATTATCATCACCGTCCTCATGACCGCAACTCTTGTCCTGCGCGCTCGCGATGCAACCTTGGAGATGGATGGCGAACGCTACTACGTCGATGGTGACAAAGTACGAGGTCCATCTCGCCTGTATTGGCCAGCCAGAGGTCAACGGTACCAGGGTACCCACTATTCTCCTTGAAGCAGGCGAAGACCCGCTTGAATACGATTTTGAGCACTGGGCGTACGCCGCGTATAAGAATGGTACCATCGACCGGTACTGCTATTGGGATCGTCCCGGTACGCCTGGTCTGACAACGCGCCCTCGCCTCACAGCGCCGGCATGTCCGCCGACAACCTCGCGGAGGCTCTCGCCAAAGCTGGCGAAGAAGGCCCATGGATCCTCGTCTCCTCTGGCTATGGCAGCGTCGTCTCACGCATCTTTTCAGCGCGAAACTTTAGGAATGTGGTGGGCATCATGCTCGTCGATCCTCTCCACGAAGATCTCCTGTATCGCATCGCCAATCCTAGCCGTGGCTTCCTGCTCTGGGCCTGGGGAATCATCAGCCCACTCGGTATCCAGCGGATCGGCGGAGCGCTGTTCAAAGGCCGTACACGTGAAGACCGCGTCTATGGCCGTGAAGCTTACCAAGGGGGCCGGTTTATCAAAGCACAGCTGCAGGAAAACCTGGTAGCGGACTCGCTGACGAAATCCGAGGTCGCATCCGCCCGCACCATCCAGGCGACGGATACCCCGCTCGTCGTCATCTCATCTGGCATCCATGTCCGTTCCGATGAGGTTTGGCGAAGGAAGCAGGAAGATCTTACGAAGATTACAGGCAACCTTGTCGCGTGGGAGGTCGTGAATAAAGCGCCCGCATTACGTCTGGCAGACGTACAACGGACGGCAGGTGATGGAGAAGCGGCTTGGAGAGTTGGTGAAGAAGCGACAGGAGCCGGGACTTGTGCTGGAGAACGCCTTGGAAGGTTTGTTGAGCAGCCTAGAATGGAGTAAGAGAGGCGGCTAAAGATGTTTGGAAAGCAGATTGTAATGACACGTAATGGGGCCTTTCCCTTCATGATCACGTTTGAAAGTTTTGCTTGTTCAGGCTAGGGCTTCTATCATGCATGATCTTTGTTTGTTTGCTCAGTGCATAGCGTGAGAAATGGCTTTGGGGCCTGTTTTGTTATAGTTTTTGGAATCAATACCACTCTTAATGACTTGACTGCCTTTGCGTTGACCTGGTCCTATGTGCCTGACGGCCATCATCAGCATTGTGTCTTCTGCGAAACACTGTAAGCGGTAATGCTGTGCAGCGAGCGGTCACACGTCATTGGCAGAATCATATCGCTGAATGCGCGCTCATGCAAACGTTCTCTATTCCAAGCACTGTCTATACGAGGTAATGCCGCTAAGCCTACAAGCCCAGAAGCTCTAGGACCTTATCCTATCGCTAATACAAACCCAAGCTTCCACTCATCAAAAGGAAACTATCGCTTGTCGTCCTCGTCCGGAGGCTCGCTAGCGCCATCCCCTTCATCGAAAACATCACGCTCTTGAGCGTCCTCGTCGTCGGTGAAGTCGTCGCTATACCCCGGCCTGCCACCTTCCAGATCGTCTTCGTAGGTCGTGTGCAAGCTCACATCGTCATCCCTTCTCAGCGCATTGATCGCTCTCCGCTCATTCGGATCGTCGTTGTATTCGTTCCCGCTTTCGCTTCTCCTCCCACCATGCTGGGCAGCCTCCGCTTCCTCAGCCTCCAACTCGCGAGCCCGTACTTTTGTCCGGCTGTAGATGAAATACCCCGTAAGTGCACCAGCGATCATACCGATAAGGATGCTGATATAGCTTACAGCCTTGGTCTTGCCGTCCATCTTATCGCCATTCTCTGCAATATCACCTAACCGACTCCCAACAAAGATATGCAGAAGCAGTTTCGGCGACGCGATCGCAGTAGCCAGGGCAAAATTCTGCCATGTGACCGTAGGGATGGTCGAGATCGCCCCGTTCGAAAAGCTGTACGGGCAAAGGACAGAGCCGCATCATAATCAGCAGCTTCAACCCATCATGCTTCAAGACCAAACTCAACGCCGCAAACCGTTTATTCTGCTCCGCTATCCGCGAAACATAACCCTTCAGCAGCGTCTTGCTCACGATGAAGCTGCACGTGGAGCCCACAATCGTCGCCGAAGCCAGGATGAACCACCCTTTCATCCCAAACACGAACCCGCCAATCGTCACGCACGTCGAGTACCCGATCATAGGCGGGAAGGAGACGAAAAAGGTCATGAGCCATAGGATCACCCAGCCCGCGGACATCTCCCGCCATCGTTCCGCCGCCGGCGCAAAGTACGTCAGGATGCGCTCGTTGTAGACCAGGGCGAGGACTGTCAGGACGAAGAGCACCAGGTTCAGCAGGACGATGCCGGCGCGCTGGAGAGGCGTGAAGTGGAACCAGAGGCGCAGGCCCTTGTTCTGGAGGTTCTCGGCGCTCTGCATCCATCGCGGTCGCTGGTCTGGGCGCTGGGAGGATGACCTGCGCTGCCAGGAGGGGCTGATGCTGTGGCGGTTCGGGGATATGGGTTGGTCATCGTCGTCGTCGTACTGGGAGGCGAGAGCGCGGGCGGTGTCGGAGTAGGTGGTGGTGGTGTCGGTGCCGGCCATTGCAGCGGGGATGTGGCTTCTCCAGCGATGCCAGATACCTTTATGCTACGATGGCGATGGAGGAGGTGTATGGCTATCTCTTCGCGACGGATTTGACGCTCCAGGCGTCCGTGGATTGCTATCGGCGCATTGATGGAGGCAGTGGATGGGATTGATGGGTGCCTGACGACGCTTGGATTGGCGCTCGCGGTCTTAACGGATGACGTCGCCAGTCGGATGCCCGGCGTCCGAGGCCTTGGTACGGAGATTCTACGAGCTTGGACTTCACTCGAAACGAATTACTCGTATATTCGTATATCACAGACTATCTAGGCCATAGAAGCAATCCATTTCCCGTAATCATCATGCATATCCATTGCTTCATCTCACATTACATCTGCTGTTTCTATGCTACATAACGATACACATTATTAGGAAGGCTATCACGAGTGCCGCTGTCCACCCTTGTGCGCAACACTGCATCTTCACTGCTGTCGAAGCAGTTGCCGACGTGGTTTGCTCAGGATCAAAGCCACTCGTCGACTCAGAACTTGGAGACCGAGTCATACTGCTTGTGACTGCAGGATCTGAGCTTCCTCCGCGCGAGACACTGTTAGCACCATTGCTTTGAATATGGCCGTCGCCAGTCTTCGAAGAGCTATCGCCCTCGCCTTGACTACGCAATGGCTCAGAAGTTACCACGGTGTCGACCGTATTGTCGGCTGTCCGTGATGCAGTTGCAGCATGCATTGTCGAAGCATCTGTGCCTTCCATACTCGCACCATCCAGTGTCCTTGATGGTACCTTCAACGTCGTGCCATCAGCACCAATCACACCGTCAGAGGCCTGGCTAATGGTTTGACCGTTAATCGTGGCTGCCAGACCTCCGGCTGAAAGTGTGTGGCTTCCTATGACTATCTCAGATGGCCTGCCTGAGATACCAGACGCGGTGAATCTAGAGCCACCTATCGTCACTAGCGTTGGTCTCGCTCTGCGCTGATGGCGCTGATGGTGCTGCCGTTGCACCATGCGGAATGAGTATGCTTGAAGTACTGTCGATGAGTAGCCCACCATCTGCAGCAGAAAATACGTGCCCGTTCTCCAGCGTCTGCGCAGGACCACCGGCGGCTAACGTGTTTCCGGCTACCTCGAAAGCATTTGTCTTGCCAGACACGGCGTGTGGATAATACGTTTGTCCACCAACAGAGACAGCTATCGCAGTATTCGCAGGCTCCTGCGGAGATACTGCGTACGTGCTCGATCCAATAGCTAGTTGGCCTTGAGAGTCTAGACTTACAGCCTGGCCAGCGAATGTCGCCTCCGCTTGTCCACCTAACAAGGTCGTCGTTGCCTCTTCATTTTGCAACACTACTCCGTCCGAGTTTGCTGAGGCAGTGACCTTCACGCTGCCAATGGTCACGACGGTTCCTTGTTGATGCCCGGCCGTCGTCGACACTTCAGGGGCTGAAGATTCTGCAAGGGGTCCTTCGCCAATTTCTGAGCCTGCTCCCGGGTTGTTGGAAGGCGTAGCATGAGCTTCTGGAGTCTGTAGGATTACAGACGAGCCTTGGTTATGGCTAACGGTGGAAGCTGTTCCAACTGCCTCATTGCCGCCCAAACGCGATTCTGCAACAGATAGGTCGGTCGTAGCGCTCGAAGCAACGGTCTGTGGATCCTCAAAAGTGTTTATAGACGACAACGCAGACTGCAATATGCTCAAGGCATTGGTGGTTGATGGTGTAACGGTAGCCTCTGTCTGAGAACCTTCGTCCGAGCTGCCACCAGTTGCCTTACTCGTCAAACCATTTGCCTCTGACTTTGTTGGTTGCGCTTGGGAGGAGCCACTTTTGCCCGGATTCTGAGATCAGAAGTTGCTTGAGTGAGAGTGTCCGCTGTGTTTTGACTTGCTGCAAGTGTTTCTGTCTGCGTTGCATCGACTAGGGATCAGCCTGCGCTGTCGTTTTGGGGTCAGAACTGGGCAAAGACTCCCCAGCATTGGATCCACTGCCTAGGCCTTCGAAGTTGCTGTTGCAGCTTTGCTGCTGTTCTCGCTGCTGTTGTCGGATGAAGCGGTGGGTTCAAGATCTGGCACCACTGCTACTAGCAGGATCTGCAGACAAGGCCGTAGCGGTTTGGCTTGGAAGGCTGTCGGTGGCTTTTGACCGTGCTGAAGCTGAAGTGGCTTCGACCGGTGTGGGTACCTCTGGGGTTGCGACAGCCGTGGCTCCTTGTAACGCTTTCGGCGGATCGTACGCTCCACCATACCAAGCCGTACACGACGCCCAGGCAGGATCCAGGTCACGAACCTCAGTAGGTATGGCAATTAGCGGCTTATAGGCACCATACTCGGAACAAGTGAAGTCACTCGCTTCGAAGCCGGCGTTTGTATAAGCACTCAGAGATAACTGGCATCGAGGAAGCTGCATGTAAATGCTTTGTGGCACTGGCTCGGTAAGATCTGTCAGATTGAAGGGCAATTCTTCATACTCCCAGCTCGATGGGGAGCCAGACAGCCCGGGTCTTGCCGGCATGTCATCGAGCTGATGATATGCTAGACTTTTCAAGTCGTCATTCTTCGCAAGAGGGATGATAGTGTTACTATACCTTTGCCCAACCTGATGACAGCTGTTAGAGGCATAGAGAGATCTGTACGAAATGTAGATCGTTGGTGAAGTCAGAGTGGCATCACCAACGATCGCAGTTATTGGACCGGTGGCGTTCGCTGCGCCGGTATGCAAAGCATGCGAGGCGCTTGCCGTCAATGTGCCGTTCTCAAACGCTGTGGCCGTAGTGGGTGGCCAGTAGTAGACTTGAACAGTATCACCAGTGATCGCACACGTCTGGCACCCCAGTGAGCAGCCAGGTGCGAAAGACTGTGTAGCAGGCCACCAAGTACTTGACGCGTTCGTCACCCAGCCATCAATACCAGTCGGCCCAAAATTCCGGTAGCCATCATACCGTGCCGATATGATGGTGCTGCATTGTGCGCTGTCCACTTCTGCAGCTTGACAAAGAGGCTTTTCCTGAGCAGCGCCTGCTGCAATCCAAGAATCCCAACGCGACTGGCACTGTGGTACCACTGAGGGAAGGACGCAAGCTGGCGATGTGATGGTGCCGCTGTACGCAGGAATGTTCTTTTCGAACTCCACGGTTGACACCCTCGTTGTTGGTTCGCCAGTAGACGTAGGTTCCGTGATTCGTCTCGTGCCTCCGTCGTCAGATCTTGTCGTTGTATAAGTAGCGATTGGGAAGACGTTATTTGCATCGGCATATTGCGTGACAACCCTCGTCCAACTCGAAGGACCGAGCTCTTCGTAGCTGGTAGAGTAGTAGGTAGGGGTCCTAACGATAGTTTGAGTCGCGGTGGCAATCACCATTGATAGCTCTGTTGCGCTTGAGCTTGCTGTCCAATATGCATCCCATTGCGCAAAGCAATCCCCCGTGAAAGAAACATTTGACCATTCATATGAACCAGTATTCCCCGCTCCAGATCCGGTAAATGCTGTTTGCGAGTGCTTTGCAGGAACGCTCGCTGTGGTAATGCTGCTGTTCCATCCCAAGTCCACACTTGTTGCGGCTGCACTGCTTTCAAGTTGGGAGGCGCCTGTTTGTAACCCAACGCCCGCCGCCACATAATCTGCAACGTCTGTTGCCTCCGTCGCTCGCACCACGAGGAACGTGAGTATCCAGATTGGGACTTCCATTGGTGCTCTGCGTTTTTGATATTATGATCGGCTGGCTGTGGGAGGTTGCTGTGTTAGAAAGACTCAGGCGTCGTACAAAAGAAATCCATTACAGCGCAATGCCAAACGCTTTGACATTTATTGTGTAGTGGACCGCAGGAAGGCCGACTGCAAACATCCCTGCCATGAAACACGCCACAATATGGGATTCTTCAGCTCAAAAGTTGGGCGGCTACAGCTGCATGTCGGCGGCAAAGCAGAAGCTCCTCGTTCCTCTTTACCGTCGCGACTGCAAGCCAGACTCGTCAATAGGCACCTACCGAAGCTATCAGCCGCGTCTCCGGCTGGATATGATGTATGCCTTTTATTCACATTCTACACATGGTTGCTTCCAAGGTTAGCAGGATGCTACAAAGGACGAGGGTTGCGCTGTCAGTCGCGGTGGGCGGCAAATCGTCGGAAGGAATATCCAGTTGCGCCTCATCAATTCCCGGGACAGCCGGCGAACGCGCCTGTCTACATCCTTCCTACAGCATGAGGTAAGCGATCTACATCCCCTTCTACCAAGAACAAATATCATGCCGTTCCAATGACCACTATAGCGCAAAGCAGCTCTGTATGATGACGGGACCGGGAGCAGATGATGGATTAAGCGTTACGAAGAGATCTGACTATGCGATCGAGCCTATACAGCAAAGTAAAGTAAGCCAAGGAAAAGGATGCAAGACGATCGCGTCGCTGAAGGACCGCACAAGTCGACCATTCCAGGCAGACCATGAAGAATGCACCCTCCGCTCACTATTCAACCCACATACTCCTTCAACACCTTTAATGCAACGCGTCGCGGGTATTCGAATTAACCGGTGAGCGAGAAGAGCGAGACGAGCTTACTCTGCGTCAAAGTGTTGCCGCAAATCTCGCTAATGGTGCTGGCGTCGATGTCACTGGCAAAGTCAAAGTCATCTTCAAGTTTCTTGAGATGAATGTTGTTGTTGTCCAAAATCATGGCAGCTTTCATTGTCCTGTCGGTGGGCCGCTTGAAGTAGTCACTGTCGCCGCCAGCAATGTTACCGTGCAGAGTGCTCTTCATGCGCGAGTCACCCGGGGCCAGGACCTCGAAAAGGTCGAACTCGCCACATCCCGACTCCCAGCAGGAGCATTCGGCCTGGCCGTACTGAAGCGTTCTTGGGATCTGCGCGTTGAGCATCCAAATGGCAGGCATGTTTGCGGGGTCCCACTGGTTGGAAGCAGTCTCGCCTGAGTCTGGCATCTGGAACTCGAAGAAGAACGCCTTTGATGGACCATCGAAGCCGTGGAAAGCAACAGTATCCGGGCGGCTGTAGCCGCAGTCGTCCCCGGAGCACTCCCTGTCGGACATGATAATTACTTCGGCAGTGGACGGCAGAGTGCAGTCTTCGAGGGTCTGCCTGTCGGAAGCACCGCTCTGACCGTCAGGGCTGGAGAAAGAAAGCGAGTTGCCGAACGTGTAGTCGAATGTGCCTGAGCCCGAGCCACCAAAATGGTTTAAGAAGACCAAGCCCTCGCTTGTGTTAGAGGAAGCTTGGTAATAGGCCTGGCGGCCCCATCCTCCGGAGGACGAGGATGAGCTGCTGGTCTTGCTTGGGGATGACGGGGCAGCACTTGAAGAAGCGGAAGTCTCTTCCGAAGAGTCGTGTCCGTGTCCGTGTCCGCCATGTCCGCCACCAAACAAATGGGGAAGCCAATTCTCATGCGTGTCCACGGTTGACGTGGGCGAAGCTTCCGCAGAGCTGGAGGAGGCGACAGGGGCTGAGGTCTCCTGGCCACTCCAGTTGTTCAGCCAAGTCTGGACAACGCCATCGATAGTAGCAGTGACCACATCGCCAAGCGCCGGTTCAGCCTCCCTTCCGTGGTGCTGGTGGCCATGGCCGTGACCATGTGCGTGACGACGTACGTGCGCACTTCGCCTTTCGCTGCGCTTGGAGGTGGAACTGGGGGTGTATACAGCGAATTGTTTCAGTTGCAGAGGTCCACGGAAATGCATTGAAACCTACACACCGACAATGAGTTTACTGGACTTGTCTCCTAAAGCAGCATCGGGCGTATACAACGTACCTCTTCGTCAAGCGGCGACAGGTTACCAGAGTAGCCACGTGCCTCGCTGGAACACTGGCTACCCGGCTCCGCATCAGGGTTCATGTTCGTGACCCTGTTGTACGAGCCCTGACCACCGACGCCAGTGTAAGTGATGGCTTCGACAGCCTGGCAGTACCAGTTGCCGCCATCGTCCACGGCGCCTTCAGAGCACAAATCACGCTTGTCTGCAACCACGCTGGCTGCGAACAGGGTCGCAGCAGTGAACAAATACTTCATCTTGTCGTTCTACCCTCTTGAAATGGTGTGTTGCAATGATTGACTGGTTGTTGCTATGCGCCGCCTCGTTTGTTTTCTTTCTGTACACACTATCCTGTTTCCTGCTAGATATCGTTTGCGATCCGCATCCAAAAAAGAAATGAACGACTGTTTGCGTCGTCGACGCTGGATAGTGAGCGACTGAGGGTGAGTTGCAGCAACGAGCGAAATGTGAGGATGCGAAGCAAAAGGAACACACGGGGGAAGAAGCGAGGAATGTGAAACGACAGACCGGCACCCAATCTATTATTGTGAAATGTGTTGCACAGGTGGCGTCCCCTGCAAAGAGGTTCCTAGCGGCCTGCAACAGGGGTTCGCGATTGGCTTTGCGCCACTGCAGTAATCTCGCAACGGTTATAAACGACCTGGGGAGGATGCGACGGTGTTTGAGCTGCCAAGACAGTCGCAATTTCGGGGTCCCGCTGTCTGTGAGATTTTTGTCTATCGTCGTACTAGAACTTGGGACTCCAGCAGGATCTTGTGTTGTCCAGGCCGAGATGGGTCTTCGACATTGTGGGTGTTGTGTCATGCATGTGTGTTTTGATAGGAATGCGGGAGAGATCGGCTGGGGCCGAGCCTCGAAAAGCCTCCGAGTGTGGGGTCTCACTTTAAACGGAAAGAACGATCAGCGTCATATAATTTGTGCAGAGTTTGCCAAGATTGGACCCATGACTCTGTTCCGTCTTGACCTTCTACAGTGTCGACCACATGGAACAGGGAACAAGACTACCTCCTACCTCCTGATACGCGAGAAATCCATTGGCAATGTTTCATGAAGCCCATTTACTGCGCATTCCCCGCCTTCATCGTGGCTTCAAAATAGGTGTTGCATGCAAGATATATCCAGCTGGGAGACCGCCATTCCGTCAATGCTCCATTAGTTGAAGGCTGCAGACCGCTCTGAATTGACTATTTTCATTCTGGCGTAGACTCTCTGGGCGACGACAATGCGGATTTGCGTATTCTTGCTACAAGCACTGCCGAAATCTATAAGACAAAGTCTCGCCGGGTGTACCTCATCTTGAACATTATGCGCTGAAATAGCGCTGCTCGGCGCATGCTCAGCGAACCTGGGCATGTCCCCTGATCATCCAGGTCGCACATCAGAGCTTGATGTCGTGTGCTGCGACAGATGTCTCACGAGATTTGCCGCCCCTGCTAGCCGTGAGGAGGAGAGCAGAATCATGGATCTGCCGTGAATCTCCTCCTGTACACCATCATTTTGCCATGCGCGATCATCATCAGCCTTCCGATGATATGCATTGATAGCACACGTGTGGTCGGCTGTAGTCTGCTAGAGCAGCGTAGAACATGCGGACGTAATAGTCTAATTCTACCTCCAGTGCACGGTGATTCAATTGGACTCGCATTCCTGGTTCATTGCAAGGCCGTTTGTAAAGTGCGCTCAAAGCAATCACTCGACCAACCTGATGTTCGGAGATATTATTTTAATTGCCTCGCTGGCACTTATCCAAAGAATCCATTTTCTGATGAAATAAAATAAAATGGCACTTGGAATCGCCACACGTTGTCTACTACGACGTCCACTGAATTTGAGTGTATTCCGTGGAGCCAGATGCCAACGGTACTGTCATCTCTACAATTTGAGAAGACGTTGTCGGATGCATGAAAGCCAAGCTTGATTTACGTGGGGCTATTATGATGACTTTGGAAGGCCGAACAGGGGAGTTAGGGGTGGGAGTCACGATCCGTTCGATTGCTCTCGGAGAGCAGAGGAACGCGAGAGCAAAGGAACAGACAAGCATTCCTACGAGGCGAGGCGAAGAAAATATGGAGAGAGCCTCCAAGCATCTGGACACTCTGGCACAAAATTGCAATTTATATACCGTACCAGATCGGCTGAGCTGCACGTCCATCAAATTCTCATTCTCCGACTATCCTCTTTCGCAGTCCCTCTCGACCGCAGACCTACTGTATCATGCTTCAAAGCGACAAGTCCTGGAGGTACTTCCTGGCCGCCTCAAGAGCCTCGTCGACTTTGCTGACCTCAGTACCCTGGCCTATGCTCGTCGCACCTTTGCCACCTGCCTTGCCTCCGACCAGGCTGGCGACCGAGTTGGCCCACTTGCTAGCATCAGCACCCTTCCCTTGTGCGTCGGACGAGACATGGCACCCGTGCATGACCTTGTCCTCTGCAGCGCCGAGGATGTAAACCGTCTTGTCCTTGTTCTTGCTGCTGATGGTCTTAATAGCCTCTTGCACGGCCTTGCTGCCCGCAGAGAGCGGCAAAGTGAGCACAGCAGTCTTGTCGTCCTTGTTCTTCTCAAAGTACTCATTGACAGCATCGAGCACCTTCTTGTTTTCCACCTTCTGCGCGGCCTTCTGGTGGTCCAGGTTGTCCTTGGTAACCTTGGCGAAGCGCTCTCTGAGCTTTGACTTGCCCACCGCGGAGATCTCAACCTTGCCGAGCTCGTGCTGCCATTCCTTCGTCTTAGACTCCTTTTCAGCAGAGTACTGCATGCTCTCAAGCTGCTGCACACGCTTTTCCCATTCGGCGACCTGCCTCTGGACCTCGTGCGCGGTGGAGCCAGTGACGGCAACGATACGACGAATGCCCTTTGCAATGCCCGATTCCTCCAGGATGACCAGGTCCTTGATCTCGGTGGTGTTCTTGACATGTGTGCCACCGCAGAACTCAACCGAAACGTTTCTCCATTCCGCCCTCTTCACGTTCTCTAGCAGGTCTTCGACAGGAACACCGATACTGACCACCCTCACAGGGTCAGGGTACGTCTCGCCGAACACCGCACGCACACCTTCGATGCTCTTGGCGGTTGCAAGTGGGACATCTGTGGCATAGACCTCGGAGTTTTGCCTGATGTAGCCAGTACACAGATCCTCGATCTTCTCGAGCTCAGCTTCTGAGCACCCAGTCTTGTGACTAAAGTCGAACCTCAACTTCTCTGGTGCCACCAGGCTACCTCGCTGGTTCACCTCCTCACCCAGCACTTCCCTCAGTGCAAAGTTAAGGATGTGAGTGCCGGTGTGGTTGTTGCGGATCGGGGCCCTTCGTAATTCTTCGTATTCGCATCGAACCTCGTCACCCTTCTTCAGGGAACCGTACTTCATGTAACCAGTGTGAAGGACATAGCCGCCATAGCCTTGAACGTTCTGAACGTCCAACTCCGCCTCGCCATCGATAAGGATGCGGCCGGTGTCATACTCCTGACCACCCTGCTCAGCATAAAAGTTTGTGCGGTCGAGGATCAAGCCGATCTGCTCGCCTTCGGGAGCAGCAGAGGTCGCGTCAACGAAGTTGCCTGAGTGGTAGATGGCTTTGATGACGCTGTGAATGTCATCACGCTGGAACTTCGCCGAGTCGTCTGTTTTGGGTACGTCCGCCATCTTCTCTAGCGCATTGATGTCGTGGACATTGAGCTTAACCAGGTCACCACCAGCCTTCTTCTCACCCTTGCTGGCTTCCCTGGCTTTCTCTTGCGCCTCAGCAACCGCATTTTCGTCAATCGTCAGGCCTCTTTCCTCGGCCATAATGCTTGTGAGATCGACTGGAAAGCCGTATGTATCGTAGAGACGCCACACATCTGTACCAGCCAGCTCCTTGATGTCCTTCACCTTGCAGTTCTGTGCGATCTTCTCAAACATAGCCTCACCTCTGTCGAGGGTCTTGGCGAAGGAAAGCTCCTCCTCGTTCAGAATTTCTGCCACCTCTGACTGCTTCTTCTTGATCTCTGGGAACATATCGCCCATCTGCTCTACCAGTGTAGGGAGCAGCTTCTCGAAGAAGTTGCCAATCTCCACATTGAAGTACTTTCCTGGCATATCGTGCACCTCTCCGCAGAATGCGTCGCACCACGTACCCTCGACCAACGTTGTTTGGTACACCGCCATCTGATATAGCGAATGCAAGGGTTCGAATGTGATCGGCGACGACACGATAGGCGGTGTCGATGCCATCGGGGTCCTCTTCAGCGAACTTGCCCCGATACTCCCGCGCACCGGTGATCTCTTGGATCCTCTTAAACAGAGGCGTAAATACGTCGGTGTCGTAGTTGGAGTAGACGTTCTGCAGCACAGAAACGAGACGCTCGTAACCTAGACCGGTATCGACGTGCTTGTTAGGCAGAGGCTTCAGAGTGCGGTCAGGCTCACGGTTGTATTGGATGAAGACGTTGTTCCAGATCTCGAGCACATTCGGGTCATCCTGGTTGACGAGATATGCAGCATTGCGATTGCCGATGCGGTCGTAATGAACTTCAGAGCACGGACCACAGGGACCTTGGTCGCCCATTTCCCAGAAGTTGTCCTTCATGTTACCGGGGAGGATGTGGTCTTCGGCAACGCCAACACTTTTCCAGAACTCCTTGGCCTCGAGATCGGGCTCCAGACCTGCATCGGCTTTACCTTCGAAGTAAGTGACATACAATCGGTCAGGCTGCAAGCCGAAGACTTTCGTCAGGAGTTCCCAGGAATAGGCAATGGCTTCTTTCTTGAAGTAATCTCCAAAAGACCAGTTACCCAACATCTCGAAGAAGGTGTGATGATAGGAGTCTTTGCCGACATCATCGAGGTCATTGTGCTTGCCACCAGCACGGATACACTTCTGTGAGTTGACAGCACGCTTGAGCTTGGAGAAGTCGGAGTTGGGGTCTACTGTTCCGAGGAAGATTGACTTGTACTGGTTCATGCCAGCATTGGTGAAGAGGAGCGTGGGGTCATCGAGTGGCACGACGGATGAGGAAGGCACGAAGGTGTGGCCTTTCTCTTTGAAGTAACTGCAATATCAAGGTCAGCCATATATGACTCATTTGGGGTGACAGTCGCCATGCACATGCGAGCACATAGCGAATGCAATCGCATGCGATCCGTTGCGAGTGGCGAAAATCCACTGCGGTCCCGTGACTTACTCGATGAAGGCACTCCTCACTTTGGGGGCCTATTGAGAAACGCACAGATCAGCGATTGCGCCATCCACCTACGCTGGCAGACGAGACATACCGGCCACTGGGGCGTCTCACCCGGCGTGGAGCCCATGTTGACGTAGCTGCGAGTCTGTAAAGAATACCAGCAGCCGCGGATGTCGTGGGGGCGAATGCTGCGAGGCGGGTGTCGTTTCCAGAGCGCAAAAGAAAGCGTTTGCGGGAAGCTCCACACTCGTCGCATGCAGCGCAGCGCAGCGGGCAGCGCTGGACGGGAGAGCCTGTTGCAACCTCGGGCTAGAAGCTTCGAGGCCTTTCAGCTGGACGGGAGGTGATGGAATGGTATCAGGTGTTACACTTCAGGATCAGCATGCAGATAAGATATTCACACAGACGGGCTACCCAGAAGATGACCTTCGATCGTCTTCCGTGACTCGTCTTCGCGCTCCTGTCCGGTGATGGAAGATGATGCAGCAGCCCACCAGCAGTAGCGTTGCGGACGGAGGTTCAGTGCTCGGCAAGCGGCCAGCGGATGAGTCAAACCTGAACGACGATCAGCGCTTCACCAAGCGTTTCAATCTCCTCAGTCTCGGTAAACCGACGCGATATGTGTTGCTCAATGCAGCCGCTGATCAGGCCGCAGGCAACCGCCAGGATCAAGGTGATGGAGAAAACGCACATGCGAGCAGCAATTACTACATCCCCGTATCGCCAAGTTTAAAGCCGAATGCAAGCGCATCAGATGGGCGGAATGATGCCAGACAAGCGAGCCCTAAAGGAGAGGAGTTGATGGCCGTAGACGATACGCGCGATCGCGTCTACATACACAATCTGGATGACGAGCTTGCTGAGATCGAAACATCCGACGAGGAAAGGCTCATCTTCCTGCCCGACATTGAAAAGAAGCTCAGTCGTTTGCCGAGCCATGTTCTAACCGGCCAAAAACATGACAAGAACCAGGAGCTTGTACTGTACAGCGTGCCACAAAGTCTTACGCCCTCTGAGGAAAGCGACATCACAAGGAAAACCATTCTTGAAGCGCGGCAACGAGCGAGAGACAAGGCAGCTGAAGAGGCGAGGCAGGAGGACATGATGAGGCGATACCAAACGGGAGATTGCGATGATGATGTTGAGCCGGCGCATGGCTACAGTGGCGGGTATGTAGCAGAGGTAGAAGATGATCCTGATGCAATGGAAATTGGATGAAAGACGCCTTGTGGAGAAGCTCTACTCTTTTGGTCTACCAGGCTATTGTCGCGACGAGCATTCAAGCAAGCTAATCACAGCCCGCATCAACAGCAGTCACTGGCTTGCGTCAAACGAGGTGAATACAAGATGGTGTGAAGGATAAGTTTCAAATGACTCTCCTTTCTTCTCGACTGCCACTTCTTCTCGGTCAACAATCTCGCGAATTCGGTCAACGTTTCTGTCCCTCGGCTTCCAAGTTGCGAGCGCTAAGTTCAAAAGTGCGAGAAAGGCGATTATGCGGAAGTTTGAGTGTACAAAGCCCACGGCCGGGGCGATTGAGTAAGTCTGACAAGCTCTGCATCCCTTACAAGCGCTGACCCTTCCACTCAGCTTCTCCACTCCAATTTCCGTGAGGGTTGGTCAGCCCGCAAAACTTTTCTGCATCCCGAGAGTCCTCTGCGCGTCGTCCGAATACTTCATGACCGCGCTGAAAGAGAAATGGCGGGAGGGTAGGCTTAGCGAGGTCGAGCTCCAGGACGCCGACCCGCGGATTTTCAACATCTACGCCAACTGGCTGATGAGACGCAAGATCTACATCGACTGCAAAATCACTGAGGGCAAAGTCATGACAGGCCATTATTTCCTCGCTTTCAAAGCATACGCTCTCGGCGATCGGCTCCTGGACCCGGATTTCAAAGACGCGGTAACGGACGCGATCGCTTACTACATGGTCATGGAGGAAGACGGCGAAGGGTACAAGTATCCCTTACCCTGCGACTCCTCTATCAACATGCTCTACGCCACAACCACCCCTGGCTGTACAGCGCGGCGCTTAGTGGAACATTCCATCGCAGCACTCCTGAACAAAAAATTCGTTAGCGAAAAATTCCACCCGGCGTTCCTGGTAGGCCTTGTGCAGGAGCTGTCTAAGAAGAAAAGGGATGACTTGGAAGATGCAGTCGCTAGATGCGCTTTCCATGAGCACGCCCCTGGTGCAGCGAACTGCCACCGCAACAAGTTCAAGTGAGGGGCCGGGGAGGAAAGCACTCACGATGGCTCAAGAACGAGAGGGTGTCATGCGAAAAGGTACAGAATGCAGCCGGTCTTGATCAGCATGCTGACTAGCAAGGTGGCAAATCAGCTCTACGAGCAAATCTCGCGCTATGCAAAGTGTTAAGGTCAAAGCAACGGCTGGCAGAATGACGAGCAAACGTCAAATGAGCAAACGTCTGTAGTGTAGAGAGATGCTGCTAGCCCGGCAAAGCGGAAAGAACAGCTATGCAATGCCTTCACATGCAACTCGATACATGAAGTATTCATTTACCAATCCAAGCAAATGCAAGATATATAACTTTCCCATCATATGCTCATCATAACGGAGAAAGAGAGAAAGAGAATCTATCTCCAAACCCCCTTCCAAACCCTCCAAAGAGAAAAACAAAAGGCCTCAAAGACGTCCAGCGCCGTGCCTCTTGTGATGATGCCTCATATGCCTCTTGACTGCCTCAGCAGCAGAGGGCTCGCGGATCCAGTGGGAATGCCTGTCCCAGCCGCGCGAAGAGCGGTCGCCCCAGCCTTGTCACCCCAGCCCTTGTCACCCCACCCGTTGTCACCCCATGACTCAGTAGGCTCTGCCGCGGCACTGCTCGTTTCCTCCGGTGGTGCAGAGCTCGTGGTGACTTCTGGCGGACTGCTAGGTGCTGCGGAGGATACGGCGTAGGTGAAGCTGGTGGCGGATGGGGTGGGGATGGATTCCGAGGCCCAGGTGCTAGTTGGTGTCGCGGTTGGCGCTGCTGTCTCGGCACCGTAGCCTGGAGAAGAACAGTGTTAGCGGATACACTATGAATTATCTCACGGGAGGGGGTGAGAGAGGAGCTGCTTCAAGAGTTGTGTGTCGCGTCGAGATATCGAAATACGTACCATTGGCCTGATACACTTTCAGCGCGTTGATCGACCAGTACGCCTCTTCAAAAGCCTGAGGGTTGTTCTGAACGAAGTCGTTGCAAGTGTTGGCTTTCGAAGAGCAAGAGCTGCTACCCCACGTGTTACCCGCCCAATCTCCACAGAAGGTCGTATCGAAGACGATCTGCAGATCGTGGAAATGGCCGGGGATATCGCAGTCGCCTTGGAAATGCGCCAGTGGCTTGCCCCAGCTGGAAGGTTTGGGCGCGTTGTCCTGGATATCGGAAGGGACGGATCCGTGGGGGAAGAACCAGATGTCGATGGCGGAGTCCGTCCATTCTGTTGCGTAGACGCCACCGCCGTTGCTGTTAAATCCGGCGCCGTAGGTGTTGGAGTCGGAGGCTGCAATCTGGCAACCGACATTGTTGCCCTGGTCTGCAGCGTTGACGTAGCAGTTGTCGGTTAACTGGTTGCCTGTGAAACCTGTGCTACCGACGGTGCAGCCGTCACTCGTGTGGAGGGTCATGTCGTTGGCGCTTTGTTCATGCACACCTTCGATGATGTCTGACCAACATCAGTACAAGGATATCATCGAGGTAGTATTTGTACATACCGATTTCACCTCCAGCTGGCCAGTCAGGCCCAACCATCCAGAAGGCTGGCCAGGTGCCGCAACCAGTCGGCATGTGGCTAGCGTCCATGATGATCAGACCAGAGTTGTATTTGTTGTTGCTCGTGATCCGAACACTAGGACGACCATTCGGAGTCTGATTTTCGGTATCTACTTTCATCTGGGCTTCGTTCGACGACACCGAGATAAGGTTACTCTGTTCGGACGAAGACTTGTCCTGATACGCAACGAAACCGTGCGTAGGGTCTTCGCCGCTGAAGAATTCGAACTTGCTGAAGAAGTCTCCATTGGCAAAGTAGTCATCCTGCAGAGTGTATTGAGCCCAGCCAGTGGTGCTCATCAAGGCAAGTTGGGTAAGGAGCGTAGAAAAATACATGGTTGGAAATGAATGACAGTGCGTAAGAGACACACGGCTGTGGTGCAATGAAGGACAAGGAAAACAGGGCTTTTTGTAAGGCAACTTGAACAGACGAAAAGAAGAGAGGTACTGCAGTGAAGATGCACTTGACCTTATATTTTCCCTCTCACGCTGGAGGGGAGCGTGCAAGGGCAGCCCTCGCCGGCGGCATAGACGTGGTCGGAAGACAGTCGTCCTCGCCTCTCATTTGGCAGACCAGAGGCGTTACAAGGTTAGATGCAGGCGTATCAGCCATCCGCAGCTCAAAGCTTGTCCCTTTGTCCAGCCGTCTATATCATGGGTGCGTCGGTAGGCACGGCAAGGGGCATAAGGTCCGGGCAAGGGATACCAGACGACCTTAGTCTTGGGGGAGAGCAGCCCAGATGGACCATATCAGCACGGGAACCACTCACAGTGGCTCATGGGCTGCAACCTCGCGACCACCGGTCATGGAGAATGGTCGTAGGTTTCGGATCCGGCTTGGTGGGCTGGGCCGTTTCCTCCGTCGTCTGCAGGAGCCGTCAAGCCGTTTTGACAGATGCGCCGGCCAAGCACAGGAAGCATGCACGTTTGTGGGATGGCGCCAGACACCGAATAAATGGTTGTTTCACAATGGCGGACACAAGTGTACAGTGCATGTATTATACAGACGAGAAGGAAGCACTTGGGCGTATGATTTGACGGCCGTCAGCTGCGCTAGTGACGCGGTTGTTAGCCGCTCATCTGGATCTGGGCCAATCACCAACTTCTACCCTATCCTCCAGGTCACATGGAGTTGTTGCAGCCGGTGCTGGGAACTTGGAGTCTACATACATAGTAGTACAACCCTGCATAGCTGACTACTACATGTCCGGAGAGACCGTAGTGGTTTCGTCTGATGAGACCTCTACTGGTTCCTTCCATGCTCAATGTAACGGTCATGCTCCATCCTTTCGAGCGAAGCGATATTAATCTGGTCCTCCGTGTGTCGAGTAGCCGTGGACATGAGCATCACCTTGCGCTAAGCGTCACAGAGAGCGATGGGGCGGCAGAATGGCACAAAGAGGCTGGCGATATTCCCGCTACTGTAGATCGCGAGGTGGGTTTTAATGGAGTTGGATCTTAAGGTAGCGAGCGGGGCAGCATCCACCAACGGCTGTGTTGCATTTTTCTCCCGTGAATGCAGCAGCCGAACCTTTTAACCGTGTCACCGAGTCGCAGTAAGAATATTCCACGTGCAGTGGGGACAAGGATACTCTAAACTGGTCGACTGCCGTATGAGATGGCACATTCAAAGGCAAACATCGGCAGAAGCCCAGTCCCGATCTTAAAGAAGACCTTGCGATTGCAAAGTGCAGAGCGGATGCCTTTGCATGCCACTCATGAGGCGAGGCTGTCCAACATTATTGACCCCGTCCATAAGCACGAACCACAAGATCCCGCTAGAGCCCCTACAGTTTCGTGGTGGGGCGCACGCGCATTGAAGGAAGATCGCTCGGCGAGACGTGCTCAAAGAATTGTATGTAAATACTTGGGGTATCGCATTTTTTGAGATTCGCAGCTAACAAATCCACCATGTGACGCTTGAAAAACACCAGAAGGGCAAGCAGTCATCGCTGTGACCAATTCTTCAAGGCCACCAATTCATCCGCTTGTAGCTTGCTATTACACCTTCCACCTCCTCCTTGGTTATGCATTCATGCTGAGGCCTGGGAGGGGAAAGAAATAGTCAGTGAGCTATGCATAATCTAGAACGCCAGGGGATTCCTTCGACAAATGCTTACCTAAAGCCAAGCACGGTTTCGAATCTGCTCCCGTCCAAACTCAAGTCCGCATCCCTCAACAGTTCCTTCTCCATGAACGGACTCAGCGGCCCGCCGTTGTCCTTGATGCCAGACGCCTCCTGGAGATCGGCCCAATCGTCAAGCGTATCGTCGTTCAAATCGTCAACCACGTGCTCTAAATTCAGTCGCGCAAAAGTATTGACCAGCGTGTTCTGGAAGCCCGTCTCGATACCAAATATCTGCTTGATGATATTCGCCATCGTGCCCTGGGTTGTCTGGCCCTTATCGACTACATTGAAAATGATCTTGTCGTTCGGGGCGTTAGGTATCTGGTCGTGCTGTGATCTCCATTCTGCCGCCATCCATAGTGCTCTGGTCGCATCTTCCACGTGTACTGTGTTCGTCCGCAGATCTGCACCCCACAACCACTTCAGGGTCTCTTTCGGCTCTCGACTTTGGTATACACGCGCGAGAGCAAGCTGAGTCCTATCCACCCTCCCGCGTACGGTCCGTAGATATGTGGGAATCGGAGCACGCATAGCCTCAGCCCTGACATCTTGCAAAGCTCTTCGCCCGCCGCGAGCTTCCACTTGGCCTGCTTCGTGTGCGGTTTGCTCGTCTTGTCTCCTTCCTTTTGCGGGTTGCGATTTGGGTTGTACACACTTCCCGTGCTGACCTCGATGAATGCCTTGACCCCTCTTTTCGCTGCCTCCTTGCCGACCGCGATGCTCAACTGATAGCTTCGTACCTTGTAGACTTCGTCCTCCTGTGAGTATCGGGTCTCACCGCCGCAATTGAAGACATAATCAAATTCACGTTTCGCACCGTCTGGACCGGGCGGCAGGTCGAAGATGCGGGATTGTGACTGCTCACGGGATGCATCGGCCTGCATAAAATTCTCCATAGAACATGCATCTTGATGCTCGGGTGCTAGCGATGCCAGCTGTGGTAACTGCTTATCGACCAATCGAAGGGTTGAAGCCAATTGATTGGTATGGATGTAGTTGGCGAGGAAGCGGCCAACGTAACCTGATTCGGCTTGTGATTAGTACGGGACATGGTTCCAGGCCGGTGCAGCTCTTCTGCAGTCTGTCATGCAATGCAGGGCGGCGGCGAAGGCATTGGTCACGCCATGGTGCCTCCTCGCCTTTGGGATATCTCACCTAGACCTCCAATGATCAGGACACTCGGCTTGCCCTCAGTGCCTGCGGCCGGAGCGGTCGCCGCGGGGTCTGCGGGCGGGGCGCTTGCGCTCATGGCTGATAAGTGGCAGCAATGCCTAGAGCAAGCACAAGACAAGACGTCGGCTACGGTCGAAGGGGGGGGCTTCCAAGGGGAATAATGAGGGCGATATCCAGCGGTAACGACAGACTACAGAGCAAGGTTTACGGACAGCAGCAGGGTCAAAGGCTAACAGAGGGTGAGAAGACGCGCTCCGGCTGCAGATACATGACTTGAGATGGCCGGTACATGACCAACTGCGTGGACGGAAATGACACAGATGAGGTCAGACGGACGAGGGCGTGGGCGGCCAGCGCGACGCAGGTGCTGGATAGCGCCCTGTGGTTCCGCCTGGGGTTCGCGCCCTCATTAGGCAAAGCTGTGGCAGAAACTCGGTTCGGGGCGATTCGTGATGTTCGCCGTCTTCTACGCGAAAGCTTCTCCTGCATGCTGCATTATTCTGCATGCATGATCGCCAGCCACTGGCGCCAACGGGATGGCGGTTGGGGTCTTTCCTTTTTCCCATTATACATACATAACTATACGGTCATACCTTAGCTTTCCAGAAGCGTGGAATCGGCATTTCTCCCACCCAAGATCTGTCAGTCGGTCCGTCAGATTCAACATTCGGATCGGTTCAGAAACCGTTTGGTGCACCTTCCGCTTGTGGTTCACGGTCCAATGTCACTAAGATTGAGTGACCACGGCAATCACTTCGGGTCAATAAACGCTTAAGCGAAATCGTGTGCGTGACCGGGCATCACGGAGACGAGCGAATCCGATACGACGTCAATCGGGCATACATACTTATAACTGACCCCCTTCATCAAGCAGTCAGGGTTCGAATTCACATTTCGGTGCCTGATCTGGTGACGAAATGATCACCGGCTAGAGCAGAGCCGTCGAAGCATCAAACAAACGATTAGGAAAACCCAGGAGTCACTGTCTTACGCTCGAACCTCTTCGAAAATTACTCGACCACCTCTCCGCACAACAGACATCGCAACTCTTCCGATCGCTTCTTGCCATCAGCTTCGGTGATCACAATCTCCGTCTTCTCAGCTGGGTTCTCCACCGGAAGTTCCGCAACGAACACCTCCGCAGTGAGCGTACCATCGGGGGTGATGGCCATTGATGTCGCCGTTTCTGACATTGCGCGATTTTGCGTATTGCTTTTCCTCTTCCCATACCCCACCGACTTCCGCTTCTTCGCTGATGGCTCCATTGCTTGGCTTGCACGCTCCAAGGCATCCTCTGCCAAGCACTTCGCATGCATCCACCTTCTGCACTTGCTGCTCCCACACTGCACAATCGTCTCGTCGGGGTTCTGCGGGGTTTCGTCTCGACATATCGGGCGCAGCTTCGAAAAGGTTCTGGTGTTCGCAAAGTCATAGGATTGTCGCCAAAAGTATCTGCGATTTGGTCAGTTGGTGCGCTGTCATCTTATAGCAGCTTAACTTACTCCTCTGGATCAGGCATAGTGCTGTCGTCGTTCTCCTCTTCCCATTTGTAGACATCCAGCTTGCCATTTACAGTCATCGCATCTATGATATCCAGCTGGTTGGTAGGTATGAGCTCGTTCTTCCCGTGGTATGACTTCCGCCCAGCGTCAAGATCTTCAGGTCGATTGAGCCATGCCACGCGAACGTATACATGCTCGCTGTCCAATGCGCGGACCTCGAGGACCTTGCCTTCCACTGAGCCGCGTAATCCACCTTGCCGTCGTCTGTATCGTCGTGCTTGACCAGAACATGCTCTCCGGCTCCAATACTCTCGTCGCCCACTGCCAGTCATTAGCAAAATCCGCTCTGTTCGCTATTCTCAGGGTGTCCATACCGGTGAACTTCTTGTACTTCCGCAGGCTTTCCCAATTGCTTGCCGGCTTCACCTCATATTGCACCGTGAGTCGCTCGTCGTCAAGGTTGGGCTCGGTGTGCGGATCCGCAGACCCACGCTTTCGCTTGCGGGTGGCCGGGATCGTCTCGATCGAAAATGGCTTGTCGCTTTTGTTAAGAAAGGCTCGAAGTCGTGCGCGATCGGCCTCGCTGAGTTCCTGGAGAGCCGCGGGTGATCGCACCATATCCGGTGTTGCCGAAGGGGTGTTGAGGCCGTTCGCCGCCTTCTTTTTGCCGATTGTCTGCTTGGTGCGCATCGAGTCGCGGTATGCAAGTGGGTTGCGATCGAGGCAGAAGGCGGGTTGCACGTGAATGTTTCACGTGCTAAACTCGGGACAACGCGTGATAGGCTGCCTGATTTGCGTGATTTCAATGACTTCACAGACCTCGGCGGCGCAGATATGATGTGGTTGACTTGCGTGCAGTGGGAGTGGTAGGAGTGCGAGGCGGATGCATTGCAAGTCAAAACCGCGTTCACGCGTCGATGGTCTGTGCTCTTGTGGGGAACACCTGGTACAGTACAGTACCCGAACGCCTCGACGGACCGTAGAAGTACTGTAGCCACTTATACCTGTGTTCGAGAATATTACCTGGCATTAGACCTTTTTCACCACGAACTGTGAATTCGGCTGGATGCTCGATTCTAAGCTATTCAGTCTCAAGCCTCGAGCGATGTTCTGTCTGAGAAATCGCTGGCCAGCTTATAATAAAGTGCGGATGGTTCTTGTGCTGTCTGTCTGGGGACTACCTAAGACAACACTCTAATTCATGTCGCTCATGCTCTTCCTTCCGTACTAAGAAAGACTCCTTTCCTTTCGAAACACGATCAAGCCAGCCGCCATCTATTCATCCGCAATATCCGCGGCAGTGATATTCCCACACATTGGCGTCTTCAACTGCCTTCCAAACTTATCCGCCGCCCAGATCAACACGCCATTGGACCATCCGAAACCCTCTACCACCTCGTACTCGCCGCCGCCCCCGGCCGCGTTGATCGAAGTCTGGTTGTACTTTTCGAAGATCGTGCCGACGTCCTCCGGGTCAGCCCCCTGGAGCTGGGGCATTTGAGGAGTCGATCCTCCCGTGCTTCGCCACGTGCAGAATGCCGAGGTGACGTAGCGCTGGGCTAGTTCGACCGCGAGGTTTTGGATGGATCGGTACGACGGGTCGTCCGTCCCGAACGTGGCGGGCGTGTTGAGGAGGCCCTGGATGAGGATGTATTGCAAGGGCGGCCAGACGTTCGGCTCATCCCACTGTTCGCCGGTGACAAGGTTAGTAGCAGGGATCGCTCCCGGAGCGACTTCAAGTTGGGCTGCGACGCGGTCATAGGCACGCGAGACGGCATAGGGGTTATTTTTCAGCCAGGTCGGCGCTGCGCCGGTCCAGAAGGGGTAGTATTGCGCTGGTGAGAATAGGACTTGTTGGCCCGCGGGAGCATCATCGATTTGGGAACTGGTGGCGTCCGAGTCGAGCGGCTCGTAGATGCGGCGGGAGTTGGAGGTTAGGTTCCAGTCGAAGTAGGCGAACTGTTCTTCATCCCACATCAGGGCTGCCATGGCTTCGCTGCGGTTGGCGGCTCGTTGTTGGTATTCTTCAACCATTGACTCGCTGTCATCGCCGCCGACCGTCTCGTAGAAATTGGCCAGTGTGATTTCGTTGGCGTAGAGGATCGAGTTCAAGTCTACTGGTACGATGTTCTTGGTGTTTAGGCTGCGCAGCGGGAAGTAATTGTCGTTGGCTGCATCGCTTGGGTTCTTCAGCCAGCGGCTGCTGTAGTCCCAACCGCTTTCAGCACCGCTGGCTAGATTGGCATAAAGCTCAGCTTGTTCCGTTTCATTCAGGTCTTGACCAGGATAGATGATTCCGGTCGTCGGAGCGTAGTAAGACTCATTCGTCGCAGTGACATAATCCTCGCGGAAGCTCTCCGGGCGCGGTTGGTTGTTGAGAACAGCGTAGTGGTTGAGTGTGTAGGTCTGATTCATTCCATCACGGACGCTGACTGTGCGATTCTCCATCCAGAACATGTACTCTTCTCAAGAGTCGGCAGGGCACGCTCTAGGATAGAAGTATCGTTGGTATATTCTACGTATGCCCGAACCATCTGCGAGAGCAATGGTGGCTGGCTGCGGTTTAGGTAGTACTGTCTCGCTCCATTAGGCACAAAGCCAAACCGATCAACCAAGTCTAGGAAATTCTCGATGATGTTCAAAGCGATTTCGGTAAGCTTCCCTCCGTTCGGAGCAGTCCTTCAATGATCCAGTAAGAGTCCCAGTAGTAAGGCTCTCGAATCTACCGCCGGCTACCACGAAAGTCCTGTTGAGCGGGATGAAGGAGGATACGCAGCCCGAGGCATTGCCGCCAGAGGCGCTCTCGCAGCGTGGCGGTCCAACATAGCTTCGCGTGAGGTCCGGCCAGATGTTGATGACTTGGTCAGTGAAGTTCCTGAGAGCCTGGCTGGAGACGTTGTTTAAGAAGGTTGGGTTCGTTGAGAGGGAATCATTCGGTACTGGCTCCAATCAGAGCCGGCTTCACCGAAGTAGTCTTCAAGGAAAGTCTGAAGTTCAGTATTGTTCTGAATTGGCTTCGTCAGGTTGTTGAAAGCTGCTATGACCTCTTCAAGCGGCCGAGTGGTAGGCCTGAAATCGCGTCAATCAAGATTCCTCTCGCACTGTGATAGCTCAGTCGTCGGCTTACAGATCTACAAATGTTTTCGAGTCTTCATAAGGTTGAGCAAGCTCTATTTGCCTAAGGATTTCTCCCTGGCAGTACAGAGGAGAGGAGCATGGTGCGATGACGGATCCGTTGGTGTAGAGGGCGGATGCGCTCTTGAAAGACAAGGACTGCCAAAGCCAATGGCAAGCTATGACATGAATACATCACGGCTATGAGATGTCCTGAAGTCCCTACACAGGCGAAGCCAGGAGTCACGCCAAATGTCGAAAGAGCAGTGCGTCACGGGAAAGGCCTCGCGGTACCACATGGCTGGTCGCAGCCTTTTAATCCATGCGGTTGCATGGCCTGTGAATTTACACGCGCATGACCACGCGAGCCAAGCAAACCGAAGCAGCTTGGATGACCTACCGAACGTCATGTCCGCCGTATTTCTTACAACATCGGCCCATCGTGAACGATCAATGCATCGGGCCGGCGCAGAAAAGCGGTAGAATCCACGACCCGCGGGGCAACGGCGTGGGAGTTAGGAAGCCACAATGAGGGGTGCATGGAGCCTCTTGCGTATGTGGTCAGCATTGGGAAGCATACAAGCGAATCTCTTGGCGAGCTGAAGGTTTGCGGTGGTTTGGGTGCAGCACCGACAATGAGGCCGTGCGGTGAACCACGGTGACGTTTTCTCCCAAGGCAAATGAGATGGAGATGATGCGATAGGCAGACGAAGACAGCATCAAGAATCAAGGACTCCGCTCTGTGAACTTTCGCCCTCCACCACCTCCACCTTCTCCGCAATGTATTGGCTTGGCGCTGACATCGACGGACTGCTGGGTCGGCTGGGTGGGTTGGACGCTCTCGTGTACTTACGCAGTGGATCTCAAACCGCTCATCAGAATGTTCCCCATTTAATGTGAAGATGATCAACTGCAAGCGAAAGTAGACTGCATTGCTTTGTAGCAAGCATGGAATTGAAGCATTCAAAACGCTAGACTAGTATTTACACAAGGGACATCTATACACTCTCACAGTGCCATCATTTCCACCCCTGAACGCCTGATCTAGGCACGCTCTGTGGAAGACATGGCGGCATGCAAAGACCACCAGCGCCATACGTGTGGACTCTTCGCTCTCAATGTCATCTCTCTCCGCCACCGTATCGACATTTGCCTTTGCTTTGCCCCTTTCGAGCCTCCTAGCTTCCTCGCCCCCGCCACGCTCAACCAGCTTGCGGGCCTTCTCGGACTCTCTCTTCTGCTCGCGTAAGACCCATTCGTCCCAGACCGTCTCCCCAATGCCCTGTCCCCACGCCCGTCGCTTGCAGCTTTCGCACACCTGTGTCCGCGGCCGCCAGCCTCGCTGTCGAAGAGAGGTGGCTTCCTCAATGTCTGCAAAGACATTGGAGCCCAGCAGCTCATTCGCAAGCGACAGAACATCCTGTTCGAAGGTGTAGGCCGAGAAGATGTCTGACAAGACAGCGCGAAGGTCAGCTAGAGACGGTGCGGACGTGGCTGCTCTGGTTAAAAAGGCCCGCAGGACGCGGAGGAAGCTCAAGTTGTCCTTTTTAGGTGGCGGCTGACGTGGGTCGTTCGACGGAGGTCTGCTTGGAGTAGCTGTTGCGGCAAGAAGTGCAGTGAAAGTCTGCTGGGTATTGCTCCGCAGAGCTGTAATGATCTTCGCCAAATCGCCGGCCTCTGTTTGCCTGCCTGTGTCCTCCGGATGTTCTTCGTGATGCTCAACTGCCCCAGTCGTGTTCTTCGTAACCTGGACTGCGGCATCCACTAGATTCAGCCATAAGTACTCGTCTAAGTCGAGGTCGTCCTCTTTAATGTCCCAAGCCACGTTCATCCGCGGCCGTGGCCTTCGCTGAGCAGTCGCGCTCTGTCCTTGGCACAGCCAAATTCCCACTTTGGTGTATCTCTCAATGTCCCCAACAAGCTCAAGGGCCGCACTTTCTGCAGAGCTTGCATCTAGCGCCTGTGCAGAAGCTTCAACCATACTGATCAACGCTTGCTGTAGTGTTTGCAAATGGACCACAAGACGTTCCATTGCATCCCTTACCATGCCGTCGCGCGCAAGTAGCACCACCGCTGCATCGACAACCCCAGCTTCTTCCATTGCGGGCAAGACATGATTCAGAGTGAGGTCGCTTGTGGGGAGCACATTGATGTACTCGGCGACATGAGTCGGATCATGTTGACACAGAAGCTGAACGTACAGCTCCCCATACGAAGTCTGGAGATCGATTGTTGAAGGCCCCGACGACCGAGGCGGATTTCTGTCTCTGATCAACTGAGGCTCGAGCAAGCACCGTAGCAGCATGAACTGCTGGTAAGAGTCCCGAAGTGCTTGAATGCAGCTTGGCAACAGATCGGCCGTAAAGCTGACAAGAGTACGAGCCGTGCTTGCAATGCTGATGTTGGCAAGCTCTTGGATGTGCTGCATCATCGTTCGTTTTACACCCTCCAGTTGTTTCGGGGTAGCACCAGCATTCGGCCGAAGACAGTACCCTATGGCGTCAAAGACGCCTTCCTGATCGTCCTCATCCTCAAAATATATCTCCAGCAGTTCAACAAAGAGTCGTTCAGTGCGGTAGATATACTTCAACATGTGGAAGAAGCGCGCTTGTCTCAATGCATCCACTAACCAGGAGACATCAGAAGGTCGGTAAGCTGAAAGTAGGTACTCCACACTCAGTTGACAGTCTTCTCGCACCCCTTCGACAGGAGGATGGCAAAGATGTTGAAGCACCTGATCTAGTAAAGCGCCAGATAGTACGATTTGGCCCGGATATTTTGGCAGCGACCGAGCGATGAACATATCGAGGTATATGACTTGGTCAGGGTCGAACTCATGCTGTTTCATGACGTCGAGCATGATGCTGATAATGTGCTGTCGAGTCATTTTGTATCCCATCTTGCCAGCTACACCGTTGACCTCAGACGCGTTGCTGGGAACAGTAGTGTCTTCATCTGCCTCATTCAGGAAAGGGTCCTCAAAAGCCTCATTAAGCATTATCATGAACTTGGCCGCATCGAATTCCAGTAGCATGGCCAGATATGGAAAAGCCGGCTCCTCGGCCGGATTTTCTACCGTATAGAGGTAACGTTGGGTTCCAGGTGGCCATGCCATTGGCGTACCAGCGAAGACGTAACCGTAGAGGTCCGCCTTTGCTTTGGACGCATCACCATCAGCGAGCAAGTCGCCTCGTGGGTACAGTCTTCCGGTGAGCGCATAAGCCAAGTAAGGATACACTTTGATGGCCGACTCGAAAAAGGGATTATCGGACAGGTCGCCATCGTCGTCTCCGGCCTGTAATATCTTGATCAAGGACATCATGTCGATGAGTGGTGTAACAAAGTCTCCGATGCCCTGGCCCCAAACATAGATGAGAGCATCATACAAGCTATGTTGGCGACAGAGCATCGTTATCTCGTCCAAATCGAAAGAAAGGGGATCAAGGCGACAGAGCAAGTCTTCCAACCTTGGTGCTTGGTTCTCCGAGATGAAGTGAGCAACAACACTCTTCACCACTTCAGGCGGCAGTCGCGACACGTCGCCATCGAGTACATACGGCTCCAAAGTGAGCACGAATACGGCTTCTTCTTCGGCTTCTTCGAAAATCTCGAATACGCGACCAAAAAGGTAATCTGTCTGGTGCATGCTGATGCAGGCATCAAAGCAGACATCTGCGAGCTCCCGTATTCTTGTATCTCGCTCATCGTCTTGCTGAGAAATGAGTAATTCAAGGATGCCGTGATCATCTCGAGCAAGCGCTCACGCACGACTTCGTGCCTGGCGTCATCATTTTCCGGCAGGCCCACAGTTACTTTGTTACCTCCTCTAGCATAGTATTCGGATCCCAAACGGATTGCGCCAATGTGATCGCCATTCTCCATCAGTGCCATCAGCCGATCGGCCCAGTTGGAGAGAACGCCGACGATTAAATCGTTAAAGCCAAGCAAAAATGTTCGTCCTTTGTATGCTTTGAAACTCATGTAGAAAGCATCAGCGACGACGCCATGCAATGAGGGATCGTCGCTGTCCAAGCGATCGACTACAGATTGCAACTGATGCGAAAAAAGATCTTGGTGATACACATGTCGCTGTATCAAGTCAAGTGAGTCGGTCACTTGGAGCGAAGGATCTTCCAGTATAAGCAAGCGCTGACTGACAGTGATCACACCGAGGACAGAACGCCCTAGCCATTGCACAGCTACAATTGCTTCGTCTGCCCGCCATCGACTTCGGGCATGAAATTCAAGGCTAGGCGGCTTGTTTGAGTCATCGTTTTCGACAACCTTGACGTCGAGGACAGTCAGGACATTGGACCAGCAGTACACAAGCTTTGTGTCTGAATTGCCCTTTTCAGCTGTAGCATTGGAACTCTTGAGCTTGACGGCAGGAAACCATGCTAAGCAGCCACTGAGTGTACTGTGTGGCATCACCTCCTTGGGGCGGGGAGATTTATGTTGCGTTTGCGCTATCGGCGTCGTAGAGACGATTACGAGCAAGTACGGCGTGAGCAGAGCCGTAAGCCCCATACCGTCAGTGGCTTGCTCAACATTACCTAGAGGCAGTGGCGAGAAAGCAAGCACTGAGCTTGACTTGCGACTGCGCTCTATTCTGGCATCAAATGTGGGATAGCGACCAAGGAGACGCGTGGTCTTCACTGTACGGGTCACGGGGCCTAAGCCACGAGTCGCAAGATGCGAGAACGCCATACCAGCGGCATCAGCAGAGACAAGCGCAGTATGCCTCGTACCAAGAAACCCAATATGGAGAATCGCCTGTCCTGAGACGTGGCCATCAGGATGCTGCGATTGCTGTACAACGCTCTTCTCCAATGGCGGTATCTGCAAGAAAGGCCTTGCCGGTTTACTGATATCCCAAGTGAAGATTTGCCCATTGGCGTGACCAGCAGCGATGGTGGAGTAGTCGGCAGCAATCGCCAAAGCGGTCACACTGCCGCATTCCGTAGCTTTAGTACCTTGGCCTATGATGACCTTCAACGTCTGGTGATAATCGAAACCTAATACCAAGCCTTTCGAGGTTCCAACAGCGATGAGCGCTGATACTGCAAGCGTAGTAGGACGGCCAAAGTTGCGCTTGCCTGATTCAGAGAAAGCTTGCCCCGACAATTTCCGTAATTTCGTCCATCGTATTACTTCCCAGGGTGCGATTGGGGCTTCATTGCCGCCTTCGCCTTGCGATGAGGCTTGCGATGACAACTGAGAGAACTGAGAGGACATCGAAATCTGACGTGAATGTGGTGTCAGAAACGCTGGAGAGCCTGCTCGCGAGGACGGTGAAGGTGAAGTAGAGAATCGTGATTCAAAGCGCTTCTCAAACGGCTGCAGAGCCCCGGAGGTCGTTCTTTGAGGCGTTCTACGTGGACCTCTCAATGAAAGTGGGCCAGGAGAAGAGACCCGAGAGCCTTGAACAGATGGCAGGTCATCCGGTATTGAGCCAGAGTCCGCAGCGCTCAGAAATGGGCTTTGTCCCTGGGATCCTATCGGTTCACCATCCGCTTCAACATCCAATCCCCTTTCGTCGATTGGGTCATCTGTGGCGTCCAGTCTTTCGCTGTCATCTTGCTTGCCAAGCTCTATGTTGCGATCCTCGCCCTCTCCGTTCACGGTTGTTTCGTCCAAGAAAGCTTCTGAGTCTCCCACAATTGAATCCTCCGGCAAGCTTTCATAGTGCTCTTCATCTTCGTCAGAGTCTTCGTTGCTAGACCCGCCCTGGTCTATCGCTCTTGCTTCCGCTGTCCTAATTGTCTCATCGGCATCGACGTCCTCATTGTTGCCGCCTTCATCCTGGCCCCCAGAGATGGAGCTCATCGGTCCCCAATGGAAGCCACCATTGCTCCCTCGATATTCAATTGTCTGCTTGTCGCCTTTCGATCGCGTTTGCGTGTGCGTAACTTCAATCCTGACCGATCTCCTCGTCTAACCGGGTTGGGAATGCGTGGCCGTTCGTATCCGGCGTTCAAGCGGACGTCTCGGCCACAATGCCACAACGTGTTATGTTTGAAGTCGTCCAATGGGAAGCCTTTCGGACTGCTAATGCTGCCACTGAGGTTGCAAGGTGTATGCAGGAAGATAGACGTTGAATGGACCCGACATGTAGATCCAGGCGGATCGCGTCTGCCTGAGGCTTAACTGTGTATCCGCGTCCGCGGCGTTCCTTCGCGCTCAGGCCCTAAGAAGCACACCACATCGCAACGTTAACACCTTCAGACGCATTGGAAACATGTCGGGAATCGGTCCAGCGCTGCCTCCACACTTAGTGGCAAAGAGAAAGAGAAAGCAGGAAGAACAGGCAAAAGACGAAGACACGACGACTTCCGGCGCAAAACGCTCAGAAAGTCCAGGCGATGGCGACAAGCGTAGACGAGTAGCTGGCCCAGCTATGCCACCGACTTCGCTTGAGGATGCAGCAACAGCAGATCTGAAGAGATCAGAGGCTTCTGACAGCAGCGACGACGATGACGACTTCGGACCGGCTCTACCGCCAACTGAGGCAGATCAGGTAGGTTCGGTACTGGACCAACTGATCCTGCTTGGCGAAGCTGACTGACCTAGAAAGCACAAGATATTGAGAACGACGACGTTGGTAAATTCCGTAGCAAGACCTCGCCTGCCGCGCCTGCGAGACCTCAGCGTGACGAATGGATGATGCTGCCACCCAAGCAAGACGATCTGGCAGCGCGAATGGACCCTTCAAAGCAAAGAGCAAGAGGATTCAATACAGGCAAAGGTGCTAAAGGGCCGAATAGCAAAGAAGAGGATAACTCGGCCTGGTATGAAACACCAGAGCAGAAGCAACGACGTTTACAAGAGGAGATGATGGGTACTGCAAAGCCTGCCTCGATGGCTGCACCAGAAGCAGCAAAGCCGAAGAAATCCGCGAAGGAAGAAGCTGAAGAGCAGAAGCGAAAGCAACAGATTGTAAGCCTTGAATATTGGGGATGGGCTGACTGGCTGCTAATCTATCTCCCAGGAGAAATCTCGAGGCCCGTCATTAGTCGAGCAGCACAAGAAGAGCAAAGGTGCTTCAGCCGAGGAAGACGATCCCAGCAAACGAGCATTTGACCGCGAGAAAGACATGGCGAGCGGCGGTGGCATAAGCGGCGCCCAAAAGGCGGAAATGTTGAAGAAAGCCGGCGGGTTCTCCTCCAGATTTGCTGGTGGCAGCTATTTATAGCAGTGGATTATGCGGCATAGCATATCCTAATTGATAGCACTACGCTTGCCGCCACATCGGTGTTTGAATGTCAATGCATACGTTCTTGTAGTGAATGCAACTCGAATGTAGCTGATCCGTGCGCCAGCCGCTCTGGCACATGAGGTAATATGCGACTTCTTAGCGCGAGTGCGGACGCGGACGCGCGCCAGCCCCGTTTCATCGCAGCGGTTGGCAGCAACCCAAGTTTGACCCTTGCGGCGAGTCCCTAACCACGCATACACCAACCACCTTCGGACCTTGCATTGTGGAATCATATTACTTTCTTTCAGCACCTCCCTTCGAATCTATAGTCACTTGTATTATCCACTTTGCAACGGTTTCCGATTCCCGTGCGCGAAAGATCTAGCTTCCGGGTACCTACTGCCGTTCCGAGAGAGCTGTGTCTACCGAGCGTAAGCAGCAGGAAGTGACCTGCATTAGAATCTAGTGGGCATCCGACATCGACTCGGGCTATCCACCGTGCGACTGCGAATCCTACGACACTTATCTTAGGCGGGATGGGCTCACATGCTGAAGGTCTGTGGAAGAGACAAGGAGGAGATACATTTACTGGGGACGGTGGAGAGGACGGATCTTCTGGTTACGATTACGGTTCATACGGCGACTATGGTTATGGCACGTACGGAGACAATGTCGGCTTCTGGTGGACACCAGTACGTATTCAAGAAGCGACAGCTGTTTTGCTCTGTTGTGGCCCCTGCTGATCATTGCTCAGGCTGGAATGGCTGTCCGATATACCATCGTAGGCCTTCTCTTCGCCGCGCTTCTCCTCTTCTTTGTCGGCGGCTATTTCCATGCACGGAGACGACTTACAAAAGGGCCTGCCACCTCTCTCATACCACCGCTGGATGGTCGGCAGAGCATATCGATCGTACCCGGCCGAGACAGTCTACTATCAGCAACCTGGCACAACCTATCGCATGGACCAATACGAACATCCACCTCCAGCATACACCGCCACGACAGAACCGCCGCCTGTCTACCAGCCACCGGAAGGTGCGACGAAGGTAGCTGCCAACCAGACTTACACTCACGTCCGACCTGCAGGCAGTGCGGATGAGGATGGGCCAACAGCTCCTGGTGCGACTGTAGCGCCGGCGTCGAGACCATAAAAGATTGCATATTCGGCGTTGACGTCGCCTTAAAGCACGGCATGAAGCGTTCAAGCGTTTAGGATACCATGTAGATTCCATGAAGTGGCGATTCGGCGCCACAGTTGCCTAGGATCTTGCAAGTCGTCCCATATGATATCCAACAGTGTGCCCCTGAGAGCCCTGCGTTTCGAAACTCCGAACCATGTATTTCGTCTCAATTACTTCAACTGCTGTCTAGCTACGACGTTTAGTTGTGTCATAATCCCATGCCATGTCAAGTCGCTCAAGCGAGCCCCACCGGCGAGGCTCGAGTGTCTCGTCGAATTCTTGATACACGGCTGTTACACCTGCAAGCTATACATAGCGCATTCCGTGCAATCAATATGTGGCGCTGCGATATACTTTGCTCTAGGGCAACGCTTCACTCGCACGTAGCCAGCATCGTGTTGACGACGCTTACAAGTGATCGATTCTCCATTGCTGCGGCCACGCGCTCCTTGTCGCCAAGCTGCTTGTTGACTTCGTCTGCAGTCTTGGACGTACCTTCCTTGATCCGCACGTCGATCCGAAATCTTGGCGGGAGAGCGTTGACGAGTCGCACCTTAACGCCCAATCCAATCACAGTAGTCAGAGAACAGGCTGTTGTGGTGGGCGTAATTAAGACTCTGACCGTGCTGATGCGGGAGCGCGGAGAAGTTGGCGGGAAGATTGCAATATCGTCCAACTTCACAACTCCCAGGGAGCCCAGAGACAGTGGATGCTCTGGGTCTGAGATGGTCGAGATAAGGTCGTACACCTCCTGCTCGTCAATCTCTTCGCGGTCTTCCTCATCTGAGGCGTCTGAGTCTGATGAAGCCTCAGGCGAGGATAATGGCTCGGCAAGACCAGGATATGCGGGTGCAAGTGCATCGAATACTCCAGGACGCTTCTCTGTCGGGGCAGACCTGCGCCGCGAAGGAAGATCGGATGGATTGATAATGGTGGGGTTTGCGTTATCCTTGTCGGCTTCCATGTTGGTGACGGTGAGATGCAACTAGCGACTTGCCACTCTTCGCGAAGATAAAGGGCCTGTTGAGCCTGTCAAGAGAGACCCAGGCTAGACCACGCGAGATGCGGATGATGGTGCGTGCACGTCTATCCTGTTTTTCTCGACCCGTGAAGTGATGGCTTGAGCTTGGACAGGCAACGACGTAACCTCTAGAGCGTGTGGAGATGGAGCGTCGTGTTTCGAAAGCCGGGTCAGAGGGCTGTCTTGCTTTCTCGAACGTTTCGTCAACCGGTGTTGGGTCACCTAGTCAGAACCTTATGTGGAGCCGGAGGCGTAGCCGTGGCAGTTCCCGGCCGCTGTCAGACTTTTTCTCATTCGTGCGCTTGATAGACGGATTTTTCGAACCCCCCACGTCGCTCCGCAGTAGCTTGCAGGGTACGCCACAATTTGAGGAGCCATGGCGGCGTAGGAGGCAGGCCTTGGACAGCTGACTGGCGGAGAGGCCATGGATTTTTAATAGGCAAATACGAGATCTTGCCTCTTGACTCTTGCGTGTGGACGAGGCTGCCGGTGCGCTGCTCTCACGATCCGGCACATGCCGAATTATTTTTTTGGAGCCTATAACTGCGGTTCCGTGTGGCGCCACTCGCATGTGATCGGTCAGAACGCAGGGCACAGAAATCTTGTTCGGCAAGCTTGAGCCCGCTAACCCAGTGGCTCACCTCGCTCACCATCCGCCACGGCCCTTTCGGCTCAAACTGTTGCTCTCGGATGATCGACGCTGTGGGGTTGGACGTCAAGGGATGCGCGCGCACACACACTCCCCATGCACGACAGGTGAGCAAAACCAGGATGGACCACGCGCCAGCTGTACATTCAGAACCACTCGACTTGACCTACTGATCCTTCGCCTTCGGTGCTGCCGGGCGTCCATTTTGCCTCGCCGTGCGGAATTGGCTTAAGATCCCGGGATACGCCATTCCAAGGCAACGCACTCGAGATCGTCCTCCAGTGCACTGTTCGCTCACATATGGACACCCTACAAGCGCCCGCCGCTACGGGGCATACTAAGCAGTATGTCTTCGTGGACGAGTACAACCGTCACAAGCGCCTCAAAGTCATGCGAGCCTGCGATGGATGCCGCAAGCGCAAGATACGCTGTGACGGCGCCCTCCAAAATGGACCCTGGCCTTGTGGAGCTTGCGTCCGCATGAAGTTGAAATGCATTCCACCTACCCTAGATCCGGATGATGAGCAGCAGGCTTCCAACTCCGCCCCAGCACAGGGACAGTACACCTTCCAGACCACAACCCCAGCCAAGTATGCGAGTACCGAGGCAGCTTCAAATACGCCCCAGAGAATGGACTCATGGCCCGCGGGAAATTCTGGCTCTTCAATGCATGCGCCACCTCCCTCTGCACCTGTGGAAAGGGACATCAATGCTCAGCTCTACTCTTCCCAGTTCTTCCATCAGCAGCCAACATACGCCCGCCAAGACCGTGCTTACCAGGATTCTGGCTATTTCACACCGAGCACCGAAACATCAGTGTATCAGGATGGAGGTGCGCCTCACTTGCTGCGGACCCAGACCGAACTTTCGAATAGCTCCGGTGGAGATGCGGAAGAAGTCGACGCGTCCGTGAAAGAGTTGTCGGGGCAGATGGGAGATCTATCAATAGATCCCACTAGCATTGCGCCTTATATCGCTAACGAAAGAAAAAATCTGGCCGAAACACCTGCTATTGGCGAAGAGGAGGTGCTCTTACCACCATCGGTAGGCACCGATACCACCGTACGCATTCCACCGGAGATGATGCCATCCGAAGCCCGAGCAATGGACTATTTCGGCTACTTTTTCAACTATATACATCCGTATGCACCGGTGCTCAATAGAGCTGCGTTCTATGAGCAGTGGCGATCCGCACGGCAGTCCATCTCCCCCCTTCTCTTGGAGAGCATTTTTGCTTGCGTAGCCCGGTATCTGGACCAACCCATTGAAGCGCGAAGATGGTTGGCTTTAGCCGCGAAGCATGAAGAGAGCTTCAAAGATGTGCCAAGGCTGAGCACTGTCCAGGGCATGATACTCTTGACTAAGGCCCGGGAGTTTGTACCGAGAAGAGGCTACTTCTATCGGTCATGGATGACACTAAAGTACGTCGTGACCATGGGTTGCGATCTTGGTCTCAATGAACACCTGGACCAGCATCGTCTCAGCGGAGGGTGCACTTTTTCAAGATCAGAGTGCCTCGTACGCACAAGGATTTGGCAGACACTGTTTGGCTTGGAGATCATGATTGGCTCGCCTCAAGGTAGAACCGACTTCTCCGTGGATATTGAGAGTGTGGATCTCAGTCTCCCTCCGCCTTCACCGGATGTCGATTCTTTCGAGCAGCAGACCTCGAGGCGGTTCACGTACTTGGCACAAGGGTGGCGTAATATTATGATGACCACACGTCTGTGGCTTTCCATGAGACGTTACAAAAGGGATTGGGCTCTTGACCCGTCCTTCATTCAACACAACGAAGACATCGACCACTGGCTGAACTCGATGCCATCCGACTTGCGTATAAACTATCCTGCGGACGACAGTCCACCCTGGCTTGGAAACGACCACTTCCTCGCCAATGTTCATGTCTATCAACATCTTGTTCTTGTCATGCATCATCGTCCGCAACTGCAAGCACTTCTTGAGCGGCGTGATCAAGGCTTTGTTCGCCATCTGGACATGTGCGTACATGCGGCTGCAATGATCTGCAAGCTACACGAAGCTCTCTTACGTGATTTCGGACTTCATGGGCTGCATTTCATGCAAAGAGGAATTAACTTCACTATTTACTGCGTTCTTTCCTGTGCAATGTTACATTTGGTGAGTGAGATGCGTATAGGCGGACGAGAGCCATCTTCCAGATACTGACCGACTCCAGGCCGCAATCACTTCCCCAGATCCTGATCTGAACTCGCGAGCTCGCACATTCTTCACAAGACACATGCGCGTGCTTGAACATTGCACTTCTTCCGCAGCTGTCGAGATGCAAGCCCAAATCAACGCACTTCGGGAAGCCTTTAGCAACGATACAAGCAAGCCGTTTGAATTGAAGCCATCCATGGGCCTCCGTAGTCCCTCAATGGAGAATCAAGCCACTCCACCGGGCTTGAGAAATAACTCCGCCAGCGTCCAGAGTCAAAGGGCTGCAAGCTGGGCTCAGTTGCCTGGCACTACTTCTTCGAAGGCCATTAGTCCTTCCTCTGAATATCCTCCACAAATCGATCAGGTCGTAACCCAGAGTATGCAAACTCCATCTACCATGGCGTACCCGACAACAAAATACCAGATGGCACCAAATTCATTCAACACCGGAAGCATGCCGCATGTCACCGCTGCACCGCAATCGGCGTTTCCATTGGAGCCTGTTGTCAACAGCGAGCAGCCACCAGCACCGGTATGGGATCCGTCCGGGATCTTCCAGCAGTGGAGCACCGCCTTTGGAGGTGCGCCCGCACCTCAACCGGTGCCGCAACCACAAGTTGGTGGTCCAAGGATGCCGCATGCCTCGGCCTCTGGCATGCACTCCCAATATTCTCCCACCAGCCAACAGACCATGTATGGTTCACAGCAGGTGCCTAATAATGGGGCGGCAGCCATTCCAGAGACCACGCCTCCAATACCCACGGTGACGCCACTGATGTGGCAGGATGCTTTCACGACAGCTTATGTATCTGGACACGGTAACAAGCGATATCGGGATGATGGTATGGATCCTAATTCTTACAACCAATATAAAAGAAGAGGCTAGGTAGTTCGCACTTGAAAATCCATGACTCCAAAGACCCAAGCTTTCACTCTTGGGCACGCCGTCCTCAGCCTTAAGAATCACTCGGTCTACAGCATTATTCTCACCTTCCCTGTCAAACAGCCATCTCCGGTCCAGAGCATCGTCATGTGATTTGATGCGGCATCAGATTTCGCCACGAAACTTCTCGAATGAGCTTGTTGGGTGCCTTACAGATGTGTGCTTTGATGCAATCTTACCGACGTCCGAAGTTCAGAGACCGGGCTGACCATATGCGCCTCTCCCGCACTTTCGTCTGAGCCCCTAGCTAGGTGGCAGCGAACTTTTCAGATGAGAAGCATTCGATAGGCCGGGAGAAGCCTTCTGGCAAAAACCAGTCATACCTTGTAGCAAAGGCAATCCTGGTGAAACTTGTGAAAGTTGATACAGGTTCAACATGAGAGCTATGGGACCGCCGACTAACCCCTGCATCCCGGGGCCCAGAACTTGTATCTTGGCATCATATACATATCTAGCCAGCGCGTAAAGGCAAGCGCGCTCTTTCGGCTGCCCGAAGACAACTATAATAAACCCCACCGATTCCCAGTGAAAACGCCCTTTCTTCGCCATTCTCCTCCAGACCCACATGCCCAGGTTGGCCGGTCCGTAACTGCAGACATAGAAAGCGTTTGCCTTGAACTTCCTCTTATCTCTCATCAATGACATTCTCTTTCAGCCTTTTCCAGGAAATTTCTCACGCATCTAGCACGCCGCTTTCCCTCAATTGCCGCACCAGCTCCGGCTCCAAATACTTGGTCACGTTCAGATCCTCACTCAAACCCTTTCTTCTTCTCGTCTTGAGAACGAAATCCCTAGCCGTCGCCTGTGCGCTCGCAGGCTCTAATGGCCGCAACTTGATTGACTTGTCGAGCGGGTCGCCTGGGACTGTGCTCCAGCGGTCAAACACGAGGGAAAGCGTAGCCTGCCCTTGTGTGTGGATGCGGAGGTCGGTTTCGAATCTACGACAACAGTTAGCGCTTTCCGTTTTGCCCATTTTCCAAATGAATGATGACCTACCCGAAAGAATCAATCACGGGGATCAGCCCTCTCACACTGTACAATGGCGTTCCCGGCACGGGACTGTCACTCAGCACATGTCCTCTCCGCCTCGCCAGCACGGTATACAAAGCACTGACGGCATTGGCCGGGCCAAGCATCGTACAAGAGTATACCGGCTCCATCAACCTCGGACTGGCCATGAGGAAACTCGAGTACACGCTCCTTCTAGCCGTAGGGATAATCTGTCCGCCACCGCGGAAGATAGCCTCATTAGCTAGCTCGACGTTGGTGATCTTGAACTTGGCGTTACGGATAGGCTCCTCGCATAAAGGTCCTTCCCGCGTGCCCCAGCTGAAACCCTGTCGGATGCCGTCCCGGACAGAACGTAGAGTCTTCTGGTCGACGTCCGAAGGTAGAGTGTCGTTTTGCAGGATGTTGGGACCCATGTCTTCAGGTCCGAAAGCCCAGATGTTACGGGAGGCGAGGAGGTCGTAGCCGTAGTTCTCGGCGAAGAAGGCGCCGACTTTTCTTACGGGGTCCTTGATGGAGACTTTGCCGGTTTCGATGTCCTCGGCGATACCGTCGTCCAGCGGTTCGGCGACCATGGTGATCTTATTCTTCTTGTTGGGGGTAAGGGCGTAGCATTTGATGGCTGATTGGTCTACGCATGTTTCGCAAAATCGTGTCACTGGATCCGAGACCTTGACATCCATCTGCGCGTACAGCTTTCGGAGGTCGTGGAGTACGCAATCCATATATAGCTCTCCAGTCCCAAGGACCACATGTTCTCCGCTCTCCTCCACCTTCGTCACGAGTAAGGGATAAGACTTGTTGAGCTGTCGCAGACCTGCCAACATCTTTGGTAGTTCACTTGGGTTGATCGGCTCTACCGCGATTTTGAAGACGCTCTCGAAGAAATGTGTGACAGGCTTGAAGATGTAGGCCTCCTCGTCTTCGGGGAGCTTTGGAGCCACGATTGTCGCACTCTTCACAATCGAGTTGTCCACCCCACCCAGCAAGACATAGTTTCCCGCTGGCACTCCAGAGACCGGCACGTTGTATCTGCTCTCGGCAATCCAAACATCCGAAATCGTCCCGTTTACCATGTCTTCTTCATCTTCGACACTGTAACCTTCACCTAGCACGCGCACTTTATCACCAGCACGAGCAGTTCCAGATAAGACGCGACCGAATGCATTAAAGCTCTTGGCATCCGAGGTGTTGAAAAGCTTGGTAACGTGCACGACGAGGGGCCCTTCGGCATTACATTCCAGCATCGAAGTTGCGGTTTGCGTATCTTGGGGGCCAGTGTAGAAGTTGTCTAACATTCTCTTTGCGCCATCCTTTGGAGAGTGTACATGAGAGACGACCATATCAACAAACCCAGAGCAAGGGCCAAAAAACTGGGCGCAGACCAAGCGCAATAGCTCCTTCGCATTGCTCTTGAGCTGACTCGGCTTGAGTTGAATACCTAGCTCCGCAAGTGTGCGCTTCAAATCATCCGGGCTCTCAGAGATGGTGTGACTGTAGAGCTTGTAAATCGGCTCCATGACGAAATGCACGAAGCCCCTCCGCGCGCCTTCCTCTTGCGGTTTCCGGGTGAATTTTCTGCTGCGCGAGTTGAAAAAGATATCGCCCCATAACCTCTTTCCGAACTCTTGCGCATCGAACTCGGCGTTGGGGTATGAGGACGCGTACAGGGTGGCAAAAGATGGCAAAGTGAAGACCCAGTCCATAGAAGAGCAGCTGAAGGCAACGTTGCCCTTTTCTGGGGAGACACGGAACTGCTCGCCGCGACCGGGTATGCTGTTCTCGATACAAGTGTTGACTTCTTCAACGACATGCTTAAGCTTGAAATATGCGTCCTCCGGAGGGAGCTTGAGTTCCAGAATCAAGCGATCCATTTTGTTGATCAAAAGTACCATGGGCAGATTTGCCAAAGCCGCATGTTTGATAGCGAGCTCGGTCTGCGTCTGCACACCTTCAACTACGTCAACGACCAGGACCACGCCGTCTGCTAGGCGCATTGAGGCCGCGACCTCGTCCGCGAAATTGACATGGCCCGGGGTGTCAATTATGTTGATCAAATGACTCTTGCCTCTCGTTCCCTGCAGTAGTAGAGACATTGGCGAGGATTTGACCGAAAGTCCACGTTCCCGCTCGAGTATGTGGGTATCTGAGTACCGCATCTGCTCGTCCCCTCTCTTGCCTCCAGTCTGCTTCTTCAGCTCCTCCTGCTTGCTCAAGTCGTGGGTTTGCGCGACTAGCGTATCGAGGAAGCTCGTCTTGCCGTGGTGAAGGTGCCCAACTAATGCGATGTTCCGGACTTGTTCGGGAAACTGCATCAGATCCGTCATGAAGCTCCTCTCGAAATGAACAGGCGGTAGGTCCTCCTCCTGGATCGTGAACTTCTTCGTCTCCACCGGCTGGACTATGGGCTGCTGCAAAGTCTGCGTATCCTCTTCCTGAACCAGCGTCTCGACATCCGGCCCGTAGACTTGCGAGGCGGATGGGTAATACTGCTTATCCTCGTGCAAGACCACCGCATTGGACGGCCCCTCATCGTCAAGGTCCATGACCTCTTGGGTGGTTGCGGCATCCTCGACCACATCGTCATCATCGAGATATTGCGCGCCTGAGACCCCCGCCGCCTGCTCTTCCTCCTCGTCGCTCTCGCGCTCCTCCCCGATGTAGTTACCGAACTCGTCGTAAAGGTCGTCCATGGTCGCCACCTCGTGTGCCGCCTTCTTTCGCCGGGTCGCGGAATTTGTCTCACGCGACGTCCGATCTATCGCCCAACCGCGTTCGCAAAGTTTCGGGCGCGATTCAATTCTCAAGCGCTATTCTGCCACGACTAGTCATACACCGCCCTCCCTATCCCGTCCAGCGCCTTCGCGTGGCGCGCCGGCCGGGACGGGACGTTGCAGAGACCCTGGCCCCTCGTTCGACTTCTCGAACCATTGTTCGCGGCTGCCGATCGCGGGGCAGAAGTTCAGCTCACCACTTTTCTGTTTATTCTGCTTCCCGCCTACGCCCGTCCCCATCTCTCCTTTCTGCCCGCCTTTGTGTCACATTTACCACCTTCACATCACCACAGTCAACCCACCATGGCTCCTCAGCAACAGCCCGTCTACATCCTCTCGGCCACCCGCACCCCCGTCGGCCAGTTCCTGGGCTCTCTCTCCTCCCTCACCGCCGTCCAGCTCGGCGCCCACGCAATCAAGTCCTCTGTGGAACGCGCTGGCGTCAAGCCCGACCAGATCGAAGAAGTCTACTTCGGCAATGTCCTCCAAGCCAACCTGGGCCAGAACCCTGCCCGACAATGCGCCATCCACGCCGGCCTGCCTGACAGCGTTGTAGCCACGACTGTGAACAAGGTCTGCGCCAGCTCGGTCAAGGCTATGAGCCTGGGCGCTCAGACGATCATGTGTGGTGGTGCTGACTGCGTCGTCGTCGGCGGCGCGGAGAGCATGAGCAACACCCCGCACTACCTCCCCAACATGCGCACGGGTGCCAAATTCGGCAACGTGAGCATGGTTGACGGCGTGCTCAAGGACGGTCTCACGGACGCATACGCAGAGCAGCACATGGGTCTCGCTGGAGAGGAGTGTGCTTCCGACCACGGCTTCAACCGCGAGCAGCAGGACGACTACTGTATTCGGAGCTACAAGAAGGCCCAGGCCGCGCAGGAGTCTGGGTGGTTTGGAGAGGAGATCTCGCCTGTGACGATCAAGGGTACGCGGGGCAAGCCGGACACGGTGGTGGACAAGGACGACGAGCCGAAGAACTTCAACGAGGGCAAGACGAGGACGCTGAAGCCGGCTTTCAACCCGAACGGCGGAACCGTGACGGCTGCGAACGCCTCGCCGCTGTCAGACGGTGCCGCTGCCCTTGTCCTTGCGAGCGAGGAATATGTTCAGAAGAACGGTTTGAAACCGATTGCTAAGATTCTGGGCTGGGGCGATGCGGCCCAGAAGCCGTCCAAGTTCACTACTGCCCCTGCTCTGGCTATCCCGAAGGCGCTCACGCACTCGGGTATCAAGCAGGAAGACGTTGATGCCTTTGAGATCAACGAGGCATTCTCCGTCGTCGCCCTTGCCAACATGAAGCTGCTGGGTCTGGCAGAAGAGAAGGTCAACCTGCACGGTGGTGCTGTGGCTCTGGGCCACCCGCTCGGCGCTTCGGGTGCACGGATAGTCACCACTCTCCTGGGTGTGCTTCGAGAGAAGAACGGCAAGGTCGGCTGCGCTGGTATTTGCAACGGTGGCGGTGGCGCAAGCGCCATCGTCATTGAGAGGCTATGAGCGTCTCAGTAATCCCGCCCGGCTGAACTAGCTGGAGATTGAAAAGGAAGCGCTGGACACAGTGTGGAGAAGGGTATGCAGTAACGAGCCGATGAGGATATAAGCCACGATCAGCTCAGGCACACGGCTTCAAGGAGACCATTGCCACCGTCATATGCATCGCGCCAGGAGTCGGTTCATAGGGTAACGCAGGACTAGATAGATAATACCAAAGCTCAAGCGCGCCTCCCATGCGAAGCGCCAGCTCACAATCTTGTGGTTGTCCCAGTACACCCTACGTTTTACAGTGAACCGCTTTCACGTATTTGCCTCTTAATAAGTAAGCGTTCGCTGACGTTGATAGGTGTGAGTGAGTCTTGAAGGCCTGCACGTTGAAGTAGATAGCAAATGACCATCCTGCGGGGTAACTTTGATGTGATCATCTTGGTCCTTCTGTGAGGAAGTTCTGAAATCGTTCATATGCTATATAGGCGCAATGGGCGTGGTCGTACATTCATAAGCTCAAGTGGTATTTAGGCAAACATTGTAACCTTCACACGAACGCCGGCGCCACTGATGGGCACTTCAATCCTCCAAAATGTGCGTGGGAATTTCGAGTACAGTTGATCAATAATTTGATGGTCGTGTCGCAAAGGGTCGGACATCATCGGTAGTTCGTGTAGGCTTCAACGGTGGAGGGCGATACTCGTAGGGTATGTGGTGCCGTGACAACGGTGGAGTGATTCGTCTCTGCCAATGTGGCTTCTAGGCAAAGTCGCTTTCTGCGAGAGCCACTGCTCAATGAACCACGCCGGAGGGCAAGAAGGGTTGGGTGTCATGTCAGCGGCGTAGGCATCACGCTACAGCTCAGCGTTCCGATCGTGTTCAACGACGCGCTCCTCTACGTTGCGAACGGTCCGGACGCGACCGAGTGCCAAAGTCACGGCAGTTTGCAAAGTGGCAGCCTAGCAGCTTCGCGACCTCGTCGTCCTGGGTGTAGTAGTCGTATCTCTCTCCGTGCTTCTTAAAGCAATGCTCCCTGATCTTGTCTAGACGTCGGTTCTGATGATGACACCCCATAGCTTTGCAGTGATAGTGCTCGCTAGCAGTATCATGTATAGTCTTGATATGACGCGTAAGGTCAGATAAGCGGCTGAAAGATTTACCGCAATCGACTACGTCGCAAGAGTGACGGGCTGAGCCCTTGCGACGTGATACAGAGGTAGGTGCGGAAGTAGGCAAGCGGTCGAGGCGTATCTTTGGCTTTGGTGCAGTTGGAGCGAAAAGCTGATGGCTGCAAGGCATATGGAGATTGTCAACATCGACGTGATCTTGGTGGAGGGAGTTGTCGTAGGCTCCATGTCCGACAGAGGCAAGAATGTCAGGCGAAGACTGAGACCTGCTGAAAGGCGAATAGATGTATGGAGACGAAGTCGAGGATATGTGACTCGACAAATCTAAGCGTTCTTGTCAGTTGAGCAAATAGCCACGCGCGGTGGCACTTACTAGTAGCAGGAGAGATGTCCGAGGGATTCAAGGACGAAAAGCTACTGGACCCGAGAGTGCCACTACTGCCTGGCCACAGGGTGTTTGAAAGCTGACTGTCGGCGGTCGGTGAGAAGGCATCGAATGCATTTGTGTCTTCAACGGCATCATCTGGGAACAGTTGGAAGTCAAGACCCCAGAGGGGGCGTGGGCTACCAGGGCCGTAGCTGCTGTTGAGGTAGCTCCCCGACATGATATGTCTCTAGAGCTATTCAGCAGAAGTTCGCAGCCGGGCCAAAGTAGACTTCCGGGAGCGTGATCCATAGATAGCGATAGAGCGTGGCCGATACAATGCTAGATACTTACCAGAAACTATCAGTGCTTTCGATTATGTTCAACGGCCATGAGACGGTAGCTTCGAACAAAGAGATTGGGACAGATACACGAGGTAGAGCGAAGAAAAGACGAATGGGTAGGCAAGTGAAGGAAAGAGCGAGGTCACCTAGCTGCGGTCGACAGTGGGCACATCGAGGTAGTGACTAGAAGGCACGGGCCACAGCTCTCGGACGCTCCCATCACGAATGGCTCGCCCTTCTGGGTGGCGAGGTTTGCCAGTCAGGTGACCTGGGCAGAGGCAGTGACGACGGCGACCGCAAAGTACACCAGACAGACCCTTGACGAGAAGCTGTCGAGACATTCAGCTTGGTGGTGAGGGCGTTGCCTTCAGCGAAGGGCGTCCAACCGGGAGCGCCCGCCTATTCCCGGCTCAGAACAACCACTGCTACGGCTGGTGGCGGAGCACATGCAGACACCTGCACAGCTGCCTTAGTCGCTGTTTCGCCGGCTTGGCACGTGTGTCGTCTGTCTCTTCGTCGTAATTTCTGTTGAGTTTTAGAGATCTTGGATTGTTCACAGCAATCAATGCCGTAGAAAGAGCAGTCCATGTGGAATAACGCCTTGGTGGCTCTGGAACGTGACTGACATCCAGAAATCGAGCATTTCTTTTTTTTTTTTTTTTTTTCATGATTCGGTGCACAATTTCGGGCTTGCAGGTCGATTCTCAGCTCGTTCGATCGCTCCTAATAGTCAGGAAAAATTCTCATGTTTCGCATCGAGGGCCATTCTGTTCGAACAGCTTGTCTCTTGGTATTATCCGCATGATCCGCTGAGTTTGCGAGTAGAACCATGACCTGCAAGACGGACGGTGATGCGATTTTTGAGCCTCGAAGTATCGATTTGTTTGGGAAGCCTGAGTCGTGTAGGTATAGCGGGATATGTTGTCCACGAAAGAGCTCTGGTTGACGGCAATAGCAGCTGTGGAGTATCCATCCAGGAAATACCTAACGGTTCAATCTGTCGTCAAGAGTGGAATCAATGCGATCGTGAGAGGAGTCGATATGTAAATGTACGAAAGCCACGTGCGATGTCTGGGGGCCGAAAATGAGCTTCACCGGTCCAGGGCGGCCTCAAAGGACTATAAGAAGGGCAGTGACTGATAGGCACCACGAAAGTAGGAATGCGGCTCTGCAAGCAATAAGGATCTGATTGGAGGACATGTCAGCCGATCTGTTTCCTTCTTCAGGCAGTACTCCCTCTCAGGATTCACTTGCAACGGCCCGCTGCATGAAGCACTGTGTGTCAGATTCTATTTCGTGAGCAAGCGCTTTGCGGTTGCCTTAGTGCTGCGCGTTGGAGCTGAAGGAGGGAGGGCGTCCAATCGCTAAGAGGTTGGCTGGGGCTGTGCGAAGTGGAGCACGTAAGAGGGCGGCCAACACATCCTCAAAGGCTTCTCAGCTGAGCCTTGTTGACGCGTGTGCATTGCGACCCTCTTTGATGCATACATAGTACGGCGCAGTCATCCGGCGAGGCTTTCTAGGAAACGGCAGTTGAATGAAAGGCGGAGGGTGAAGTGTTGTCGGGTCGCATTCCGAGGCGGGGTCCAAGCTCGAGATGATGCCTCAGACACCGTGGGTTCCTTGGACCCGGGCAGGTACCCGGACATACTACTGAGTAGATGTAGGTATACTGTCTCCAGCTTCACCCATGACTCGAGATCTATATATGCATGCCTGAAACAGCATCCGATCGAACCATTGCCTGGAAGACCACATTGTTGAGACTACGTGGCTATGTGAGAGATAGGCGAGAAGCATAGGGCGTGAATGACCAAAGACTCAAGACCCTCGTAGCTCATCGATGATGGAGCAACAGGACAGCGTCTTGTGCGGCACTGTTTAGGGTAGCAGCTACACGGTTGCGCAAGTAAAGTAGTTGCGTGTCGCCTTTCGTGATCATGAGTTAGATCTCTCCACCCTCTCCGCCAACCCTGCCAACATCGGCGCTGTAGTCAAGTGATCAAGAATCCCTCCTCCCTTGATGATCAGAAGCCTCTTCATCCCAGTAGCAGCAATCTGACCGCGGAATCTTAAATGGACCAGCGTCTGCGGCGTGCCTCTAGAAGTCGTCTCAAGCTCATGGAGCAGCAAAGCCCAAGAGAACGCCGCTCCGTAGCGATCGCTGCGGTAGACGAGACCTTTTTGCGGATAGACGCCAGCAACGACAAAGAAGTCTTCCTTCCCATTGAAACCATAGTCCTCCACCCGATCGCCGACAGCTAACGACTGCCATTGCGGGTGAATTGTCCATGTAGCACGCCAGGATGCGGGCAGCAGCTTCTCAAACCACTGCGGACAATACCACCCTCCTCTGCGCTTGCCAAGCTGCACAATCCAGGGCCAGATGTCCGATGGGGAGGCTTTGACGATCCGTGTCTGGTCGTAGACCATCGGTGCTGAGGGTAAGAGATCATCGCCGAGGTATGAGCCACCGGGCCGTAGAAGCTGAGCCGAGTCGTCGCTCCGGAACACGAATCCAATCAGAAGCGAGCCCAAGATGGCTAAGGCTGCGCCCCCAAATGCCTTGAGGGATGCGTCGACCATGTTGTGGATCTTATCTTATGGCGGTTCAGGCTACTTGTCAAATGCACTGGGAAGTAGAAAGTTCACGGACGCGGCGAGATGTCCAGAAATTCGTTTGCCCCGCGCTGCTCCGCTTGCGAGCTGTTGAGATCTTATATATAAATGAGGCACTCATCAGATGAGACGAGATGTTTGATACAATATTTCAAGAGACCAATCAGTTGAATTCGCATTAGACTCGCATCCTATCCTGCCAGCCTAGCTGACACCGTATGGGGATTTTGACGGATAAGAACCAAAACAATTGCCGATCTACTTTCAGAAAAGGAAACGCCTGGCGTATTATCAAATCATCCGTCATCTCTCAACCTCGCCGTTGTTGTTGCTGCTGCCACTGGCCTCCTTGACCACCATACTGTGCCGCCTGCTGTGGCGGATGTCCTCCCTGGCTGTACTGATGGCCCTGTCCGGCCCAGCCTTGCTGATGTTGGTTGCTGTACTGCGGCTGTTGCTGCCATGAACTTTGAGCCTGCATAGGGGAGTTCTGGTACTGCTGGCCATACGCATTGTGGCCCTGCTTCTGGGCAAGTAACATCTGATTGTACTGCATCGCTTGCATCTGCTGAGCCTGAGCGTGGTAAGCTGCTTGTTGCTGCTGCATCTGCATCTCATACTGAGCTTGAGCTTGAGCATGTGCTTGAGCCGCTGCAGCCTGTTGCTGGTGTTGCCGTTGCGCTATTGCGTGTTGAACATGCATGCTGTTGCGGTTACCACCTGTCTTCTTCATTTCAGCTTTCTCGTGCTCACGCGCGGCAAGCGCGCCGAAAAGGCCGGTCTGATATTGCTCTTGGGACTTTTTATCCTGATTAGAGGTGTAGCTGATCAGAGGCGTACCGGTCGCTCGTGCGACTTTCATCTGTTCTTGCGCAGTCAAATTAGATTGATGTTGTGAATACAGCGTGCCATTTTGGCTTTGTTGGTTGAGGTAAGCACCCGCTCCCCGGGACTGTGGCCTGCTCACAGGAGCAGACTGGTTCAGAACGGTGCCCGCCCCACGAGATTGGGGTCTGCTAGGCGGCGTTCGCTGGGCATGCTGTGTCCAGTCTCCGGATGGCGTCCGTGACAGAGGCGGTGGCGTTTTCGCCGATGATTTCCGAAGCTGATGAACGCTACTGCCAGACGCCGTACGTTGGTGAGCATAAAGTGGAACTGGCTTGCGTGGAGGGGCCTGTTGTGGTTGCGATGCGAGGTTGGCTCTGTACTGCACCCACTGCTCAGGTGTCAAGCTTTGACGAGTGCCTGGAGTGGTCTCAGGTGACGGCCTAGATGCAGGCTGCCACGCTACGCTGTTGCGGTTGCCTGGTGAGGTACCAGTCTCATTTGGCGTAAGGGCACCTGGACTGGGTGTGTTTCGGCCGCCGAAATACGACTGACGATTTCCTTCGGCTGGGCTAATCCGGCTCAGCTGTTCTCGCGACAGCTGCCTAAGCCTGTCAGCAGACCTCGATCGAGCCTTGCCGTCATCTAAAGCAGTGATGGTGCCACTGGTTCCTGGTCTACTTGTAGGCTTGTATGCAAACGTTGGTCCAAAGTCAACGTTTGGTACCTCAGATGACTGCTCAGCCTGCTCTTTGTCCCACGTGTCCAATCGCAGGGCGCTTGCAGGTCGGGTGCCGGTGCCCTGGTAGTCTGGGTCTCCAACAGTCTTCAACTTGCCTGCTCTCGGTCTTTCGACCGGTTGCCTATGTTCAGGCTCTGACGGGACAGTGCTTGCATAATCTGGTGTTGCCGAACTAGCAAAGCTTTGTTGACTCTGCATGGTATTATTGCGGTCTGGTGAGCTTAGCAGCATGCGGTCAAGGGCGTCAGTATCGACAAAGTCATCAGCCCAGCTATGATTGCTGACAGGAGATTCTGGAGGCCTTTCTTCCTCAGATCCCTGAGTGGCCGGCTCATGCGGTAGAGAATCCGATCTTGTCGGTATATGTGACATGTCTATCTTCTGAGGTAATGGTTTTCGCACAATGCTGCGGCTAGAATGCAAAGGTGTTACTGATGTACTTCTGTCGCTCTGAAGCCGTTCTAGCGTCTCTTCGGGTCGGATAGACGCTTTCGTTCCGAAATCAGCCGATGAGTAATCATGATCCGCAGGCTTCTGGGCCCTCTGAAAGTCTCCGTCATCTCGCGATCCACGTATCATACCCGTGATTTGTCTCGAACTTCGTAGCTTTTCATTCATGAGGTCGTTCAATGCGCCTTGCGATCTATCAGCTGGCGCTCCGAGTTTATTATTTGGCAGAGTATTGGTGGGGTTTACATTGTATTGCTGACGCTGCTGTACATCAGCATTCCATCCGCCAGCGTTGACTTCTTCGTCCGACGCATCATCTCGTGGTCGCATCGCATCCTGCATCTGATAGAGTGTAGCGGCGTCGACGTTCGAGTGAGCGCGTCGGAGCTCAGGAGCGGCGAAAGGCCGCTTTGGAGGAGCGCTGCCAGGATTGTGAGAGAAAGCTGGCGGTGTTTGCACTGGTTCTGGTGGCATCAAGTTCGGGCTTGAGACTTCTTGAGATCGTAAGTCTTGGTCAAGTGAGCCCAGAGTTGGTGTCTCTGCTCCTGACTGAATGCGTGGAAGCGCACCAGGGCCGTTCGGTCGGCCGAGAGCACCACCATGTCTCGGCGGAGGAGGCGCCATCTCTTCATTGTCAGGCTCAGTTGCCTCATAAGACAGCCGTGATGGTGTCTCAGTCATAAACTTCCTGTAAGCTTGGGCGTCAGAAGCTGAGCGCTTATGGGGGCTGCCCTGTGCTCCTGGCGGTGCAGAGTCGGTTCTTCTAGGTGGACCGAATTGAAGATCATTCTGCTGCGCCGGCGAGCCTGAGCGTGATCCCGGCGAAGAGCTTGAAGCATCTTCGCTAAATCGAATAGCGCTGACACGTTCTGGGGCTGGCGAGAAAGGTCGGGCAGTAGTCGTGTTACGACGCTGTCCAAACTGTCTCACATTCGCTGAAGAGTCGTCAAACTGGTTTTGCATGCGAGTAGAAGTGAGCTTCTTCATTTCTCGGCGCCACTGTCGCTCGCTCCATGCTTGGCTGCCTTCAGTATGAATGAGTGCAGAAACGTCGAGAATGTCCAGATAGCCCCATCTCCGATCTCTCGGCATTGCAAACATCAAACCTCTCTGATCGAGTGAATCGGCAATGAGCTTATTTGGCCTGCCGTAAAGGTTGAAAGTGTCGAAGACCGGGAAAAGGAACTGTAGCATCATTTCGAAGCCGCTGACTGCTGGGTGCACTTCGGGCATAACAAAGATGAAACCCTCAGTGGTTGTCTCGGGCGAGCCGTGGACGGTGACTAGGCCTTCCAGCTTCACCAACGTGGACTGGTCGATCAACGGTTTCGATTGTGGATAGATAGCATACGCTGCGTAAGCATCGGATACTGTCGCAATTGGCCGTGTCTTTTTCGTGACCTTCCTCGTGTCGTAGAATTTGATGCTACCCTTTGGCATTTTAACTCGCTCGTAGGCAGATGCTTTCTTGAGGCTCTTCTGTGCTTTGCCGAATTCCTTCTCATCCGGCGGAGAGACGACACACCAGCAACGCTTCCAGGGAGTGCCCGCACCAAAACGTACACGTGCCCAGTCCTCGTGTACGAACTTTGAGCGTTCCATAATCGCCTTGATATTGTTCAAGAGTTTGCCCTTGCCTGCAATCAACGATCCTGTATACGCTTCCTGTAATGTCGAGTGTTCGAACATGGCTAGCCTGATGCCAGCCGTCCATTGCGTCAGGGAGTTCAGCGAATTGAAATGAAGCAAGTAGCGGTTGTTCGCTGCAGTCGATATGCTAAGGACGTTTTGGAGACTGCCGCCTGCTGCACCGTTCATCGGCAATGATTCGATCTATCGGAACAGAGTTAGCATCACAGGAAGAGAAGGCGGGCAGCTTACTCCATACCATTTTGAGGGAGGCATCACTGAGGTTGATAAAAGTAGGCACGACTTCACCATCTTCGCCAGCTACATCGAGCGCTGCGGCATCCCATAAAGATAGGACTGTGCCGACAAGCTGGGCAAAGCACTCAGTCCAGACTCTATCTGAGCTCGGTCGGCCTCTGGAGTCCAGGTCGTGCAGCTTCAGGAAGTAGCCCTCTTGGTATAGCTTATTACTGTGACTATTCAGATAGCTGAAGATGGGCTGCAGCTCTGGCGGTGTGTCGTTTGCGACCTCCACCTGCGGTGGCTTATACGTCTGCACCATAGTATCAGGTCTCTGCGCTCGACTATCACCTCGCGCTCTTGATTGAGTTCTGGTAGGCGTGCCGGGCTCTTTCGGAGAGTTTTGACCATACGAATCCAGGTTCTGAGCGTTCGACTGCGGCGTAATTACATCGATGTCCAACTTTCTTCTCGCCGCTGCTGATGGAGGGGCATTCTCGTTCATCGGCGGCTTAGCGACGGTAGGCGAGGGTGGTGCATTCTCTTTGGTGGGTGACTTTGGTGCACTGCCCCATTGGCTCATGAACGACAAGACTGCAACGTATGCTCTAGGTCAGACATCTACTACAGCTGCAAGGGGCTCTACCCAGAAGACGTCGCAACATGCACCGTCATTCCACGGGACTGGGCTTCGGAAACTTACCGCGCGAGCGAGGCATCCTGTGCGACGTCTGGAGTCCTGCAGAAGCGTTCTGTATGCTGCAGCTGCGGCAAAGTCCACGAATGTCCACCTGGGCTCTATGCACCGAGTGTCATCGACGGGCTTGGTCGGTGCGATGGGATCGAGTGGGGAATGGGACTGTCGCTGTTCTTGCGTGGACGGAGATGAATTAACGAGGGGCTAATATGTACAAGCAGAAGGGGAGAGGAGAGTGGGAGGGCAACGGAATTGTGGTGTGGTGGTGAGCTGAACGTAGGTGCGTTGTTCCAGCCTGGCTCGCCTGGTAGCCCAATGTAGGCGATCGACGGCCAGGAAGATGCGCGAGATCCCCAGATTGGTGGAAGCGCTTGGCGGGTGTGACGCGTGTTCTAGACGAATGACTTCAAGACAGGCGGGAACTCGCGCGTCTCCTCAGCACACAAGCTGGGGCCGTCTAGGTATGTATATCGAAATAGCTCAGGCCCCACAGGCAACCATGTGAGGGATGGAGAGAACAGTGTCTTTCACAGATAGATGTGTGGCAAGATACATCCTCCCGCTGTCTCCTGCTGACAGGTACAGACAGCTGCAGTGCCCGAATCCCAGCAAACCTCCGCGGCCCTCCGTCCCAGTGACTTCACCGCCCCGCGGGTCGTCGAGCTGACGCGGAGGCTGGCAGAGAGGCGCAAGACACGCGAAGATGAACGGGTTGAACGGTTGATCTTCGACTGCGTGCACTTTACAAGTATGGGGACGAAGAGTGCATGCGTCACGCACGATGCGTAATCTGGTCATGTTGAGGCTCATGAGTGATGATGCTTCTGTTCCGCCGCATCGTCTGATTGTAGGGGCGCTGTCAATTATACATAGGAGGTACTCTAATGGTCAAGCCAAGTCACCGATGCTGATGACCTACCAAAATGTATCAAGATGCCATTACCGTGCGCATTTTCTCCACCTCAATTGCAAATGGTCCTCCCGTATCATCATCCCGGTGGGACTTGGGTAAAACACATGGCAGTGTGGCTAGAGGTCATTTTACGAGTCATGTAGTCTGTATGTCACGGCTATAATCGGACTTAATCAGGCGACTCCAACTTTCTTTGCGACTGCCCACTCCACTACTATGTAGGTACCGACGCATCCAATCCATACCTCTAGTATACTTCAGAGGCACACTTGCTCAGCGCAGCGCTGCTCCGCTTGCAGACGACTAAAGGCGTCTCATTCGAGCACGATCGAGAGTAAAGTACTTTCGCAAACAATGAAGAAATTGGGAGGGCGGAGAGTACCGCGCAAGATTGGAGGCGAGGAAGAGGAATCCAGAGCGGAGGAACATGCATCAGAGTCAGGTACGCCCAGTTCCGCCCGTCATGCTTTTTCTCCGCATCTAATTCACGTTGACAGCCTTCAAACCGTGCTGACTCCATATGCCACAGAGCCAGTTCTGAAGCGACCCACGGCGAGACCGCGCAAACCGATAACACCGCGAACCTCATTTGGCCCTTCAGCGGCCCAAGACGATGACGATGGTGATAGTACGAGTATCGTCACCCCAAAGCGATCCAATCTCTCCAAAGTCGCAACGCAGCGAAATGCCTCTAAGCGTTCTTCGCTCCTCGCATCCCAGTTGCCGCGACGCCAGGATGATGACGAGGATGAGAATACCAAGCCGAGCTACAGCGCCTCTTCTTTACGCGAGTTGAAAGCAAGCACACCATCGACACCTGCTTCATTTGGGAGCGGCGACGAGAAAGCAGTTGCAGACGTTCAGAACCGTACGAAGGAGTTGGACCTCTCCTCCAAATTCGGCTCTTCGCTGGGTCGATATGGCTCATCTGCAATCCCATCGGCATCCGAGATTGCGGAGAAGAAGGCGAGAAGGGCAAGACTGGCTAAGGAACATGCCGCTGACGAGTACATATCCTTGGACCCTGACGACCCTGGCTTGGACAATATGGAAGATGAAGAAGGTGTGGATGGGGATCCGAACATCACACGAGATGAGCAGGGGCGCTTGATACTAAAGCCCAAGGATAAATACAACATTGGCGAGAGCAGACTGGTCAACGATGACGAAGATATCATGGAGAACTTTGAAGATTTCACGGAAGATGGCAAGGTGCACTTAGGTCGCAAAGCCGAGAGAGAAGCGGAGAGGCGAAGGAAGGAAGAGATGAGAGCCCAGATCGCTGCCGCAGAAGGTGATGCTGAAGGTTCAGATGCGGAGTCAAACACAAGCGAGCAAGAACGCAACGCAGCTTTCGAGGCGGCGCAGACAAGGCACGGCACGTACGCTGCGACGCATAATGCCACCCCTTCGGACCCATATGCAGACCTTAGGCCCAAGACGCCTCCAAAGATCTCACCTGTGCCCACGCTCGATGGAGTGATTGACCGGTTGCGGAAACAGGTCACTGACATGCGGGTTTCGCGTGCGCAGAAGATGGCGGAGATGGATGCGCTGCAGCGAGAGAAGGTCCGACTTGCTGAGGAGGAGGTCCGGATTCAAGGCGCTCTGAGGGAAACGGCAGAGAAATTCCAACAGCTCAGAGCTGAGAAGGGCATCAACCAGCAGACTGCGCCAGCCGTGGCAGCACCCGCTGAGCTTAAGCAGATCACGGCCTCGGGTGCGGAAATGTCACCGGTGAATCATGTAATGGATGAGAGCGCTAAGACATCGGATGAGCAAGTCAAGGAGGCAGACGAGGTGGGCGTAGGAGAGGATGCCGAGCTAGATGGCGCCGACGCCGCCGACCCTGCACCGGCTGGTCTGGGCTTTGCAGGTACCAGAGAAGCAGACGGCTGGGTAGGAGCAGGTGGCGGTTTGGGCATGTCAATGAGCGGCATGGGTAGACCGCCTGCTGCTGAGGACGATTGGTGAACATCTTCTTTACATTCGCGTGATTCTACAGTTAGATACCCAAATACTACGCCCATACTACCATCCAGATAGGGCAGGTCCATAGGCTGGACTTTAGACCTGTAGATTCTCTTCTACCACCCATCCATACTTGGCCGCCTCCCTCATGATCCGTGGTAACTCCTCCTTAAAGCCTTCTTTAGCCGGGCGCGTCGTGTTCGCAGAGGTATCGAAGACTCGCAGCTTCGGTCTCGCGGGGATGGTCTCGCTTAGCTGATGCAGCAGTTCTGTCCCTTCTTTCCTTCTCGTGGCGAATTCCTCTGCGTCAGAGGCGCTGATAAGAGAGCGCGTAGTGTGGTACCGTTCAGTCCAAATATCCGTCTCTCTTCCATACTCCAGGCCAAGCACCAGGTGTTGAAGGTTCTGTGCGTGGCTCAATGCCCCTGTAACTGATTTAATAGCCGACAGTAAGCGATCATGGGCAGGGGGTGTCCTGACAGTCATTTTGACAGCAGGTAAGACCAGGTTGAGAATAGCACCTTCGACAAAGTCAGCTTGGACCCCAAGGTACCACATGGGAACGTGGATGTCAATCTTGTTCAGGTGCGCAATATTCGTCTTTCCGATGGTGGCAAGGAACGATTCCAGCACCATCCAAGCGGACGTTGGTCCTGGGAATGAGAACGTGTTATGCGTGTACGGGATCCTTGCTGCCTCCTCATGAAGCCTCTTTGATACCCGTAGGAGAGAGATGGCAAAGCCTCGAACTGGAGCCCGAAATGCATGAGTTTTGATGATCTTGTTCTCAAGCGCAGCTGCATAAGGTTTCATGTCGCCCTGCATCAAGGTGACATCCTGCACGAGGCGATCAAAGGGAACAGGTATGTAATACTCGGACTTCTCGTGGCGAACGGTGATCGCAGGAGCAGGTATGCGGGCATGGCCATTGATGAAGGGCCTAAGCCAGGTGAAGTCAATTGGAATGGGTCCGTCTTTGGTGAAGAGTAGCCTGTAAATTCGGTCGCGGACCTTTGGGGGTAGCTCGTAGAATGAAAATCGACGCAGCCTCGAAGATTTACGGTCCTGTGAAAGAGAGTGGAGTCTGCTCTGTGAGGATGCGTGATCGTGATGCGAAGAGAAACCAGCACTAAGCACATAGCGGTTGGAGTACTTCATGTCTTCCATACGATGTAGCTCCGTGAGCTCTTCAAGTTTCGGATCATCCTTTCTAACATCCCACTGACCGTGTACGGCTTGCCGAGAGGTGGCTTCAGTAGGCTCGGACGACCCATGATCCTCGAAATGAGGGAGAATTGATGGCCGCCCGTGGACAGAGGACCGCCCACGACGAGCGTCTTGCATCGGAGAGTCATTTGATAGATTGAAGAACGACGCTCTTGAATGGTGCACGAAGTTCCCGTGTTCACTCCTGGCGGATTCGGTGATGCGAAGGGGGAGCTCTTGGTCTTGACCGTTAGTCCTACGCCGCTTCAAAGCCAGTGAAGGAGCATCCGACTCCCAAGCTATCGAGCGTTTCCAATTGATGACATCGGGGATGATGGATGCTTCGGGAGATGTAGTGCGAATGGGGGCTGCCGCGTCGGCGATCATGCCTTCCAACTCTGCTTCAAAAATCGAGCGATCGTTTGAAAGGAGATGCTCCGGATTCATGCTTGCAATGGACTTGGAGATGAAAATAGAGTAATCCAAAGAGGAGGGGGGCGGGGGGCTATTCAGGAAGTGAAAGTTCCTTGGTGTGGCTGATCGTCAGGATTGGAAAGGGAAGGGGCCACCGCGGGCTGAACGCCTTCCTTTATGTACACCTAGAGATTCTTTCAAACGCTCCAGCTGAGTGAATCTCGCGGAATTGGAATTGAGACATACGATTGATGGTCTCAACCTACTGGCACTGTGTCACAATACTCATACAAGTTGTTGTCTTCTGCTTTGATCCCAAGAGTTGAGTTTAATGACACAAAATGTCATCTTAAAACCACGGGCGATATCTCTCTTGCATGAGACAATATCGAAACCCTGGTCCCAGCCCACTTCCATACATGGTGCTGTTCAATCCACCCTTTCGCAAGTCTTGATAGCACATAGCGGTTGTGAACCACTAGGCTCGGTCTCTGGTTGCAATACTTGCGCCCGATATCCCTGCTCATTGATAGTCCACCCCTCGCGCTCGGCTCTCGAAAACTGCAAATCGGTGTGGTCGTCTCTGCTGCGCTCTGCGGATGAGGTGTGCGGGCTAGGCTCTCATCTGGGAAAAGCCGCTTCCCTGCGAATAACGCGGCTCAAACTTTGGCAGACATGCGCGAGCAGTTTTTGTGTGGTACATCTCTCTGCGGCGACCTTGGCTCACGAGTTCGCGTCGATCTCTGCCCAGACAGCCTGAACCTTCTGTCTCTTCTCCTTCGCTTGCTCTCTGTTGCTCGCTGTTCGCTCGAGTCGCTCGGCTCGCAAGCACTTGTTCACGTCGCGTTTGATGTTACTGCACATGCCCATAGCCTTCCACAAGAAGCCTTGAGCATGGCATTCGTCAAGAGCCGTCATGATCTCTTCGCACCCTGCCATGGATTAGATTGAGCTCGGATTCAGGTGGGTTTTGCATACCCTTATTGTCTTTGGTGTGCAGATGAGGATGCATTGCTGAAGCTATTAGAGTACCACCTTTCCTTCTTACGAAGATACGAACCAAGCAGGCCCTTTCACGATAATCAGAATTGAAAAGGAAAGTAAGGTAAGGTTGGTAAGGTCATCGATTCGGGACCCGCCGTTCTGCTTAGTCATGGGAACTTGCTTCTTCGCATCTCGCCAACCGTGCGTATCCTGCGCGCGAGCCTTTAGGTAGAACATTCATCATGGCAGAAAAGACGCTTTCTGCAAAGAAGCAGCAAGGTAGAAAGCAAAACTACAGTCTTTTAGGGTAATACTAACCGGTATCCCCAGAGCTGCAAGTCCAATATTCCAACTACAAGGACACTCTGCAAGCCATTGCCCAGAAGATTGGTGATGTTGAGCAGGAAGGAGAAGAGCACAAGTAGGTATTTTCATAGACGCCACCTCAGGGCTTTCCGTCAGACTCCTGACGGTTGACCGCTCCTCCCACCGTCTTGCCTTGTCCCAGAAGCTTGCGGTCACGCAATATACGAGTGCAGAACCTTCACTCACCGCCACGATTGGTTCTGCATGATGGCCGTCATATGGCTCCGCAAGCAAAATTCTCCATGAAGTCTGCCGCTCATGAGGTGTATTCCATGACGCATCTACTCTCAGTCGATATCTGTTAGAGAGGACAAGGTCTCGCCTGCTAACACTTCTGTCAGGCTTGTGCTTGAGACCTTAACGCCCTTGCCAGGAGATCGGAAATGCTTCCGCATGATCAATGGAGTGCTCGTCGAGCGCACTGTAAGCGAAGTGCTTCCTGCACTCCAAACGAATGCCGAAGGCCTGAAAAAGGTCCTTGAGGACCTAGTCAAACAATACCGAACAAAGCAGGAGGACATGGACAAGTGGAAGGTACGAATGCCCCTCGTCTCTTTGTATTACCGCAGTGGATTCTGACAGCCTCATAGAAAAAGAACAATATACAGGTCGTCCAACAGTAAAATAAGCTACGAAGTTTTAATAAGTCTCAGCCAAGGCCGCCCCTAAGTGGCAATTGCTTTCAGTGCCCGATGAGAGCTTCGCACGGGTGTCACTAAAGGCTACCGGCAGCTAAATTTGGGGGAGCTTTCTGTGCAACTTGACCCAAAGGTCTTACCTACGGGCACTCGGCTGAGCTTGGGACTTGGTTTGCAAGATCGAACGTTCTCCTCGTTCGGACGGTACTGAATGGCTACGGAAAACTTCAGGTCTGTGGAGAGATCCCATATTTACCCTTGTCCGACAGGGTCCGACAGATAAAACAATTTCGACCATGCATGATGTCTGGCAGAATGGGGGCAGCTTGAAGGCGCGCGCTGCCAGCTGCAGAAGATGCAATGTTGGAGAACCGTCGTTTCCTGCGTACGAACCAATTTCTGTGGTCGGAATAGCGCTGTACACTCACACACCATAAAAGATCAAACGCAGAGGATCTTTCCCGTTTCTTTGTTCTCTTGGAAAAACATCAGCTGATGACAGAGTGATGCGCTGTGGATGCATATAGCTGTGCGTCTGAACCCAAACACGCCAACAAGGGATCGCGCCATCTCCAGACTCGAGGCACGTAAGATCCATGTTCACATATACGTAGTTCACGGTCATGCGGCCTCGTTGGCTTTGCAGTAGCTCGCGCCCTGAAGATTGGGTCGCATCAGGCGCACAGCCCTGCAATTGGATACCAACAGGGCAGGGCCAAGCCAGGTCCGCACGACCGTGGATTGGCTGTCTGAGACTTCACTTCTTTTGAGAGGCGAGGCCGCCTAAACTCTCAAGATGACACACAGCTTTGAAAAGGAGGCTACCCAAGACATTGATCGTGGACATGTAGCCCAGTGACTCCTTTGTAGCCAGCGCATGAGCTGCAGGCAGTACGAACAAAAGTCATGGCTGGATTCGTGAGGCACAGGCACACATACACACACACCTGTGCGCGTATAAAACACCCAAAGGTAGGTTATCTGTGCCTGCAGATTGTACGCCCGATGCATTACAAGAGATCATGACACGTTGGTTCCTTACTTAAGCCCGCCATCTGCGCAATGATCCAACATGAGGGGCAGAGTCGTATTCGCTAGAGGATTTCTGTAAGCGCAGGCTCAACACGGAAAAGAAATTTATGTATCCCGGACATGTACTTGCAACTCCTTGTCGATAACAACAGCGAGACGCATACGATGACGGGTGAATCCGGCACGATACGCTTCCAGAGCCAGCTAGGTAAAGTCGCCGTGGTGCTGTCTTTGCTTTTCTTGAGCCTAGATACGTGCATATGGGAGAAGAGCGGGCTTTGGAAATTGTTTACCTACCTAGCTTGTTTACGTAGACACGGTAAGGGAACCAACGAAGGTGATTAGCTATGATGTTGTAATCGTCAACCACCCAATTGAAGTGAATGGAAGTGCCTGTGTGGTTAGCTTCGCTGTCAAAATATGTGTCATCATCCCTCGCTTGCTTGCTTCTTTCTGGTTGTGACTTTCTGATTCGCCTACCGCGGCAAATTGGCACAGCTTGCGTCTGCTTTCGCATCATTAGAGAGTTTTAGCACCTCTCGGCTAAACACAGTTAGTCAAACACGTAGATATCTTTGTTAGCGATCTACTACCTCTTTCGGCAGTAGATCTACTTACTCTTAAAACGCTCTATTATAAGGTTTTAAGGTCGTATCGATATTGCGTAGTAGTACTAATTAAGCGTATAACGTATTTTATATACCTTAGGTACTAACTTTCGATTTTTATTTAGTTTATTTTTATAGAGGTATTACTACTCGACTTAGCTATATACTATACCTTAAACAACTAACTATATATACTAAATTATAAAGAAGCGAGCTATTATTACGTATATTTATATACTACGCTACTAGAGTTAGTTATAACTTAGAAAGAGGCGGCCTCGGCACCCTAGAAAGACTCTATACCCTCTACTATTTTATAGGACCTTCGATTTTTTACTAGATAGCTAGCTAGACGAGGTATACTATTATAAGCTAAAGGTCGAGTATATAGAGGTTAAATAGCTACTCGTAGTACTTAGCTTAGAGTCTATCTACTAGAGGAACTAGATATAACCTTTAACTAAACTAGCTATCTATATACTACTAAGATAGCTAGCCTATCTAGCTAAATAGATAGACTATTATAATAACTTTAGCTAAAGCCCTAGATATCTCTCTATAGTTTTTCTTAATACTATTAAGTATCTATCTTAGTAGTATAATAAGTTAATTTGCTAGTATCTACTATTACGCTCGTACTTAAGGCTCTAGTAGTACGTAGAGGCAATTAAAGATATAGGGGCCGAAGGATATATATAGGGCTTTATTAATAGTTACTTTATAGGTTTTATAAGGCTAATAGTAGATTAAAAGACGTACTATAGTAGTTACTATAAAGTATACGGCCTAAAGCTTTAGGGGATAGTAATACTAGATAGTCTAATTACTAGTTTTAAAAGACCCTTCTTTAGTAAGGATAACGACTAGTCTATCTATTAAAACAGCTAGATATTATACTAGATTAAAAGGATAATAAACTAGTACTATAGGACTAGCGAACTATATCGTTTACTATACCTCTATAGTAATCTAGTTTATAGTAATGCCTATAGTATTATGTGCCCTTTTATATATACTTATAGCTTTCGATATCTATAGCTAAATTAGTAGGGCTTTAATAAAATTATATTAAGTTTAAGGATTAGCGTCGAATACGCTTTTAGTATAGTCTTTTATAGCTATATAGCTACGGCCTTTGCTCTATCTATAAAGCTTAGAAAGTAGCTAGTAGTAGACTTTTATAGAGTTACTATCTTACTAAGTAACTATATTATCTATATCTAATAGAGTAATTAGACTAGTAAGCGCTATAGTATACTACCTCCTTCCCTCGAGTAATACCTTAGCTTTAGTTTAACTCTAGTACTAGGAGATATATAGCTACTTACTACGAGGATCTATACTAAAAAGTAAGGTTTTCTTCTATTAATAGAGTATTAGTAAAATAGCTATATTGTCGACTAGAAAATTATTATTCCTACTAGCTAAGCCGATATATACTAACAAAGTAGCGCTTAAGGTCTATACTACTAGCTTCTAGCGCGCTAAGCGACTTTTAGCTATTTTCTAAGGTTAAAATTTAATAGCCCGCGTATAGCGAGCGGTCCTTCTATCTCCCGCTATACTCCTATATAGAGAAATAGGTCTATATTATTAATAAAGTTTAACTAATACTTTAGCGCCTTAAGGCATAGTTAGAATTATTAGAATTCGCCTTAGCTTCTATATAGTCGACTAAACTACTATAATAATACTACTATAATATATATAGATATATATAAAATATTGTAGAGCTTAAAGCTTATAATAGAAACTACTTATACTTTTTTTTTGTAATTTTTTAAACATAAATAAAGGTATAACTATAAGCTCTCTAAAGTAATAAAAACCCTCTTTAGAACTACTAATCCTCTATACTACCTTAAAACCCTTACCCTCCTATTAAAGTACTAAGATCTATACTTAGATTATTAAAATCGACTTAAAGCTTATACTAATAAGGGCCTCTTACTACTAGTTAGCTATTCTATCGACTAACTAGCTAGATAATTATCGCCTCTACTTACTTAAGATAAGTCGTTAGCTCGGTTTTAATATTATAAATCTTATTAATAACTACCTTTTTAGCTTAGTCCTACGCCTTTAACTAGTTAATAAAGGCGTTACTAGCGAGCTCTATTATAGTCGAAGTAGAGTCCTTTTTATTAGTAAAATACTAGGTCCTTACTCGACTACTATAGCTACTAGACCTACTAGTAGAGCGCGCTATCGAATCGCTATAATTTTAACTACTATTTATTATAGGTATTAAAGGTAGCTATATAGCTACCTCTACTACCTCTACTACCTCTAAACCTTTAGTACTTATATCCTCTAGGCTATTTTTATAATTCGATATATTATTAAGCTCTTTAGGCTCTAGATATCTATTACTATAGTACTCTCTACTAGTAACCCTTACTTGCTTTTAGCCCTACTAGTTTATTATATTATTATAAGAGGTAGTAGTTACTACTCGATGTTATAGGAAAGTAACGTATATATAGGAGTATCTCGTATATATTTAATAAGTTTAATAGGGGAGAGAGAAATAGACACGCTAGCTTCCTAGTAGAAAGTCTTAGTACGCGCGCTAAGTATTTTAGGTATAGTAACGTCCGTACTCTACTTTGGGCCTTACCTATTATAATACCCCTCTCCTCCCCTCGTATTCCTTAGGGAAAAGAATTCGGAGGCTTATAGTTGTCTATAGCTCTCCCCCTTTTATACTCTTAAGTAAACGAAAATTTCGTTATATATATATCTAAGTAAATCTAGCTATCTAATATAGAAATCTTAGAACCCGCGCGTTCTTCTTCCTTTTATTTAAGTAAAGTTTATTTACTCGCTATCGTTTTTATTTTATAGTAAGTAAAGACAATATTATAAACCGCTAAGTCCGAGTAAAATACTTAGGTAACTAGCTACCTATAATTATCTTTACTTTACTTAGTTACCTTTATTTCTATAGGCTTTATTTTACCTCTCTATTGTTATATACTACTATTATAATAACCGTAATATAAAACTCTAAAGCCTCTCCTTTTCGAACTCTCTTCTTTATAATAACAACAATAGTAATAATAGTAGTAATAGTAATAGCAATAGTAATAACAATAGTAGTAGTAGTAGTAGTAGTAGTAGTAGTAGTAGTAGTAGTAAGTATTACTAGATTCTTAGGTTCTAGGCATTTCTAATTAGATTTAGATGTCTATTTTTATTTATTATATTAGTTGTACTAATACTAGTATCGACTATCGCGACTAAGAGGTATAATTCCTAGCTCCTAGACATTTTTATATAGTCTCCTAATATTGCCTAGTCTACCTACTCCTATACCTACGAGTAATATACTAAGGAGTATAAGAATTATTAGGACCTATATATAATCTTAGACTTCGAGAGAAAAGCGTCGCTAACTAAAATAGTTCTAAACTAGCCTATATTATATATTCTATATAGACCCGCTCTCGTTAGTATAAGAAGTAAGAAATTCGGTTTTTAGGCGTTTTTCCGTAGACCTAGCTAACTAGTTTAGGGATAAGGTATATATAAACCTACGTAAGGTCCTTAAGGCTTAGAAGGCTTTAAAGCCTACCTAAGCTACTAGCCTACTCTCTAGGTATATAGTATTTTAGTATTCTAAGGGTTTTCTCTTACTAACTAGTATTTTTAGTAATATCGCCTATAAGGTAACTAATATAGTAGTAAACGCGGTAGCCTAGTAAGGGTAGACGTAAGTATATTCTTCTAATTCTAGGTATTTTTCCTCGCTAACTATATTTTCTAGTACTAGTAGTATCCCCCTTACTTTAGTATTAGAGGCTTACTATAGTAACTAGGTAGTTTTTATACTAGTTTCGGTCTCTAAGGGTTTTATAGCTAAGTCTATATAGATAGTTCTTTAATAATATTTTTAGTATTTTCTTATTTTTAAATTTTTTTTTGTTAATACTTAAATCCGACATATAACCCTCGCCTAGCTAATATTCTTCTTCTAACTACTCTCTTCTACTTGTTTAAAGGTCTATTATACTCCTTTACCCTCTTATATATCTTTTCGAATTTGTTTAAGGCCTTATTATTAGTTAAGTTTTTAAGGGGTTCCTAAGTTTTTTTATAGTACCTGGCCTATTTTACTAGGACTTCGCGTTTTCTTCCTTAACCTCTCTTCTTCTATCGCGCTTTCTTAATCTTTTCTACTTCCTATTCTAGGTAATATTCTATAAGTACTAGGTCTAGTTAATTATTGTCGGAGGTCTATTTAGATAATAGGTCTATAACTACTAGTTAGAGGAGGTTAGTATAGAATACTAGATAAATATTATTTAATATTCCTTCTAGTCTTATAGAAGCTAGTAATAATACCTTAGCTATAGTATATTTTCTATATTTCGTATCGAGGTTCCTCTTTAGCTATATAGTATTATAATTTCTAAGGTCTAGCTATATTTTATTGCCGACGTAGTATATTAGTACTAGGCGCTTAGTATAATTAGTAGACTCCTCCTATTTTTACGCGGTAGTAGCTATACTAGTCTAGTATAGGTTTAAGATCTCGTTAATCTTTTTAGTAAAGCTCTTAGCTCTTTAGATAGTAGAGAGCTTACTATTTTCGCTTAGTTCTAGATATAATACTATAGTAGAGGGTACTTTATACCTATAAGTAGCGAAGAAAGGGCTTATTCTAATTCCTATATAATATCGCCTATTTAGAGCTAATTTAGTAGTAGAGAGCTACTTTTTCTAATTATTTTACTTATAATTAATATAGTAGCGGAGGTAGGTTTATACCTCTTAGTTTAACCTCTTAAGTCCTCCGTCTATTTATAGGTAGTATATAGAATTTAGTCTCTAGTTTACGCTAAATAGTCTATAGAGCTCCTTCTAGAAGGTACTAGTCTAGTTTGTCCCTTAGTCGCTAGTAATAGCCCTTAGGAGTCTATAGTATTTTACCTAGTAGTCTATAAATTTTATAGCGTACTCCTTAGCTTTTATATTAGATATTAGCTTAAGGACTACCTACTTCGATAAATAGTCTTTAATTACCTATAGATAATAATTACCTTCTAAATTTAGTAAGTCTATTATAAAATTTATAGAGATCTCCTAAAAGAAATAGTTAGGAACTAGGAGTAGTTTTAGGAGCCCGTACTTATATTCTCTCTATACCTTATTTCTCCTATAGTAACTATAATTCCTTAGGAACTAATAGACCTAGCGAGACTATAGGGGCTAATAGAAGTCTTAACCTACTATAATAGTCGTAGTATCCCGTCTAGGATAGCTATAGACTAACAAATTATATATGGACTAAATAATATAAGTCCTTAGGGTATTAGCTTATAATACAATAGTATCTAGGTTTTTATACTTAGACTCTATCGATACTAGGGCTCCTAGTACCTATAGCTTTCCGCGATAATATAGGTTTCCCTTTCTATTAATTATGTAGTCTCCTACTTAAATTTTAATTTTAATTTCTAGTAGTATAGTATAGAGTTCTATAATTATAGCCTAGTATACGAGTTAATATAGAGTGTCCTCCTTCTTAGTTTCCTTCTATAGTTAATTTATATTTTTATCTTAAAAAGGACTAGTACTTTCTATAACGGAAGCTCTAGGATCCTACTCCCCTATAGACTCTACTTCTATAGCGAGGATTAATAGTCTAGAGTTGTCTACGTTATCTCTTACTAATCCTAGCTAATTCTCTATACTCTTAGATTCTAAAAAGCGTTAGAACTATAAGGCCTTATCGCTTTCTCTTAGTATATCCTATTCCCTTCTCGATAGTACGTCTAGAACAATTGCTTTAGCCCTTATAATATAGAATAATAGAAGGAGGTAGACTATAGCTAGTAGGTACTAACTATAGTTAGTAGGTACTAACTATAGTTATATATAGTCTCTCTATAGCTTATAGTAATAGGAGGACTATCCTTGTTCTACCCTATAGTTCCTATTATTTTAGTAGCTAGCCTTAAGGTTTACTAGCCCCGACTAACTTAATCTATCGAGGGCAACTAGCTAATCTAATACAACTAGTACTAGGCGACTACTAGATACTAGACGCTACTATAAGCGACCTCTACTAAACCTTACGCTCGACTACGTACTAAATTTACCTCCGTACGACTAACTAGCTCCTCTGTCTATTTACCTCTCCGACTACTACAAGTAGCTACGACTACTAGCTAAGCGCGACTACTACTAGCGGTAACTAATAGAGTAGCCGCCTAGTATACGCTAACTATAGGCGCCTTATCGCGAAGCTTACCTATCTAAATTAGCGGAATTTAACCCTTACTTTCTATAAACCGTCGAATCCGCCTACTCTCGCTAGTAAACTTTAACCTTTTTTCCTTCTATAGACCTTCGAAGCCGTAAACTATAGTATTTCCCTTCCTCTACTATCTCTCCCCTTAGGTACTCTAGTTAACTACTCGCTACTACTCTATTGCCTTATACTATAACTTACTATATATATTACTTATTCCTAACGCTCGTTTCCTACGCTTGTCTACTCTACTACTAGATAACCTTTATTGTCGACTACTATACGATATCTCTATTAAAATGTCGTCTCTAGCTAGAGACCTCTTAAGCTAACCTAGATCGGCCGACAAAACAATACTAAAATTCTTAGTATAACTAGTATATATATCTATAGTAAAGGATAACTTAAAACGCCTACAGCCTAACCTACTAGATCGAGGCGTACTCTACGAACTATAGAAGGTAAGGGCTACTAGTAATCTAGACAATAGGCTTCTACTACTAATAACGAATACTATAAAGGTCGCCTATAAACTAGCGGTATACTACGACACTAATACTCTATCTCGTAGGATTAATATAAGTAATACGAACCGCCCTATACTAGTACTAGTATACTTTATTACCGACTACTAGGAAGCTCCCTAATAGTACTAGCCCCTATAGGTTTCGGACTCTATTAGAGTCTATACGCGAGCTAGCCCCTCCCTCGACGCTAGTAAGGGATACCCTATAGAATAGGACGTTAAAGGCAAGTTAGCTATTAATATAGCGGTTAAGACTATTATAAATATAGCTAGTTAGCTATGTTTAACCTTAGATTTCGCTAACTAGTACGAAATATATACTAGTACGCGCGACGACCCTAAGCTAATAGATAAGGGTAAGGGTAAATAGCGCGTAGACTCTAACTTTACCCCTTTAGCTACCTCTATAGCTATAGAATAGATCTACTTAGGCCTACCTTCTACCCCTCTAGAACTAGAGCTAGTAGTACGTAGCTAGCGGTTAGTCGTAAAAAACTCTAGATCTACTAGAAAGGTCTATCTATCTAGGATAGACAAGGAATTAAACGACTTTAATAACTATATTAGACGCTATCCTTCTCTATATAGTCGCTCGAATCCTTACTAATTATCTAACGACTTTATACTAGCCTAATACGCCTAACTAAGGGTAGAGTTTAATACTATTATAACCTCTATAGCAACTAAAGTAGTATATAAAGTAGCGGAGAGGGTACGCTAATAATATATTGCTATAGATATAGACTCTAAGAGGTAAGAACGCCTTTATCGAGCTAACTTACTAGAGTATAACAACTTATAGTACGACTGTTAGCTATTGCCTATTAGTTGTCGCTCCTACCGACTAGACTACAATAATAATAATAACGATAACTATATCTCTCTAGTATTTCGAGCTAATAGATAGCGAACTTCCCCTTCCCCTCGTAGCTACTACCCTTGTAGTATAGACTACCTAATAACTATAGATAACGACGAGGATAATAGTTACTACTCTCGAAGGCTAAATACTAGATTTAGGCTAGAAGACGTCGGGTTCTTCGATAAACTCTTGCCTCTCGATAAATATCCTCTAGGCAATGTTATTAAAAAGAACTAGAAGACCTATTATAGGCATCCCCTTATGTTTATTTAAGTATTTAAAAATGAACTTAACTCTAGAGAGGCTATAGTTGTCTGTAGTAACCTCTAAAAGTACCTAAGGGGGTATACGGCTACCTAGTACCTTAAATAGCTTACTAAGAGGGACTAGAGCTAGCTAATAGGTAGCTATAGGGTCGACTATTAGGAGATAGCTATCTGCTAGAAGTTTAAAACTAATAATAATAATACTTAATAAAATATCGAAAAGGAAACCTTTATAGTCGACAACCTCTATAATAGTAAATACCTATCCTAATACGTTCTAAGTATAGTCTACTACGCCGCTAAAGCTAGTATCGAGAATATAACTACCTAGCTCGTAATAGCCTATAGATAGATAGACCTCTACTTTTAGAACGTTATCTAAAAACTAGACTAGTATACTATAGTTAAAGAGTTTATCGCTAACCTAGAAGCTTACTATACTAATTAGCTTAGCCTCTATACTAACCGTAGGTACTAACCCTATAGGATAGATAGTAATAACTTTAATTGTCGTAACCGCTATCTTAAGCCTAGTTACCCTAATACTAGGGGCGGTAGACGCAATACTACTAACTATCGCTAGTAGCCTACTAACTAAGATTAACCTTGTACTCGTTAAGACGACTACTTAAAAGATACTAGGAAGCCAACTACTCTAATAGTAGTTCCGCTATAGTAACTAGCGATAACCTAAGGTAACTTAAGAGGGTCTACTTCTAATAAGGACTAGGAGGATAGAGAGAGACGCTAGCGACTATAGTACGATAATAACTACCGCGGCGCTAACTATACTACTCCTATAGAGGACAATAACTATAATTTAAGCGACTACTTCCCCTTAGGCTCGGCTAATAACTCGCCCTTATTAGCTAACGATAATAATAAGGTAGATATAGGTTACCTAGAGGTCTATAGTTAGTTCGAAAGAGTAGTACTACTAAAACCGTTTATACTAAACGCTACCGCTTAGAAGTCCCCTAAACCTACTCTAGTCGCTAGTATCTAACTAGTAACTAGAGACGACCTCCCTTTCTATTATAAAGTCTACTCTAAGCGATTTAGTAGTAGTAATACTCTCTATAAGCATCTCCTAGCTTATTATAATAGCCTAGGGTAGGTATCTAAGTATTAGAAATAGGTCTAGCAAACTACGCCAGCCTCTACTATTAAGGTTCCGCTAGTTATATAGTCTACTATAGCGCTAGCCGCGAAGCTAGGCTATAGGTTCCGCGGTTAGTAGTTTATAGAGATAGAAGTTAGGTTAGCGCTAGGCGGCGATTCCTACTAGATATATATCGACATGGGCTACTTAATATTAATTATTAACCGCGCTTAGCTCCTATCTTGTGCCCTAGAAACTATAATAAAGATGCTACTACGTCCTATAACGGTTTATAGACTAGGAACCGACGCCTATAATAGCTACTAGTACGTAGTCCTTCTACTATAGATTCCTATAGAGGTCTATAGTAAGTAGACTATAATACTTATCTACTGCGAACTCTACCTAGTCGATAGTTTAAAGCTACTAATCCTACTAGAAATAGACGTCTTAGGAGCCGAGGGCGTATTTATAGATATCCCTAGTTAATCTGCTACCTTTACTAGTTATATCTTCGAAGGCTAGGCGCTACGAGCTCTAGTTTATATCTATTATTAACTAACTATAACCCGTATAGTCCGTGCTATAACGAAGGTCGTTATCCTTACGTATATAGTTTGCCTAGTACCTATCTCTATTAGTAGTATTCCTTCTCTCCTAGACTATAGTAACTACGAGTTTATTCCTTATACCCTTTAGCTACGCGGTTAACTAGGTATAGCAATAGTAGACTTAAGCGCCTATGCCTATATAGTCGATGCTTTAGCTAGCTATATCTACGTCTATAATAATAGCAACTCCCTATATACTATCTATATATAGACTAAGCTAGGCAAGCTAACTAGTAACTATAACGAGGGCTACTATATACTAGGAGTAGACAACTATAGGCTTACTATACTTACTTAAGACGAGGCGGATAAGTTTATACTAAAACTATAGTCTACCTTAGAAACTATGCTTCCTAATAGTATTATAGTCTACAGCGATAATACTACTATACTACTCTATGTAGAGCTATTAAATTAGTTTAGAAACCTATTTATAGATAAGGGCTAGCTAGTCGACATCCTAGAATTAAAATATATATGTCTACCTCTCTAAGATAACTAGGAAGACAATACTAGGTTGTCGACCCGCCTATTCTACGCTAGCAATAAGAAGAAGGCACTTATTAATAAAGTCCTTAATAACCTCTACGTTAAAGGAAAAGCTAATTAGTTATGCAAGTATACTAGGTTTAGTACTCTCGCCTTTGTTGTCTACTACTAGTTATAGGATAAGAAGGGTAAATAGTATAAAAAGGCCTAAGTAGTAGTTAACCTCTATAGCCTTAACTATATCTTAATTAAGGATTCGTACCCCGTCCCCGACTAGGGCGATATTCTAATATAGTTACGTAGGGCTATAGAGATAACTATAGTCGACGCTATTAGTTTCTTCTACTAATAGGGAGTTTACCTAGACAACTAAGAGAAGTTTACTATTAACTTATACTAAGGCTAAGAGTACCTAAACGTCGCAATTATAGGCTACTATAACTCTATCTAGTACGTTTAATACTAGCTAGATAGGCTTTTGCGCGACTACTATAAGTATTACCGCTACTATATCGACGATATTATTATATAGTCGAAGGGCTAACTATAATACCTTAACTATCTAAAAGCGGTTTTTACGCGCCTAGACAACTATAACGTTAGTCTATCCCCGAAGAAATCCTATATAGAATTCCTAATAGTTACCCTCCTTAGTTAAAGGGTTAATAGTTTTAGACTAGTAACCTATAACGACAAAATTAAGGCAATCCTCGACCTCTAGTTTCCTATAAACCTTTAGGAACTAGAGTACTATATTAGACTAACTAGATATCTACGCTATATAATTCTATATTACGCTTAGATTGCTAGCCCTTTCGAAGATAAGAAAACTAAACTACTTAAGGATACCCTAAAGGCTAGAAACTAAAGGACTAGATACGCCCTATGGACCTACGTCCTAGATAACCCCTTAGACTATATAGTATACAATAATCTTTGGGCGGCTTTCGCTAAACTAACATTCTTAGTATACTATAATCCTAACTAGCGACTATACCTCGACGCTAACGCCTTTAAGGAGTAGGGATATAGAGTTATCCTATACTATATAGCGGGTAACCCCGACCCTATCCTAGTTAATAATAAGGCTTAGCTATTTCTATATACTAAGATATAGCTAATCCTCTTCCTAAGCAAGTGTCTATTATAGGCTAAAAGGAACTACTAGCCTATAGAGCTCGAGATAGCTTATATTATATAGTCTTTATAGAAGGTCCGCTATTTAGTTATAGCGAACTCTAAGTAGCTATACCTTTTTACTAACTACGTCGCGCTCCTCGCTATAGTAAACTAGGTTAAATTAATAACTTTCTCTATAGATAAGGCTAACCTTCGGCTTATATAAGGTAGACTATATATATCTTAGTTTAATATAAGGTAGTTTTACTATAGCGGTTAGTACTATCTTGTCCCTAACTAGATTAGCCGCTATCTAGGAACGATAGCCTTCTCTATACTAACTAAGAGTGCCCTCGACGACCTCCTAGGAGACTTTTAGGAAGTCGACGCCCTCTACGCTTTTACGTTCTTAGTAACGCTAGTCTAGCTCGATAACGACTTTAAAGTACGACTAAAAACCGAATACTAGTAAGATAGCTACTAGTCGACTATATAATAGGCAATAGACCGCGAAGCTAAGTACCGCGCTATAGAGAACGGACTATTAGAACCTACGCTAGCGTTATAGTCCTTTATCGATAGGCGACTAGTCTTTAGTCTACCTCTAGCCCCCTAACTTTATACTCCCCTAATACTAGACGCTAACTCTAAATAGAACAACCCTCTTAGTCTTCGCTTCTTCTAGTACGACGGGCTACTTTTCTATATAGACAAAAGAGACGGCTATTACCGACTCTATATACTAGATACTATAGCCTATAAGGTCTTCTACCTCGCTTATAACTACTAATTTTACTAGGGCTACTATCGTACTACCGCCCGCCTAGCCGCCTTAATCTATATCTATAATATAGTAAAGAAACTCTATATCTATATTATATACTATCCGGACTATATAGTAAACTAGATAAAGCGCTATACTCTATATAGTAAACTTTACTCTATATTAGCCGCGTAGGTTCCCTTTATAATAGTTACTATAGATTTTATTATTAAACTCCCTATTACTAATAGTTACGACGTACTAGTATCGCTTACCTATAAATTCTTAAAGGCAATTATCCTAATTCTAGGGTTAGAGGTATAGTCTACTAACTAATAGGTAGTTATAGTCCTCTAATACCTACGACTTTATAACTAGGGGCTCTTAGTAGTTATAATAACTAACTATAGCCTAGTCTTTATGTCCGATTTCTAGAAAACTATCTTTATAACTTTAGGTACAAAACTACTAGCGTCGATAGCGTACTACCCCTAAACTAATAGCTAATCTAAATAGACTAACTAAACCGTCGAGATTAGGTTATAATACTTCGTTACTACTAACCCTAATGCTAACTAGATAGAAGCCCTACCTTACCTTTAAAGTACCTTTAATAACTCTACTAACTAGGTAACGAAGCTATTACTAAACGACCTACTCTATAGATTCTATATAAACCTAGATGTAATAGACTACCTTATAGAACGAGCTTCTAGAGAGTTTACTACCCTCCGTAAACATAACTAGTTCTATGTTTAGGAGTCTATAGTATTTGTAGAGTTAGCGATAAAACTCTACTATAACTTTAAGTATAAACCTATAACCTTCCGAGAGGGCTAACGAGTATTCCTTCGACTCTAGTATAGTTATAAGGTATACTCCTACCTTCCCCTAAAGCTTTTAAACTAGAGAATAGGCCCTTATATAGTAAAAAGACGGGTCGGCTATTTAGTAGTCGAGCTTAAGGGCCTACTAGCTAACTCCTATATTTACCCTATAGTTAGTATTAGCTAACTAGAACTATACCCTAATAGCGAAGACCCCTATAACTATATAGCTAGTAGGGAACCTAGCCCTATAACTACGTACGATAACGACTCTAGCGAGTATAAAGTAGAGACCTTACTCTCTAGACATATAGTTACTTACTATAGCCGCGACGTTACCTAGTACCTAGTTTAATAGAAGGGCTATAGTACTAACTCCTTAAGGTAGTATAATAAAGACGACCTCGCTAACGTACTAGACTTAATCGTAGACTATAACGTACGCTACCTAAAAGACGACTACCTATAGAGTAAGGCTAACCCTATAGTAGCGACTTTAACTAGTTAAGTAATAACTCGCCGCCTACGTTACCGCTAGCCCTAGCCTATTATATAAATACTATATAGCGGATAGTAGGGACTATATATACTACGCCGTACGTTATACTATAATAATAGTATATAAACCCCGCTAAGTACTAGCTATATCTTTTACTACTATAGCCTAAAGATTACTTTTATATAATACCCTTCCTATATAACTCTATAACGTAAACCTATAACGACTATCTATAAACTCGAGGGTATACTTAAATACTATCCCCTAGTTAGTAGTACCTAGCTATATATTTCCTCCTCCTCTAGGTATATATATAAACTACCTTTATAGCTAGCTATCGAGCCGACTTTAGTAGCTAACTTATATCTTTTGAAATCTACTTATATCTCTATAACTTTCTAATTAAGTACTTCTATAAACCGCGTAAACTACTAAGTCGGCGTAGAAATAAAGAAGCGGACGTTATCTTCTAAATTGCCTAAAACTATAATAATGCCTCGTAGCTACCTAAGCTAAAGATACTAGTCGATAGCGAAATCCGCGTTAGCGATATTACGTCTTTAGAAGACTACTTATTTACTTTAGACGCTTACTATAAGCGCTACTACCTAGCTACTACCCTAACCTTTATATAACTAGTACTTACCTAGCTAAACTATAATAAGGATTTCGCCCTATTACTCGACTACTAGAGACTTATCGAGTAGTCTGTCGCGGGATACGAGTCCTTAGACGCCGCCGACGTCGCGTATACTAACTTCTACTATAGACTAGTACCTAAACCGCTAGCCTCGCTATCGACTATAGTAAAGAAGCGAGCTAAGGGGCGCGATAGGGGAATAGATAACCCCCCGCGCTAAACTAGGTAAAAGAAAAAGGTAGCTAAAAAAGAGGACGATATACTATTTATACTAAACAATAAACGCTACTAGTTCGCCTAATTTAGAATCGTAATATTAACGATAGCTTACTAATCTATAGTTACTACTAACCCTAATAATAACCCTAAATACTTTATCTAGTAACTTAGCTATTACGAGGCGTACGTCTTCTTCTAAAACTAGTACTAAGTTTCCTCTAACGGGAAAGATTTCGACTACTAGATAATAGATACTACTATCTAACTTAAGGCTAAAAGCCTACTATATCTAACTAAGGTCTATAAGTAGGTATACTTAATCGCTAAAAAGAATATAAACGCCAACTACATTAATAAGTCTACTAACCCCTTAGTTAAGAAGGAATAGGCCTACTAACTACTAGTTAAGTAGAAGTATAAAAACTAGAAGGCGTCCCGCCTCTAGCTAGACTACGCCTATAAACTAGACCTAGGCTAGGTCGATACCCTACCTAATATTAGTACTCTTCTCTATATTGTCTTTAACGACCTTACCTAAGCTAAGTATAACCGCTAAGTTAGATTATATAACCTCTTCGACAACTATAGACTAGACGCGCCTTGTTTTTAGGAAGTCTCGAGGGAAGACTAGGTCGCTATAATTATTAAGCTCGCGGACTCTACTAGTAGACATATAGATTACTCTACCTTTACTATAGTAGACAACTAGAAGGACGACACGACTAGTCTAGAGGACGTACTAGAAGACTACCGATCTAGCGGTACTACTTAAGTATTTAAGCTTCCTTCTCTAGATAACCTACTACCTACCTATCGAATAGCGAGTATACTAGTACTACTAGGAACTAGTACGTAGTAGACGTCCGAGACCCGCTAATTAGCGAACCTAATAATACTACTAGTAACCTATACTTAAACTTCTACCCCCTAGGGCTACGCTAACCCTAGTACCTAGCTACTTACTTCTAGTTTTATATAACCCTCCTCTCTTGGCTATAGGTTTAGAAGCTAGTAATAATCTACGCTACCCTTTAGTTCTAGCTACCTCGCTATATAGAGTTAGCCCCTATTTATAGCTACTACCTCGAATGCCGCCTATATAGAAAGGCTTAGGAGGTTTACGAGCGGACTCTCTACTACGCTAGCCGACAATAGACTAGACCTATTTACTAGCGAACCCTACGAACTAGTAACTAGTTAGAGCTATAGAGAGGCGAGGCCCGACGTAACCTAAGACCTAAATAAACTTAAGACCCTAGTTAGCTACCTAATAGACATCCCTACTAGTACTACTAATAACCTAGCTAACTATAGAATCGTAGCGATATTATAATAGGTAGTTAGTATAACCTAACGAGCCCTAACGCTCTACTACTAGGTACTATATCTCTCTTTAGTTAGAGATAAAAGGAAGTATTCTATATATAGTATACCTTATAATATACTAGCCCTATATAGCTACCTATAGTCGACGCTAAACCTAATAGGCGGCTATATTAAATATAGTATATACCTAGCGACATAGTTACTATAGATTACTAGCTTACCTAAAGACTAGGCTAGCTACTAAACTAAGCTAAAGAGGTTAATTTTAATAGTTCCTCTAGATATATAGCTAATACTAGTAACTACTAAGATAGCTAACCTAGTATAGACATAAGTACTAAAGTCTATACCGAAACCTATTACCCTATATAGTAGACTCTCTATAGAGAAGGCGTAGTAGCTATAGGACATCTAGTACTATAACCTATACCTACTAACTAACGTCGCTACTCTAGTCGCCCTTACCTAGGGCAACGACAAAAGTACTATATAGATTACGTTAAACGACTAGTAGAAGGCACTTATTAACTATTTCCTATCTAGCTACCTTCCTAAGTTAGAGTTCGACTACCGCGACCTTATAGTTATACCCTAGTTATCTCTAGCTAAAGGCTTTGCGTTAGCTAACTATAGCCTAAACTATATAGTTAACGGCCTCTCTATAGTTAAAACTATCCTTATAGTATATATATTAGCCGAATTCTACCTTACGCTCTAAGGTAGACCTATATTAGGATATAAGAGTACCTATTACGCTAGACTAATAGCTAATCGACTAGATAGTAAGGACATAAAGCGTTACCTTTTCTACTACGCTAACCTACGCGCTATAGCTAACCTTCTCGCTATAGTCGACGTTATAGTAATACTAATCCTTATTAACCTATATAGTAAAGTACTTCTATAGTTACTTACCCTATAACGCGAGATAGAGATCGCGCTCGTTACTCTTAGGTTCTATAGTAGCTCTATCTATACTATATATAACCGCCTAGTTAGTAATACCCCTAGTCTAACGGATAAAACTATAATAGAGGTTACTACTATCCTTAATAAACAAATAATAGATACTATTAACTATAGCGACTACGAGAAGATAACTACCTTTACCTATAATAATATATACGCCTAAATAGTCCTATCGACCTAGGCCTATATAGCGGTAGTACGTAGTATAGAGGCGATAGCTAGTATAATAAGGAACGTAGAAGGCCTCTTACGCGCTATAGAAACCGCGATCCTCTACGAGTAGCGTAAAATAGTAACCTTTAAGTTTAACTAGTAAACCTTTATCCCTTATAAGATCGCCCTACTATTTTATAGTTACTCCCTTACTATATTATAGTTCGCTAGAGCTATATACCTTCTAGGTATACTATAGGACGCGGCTAACCACGTCTTTCTATAGGTAGCTAGCGCGATATTAACCCTCTCTACCTATAAATTTAAAGGTAGCTAGTTATTGTAAGCTATAGTAACTAGCGCGTCTACGCTTAACCTCGCGCGAGGATATAGTAACTAGCTTACGTACTAGCCCCTTACGATAGCTAAAGTTAGCCGTCTACTAGACCCTAATCTAGTTAAGCTACTCGCAGATATCGATATCCCTAAAATAACCCCTATAACGTAGCTAACTAAGCCTACGACCCTTATCCCTAGATCCTTCTATTCTACTAACTACCTCCTAAATACAATTAAGTCGGCGATAGCTATCTATAACAAGTAGTTCGCTATTATAGTATTCTAAATAATAGGTCTCCCTACTAACTTCTTAGTACTTACAACGACCTACTTGCTATAGGTCTACTATAATTTCCTAAGTAGTAACTATAACTTTATTACTAATAGATTCCCTACTAACTATAATAAAGGCGTCCTATACGCCTTACGTATAGTTAGCACCTACTACGCGATCGATCTAGAGACTATAAAACTACTTAATAGGTTCCTAAATAAAGTAGGCGCCTAGAAAGTACTAGTAATATATCCCTCGATAGCCTGCTAGTTCTCTAAAGTAGACTATATAGTAATCGCGTATAAAGGTAACCTACGTTAGTTCTAGGCTACCTTTAACTCTCTAGATAACGCTACTAGAGATAATAAGGCTACCCTTATTACTATACTTAGCGGTTGTCTTAACGACCTAATAGCTATTTACTATAACATCCCTATAGCCGCTAGCCTACCCCTAACTATAACTAAACGCTAGTCTACGCCGCTACCTAGGACGCTAGCTAAGAGGCGCGGCTACCTACGCGACCTATCCTTACTACTCTAGTAAACTATAACTACTAAGTAAGACGTAACCGCTAGGGTAACCAAAACGACAACTAGGCTATTCTATAAGGCTAATACTAAATCCGAGGAATAAACTACGGTAGTAAATAGGTAAACTAAGCGATAGTAGACTAACCTAACTACCTAACTATAGATAGCTAGTCTTTTAAAAATCGGGAGGGGGGAGGTTAATATAGAATAATAGGAGGAGGTAGACTATAGCTAGTAGGTACTAACTATAGTTAGTAGGTACTAACTATAGTCGTATATAGTCTCTCTATAGCTTATAGTAATAGGAGGACTATCCTTGTTCTACCCTATAGTTCCTATTACCTTAAGTAATATACTAGTAAGAACTAGTAGTTTAATAAGATTTTATACTACTAAATCTATCTCTTAGAGAGGTATCTCTTAGTTATAAAGTACTCTAGGTTCTTATAATCTATTTAAATAGTAAAGGGGCTATATACTTTTAACTTAGGTACCTAAAACTTAATACTAGACATAATCGTTAATATCTCCTTATTATAAATATTATAGTTAATTTCGGCCTTATTTAATTTTTGTAAGAAGAAGCCTACTAATCGTTAGACTCTATCCTTTTTTTATATAAGAGCGCCGCCTAGGGTAAATCTATTATAGTCTATCTCTAAGAAGGTCGGAAGAGTTAGATTTTAATAAGAAAGTACTAGAGCGCTATAGTACTTAGTTTTTAGCTTTTAGAATACGTAATCCTTATCTTTTCTCTAGGAGAATAGAGTCCCCTTTCTAGTTAACGCTATAAGAGGTACTACTATCTTTAAGTAATTAGGTATAAACATCTAGTAGTAATTTATAAACCTAAGGAATTAGCGAACCTCCTTTTAAATAGCGGGTCCTTTCTAATTTTATATAGCGTCTACCTTTTCTATATTAGGGCCTACTCTACTACTATCTATATAGACAATATACCTAAGATATTTAATCTTCTTACGCGCGAACTTGCTCTTAGCGAGGTCTAGATATAGGCTACTATTAAAAAGTTTTTAGAGTATAGTTCGTACCTTTTAGAAGTAATCTTCTAGTATCCCGCGGGAATAGATTACTATGTCGTCGGTATATACTAAGGTGTAAACATCTAGCTAGTCCTAAAATAAAGTATTAATATACTATTAAAAAGTTACTAGAGCCCTAAATAAACTAAATAGTATTACTAACTATTTAAAAGATCTAAATCGGGTCTAAAAGGCTATTTTATACTCGTACCCTAGAGCTATTTAGATCTAGTAAAAGGCTAATATAATGTTTACCTTAGTTAACTAGTTAGCCTCTATAAGGTTTCGTAAGATTTCTAGAATAAAAGGTAGGGGGTACCTATTATACTTAATAATAGCGTTTAACGCTTAAAAATTATAATAGAACCTTAATCTACTACCTAGTTTCTTAATAAAAAGTACTAGAGACGTAGCCTCTAATTTTGCTAGCTAAATGTAACTATTTACTAAAAGCTTATCTAACGACTTATAGAGTACTAGTAGTTCCTCCTTAGATATATTATATAATAGGCCCTAGGATAGGGGAGGTAGGGATCTATCTAGATTCTCTTAGACTTCGATCTTATAATTAATTCTATCTCTATAAGGAGCTAGTTACTTAGCTTCCTAATAATTAAATAGTAGAGTTAGGTCTCGTACCTTAGATAGGAGGCTCTGTTAAAGGGCTTCTATTATAGGGTACTCCTTCTTCTTAAGAGCCTTCTAAATATCTTTTAATACTACTACAGCAACTATTAAAAAGTCTCTAGAGTCCTTATATTCGCGGTAGTTATACCCTTTTTAGACCTATTTATTCGCTCTACTATAATAGAACTAGCGCTTTTCTAGCGTAGTCCTAACTTTGTTATATATTTTCTATAGGTTCTCTAGTATTATCGGGAACGATAGGTTTAATATAATATATATATATACCTCTTATTAAAACTCTAAAATTTCTATATAGAAAGCGACTACTCCTTTAATATATAACCCTTATATAGCCTTTAACATACCTTTTACTTCCTAAGTCTCCTAGCTAATTAGATTAAGTCTAAGTCCTTTAACTAGGTCTCTATTAATTATAGTATAGTATTAGTAGCCTTTGTTAATAAGAGTAGAAGTTTGGACATTTATATTTAGGAGTATATTAGTATATACTAGGTTCCCGTTTATTTTATTCTAGACTACCCTTTATTTTTCTACTAACCTCTTCTCTACTCCTAACTCCTAACTACAAGTAGGAGTTACTCTTTTTCTAACTAGTCTTCTACCTCTAAACTTTCTTTATTAGTCTCTAGTATAAGTTAAGCTATAACCGCGTTAATAGTAGTAGGCTTTAATACTAGGGTATATAGACATTCGCGGATATAGTAGTTAGATCCTTTATAGTAAAAATAGAGCTTATTTTCTTAGCGCTATTCTCTCTTAATATTATTAACCTACTTCGCGCGTTATTTGTTCTTTTTATTACGCGCTCTATAATTTTTGTTTCGCTCCCTAATAGATTAAATTAGGGCTATAATTATATCTCTATTAGTGTCGACCTAGGTAATAGTAGGCGTACCTAGGGTTCGCGTAATAACTATCGTTTTTATCGCGGAGTCCTAGTATTTCTTAGCCTATTTCTTATAAGCTACCTTAAACTAGTCTATCGTCTCTAAATTTATTATAATACGCTCTACTTCTTCTAAGAAATAATAGTAGTTATTAGTCTTTAGTACGGATACTATATATATCTTCGCGAGGTTTAAAAAGGTATTATATAAGTACCTAATCTTTATAGTATCTAAGAAACTCTCTCTACTAGTACTAAGTAGGAGTCTGTCGAATTCTAGCTAGTATTTATACTATAGTTATCCTATAGTATATCTAAGGTTCGTAAGCTACTTAAGTACCTTTACTTATTTATTACTATCTATAAAAACATCTTTAAGTTATATAAAGAAAGCTTTAGGATCCTTACCTTTTGTTATATATCCCTTTTCCTAGAAATGCTATATATAGGCTCGTTCTCGTACTAGAAGTATATTATATATAGCGTCCTAGTAGTAATCGACTAAGAGCGTAGGTTTTAGGCTAGACCTTACCTTATATAAGCTCTAAAGACGTACTAGATAGTTATAAAAGGTCTTAGCTCTCCTATCCTATTTTAGTAGTTTCTATTCCCTTAGTCCTAATAGTTCTAGATTAGACCTAGATGTTACGAGCACGGTCACGAGACGGTCAGACCCGAAGCGATTGGCCAGTAGGGGCCAGAGGAGACAAGGGTCACGTGACCAGTATGCAAGTGAGCGCTGCCTTGGCAGGCGACTGACTGCATATATGCAAGTGGTCGACTGGTCGACGAGCGACCGAGCGATCACTGAGCGACTGATCGCTGAGCGACCAGGCGATCAGATGCATGAAGACACGAATCTCTTATGTATATAACTAGGCACGTTTCTCATTAGGAGTTCGTGTGTTCAACTCATGTTGCAATCCGACTGTTAGGTAGAGACCCAACAGCCTTGTCACAATCAGTTATCCCACAACCCAGTTGTCTTGACACATCTGTTCCAAAGAGCTCTAAACCCGTGACACTACTTCGTAGGGTCGCAACACTTTGAACACCCTCAAGGAACTTTGTACCTCAGACAACAATGGCTCCATCCGAGAACCGAGACACCAGCGTTCAGCAGCGTACCCACGACAACAATATCAAAGTCGCCAGACCGGACTATTACTATGGCGATCGATCGAAGCTCGACGATTGGCTCAACCAAATGGCACTTTACTTTCGTTTCGAAAACATCACCCAGGATCCCAAGAAGACCTTACTTGCATCCTCTTACCTTAGGGGACAAGTCCAACAATGGATTCGACCTAGGTTGCACGAAGTCTTGCACCAGAACATCGACACCGAAGGAATCTTCAACAGCTGGGACAATTATGTCAAAGCCATTCGAAATATTTATGGGTTGAGTAACGAAAAACAAGTCGCCATCCGAGTTATCCAACACTTGAAACAGAAGACGTCTACTTCGCAATACACCGCCAAGTTCAGGGAGTATTCAGGCAAAACTGGGTGGGATGACCAAGCCTTACTCACTATGTATTACACTGGACTCAAGGACGACGTCAAGGATGAACTCATGCGCTCAGGTGCATCTCACGACACTCTCGAACTGATGATTCAGGATGCTATCGAAATTGACGATAGGCTCTACGAGAGGAAGATGGAAAAACGCCATAATGGACAGTATCGCGGACGATCTGGCTACAACTCTACCAGCTGGACTGGAGGGTCTCGTCGCGATCCGGACGCCATGGAATTGGATATTATCCAGCGCAAGCCAAAAGGAAAAGGCATGCGAGGAGCCAAGGGAAAAGGGAAGTTCCAAGGGAACAACAACAGAGGAAAGAAACGAGAAGGACCGGAGTGCTACAACTGCCACAAGATAGGGCATTACGCACGAGACTGCCGCGGACGAAAGGTGCGACCGCAGGAGCAGCTCAACATGATGCTAGTGAAGGAACCCATCAACGAAGCAAACGATGGACGAGGCGCCTACGATGTATCAAAACTCGTTAAGGAACCGAAGACGGAACCAGACCATAAGGCTATGCATTGGACGGGTTGTTACGACGACTACTGTAAAACCCATGACTCAGACAAGCTAGCAAGTGGTCACTATCCCAAGAAGCCACGTAAGGCTAGGATGGAATTTAACGCGATGGTACGAGGCCAGCCGCTACAGCAGATGAGAGACTTAGGAAATTCCCGGAGAGGAAGGTCTCCACCACCATTCAATTGGGAGGACGCAACTCTGCAAGAAAATACACCCCCCGAGCAGGAAGAAGAACTGCTGGGAGAAGAAGAATCTCCACCAAACAACGATACCGAACCAGAACTAACGGGACCAAACCTGGAACAACTACAAATGATCGCCCAAACAGTCGCCACGACGGATAACGATTCATCTGAAGAAGAATATACCGACGACGATGAACCCGACGACCTCGAACTATATCATTTCGAAGTCTCAGGAGCAGGACCAGCTCGGAGAATGATCCTCTTCATCGCGAACCAATTTGAAACCGTATTCCCACAGATCCAAGGGAAACGACGACTGCACCCAATCGAATTCGACAACATGCTCAACCGAATTAGAGCAATGTTCTGGAATTACCGACTTGTCAACGTCGACTACGACGCCGCAGCACACGTGCAAGAACGACCACCAATTGGAAGTACATTCCAATCCGATGGAAGTTATGGCACACCCGATGGAATCCATATTCCCAGAAGTGTTAGAGAACGAATCCAGATCGTTAAGGCACGACTACATGAATTACACCGAATCCAGGAAGCCTATCAAGAAGACCTCATATCGTTGGAGGCAATGCGGCACAAATTGACTGAGTCCACAAAACAATGGGAACTGAAGCCCATGGGACCACCAGTGCAACTACCAATATGGAGAAACATGATACTAGGGCACGTCAAAGCCACTGTCAAAGGACAAATCAAGGTATCAATGACACAAGGAAAGGTTATCCTAGGCCCACGACATGGACCCTTGATTGGGAAGTCTGTCTCGAAGATGCCAACTCGCCAGGATACTATTCAAAAAACGAAGGATCCCTGCCGACAGGAGCAGTCGCCAGGAAGTAAACATTATCGAAGCTCCCACAGCATCAGCAGCACCGGTATTCCGTACCAAATGCATTGTCAATGGACATACGACACAAGCTATGATCGATTCCGGAGCCAGCGGAAACTTTATATCGACCAGCTTTGTCCAGCGAAACGGGATCGCCACCCGACGAAAGAAAGACGGCGGATACGAGTTGATGGTCGCAGATGGATCATCCCTATCCGAAGTGGACAGCGAAACAATGCCGCTAGTCCTAGCTATCCAACAGCACCACGAGACTGTCAGCCTGGATATCGTTGACATGGCCAGTCACGATGTCGTGATGGGGACACCTTGGTTGGAAAAGCACAACCCTCTGATAGATTGGAGGAAAAGAGTACTCAAGTTTGAGCGATGCGGTTGCGCTACCGACATCCACCCTATACATCGACAGCGTGCGATGGTAGATGAGGAAAGACAGTTCTGCGAATTAGAACGTCAACCGATAACATACTCCGACAAAAACGGCAAGGAGATGGTCTCCACAGACACTGAGCCAGCCCAGCCAGGTCACGAGGTGAGAGATAAAAGGAGAACTAACGCACCTCCAGAGATCCCTGAAGAGTTTAAGAAATGGAAACCGCTCTTCCAGGAAGAGGAAGGATTAGCCGCCTTACCTAGACATCAACCATGGGATCACCGAATACAACTTCAGCCCGGCAAAGATCCACCATGGGGGCCACTATACAGGTTATCCGAAAAAGAGCTCGAAGAGCAACGACGATGGCTGAAAGAAAAGAGCGACAAGGGATGGATAGAGAAATCTCAATCGCCAGCCGCTTCACCAGCAATGTTCGTTCCAAAGAAAGGAGGAAAACTGCGAATGGTAATCGACTATCGACGACTCAATGAAGTCACGGTCAAGAACCGATATCCACTACCTAACATCGAAGAAATGCAAGATCGACTTACCGGAGCAAACTGGTATTCCAAGATTGATCTACGAGACGCATTCTACGCCGTACGAATGGCTAAGGGAGAAGAATGGAAAACAGCCTTCAGGACGCGCTATGGACTCTATCAATTTCGAGTCATGCCAATGGGACTTACGAACGCCCCAGCGACGTGTCAGCAACTCGTCAACGATGTGTTACGAGACCTACTCGACATTACAACGATAGCCTATGTCGATGACATCTTAATCTTCACCCGCGGAAGCCGAGAACAACACACCAAAGACGTACAAGCAGTGCTAGAACGACTTAGCACAGTGGACTTCAAGACCGCACCCGAGAAATGTGAATTCTACAAGAAGGAAATCGAATTCCTAGGATTCATCATCAATACTACTGGAATCAAGATGGACCCAAAGAAAGTACAATCCATCAAGGAATGGCCAACACCGAAGAACGTCACAGAAATCCAAGCCTTTCTGGGACTCGCGAACTACAACAGAAAGTTTGTTGAAGGATACTCCAAACTTGCAATCCCACTCACGAGTCTTACGAAGAAGGACACCAAGTTCGTATGGACGGAGAAACAACAGAAAGCATTCCAACAACTCAAGAAAGCATGTATACAGTCACCAACACTCATGCTATTCGATACGAAGAAACCAGTACAAGTCGAAACCGACGCATCCGACTTAGCAATAGGTGCTTGCATCACTCAAGAACATGATGGCAAAAGACACCCAGTGGCGTATTACTCAAGGAAAATGACGCCAGCGGAACAGAACTACGAGATTTACGACAAAGAACTGTTAGCGATTGTTGCAGCATTGCGACACTGGAGAGTTTACTGCGAAGGAGCTACAGGACTGACGATATACACCGACCACAAGAACCTTCAATACTTTACAACTACCAAGGATCTATCACGTCGACATTGTAGATGGTCAGAGCTACTCGGACAATACAAGTTCGATATCCAGTATACACCAGGAAAAGACAATGGGCGCGCAGATGCGCTAAGCAGAAGAAGCGACTACATGGAAGGCAAGGAGCAGAACAAGAAAACATTGCTCAAAGTCAACAAGGACGGAAGCCTTACCACAGATACACAAGAGTTTAACAACATACTCCGAGTTCTACGAGATGAACAAGAAGAGTTCCCCATCGAACATGGGAAGTACCAGGTTCCACCAGCAAAGGAACACGAATGCATCAAAGACCACCATGATAGCCAAACAACAGGACACCCAGGAATAGCCAGAACAACAGATTTGATTAGACGAAACTTTACCTTCCCACAGATGCGGAAGAAGGTTGCCGACTACATCAAACAGTGCGACAGTTGCCAGAAGAATAAGGCATCACGACATGCGAAATATGGCAATCTCCAGTTCCGAGAACCCTCGGATACACCATGGAGAGAAGTCACAATGGACTTCATCACGAAGTTACCGGCATCCAAGGACCCCGCAACAGGAGTCGTCTACGATTCAATACTTGTCATGGTAGACACCTTGACCAAGTATGCACATTTCATACCGTGCAAGGAATCAATGGCAGCTATGGAACTCGCATACCTCGTACTGGACAGGCTAATCAGACATCATGGAATTCCAGAAAGCTTCATCACAGACAGAGATAAGCTGTTCACATCGAATTTCTGGAAATCTCTTATGGGACAAATTGGAATCAAGCACAAGTTATCGACAGCATTCCACCCAGAGACAGATGGTCAGACTGAAAGGACAAATCAGTCACTCGAAGCATATTTACGGCACTACGTCAATTACGCACAAAACAATTGGGTTTCATTGTTACCAATGGCGCAACTGGCGTTAAACAATAACGCATCAGAGACAACGAGAGAATCGCCATTTTTCCTTAATTATGGAAAAGCACCCAACATGTTCATGGAACCGAGAACATCAATAAAAGCCGACAAAGCCATAATAATGGCAGAGGAATTGCAGAAGGCACACACCACAGCCCGAGATGCAATCCGACATTCGCAACAGCGAATCCAGAAACAGAGATTCAAAGAATCAAAAACGGCACCTCAACTTAAGAAGGGGGATAAGGTATATCTTCTGACGAAGAACCTGAAAACAAAGCGAAGAACGAAGAAACTGGATCACGTCAAAGTCGGACCATTTTTGATTGCCGAACAGAAGGGCACAGTCAGCTACCGACTCGAGCTTCCACCGGACGCAAAGATCCATCCAGTGTTCCACATATCCTTGTTGGAACCCGCACACCCCAGCGCCACGCTGCAAACCACGTTCCACTACCAGGAGCAAGAAGACGACGAGTATGAAGTCGAAAAGATCGTAGACTACGACAGGAATAGTCAGCGATACCTCATCAAGTGGAAAGGATACCCCAGCGACGAAAATACATGGGAACCACTTACCAATCTTAATTGCCCGAAGTTGCTACACCAGTACCACCGGAGAAGGAAAGGGATTGATCCATATTCCCCAGGGTCTCCATCATCAGGGGAGTAAGGCCCACAGTAGCAGCCGCCGCAGGACAATTCTCTTCAGCCTCAAACGCGCCCTCTGCATCCATTTCCGACGCAAGGCATTCGGCTTTCCGAGCCGCCCGACCTTCAGCTTGACGAAGAATCTTCTTGTTTCGCATTAACCGAGCCATCACGGTAGCCAACAACTCTTCATCCTCATCCACCTTGCGCTGGTACTCCTCCCGAGTTCGGTCTAAGGATTCCCAAGACATGTTGACGCATTTCTTGCCTTGACGGACGCATTCGGAACACCGAAGGTTGGTTGAGTTCGACATGATGATGCAAAGATGGTTGTGTGTAGAACAACGTTCACACGGGAAGAAGACAGGACGACCGTTCCTTTCAATTTCGGCAGCCAGACGCGAGCGTCTTTTCTTGGAAGAAGAAGTTTCTGGTTGCAGAGACATCGTAGGAAGAAAGACTGCTACAAACTGTTACAAAAGGAACGCGGGGGACAGCGACATCATAAGCTTCAGGGACGAAGCTAGGCTGAAAGGGGGATGGTGTTACGAGCACGGTCACGAGACGGTCAGACCCGAAGCGATTGGCCAGTAGGGGCCAGAGGAGACAAGGGTCACGTGACCAGTATGCAAGTGAGCGCTGCCTTGGCAGGCGACTGACTGCATATATGCAAGTGGTCGACTGGTCGACGAGCGACCGAGCGATCACTGAGCGACTGATCGCTGAGCGACCAGGCGATCAGATGCATGAAGACACGAATCTCTTATGTATATAACTAGGCACGTTTCTCATTAGGAGTTCGTGTGTTCAACTCATGTTGCAATCCGACTGTTAGGTAGAGACCCAACAGCCTTGTCACAATCAGTTATCCCACAACCCAGTTGTCTTGACACATCTGTTCCAAAGAGCTCTAAACCCGTGACACTACTTCGTAGGGTCGCAACACTAGACTAAGAACTCGTAGAGAGTATATTTACTAGCCTAGCTATTAGAGCTTAGATAGAGGCTCCTTTACCTTTAAGGTAGGATCCCTTTCTCGATTATATATTCTCTATCGATTCTCGTATAGTCTACGCGTAAGCTAACTTAGCTTCTAGCCTCTCTTATCTATAATATAACTACTAAATAAACCCCTATAGTTTAGCTACTATAGCCTCGCGTAGCAATATTACGTCCTCTAAAAAAGATAACCTAGGTTCTAGCGTAAGCCTATTGTTAGGCGGATTTAGGTTTATAGTAATCGAACTTAATATTATAGGAAAGTAACGTATATATAGGAGTATCTTATATATATTTAATAAGTTCGATAGAAGAGAGAGAAATAGATACGCTAGCTTCCTAGTAGAAAGTCTCGGTACGTATACTAAGCGTCTTAGGTATAGTAACGTCTATACTCTACTTTAGGCCTTACCTGTTATACTTAAGCTTAGTTCTTTTGCTTAAAGTTAGCCCTCCGCCTCGACTACTATACCTTATACTACGCTCTTAACTCGGCCTACTCTCTTCGAGTAATAGTTACCTTATTTTTATTTTTGTAGCTAGTTTTAGAAGCGCCCTTACCCTTTAACTACTTATTAAACTCTTTATCTAGTCTTAGTAGCGCTCGACTAAGGCTAGTATAGTAAGGTATACCTACTTAATTATAGTATACTAAAACCTTATTCTAATATCTACTCTACTACTACTTATCTTTTAGCTTAGGTAGTAGCTATATATATAAAGCTATAAGGTACTATTTATATATAAGGCTATATAATAAAACTACGCTCTCGTTATACCTCCTTTTATAGCTTACTATAGAGGCTAGCTTATTACTTAGCTACTTAGTTAATAGCGTAATAAGGGACTAGCTTCGCGCCTATTATAAGGGTAGAGGTAGTAGAGGTATAGTTACTAAATCGAAGCTTAGTACTAGTAATAGCGCTATCTATAGCGATAGTAATAGAGGCTAGTTAAGAGGAGTACCTTTAGTACTCTACTCGCTTAGTACTATGCTTTATAACCCTATATAAATAGAGTACTAAAAGCTATAACTACTACCGCTAGGTACGTACTAATTTAGTATAAAGCTTATAGTAGTCGGCCTTATAGCTATAGAGCACTACTATAACTAAAGGCGCTTTACGCGATACTATAAAGCGACGTTAAATAATACTCTACTAGCGCCGACTACTAAGACTAATAAGGTAGTAGATACTACTATAGTAGATATAATAGCTACTATAGTAGATATAATAGCTACTATAGTAGATATAACAGTAGCGCTTTAACAAAAGCTTAAGCTACTGCCGAACAAGGTAGTGGAGGTGCTTACGTAAGTGACTATTGGTGTTCAACTGAGGGCTGCTAAAACTCTCTATTCATTTGTCGTCAAGATAGCCAGTTATCTTCGCGCGTTTTTCACCAATTTGCCAGCCCTGCCCTTAGAACCAGTTGTCGGCGCGGCGACATTGCGTCAGACCAGCCTTACCTACAGACGCGGGACACGTCCGCCCAGAGCCACTGTCGCGACCGTTGCGGGTCAACAAGACGGCTGTGCTGCGCTGACCGGAAACGAGCGTGTTGTCATTATTGGGCTTCGATGCGTGTGGTGTGTCGATACGGCAGCTAGACTGTAGTTCGCAGCTATCGCTTCGACCAAGAGCTACACCAACCCTCACTAGCATTGGACTGGCACGCACTACTCCAACTCTGCTGCAGGGCGCGCTATCGTGACCACGACGCGTCTTAGCGCTCCCATCGCGGATCGCCACACCCAGTGCGTGAGTCGCATCTCCTCACCGCTGTCGATTCTTGACGTAGTCCTTGTGGGAAGTGTATCTGGTCTCGGATCTGAGGGCTCGCACGACAGTTGACACACCGCCTGCGACAAGCACCACGCTGCTGGTGCCTAGGTTGGAAGCTGCCTCGGACGCCGGCAATCGCCTCCACCTGCAGGAATTCCCGCTGCGTCGCACAACGCTCCATCAACCTGCAGCAGGGGTAGAACACTGGGCCAGGGCGGTAGAGACCGCTTTTTGACGTGTCTGCCAGCGAATCGATTGACAGCAAAGCACTGACGGAACGGCGGCCTGCTCGATCCGCGACCTGCAGCTGGCCAGACAATTAAAGATGTCACAAAGCGCCAGTCCTCGAGAGCCGGAAGACGTGGAACCCGCGCCTCCATCCCCTAACGAAAATGAACCGCAACAGCAAGAAGACGACATGAATAGGCACGACGACCCAGGTGACCATGGGCTCGGCTACGACTTCGAGGTCAAAGAACAAGACAGGTGGTTACCCATAGCTAATGGTGAGTAACCGCACCTTGCGTCTCGCACATTTCCCAAACGGATCACTTCATACGCGCTTTCCCTGCACTCCCGTCCTTGTGCAATGTTACGAGTGGGTTCCCTTGACATCTCTGGGACCGGCGTGATGCTGTACCTAGCATGCCTCGTCTTCCACATATACCGCCGCGTTGCGCGTCTCGTCTACAGGCTGTCGAATCAGAGGCTCATCCGCCAGCCTGCTATCTGCAGCCTGTTGTTCGGACGAATCGCAATGCCTTCGCAATCCCCACAGTCTTCCCCGTCACAGCCATCCTCGCGTTCTAAGAAGAGTCCAAAGACTTCCGATAATGACGCTAACATACACAACTTTGCTCCAGTCGCTCGGATCATGAAGACAGCATTGCCCGAGAATGCCAAAATTGCTAAGGAGGCCAAGGAGTGCATGCAAGAGTGCGTCAGCGAGTTCATCTCGTTCATCACCAGCGAGGGTATGTTTTCGCCATGCCGTGTTAATGTGGCGGCTGTTCGCTTGAGCGCGTGCGCTGACGTCCGCCACAGCATCAGAAAAGTGTCAGCAAGAGAAACGCAAGACGGTTAATGGCGAGGACATCCTTTTCGCCATGACTTCACTCGGCTTTGAGAACTACGGCGAGGCTTTGAAGATCTATTTAGCCAGGTATCGCGAGGTAAGTTTTATTGTCACGTCTGCTTGTCTTTTCTTGCGCAAATGACATGCTAATCTTTCGCAGAATCTCGTCGCTCGAGGGGAGCAAAAGCCCATCGCAGGCAGCTCGGCAGGGCCCGAGGGTTATGAAACCGCCAACCACAATGTTTTGAGCGCCCCCCTGGATCCTTCTGGAGAGGCGGCGGCTGAATTCGGCTACCCGCCTAGCAGCCATGTTGCGCCAGGCGAATACTAGGTCATTCATATCTGCGCTGCTTTCTCGATCGCAACAATCTCCGATCGTACTCATGCTAGCAGCTCTGTCGGCTTTTGCTCAGGGGTATGCCGAGCGCGAGAAGAGAGCCGTAATGCCGTGCGCTACCGACGGCGTCGCTGTTCATGTTTCCGAGAAGCACCAGCAATTCTTGAATCTCTGGCTCTGCAAAACTTTGTTCGATGGCATCACGCATATCTCTGGGCATATCTCTGGGGCAGATCACGCTCAAACAGTAACTGCAAAGTTTATGGTATACCCAATATCTTGCTTTCGGTGTTCTATGGTTTATTACACAAAAGGGGGGTTTTCAGAATCGGAAAAGGGGTGTAGACTGTCAGATGGATGGATCAGACGTCGAAAACGCTTTCAAGTGCAAAGTGGATGGGAAAGACGGAATTAGACGTTACTGCACACGCAGACTAATTGTTGTAGAGTAGTATCATTCTTATCTTTAGGCGTTAGCGCAACGCAAACACTGTCGCTTTGTAGCCTAAGGGCAAACCCTTTAGTACTCCCGTCTTCAATGCACCGGCGGGCGGTCTGTGGCCTTGAAGACCGGGCGAGCAGACACCGAACACCTGCAGTCGTGCACCTCAGCCAACATCATACCACGTGGATGGTTACTAATAGGAATCTGACTTAGAATGGACTGTACAATATTCGATACACATGCTAGAAAAGTCTTCGTAATGCGCCTTAAACGCCATTCTGCATATGTACAGCGACGTCGCCTCTACCCTCTCTATTCCGTCTACCTGTCAACTTCACCGAACACCAAGTCCATAGTGCCAATGATAGCCACGGCGTCAGCCAACAGATGTCCTCTAGAGACCTGGTCAAAGCAACCCAAGTGAGCAAAACCCGGTGCTCTGATCTTGCATCTGTAAGGCCTCTCGCTACCGTCCGAGACAACGTAAACAGCCATCTCGCCCTTCGGCGCCTCAATTGCCGAGTAAGTTTCACCAGGTGGCACAGTGTAGCCCTTGCTGAAAAGCAAGAAGTGGTGGATCAGTGCCTCCATGTTCTCCTTCATGGCAGCACGTGGTGGCGGAGCGATCTTGTAGTCCTCTACCTTGACTGGGCCAGCCGGCATCTTGTTCAAGCACTGGTGAATGATACGGAGAGACTGTCTGAACTCCTCCATACGGCAGAGGTAGCGGTCGTAGCAGTCGCCATTGACACCAACTGGGACATCGAACTCAACCTGGTCGTAAGCGTCGTAAGGCTGAGACTTGCGGACATCCCACGGCACACCAGATCCACGCAGCATGACACCACTGAAGGAGTAGTTGATCGCGTCAGCCGCGCTAACAACACCGACGCCCTTGGTACGGCCGATCCAAATACGGTTGTCAGTAAGAAGCTCCTCGGTCTCGTCGATGCGGTCGCCGAACTGAGTAGCCCACTGATAGATGTCATCCAGGAGACCAACTGGCAAGTCCTGTGAGACACCACCTGGACGGACGTAGGCAGCGTGGAAACGGGCACCAGATACACGTTCGTAGAATTCCTGCCCGCTCTGTCAATATCACACTCTTTGCCACCAGTCGTATGTCTGGACTTACCATGAGCTTCTCACGCTCTTCGAAACCCCACAGGAAAGGTGTAAGGGCACCAACATCCATAGCGTGTGACAGGACGGACATGAGGTGGTTCAAGATTCTCGTAATCTCACCAAACAGGGTCCGGATCCACTTCGCTCTCTCCGGCAGCTCAATGTTCAGCAACTTCTCCACGGCCAGCGAGAAACACTGCTCGTTGGTCATCATAGACACGTAGTCCAACCGGTCGAAGTATGGCAGCGCCTGCAGGTAGGTCTTGTACTCGATCAACTTTTCGGTACCTCTGTGCAACAGGCCCACATGAGGGTCGGCTCGCACAATCTCTTCACCGTTCAGCTCCAGGATCAGACGCAAGACACCGTGGGCGGCCGGGTGCTGAGGACCGAAGTTGACTGTGTAGTGGCGGATTTTGCGCTCCTCGGGGTTCTCGCCGGCATCGCTGACCTTGTTGATGTTCTGGGGGTTGCTGTCTACCGGCACGCCAAAGTTCGGGTCCACGGGCACCAGACGTGTTCTGTTGGCGTCCTCGACGGGCTGTGCCATGCGTCTTGCGGGGGTGGAGGAGAGGCATCGCAGCTGCTGGGGGCGGAAGGAGGGCGTGGCGGTCGGTCGCTGGCGCAGACACAGGCGCTTCGCGCCATTGCTGGCAAGACGGGTGAAGGGCGCTGCCATCATTACAGTCGTCGCGCCAGGCCTAGGAGTATGTAAGGGAATGAGAGAGAGTGGAGAGGTGGTGTCGCTACGGCGTGGTACAACTACTGTTTCGCCGCTCGCACTGAGGTCAATGATGCCCTGCTCCGCTAGCGCCAGATTCGGCTAGCGAGCCAATCGGAGCGCGCACATTGATCATCCGTGCTTTGGCGAAAGCTTTTGCGCTAGTATGAAATATCAACTGCGAAAGTCAACGGCGGGTTGCGATAATCACCATCCCGCACCCCTTTCACCATGCCAAGCTGGGCGCCATTAACAGCGGCAGAGCTCGCTCAGCGGCAACAAGGACTGAGCGAGGAGCAGCTACAGAAACGAAGAATCGTCAACGTAAATGCCGAGACCGTCACCGACGTCTCCGGCACCGACATCCCCGGCCATTGGGGACCAGGCCAGGACGATAGCTGGAACGTGGACCGCTTCAAACAGAACCTGAAGATTCAGTTTCATCAGAGCAAACCATACGATGCCGCTTTCTCATTGATTGGCGTTGATGCCTCGATCGCCAACGCCTTCAGGCGAATCTTGATTTCTGAAGTCCCGACTGTAGCGATTGAGGATGTCTTCATGTTTGACAATACCTCTATTATCCAGGACGAAGTTCTGGCGCATAGGCTTGGTCTAATTCCATTGACTGGTGGTCGTGAGGGACTGAAGCAGCTGAGATGGTATCGCAAGACGCCACCCAAGGACGATTACGCAGCGCAAGCAACATGGCCCTACGATCTAGACGAGAACGACCCGCAAAGCAGCACTCCAAATGACCATAACACTATCGTCATGAGTCTCGATGTCGAGTGCCGCTGGGCGACTGAACAGGACGATGGTCGTGATGGCCGCAAGCTAGCTAAGGAGGGCGAGACGGATCCGAATGTGCGCTACGTCAACTCGAACGTCTACGCCCATCAGCTCGTGTTCCTGCCGCAAGGAGATCAGATCCAGCACTTCAGCGGCGAAAACGCCATCAGGCCCATGAACCCTGACATCCTCATCGCCAAACTTCGTCCCGGTCAAAGAATCAGTCTGCGTTGCCACTGCATCAAAGGAATCGGGATGGATCATGCCAAATTTTCTCCCGTGGCCACTGCATCCTATCGTCTGCTACCGCACATCGATATCAAGCAGCCAATCACCGGAAACGACGCGAAGAAACTCCAGCGCTGCTTCCCGAAGGGCGTCATTGACCTAGTCGACGGTGAGGGGGGCGAGAAGCAGGCTGTCGTTGCCGACCCAATGAAGGACACCGTCAGTAGGGAGTGCTTAAGGCACGACGAGTTCAAGGACAAGGTCAAGCTGGGAAGGATACGGGATCACTTCATCTTCTCGATAGAAGGCACTGGGCAAGGCGAGAGCGATGAGCTATTCTTGGACTCGGTGAGATTATTGAAGGCGAAAGCAGAGAGATTTAAAAGACATTTGAGCGAACTTGAGGAGGGTCGGTAAAGCTCCATGGGTGGCTGGAGGGCGGCGTTATATTTTGTAAAGCATAGCTATGGAGCTCGGCGTTGACAGGTCTGGGCTGAACGGGCGACAATGCTTCAGCAAATTCATGTGGCAATTAGCATTTGTTTTTCTCGTGAAGCTGTGAAAGTCTTGTTTTACATACGCAGTTGTGCGTATGCTTTGTGCTTGAGAGCGCGGGGTCATAGCCGTTCTACCTCCTAGGGCTTCACCGGCCGAGTCACTTTGATCACCATGGGAGAGCTCGACCGGCATAAGTGTGACGCTAGATGTCCAGGTGTACCAACGTTGTCCCGTTTTGAGTTCCAATATGTAGGTACATACCTGTTAAGTGGCCATTTCTGCAACAACCATCAGTGTCCATTCACCTGTGATACACGTCTCTCTACCGCGTGCGCGTTTAGAAAAGTCGCACGTTACACTGCTCTTCTTGAGCAATATCAGAAACCAACGCTCTGCGGAATGTCAAGCGAGCACTATCCACAGAGAACTCTAAAAGACGGCTTGCTGTACCTTAGTGGGCGAAGCGACGAAGATGACGGCTTCCTCGTCGGCAAAACGAGTGTACGGAGCGTCGTTGATACTACCACCGATCCTTCCAGACACTTTATTGGCCGTCGAATGCAGAACAACGTGCTCGATCCTAACAGGCACAAAAACTTCATCATCGAGAGACATGCCGGCATTCGATATTGCTGGATTGGGCTGCGCACTTCAGCATATGCAGCGCGAGTGCGAAGTCGAATCCCCTTGTGGGACAGTGGTCCGTTGTCTCCAAAATGAATCATGCGCCAGGTTCGCCTCAATGCTAACTGTACTTTTAGTCAAAATGGTGTTCAGCTTGATGACGCTCAACGTTGATAGTCCAACATTCAGGGATCCTGTACTGAAAGCTATTTCGGATCGCAAGCCTATAGACGACTGCAACGACGTCGTGGACACTGCGAAAGAGGAAATCGGCCGTCTATTCACCTCAATCATGAGCTGCCCTCAATCGTACCCAGTGCTGCTTACCGGCACCTTTTCTATGAAGTATCAGTGCCTAATGTCGGTGCTTATCCTCCTGGCGGCTAAAGCTCCAGTAGATGAGATACAGACGCTGGTGTTTTCGAGTCTGGACTCTCTTTCCGACGAAATATCTGCGGATCCGGAGACCATGAGCATCTTAAAGGACTTAATTGAGTCGAGACACACGTTTGTGCAGAGCATTCATCAGCACATCAATGTGCAGTATGGTGGTATCGAGACATATCTGCGTCAGGCGGGCGTGTCGTCTTTTGACATGGAAAACTTCCTGGGTGCAATGCAATTCGCGAATGATAAGTCCGCAAACGATCGACAATCATTTTGAGAGTACTTTCTCCGTCAAACAGAGAGCGCAGTAACGTCTAGTGTGAAAGTAGATCAAGTAAATGAGGCTGAATTTCGTGTTCGTACGAAATGGTGGTATCATAAGCTCGTCACACTGTCCCACATCCATGTATGCTCATATGCCATCGTAGACTCCCTTACGAGCTACCCGTCTCCTGCCTCAACGGACTCTGATCCTTATTCTTCTCGTGGCCATTCTTGTCCAAGCCTATGGCGTGCTTGGCCTTGTCAAGCAAGCTTTCCTTCTGTTCCCCATCCTGCGGCTTGCTGTGACCGCCATACTTCTCCCTGTGGATGTTGCCTTCACCACCACGGCCGGTGTGGAAGTTGGCGTACTCGGGCGTCTTCTCGCGTAGTGCTGTCTCGGGTATTACGTCTTCGGAGCGCTGGACCGGAGTGCCGGTGCGTGGTGAGGAGACGACATTCCCAGCGCCGCCTCTACCAGTCGTGAACTCGCTGTTGTCCGACTGGCCTGCAGTGCCTTCGCGCACAATGTTGGCATCGATGTACTCACGGTCGTCTGGTCCAATGTTTCCAGCACCTGTTTGTGATGTCAGCTGGGTCAAACTTGTCGCATACTGCTCGTTTGGGAAGGCGCACCTCCACGGCCAGTGGAGTGAATTGGAGGTTGGCCGCCGCCCATGTTGGTCGTATTTAAGCTTAGTCGGGTCGAGAAGTGTGTAGTGGCTACTATTCGGGATCCTTTGATCACGGTGCTATAGTCCAGAGCAAGATATGGCACGAGACAGAATAGCAAAAGGGGACTTCGACGGTATAACATGAAAGTGAGGTCGCGCACGGTGACGCAAGCCTCGCCAACCTTGTTCCGACATCATCTCAGCTTTGCACATGACAGAGGCCGACGGCGGAAGAGCATCGGTAGCACCTCATTGGAGCGCGTATCATATTGTGATGTGGTTTGCTTGTTCCAACAGTCACATTCCCCGGATCCCAGCTGATGTCGGCCAAGGATACGCTTTGCGCTAGCGTTGATAAGGGACGCCTCCAGCCGATAACGTCAATTGGCTCGCGTAGCGTATTTGTCGATGAATGCTGTATCGAGAATGGAAGGATGTGAATTTCGTCCCATACACCACGTGATTACAGACTAGAAAGGTGTGATTCCACTCTACAATCTGTACGTACAATTTCTTCGACGGATCTCAAAGAGGGTGCATTGCAGTGGTAGATCTGCTATCTGTCGACTTCGCTCAAACCTACGTGAACTTTACTTCTTTTCCGGAGGCGGTGTCTGCCCGCCAGTCGTAGGCAAGCCCATGAAGATCTTGAACGAATCATACACCATCCATTGAAGTCCTGTAAGGGTCCCGATCATGACGATACGGACGGGAAGACCAGACCAGAGCCCGGAGAAACCGATGTCCTTATAGATCCGACCCATCGCAGCTCCAAATCCCTCGCCAGCTTTGCGATTGGTGTTGAGCTTACTGACCATAACATCGGCTGGGTGAGAGACGATAGCGCAGAGAATACCGGCAAGGTATCCGCTAGTGAAAGCAACGCCAGTTTGAGCGCCCTTGGAATAGTCGGACTTCTCACCAGGCAGGCGAGCATACATCATCTCCACGATCGTTTCGAACGAGGCAAACTTCATCATTGTATAGGGAATCTGTCTTCCCCACAACGGGTACAGACCTTTGTAGAGCCTGGTGCGATGTTAGAAGTCGTCAGCATCCTCATCTCTATCGAGCAGCTTACCCGCCAACACCCTCAGAGCTAATGATCTTGCTCATGCCATCCCATGTGCCTTTTGCAAAGGGCGGCATCGTCGTCTGCATGCGGACTTTGACAGCCTCAAAGGGACAGAGGCCAATGTCAGCGAAGAACTCGGCGGAAGCGGAGCCAGCCAGATAGATCCAGGTCTTGTACGCAACGGCGTTCTCGGGACCGGCAAGGTCAGAGTAGAACTTCTTGAAGAACTCATAGCATCCGTACTTCAACGCACCCTGGACACTGTAGCCGAAGAATGTTGGCGCTCCGCCGGTGTAAATGCCTCTGAAGCCGTCTTGGGCCATGATCGTGCGCCAACCTTGCATGTTTGACGTGTATAGCTTACTGTCAACCTGACGGCGGCATTTCACAAGATCAAGCGGCGTCACGCCCCAGTGAGTTGCGCCGCATGCCATGAGCCCACCGAAGGTGCATGTCGCATAGTATTTGGCGCTGTACAGCTCAATCTTGCCAACATTTGCTTGCGCAGCTTCGGATGCCTTGCTGAATTCTTTCGCTGCTGCATCGCCGAGCTCCTGCGTCTTCTTTTGAGCGTCTTCTGAGACACTCCAACTGCCATATAGCTCCGTACGAGCAAGATAAGGTGAGCGCTTCGCAGACGCAGATTGCTGCTCGTTTTGCTGCGATGGGTACGGTGCAGCATGACCGAAAGTAGCACTTAATGTGCTGGCCGCAGGAAAGAGGGAAGGCATGGTTACCGTTGCTCTTTGCTGATACAGTGGTTAGCTTATCTCGGGACTATCCATAGTGTAAAGTCAATGTCGTGCGTGCCTGTTGTGAGGACAGCTTCAATGTTGATCTCCTGCGATGCGCACGACTTGTACCAGGATGTTGGCAGTGGAGTCTCTATACACGATTGTTTGCGTTGAGCAGCAATGGGTGTACCACTGATGACTGTGCCTTGATTGCGAAGGAGTCACGAAGGATCCCGGTTAACGCACAGATGAGGCTGCTCTGACGTCTGTCGATAGGCTGCTCGGGCCGACGGTCTCGCTAGCGTTCATAGCTCCACGCTGCCCAGGTGGCTTGTGAATGATTTGTATGATATGATTGCTCTTCACGCCTTGGAGATTCGGAACTTATGTCTTGAGGCGTGGGTGTCATATTCACAGCGTCGACCAGTGGCACAGCGTGAAGATCTGTCGCATGTAGGCGTATGGAATGCGGTCAGCATTTGTTGGGTGGGTGAATCCTCGAACTGTAGTGGCTGTGGTGCATTGGCGGAGCAGGGCGCCGTGCATGGATGGTGGCACAGGCAGCGATGGTTGCCTTCTCTGCCAAAGCGCAAGCCTGGTTTCCAGCCTTGAATTATAAAGGTGACTCACTTCCGCTGCTATCATGTGCATATTTCATAGATTCCCTCACTGCTTGTCTTACTGTAAAGCTATTGAAGGGCTCAGACAAGTCGCAAGGCCAGAACCCGAATTGCTGACATGGCCCAAAAGATCGAGGTAAACGACATGCAGGAGACCGATTCAACTACTAGAATGCTCCGAAAGATCAAACTCGGCACGATGAAAAAGGTTGCCATGACCACCGACGAGACAGAGGCTTACGGAAAATTCAACGAGCAGCTTGCATCCCCTCTCTTCTCAAAATTGCCACGGGAGCTGAGAGATTTAATATGGGCTTATGCAACTGCGCCGTATGAGAACGCTGATGGCAAGTTTAACGAGACGGCCTACTACTATCGTCCTGGCCACACTGCGCGTCTAAAGTCAGATACAGCGCTGCTGCTTACTTGCCGAAGACTATGGCTAGAGGCGAATGCGATGCCGATGCTGCAAGCTGAGCATTCTTTCTACTTTCACCGGGCCGCGCCTGACGCTCGAAACCCAGCATGGATGTCTCGACTTACTGACAAAAATCGCCGGGACTTTGGCCACTTGCACATGTTTGCACAGATGTTTGCCATTGAAAGAATGACTGATGCCAGGGGGGAAGTACGTCGGTTCTTTCTCTCTGGAGCACCCAAGCCGAACGATTTCCAGCCTCGTATGATGCATGTCACAATCCGCCACACGGATTGGTGGTTCTGGGAGAATGAAGAGCCGTTGCGCCTCTCATTGAAATGGGTGCAGGCTCTTCTTAATAGTCCGGATCTCAGGAACACCGAAGTAATCAAACTGGAGCTCGAGACCTTGGACTACAAAGTGGACCAGCTGCAACCAATCTTAGAGCAGATCACGGAGCTCCAAAGCTTGGAGGTGAAGACTCATCTCATCGACGGCAAGCCTGCGAAGAGCAAATTTGTCTTGTGCCGCGACCCAGAAGTCTACTCATGGGAGGGCCCAGCAAACATCAATGGTCAAAAGTTTCTACCGTACAAAGGGAAGAAGGTCCTAAAATATCATGTCGTGACACTGACATGGAGACTTTTGTTTCCCAAATTCCCAAGCGGTTTCATCCCCAGGCTCCGGCTCAATCCCAGGATCGACATGCCTTACAGTGCATCTCAAGATATTCCCGAGATGGCACCAGCAGTACCCGGGCCTTTCTGCCAGCCTTCAACATGCAGTAGGCAATACGGTTTCAAAACAAGATCCGGTCCTATGACCCGCAAGCGGAAGGCCCGGGGGCAAGCGAATGACGAAAAATGGATTTCCAGATGGCGAACTGCCAATCTGCATGCGCAATGGGTAGAAACATCGCGAGCAAGGATGATGGAAGACATCAGGATGCGGCAATTTGACGCATCCATGGGACAGCTGTCAGTCCACAAAATGGAGCTGCGATGGAAAGGAGAGAATTCGCTCTTAAAGTTTGAGGAAGACATTGCACCCGCTGCTCTACGTGGAGGACCACGCTGAAGCTGGGAAGTTGTACACTGGGCTTTGTTTATTATGATGGAGAGTGTCTGGCAATTGAAAGCGCGAATCTTTGAGCTACTCACTATCACTCTCAACAACTCTCTGTGCCTTTCTTCTTTTACTCGCCAAAGGGGCTGCTGAAGTCATTGTCCTATCACTGTCGGACTCACTCTCGGAGACTTTCTCGTCATCTGAGCTGAGGGATTCGGCAACGGTGGGCTGTTTCCTACGCAAGCCTCTAGATGTTGGGGCGTGCCGCTTCACGCGCTCAACACGATCATCGCTTGCAAATATGGAAGACGAAATGGGCTCGATTGCTTCGTCGCTCTTAGCAATGAAGGCAGCAAGCTCGCTGTCTGGCTCCTCTTCGTCCTCGTCCTCTCCACTGGTATCCCGAGACCCAAGATCTTCACCAAGTCTGACTTGCGTGCCAAGCTGCATGTCCGCCTGGGTGGGCTCAGGCTCCGACTCCTCACCTTCCATCGCTGCCGAACCGTAAGACGCCACGCGCTGCAGATGTTGACGGTCATTATTCTTCTTAGGCCGACTGCGAGCTTTCTTTGGCTTCGTAGCTGGTGGAGGACGCACTGGAAGCTCATGCTCGGACTCAGAGGCGGCGGGATCAGCAATCCGGCCTCGGGCCATGCCGAGAGACTGGTTGTGCTCCTTGCTGTTGTCTGCAAGGGAACTTAAGCGAGACAAACTTCCATCATTGACATCTTGCAATGCTTTAAATGCTTTGCTGACGGCGTGTGATGCTCGACCGTGACGCATATACTTGGTTGATCCAGGAGTCCGGAAAGCCTCAGGGAAGCGACCGAAGTCAGGCGGCTGTACGAGTTGGTCTTCGCCGCTTGCGGTGTAAGCATACTTCCTTTCAAGCTCTTTCTGCTGGGAGTCGCTTAATAAGACGTCTTGCAAAAAGGGCAGCTGCACCACTTCAGGCTCAGGCTCCGCTCGAGCTGCTGACTTCTTAGCAGCAGCTGCTGTGTTTCTCTTTGCAGGTCCAGCCTTTGACTTCTTGGCTATCGGCGCGTTGCTATTCTCCTCGGAGTCAGTGTCAGCGTCGAGCTTCGAGGCTGATGTGAACCCGGTGCGGACGCCATCAGGCATATGAAATTTCTTTGGTGGGCGCTTTGTTTTGCCCTTGCCCCGAGCCCGTCGGCCTTTCTCGTTGAGGTCAATAGGCTGCTGGGTATTCTCGAGCGGAATTTCAATGATACACTTGTCGACGACGGGCTGCACCTCCTTGGGTAAAATGCGAGGACTTTGATCATCTCTATAATCGTACTTGTTCGAATCGGCGATGGATTTCTGTATCCAAGCATAGTTGTCTTGAGCCTTGGCGTAATCGCGCTCTTCCTTGTCTCGCATTAAAAGTAAGGTGACCTTGCCGACTCGCTTACGGCCAGTACGACCGATACGCTGAAGCATTCGGATGGGCGACGACGAGGCATCGTAGCAGACAATGAGATCGACGTCACCAATGTCTAAACCTTCCTCGCCGATAGAGGTAGCGACCAGGGTGTTGAATTTGCCGGCCTTGAAATCTTGAATGACGGCATTTTGCCTCTTCTGATTCATGCCCTCGCTGTTGTTGCTCGCTGCCTGACCAACAAAGACATGCGGTCGTATCATTGGTTCATTACGTTTGAGAACCCTGCATATTTCCTCCGTACTATCACGATAGCTTGCAAACACCATGACCCTTGTTGCACTCGGTGGTGCGTCACTTCCAAGCGTGCCCTCTCCAGCATCGAGAAAATGATTCAGCACGACCTCGCGCAAGTATTGAAGTTTCGGGTGCCCGATGAAGTCTGGGTTGTTCGTCCAGCTTCGGATGCGGTTCATCATCTTGACGAAATCTTCATGTTCGACCACGGCCTTGGCATTTTTCCCCTTGGTCTTGCCGCTATCGACGCTTCGCTGGAATTCTAAGGCACCAGAGTAGAAAGGTCCAATGCCATGAAACTTCAACAGACCGATGCTGTGACCAAACTGCGACAGAACTGTGAAAGCAGCGTTGGCCATCCCCTTCATTGCCATTGGTGCCTTCCTTCCGGCATCGGAAGCCATCCATTTCTGTCGTGCCTGTGTAAGACCGTACGCACTCAAGGCCATAGGGTCGCGAGAAAAGTAAGCGTTCAATGAGTTGAGTTTGTCGAGTAATGGCTTGAGTGCGCGAGACAAATGTTCCATGACCAACTGCTGTTCATCGCTGTATTCGAAGAGTTCGAGTTCGGTTTGCTTCTCGTGTGTATAGGGCCGTATGTCAAGTGACTGTTCGGTGCGCAGCTCAACACGGGCGATGCCCAAGTGGTCAATAACCGCTTGAACAGCCTCGACGGTCGAGCCCGGCGTAGCTGTAAGCGCGAGCACGCGAAACGAAGAATTGAAACGTCTCAGGAAGGCCACGACTTCAGTATATGCGTAGCTCCCTGTTGCTTTGTGTGCTTCGTCGACAACCACAAGTACCACTTTCTTGGGATCACATATTCCTGTCTTGAGGTCATTGATGACAGTTTGCGGCGTCATGAAGAAGACGCGCTTTTCAAGCCACTCCTCAGCGCGTACAGCTGGTGTCGTTTCTCCTGTCATAAGTACTGTGTCTTGCCGGCGAATACCGACTATGCCATAGCAAGCCTCCATTTGCTGAGCAATCAATGGCTTAGTAGGTGCCATGAAGATGATCTGAGCGTCTGCTGTCCAGCGATAGTAGTTTAGCATGATAGTTGCAGCGATAAATGTCTTGCCTAGACCAGTCGGAAGAGCCACAAGTGTGTTGTGGAAGAGGCTGCGAGACACAATGTTGTATTGATAGTCACGGACAGTGCCGAGATTGGTCGGATATATCCATGTCTTCATGGCAGCCTGATCTAATTGATGATGGGTTGGTGGCTCTTCGCGATCCTTCAATGGCCAGGCATGTTTCTTTTTGCCGGTTTGAGAAGCCGGAACTTCCTGGGTCGCAGCTTGACCAAAGATGGTCATCTGCTTTAGTCCCACCTGAGGCCCACGTAATCGCGGTGGCACTGTCTGCGAAAGTGGTCGCTGTGAAGAGACTCGCATCGTTTCTCGTTGAGGTGACTTCTCCGGCGAAGATGATGAGAAGGCATCTGAGGGTAGATCAGCGAGCTCTTCGTGGGTCTCTGTCGTGGGCACACGAGAGAAGATTGCGCCGGACTGTAAGGCTTCTGGTCGCCTATTTCCAAGGGCATCTTCTTGTGCTTGAAGACGTGCTGCCATAGCTGCGTCGCTTTCTTCGGACTGCTCTCGCTGAACAAGATGCCCAGGCCGGCCAGGATTGCTTTGCTTCGTTCGATCCGTCGCAATTCCTGCCGTTTGTCCATCCAAAGTTGGGCGTCGCTCTTGCCGGCTCGGCTGTTGCGCATCGAACAACGGTGGCGGAGGAGGCTTTGGCCTTTTCCATACTGGTCCTCTGAATCTGCCGGGGCTCGAGTCCAATCCGACCTGGGTCTGGGTAAAGATCATATTCTCGAATTGTCCGCCATCTTTCGGTACATGGATCTTGTACTTGGAATTCTTCGCACTTGCGTTGCCCGTATGATTGTCAAGCTCGCCAGGAAAATAGTACTCTTCATCGACGTCTGGCTCATTGTCACTTGGAGGATCTTCAGGGTCAACAGTCGGGAGATTCATAGACGGGGCGACATCTTGCGTTCCATCAGTCGGACTCCGTTGCACTCCATCTGAGCCGGATGATGCCAGCTCACTGGCGCTTTCACCATCAAGCTGTCCGGCACTCGGCTGCTGCACCCTTCGTTTCTTCGTTGGTCGTGGCGATGTTTCGAAGCCACTCGCATGCTGAGAAGCTTCAACTTGGGTAGCCGCTGCTATGAATTCGGTATCGTCGTCATCAAAGCCGTAGTCGTCGCTCGGCGTCATCGCATCGTCGCTACGTGTGTATTCTTGACGTCGCCAATGCCATGAAGCCGGCTGGAAGTGCAGGCTGACGGATGACGCGAAGTCGACGCGACGCGGACCCTTCCGCTCTCACGCCCTCACGTGTGCGGGGCCGCTCCCACCTGGGCAATACCCACCATCTCCGCTGTCCAAGTATCTCCAGAAAGTCTGCGTCGCCCTCCAGACAGTCAAAAGCTCAACTCCCGCTAGCGCCGGGTACAAGCGAACCAACCACATCGAGATGCTTCACTTCCTACTGTAGTCCCGTGACAGCTTGAATTCCTACCAACCTAAGGTACCTAGGGTAACTCCTTACCTAGACAGCAAGGTAGTTCCAATTTCCTTCTGTATTCGAACAAGAATTTGCTTGTCCTCTGGAGATAATAATACACCGTGTCTTCTCGTCTTGCGATGCGTAGAATCGACAAAGTCTGTCAGCTAATTGAAGATCTGCGATGACTGCCTCGGACTCATGCGGTTGTATTTGTCACAAGTGAGGGGATGTACAAGAAGCTTTCTATACCCAGCATTCTATTCTGTTGCTCGTCTTGCTTTCCTTTTCAACAACAAAAAGTCTCTGAACCCTTTCAAGACCACAGAAGACCACAGTCTTGCCTTTTTGACTAGGAAAAACAGTCCTATTCGCAAGGATGCCCAACCAACCAACGGGAGACCCGAAGCAGCATGATCCTTCCACATTCTCTGAATCCCTTTCGGGTTCTTGCTTATGCGGCAGTATCACAGTAACTATCCATGACAAGGAACTCTTTACCAGACCTCGAGGGCACCTTTGTCATTGCTCGAATTGTCGAAAGGTCGCCGGCTCTTACGTTGCCTCAAACCTCCTTATTGAAGCAGAGAAAGTCACAATCGATGACAAGAATGGCACTTTAAAATGCTACGAAGATAAGGCTACCTTGAGTGGGAACCCAGTGTATCGCTTCTTCTGCAGCACAGATGGCAAGTAAGTACTTCCTTTAGAGATCAAGGTGATAAACTACTCTCGTTGTGATATATTCTGATGATCATCTAGTCCTGTGAAGTCTGAGACGGCGGCCTATCCAGGCAAAGTCGTCGTCAAGATGGGCATGATGCCTCGGATTCCACAGCCTGAAATGGAAGGCTTTGGCCTGCACCGTCATGAGTGGCAGGGCACGCATGAAGGCGTGCAAATTTACAAAATCAAGTGGGCCGGTCCAGAGAAAGAGCTGATGTCTTAAGGTAGCCAAGCTTCATGATCCATATGTCTGCAGCTTGCAGTCCAGTAAGAATATCTCAAGAAAATTGTCAAGTCCATTACTGCCATAGATCAGCGGCTTTACGCTGCGGTTGAAAGAACCAAGTGGATTCAGGCCTGAAGCACGCAACATAATCGTGCTACAGCATGGCAGTGGATGAAAACATCTAAATAAGTGCCATGCTGACATATTCAAACGCCTCATGGTAGTCGTCGGGTGGCAGCTGTAGGAACTTTGGGAGGTAATGTACCACCCAATCAGAGCCGAACTGTCCAACGCTTTGTGCCTTCAGCCATTCCCAGTGTTGTGGATACCAACCCGCCTGATGCCAATCAATGATAGCCTTCACTTGTGCTGAGCCTTCTTCAGTTTTCGTAATTAAGATGTTGCTGAGATCCAGGTCGGCATGTGCGAATACAGCGGGCATATCGTCCGTCAAGCCACGCAATTCCACGAATGCCTCTCGGGGATCCATGTCGTCGACTGCCGCCGTTGGGTGGGCAAGCCTTGCGAAAGCATCGTTGAAATCTCGAACAGATTCAAACGGCCCAGCAGGATAGTTCTCTCCATCCTGGAACATGACATCCCGAAGAGCCTGGCCACCTAGTTGCGATAGTAGAAGTTGGTTTGACGCGGGGCAGTCACGGCGCTTGAGACCCTGCCACGTAGCCACCATAGGCTTGAGCTGCTCAGAGATAGACAACTTCTCGTCCGATGGGAGATTGTCCCAACGCTTTGACAATGGGTCACCAGAGATTAGTTGCATGTACAAAAATGTCTGGCCTTGATCTTGCGTCCAACCATAAATGCGAGGTGTTGGTACCCTGTCTTGGAGGTATTGATTGAAGAACCAGAGACATTGTCCTTCCGCTATGGTCACATCAGCTCCCCACTTGACCAAAAGGTCGTCTTGGGGGAAGCAGACTGGAGCTGGACGAAATGCGTCCGCAGGATCCTGGCCGGTACGCACCGCCTGCTGGCGAACCGCTTGATTACGCACCTCGCATGGCGCCGGTAAGCTCTCTGGACTGAACCCTCCATCAGTTGTGGCCCGAAAGTCCTCGCTCGAACCTTGGGGCAGCTCGCCAGAATCGACCGTGACTAGCGACATATCGTTTCTGCAATTTCAACCGTGAGATGAGTTGGGTTTGGTTATGGTAGATTTGATCTGTCGACAGAACTCTCAGATTTCAAGACGGATGAAATTTGCCGCTCTCGCTTAGCATGACGCCCAGCTTGAAATAGACTGATACCAAGATGCGCGCGCTTTGTGTAACATGAAGTCCATCAAGATCGTGGAATTCGAATCGCAGAAAGGTGAGTTGTATACCAGTCAAAGTGAACGCTATTCTGATTCGGGTAAAGCCCCGTTCCTCCAAGGACAAAGCTCAGGTATAGCGTATCGCTACGCGCTCGTGGCTCGTTTGGAGTATTCTAAGCATACGAGGGTAAAGCGCTGTCTTAAGCAGAAATATAAGTACGATGTCTGTAGCCATGGAGCAGTATCATTCATACATCCATCGACATTCCGCAGAAAACCAAACCAGCCTATCTTCCTTCGCCTGTAGCACACATTGCCTTACAGACGTAGTACCTGAAATTCATCATGGGTCTCTTCAGTAAGACCTCTACAAAGCAAGAGAATAAAGCCCAAGACAGTAGATCTGTTCCTACGGCACAAGTTGAGAGGCAAGCACACATTCGCGATGATATCCTCCCCTCCACCTCATGGCTAACAATCTTGGAAGAAATGAACGGCAGCGACCATCCGTACAGGAGACGATAGGCTCTCGCGTCGCTCAAAAGTCTACCGCTACCGGTGACCGCCGCCACATCTTCCTCCTCGTCTGGCGAAGCATGAAATTCAAGGCGCACTGGGCAATCTTCATCCCGGACGCAAATGACAAGACTTACAAAAAAGGCAAATACGTTCATGTCCACGGGAGCGTGAACCAAGGCTTCAAATTTCAGATAGTGCGAAACTGGAATATAGATTTGTCAAAGAATCGTCCTGACTGGCCCCTGGAGCTCGGCTCTGTTCGCGCAGAACATGTCCAGGATGTTGAGGTTGGGAAGTCTGACGGTCTTCTGAAGGATGCAGCTCCTTTCGACACGATAGAAAGAATCATGGCTAGAATTTCGGCGCCCTCGGCCAGCATGAAAAAGGCGAGCGACGGCGGAAATGTAAGTCATCGAAATCAAGATGTATAAGAGGTCCACTGTTCGATAAAACTAACCTTCTTTAGACCAACAAGCAGAAAGCGAATCTGTCAGACTGTCAGTGGTGGGTCACGCAGTGTGTTGAGGCGATGATCGAACAGGGAGTACTTGACGCTCCTCGTCTTGGGAAGAACAAAAATAGGGATCCGCGCGAAATTCTTGCTGCAGCTCCAAAGCATTAAAGGATTGGCGTGTATATTAAATGGAGTAGGCACGTTGTAACCGCGGCGCAACTGGTTTCGCAGGACTTACTTGCTTCAACTAAGCGTAGAGTCTTGTGCAGTGGCTTTGAAGTTGAATGATGTGGGTGACAGTAGGGCTGCACTCAATGTTTCGGCACAGTGCGAACCTTAAGGTTAGGGTCCTCTCCAGTCTTCCCCTCCCCATCTAGCACTGGGAACAGCATCTCTTTCTCTGACAATGATTTAATGACTTGTTTTACCCACCACTGACAGTCTTTGACTTCTGACTTCATCCTCCGCCCCTGTCTCTCACCTGTCGCCCCTTCCTGCGAAACACGATTCAGGCTTGGTCCAGGAGCTTCGACATTCGAGCATGCGATTTCGAAAGGAGTGCGAAGTTCTTTGCTTATGACTCCACCGCCTTCGTCCTCATCTTTTGATTGACAGTCCTGTAGAGTCTCCAATGACGCCTGGCAAGGCTGCCAATATTGCTGTGGTACTCTGGCGAGTGCAAAGATTCTGCCTTGCAGACTTCGGTCCTTCTGAGAATCGTAGCCACGAACGATCTCCAGCCGAAATCCACCAAGCCTGTCACCAACCACATGAATACGCGTTCCAGTACTTGGCTCCTGTTTCGGATCGCCGTTGTTAAGATCCGGTAGAAATAGAGACCAGTGGGCGGCGAAGAGACGCGATGGGGGGACCAGGACCTGCAAAGTCCTATACAACTGTTTCGAATCGTCCTCAGTAGACTGCGACTGGGCTTGGTCGACCATGATAGAGCCGGCTGTTACACGTTGTCAGATCTTAGACGACTCTTGGAGTTGACCGCCTAGAAGTCGCAGCTCGCGCGCGGCAACAATTCCGAATTGCCGCCGACGCGTCGCCAGTCGCGAACTTGAAGCGGTCAAGATGCCCCGCAAACATGCCACTTCGCTTCACACCATTCATACTCCTTGGGTTTGCTCAGACCATGTGCACACAGGATGGCTGAAGAAGAGACCCCACAACCCGAAATCACACACGACGCTCCCAGTCTGCCGTCGTCCCCTGATCCGAAGCGTACCAAATACACCGAACCCGCTGCCAACCTCTCAGTAGCGGCAATCCTGAACGACGCTCAGCCTACCCCTACCCCCGAGACAGCATCCCAGCCGGATCCCATCGCCAGCATGGCTTCAGCACCGAACGCTGCCTCCAACATTCTGGCCGCAGCTCAATCTCTCCCCTCAATGCCTCCGATGGCATTCGAGCCGCCTCCACCAGCATTGCAGGTCAAGCTCCTTTCCGACACTGCTAAGGCGCCAACAAAGGGCTCGGCCTTTGCTGCTGGATATGACCTTTACGCATCCAAGGAGACAACGGTGCCAGCACGAGGGAAAGTATTAGCAGACACGGACATCAGTATTGCTGTTCCAGCCGGCACTTACGGCAGAGTGGCCCCGCGAAGTGGGCTCGCAAGCAAGCACAGCATCGACGTCGGGGCTGGTGTCATCGATGCAGACTACCGTGGACCGCTTAAGGTCTTACTTTTCAACTTCAGCGATAGCGATTTCAAGGTCGCGATAGGCGAGAGAGTAGCTCAGCTTATCGTAGAACGGGTGAGAGATTGTGTTCGAGATCTGAGAGATCCTGTAGCTGACCCGTATACAGATCTACACACCAGACGTTGTGGTTGTGCCGGAACTGGAGCAGACTGTCCGCGGTGCTGGAGGTTTCGGTTCCACGGGTGGCTTTGGCGGCACCTTACCTGGTATCGACAGCGCAACCTCTGGCGCATCTCAAGCTGCTGCAGCGCCTCAGTAGGGTGCAATATTATTCTTCGAAAGTGCTTTGAAATCTACGAAATTGTCTTAAGACCCGCTAGTGGTCTTTCAGATCATGGTGCATAAGAGCAGTGCATACTTATACCAGCTGAAATTTTCACGCCGAAATGGAAATCAGACGTTCCGTGCTCATTCCTCTTGCAGCAGTGGATGATCCTGCCAACCCATTGCTCGAGTCTGAATTTTCATACTCTCCAATACCCGCTTCTTGACGTTTGGATCTCGGACTTCGTGGCCTACAAATGCTCCGTGTGTGCTGTTGAAGTTGTAAGGCTTAATCGATTGCCACATCTTGTGTAGTTCTGAAGGTGGCAGTGGAATCATATTGGGTACAGCCCACATGAAAGAGTAGGAAGTCGTCCCAGGCAAGCGATCAATGTGATAGAGCGCAGACTGCATATGAGGTCAGAGATAGGAGAGATGTTGAAGGAGGATTTGACTCACCGGTACAGTCACGAACGAGTCGGCAATCATGAGCTTGTCCTGCCACTTCAACACAAGGCTACCTGGGAAGTGCCCACCGGTTTTGATGGCGGTTGTCTGGTCGAGGATATCTTGCGAGTCGCCAATGAACAGTTGTCTCCGCCCTTCACGGTCCACTCGGTTGAACCATTCAGCATCGTCTTGCGCAATGTACACCGGACAGTCAAAGGTCTTGGCCCAGTCAAGATGTGTCGTGTAGTAGTGCGGATGGCTGATAACAATCGCTTTCAACCCACCCTTGCCTTTGATGAAATCTGTAGTCTCTTCGGGTAGATACGTGATACAGTCCCAGAGTACGTTTCCTTGATCAGTCTGGATCAAGATGCATCGCTGGCCAATTGCCATTTTAGGCTCTGTCCAAATTGATGTCATACGTTCTTCTCCATTGTCATCGCCGACTGAAGAGAATTTGTTGCGATATCTACCTCGCATCTTCGCGAGCGAAGTCCACTGCTGACCGCTTGGCGGTACATACTGACGTGGGTCCTGGCCGACTTCTTAGTACGGTACTATAAGTGTGGAAATCGAAGGCATCTCACGTCGCAAATACGGCACCCTTTCGGAGGCTCGTCTGCTGGTATATCGAATTGCGTACCGCAAGCAACGCAGATCAAGAGGTCCTCAGACGTGTTCATTTTTTTTTTTTTTCTTGGGTCCTCTTTTCGCTGGCTGGCTGAATGATTCGGAGCAGCCCTGGAGGCCTTTGAGATCGGCTTCGAAGTTGAAACGAGTGGAGTTCCCTGTCGGCTGTTGCCCCACTTTTTGGCACGTACGGTGTCGTGACGCGAGAGTTTCGCAACCCAGCGTACGACAAACAATATATCAAAGGTACACTTCTACACATTCAGACCTAGGGCTATGGACTAAGCTTTGCCATGACGCAAAATCACGAGCTAGGTGCGCATGGTCCTAGAATATGAAAGACTCAGAATGCAGGTAAACGCGACCTATAACATGCAAGATCACGAGCTCGGTGATGCAGGACACACACCTTTGAAGCCATTGAGCCAAGCCATCATCATTCAGCGGATGTCGACAAGGACTATATCCTCCAGTCTGGTTGACGTGCTCAAGCTCTCTTCTCCCATAGACCAATCTCCTGGCATTTGTCACGAACTCAAAAAGCGAACTGGTATGCCTTGTCTTCTCGTTCGCATGCGGCTTTGACGGCACTGTACATTGCAACTACCTTTAGGCTGTCCTGGCTTTCGAAAGAGGAGCTTCATTAAGCATGTACAGGCCGTTCTTACTCATGGCCTTATCCAATAACTCGAGTGCCGTCAACGCGAGATCCAAGTTCGACAGGTGCTCGGTATCCGGGACCTCCTTTTCCTCGGAACCTCTAGGCTTCTCTAGCCCTTCAACGACTTCGTCGTACACGTGAGAACGCAGGTCATTGAAGCTCTCTCGTGCCATGCGTGATAGCACGCGCAGATCATCGTCCGAATTCTTCAGCGGGCTCAGCTTCGGAATTGCCATTGTCAGTACCATGAGGCGAGAAAAGGTTGCCGAGACGCCTTCACGGCTGGCATCGAAGTTGGGCAAGAGCTGTGGTATGCTTTTTACGAAGCTCACGACCGAGTACATCTGGCGTGAGAACGTATTTTGTCGTGATCGCCGTGGAACTAGGAGTCGCATGGCGCCCAGCAGTGCGCGAGCTTGCAATTCCCTTAGTTTATCTGGCGCCATTGCCTTGACAATTCCAGCCACATTGGAGTACCAGCATTGGGTCCATCCCAGAATAAGAACCGATTAGGGTTCTCAAGGATAATTTTGAGGCCCATTGGCAACCTCAAAAGTAAATCATCGAGGTGTGTGCATGCTGCTATCAAGTTCTTGGTGACTGCACTGTTTGCGGCTCTAGTCTTGAGGTTCGGTCTCTGTCCTTGGGGTGGCGAGCTGCTCATGTAAGTAACTCTCTCTTCATGTTCATTTGATTCCTGCGTCACTTGCACCTGCTAACCCTCACTTTTGCGAGCCTTTCACGTGAATATGCGCTAGTGCACGCTGCTGTAAAAGCTTCTTCGGTTTCATGAACACTCTTCGACCACTGACTTTTCACTCATCAAACATTTCCGATCGATCTGTGTCATCAGCGCTCGCGTAATTCAACAGCCTGCTCAACTACACTTGCTTAACTCGAGAGAGCGACCCACTTGCAACCAACTGCGGCCATCCAAACGGTGTCATAAGTCTTTGCGGTAGCCTCAAAACGTCTCCGCCGGCGCCTTTGATCCAAAATTCTTACTAAGAGTACACAAATGAATGCTCAAAGCACGCAGTCCAACGCACCTCAGGGCTACCCGCCTCAGGGCTACCACGTTCAGGGCCGACCGTTTCAAGGCCACCTGCCTCAAGGCTACCAAGCTCAGGGCTACCCTCCTCATGGCTACCAAGCTCAGGGCTACCCGCCTCAAGGCTACCAAGCTCAGGGCTACCCGCCTCAGGGCCACCCGTTTCAAGGCAACCCGCCTCAGGGCTACCAAGCTCAGGGCCACCCGTTTCAAGGCAATTTGCTTCAGGGCTACCTAGCGCAAGGCCAACCGTTCCAAGGCAACTTGCCTCAGAGCTACCCGCCTCAGAGCTACACGCCTTGGGCCTACCCGCCTCAGGCCTACGAAGCCCAAGGCCAACCGGTTCAAGGCAACCCGCCTCAAGGGTACCAAGCGCGGGTACACCAGGCTCAGGGCAAGTTTGGCAGACCGCCGCAAGGCAACCACGCTCAGGGCTATGCCCATGGGTTTTCAGGAAATCAGCCTCCGTACTATGGCGACCCGTATTCGAACGCGCACATGAACCAGCCCTTCAATCCGGCCTATGGTGAACCGACATTCAGCGGCCCAACCCACCCTGTTGGCCCTGCCAACAACCCGTACCCCGGTTATCAGGCTCCTGGGAGCGGGTTCCAAGGCTCGTACGACAACAGCAACAACAGTCAACAGCAATTCGGCTTTGCCCAGACTGCGAACCCGGCGACCAATGTTCACAGCAACCCATCCAACCCTCGCGGCCCTGGTGGCGAACCTGCCGTGAAGACGGCTAGACTCTCGGCCTTGTTTGCCGAATTCAGAGACCAAGCGATGCAGAGTGGAGCTGATGTAAGTTTACGGCAAAGACTCACGATTCCATGAGGCTAACTCGCTTTCTAAAGGCAGAAGAGGACCAGAAGAGGCGTGACAGAATCGAAGCTATGAAGAAGGAGATAGCCTACAACGATGTCCTCATCGCGCAAGTCCAGAAGATCAAAGATGGCCACGAGAACATGATCAAGAACATGAATAAGGCATGGGAGGACAGTAGAAATGCTACAGTTGAAGAATGCAAAGGAACATTCGACGCAATCAAGAGTGTACTGTTCAAGAACCAGTAGATGCCAAGCAGAGCTCCCCCGTAGTGAGACTGAGGAGAGAGTCGATTTCAGCGTTTCCCAAGGAATCACCCGGCTGGTTTTGCTATGGCTAGATAGAATTGCCGATTGCGACCTGTCAGACGATAATGCCATTCACACGAACCAGATTTCTATTCGAGGATTCCCTTCCGCATAGCAGTGAGTAGTCACTAGCCAGTAGCACTCCAACGAGACATGTACTCATAGTGGAGATGGCGCAAAATGCCTACCATGTACATATGGCATCCTCGTACCAACTAGATTGCTCGTTCCGCCAAGGCTCTACTCATTGCCACCCTGAGCTCAAGGTCAAGAAATCGGCGTACCCAGTGGATTGTTACTTAGCGTTGGAGTGCAGCGATATTGTCATTCAGATCTCGCCTGTTAACAGGAGACCTCGCCGTCAACCACTTCGTTGAAGATCTCATATGGACATGCCAGTAGACCCCTGGTTGAGAGGGCGATGTTGCAATGTGGAGCAGAGTCACTGCGATGTGAATAAGACTGTCCTGATTTCGAAGCTCAGGTCACGCATACTGACTGTTGACAGACTATATAGTTATGAGCTCATGATGTTATGAGACTTTGCTCATGAGACTTCTGTGCCCACTTGACCGGCCACCGCTAGATTTGACTTCGGAATCGGCTTCCAGTTGTTATTTCCAGTTCCAGACAGTATTCTGATTAGAGGGAAAGCCCGTATTTCTCCTACGGAAATTTGAAGTAACTCGATGTATCGAGCTTCTTCGGCAGGTCAATGGAGCCGCCATCTGAGATGATCTTTTTGAATTATTTCGCATCGCTGAGCGAGGTATCAACGACAGTTTTGACGGTGGAGGTGACCTCGGGGGATGGCGGTTTGGCCCGAGCCTCACTTTCGATCTGCTTCCGGATGTCTGCGATAGCTTGCTGGTGCTGTTGTTCACACGTTGGCATGTCCGGAACATCAAACATGTTAGGCTGGAATGCTAAAGACGGCTTCTTAAACTCGAGATGGTGCACCCCGACCTTGATGTCCTCGCTATCGAACCGCGATTCATCTCCAGCAAGAGCCTTGCGGAGTTCGTGTCGGACATGCATAAGCGCCATCCCTAGCATGTTATGACCCCATTTGGCACGCATTTCTTCAGCCTTTTCCGGTGGATACCCAACACCGCATTCTTTATCACTGGGAGATGCTTCAACAAGTTCCCGGGATCCAGTCCCTAGTAGATACTTACGCTCCTCCGGGCACTTGAAGAACTTGTGGCGAACAGCATCAAGGAGTGCCACAGGCTTCCTCTCCTGCCAAGTCGTTTTGAGCTCACCATCCATGACGAAGAGTCGTGTGGCAGCGGCATGTGTGGACGGCGCTGAAACACTGTGCAGGAAAAGACGTAGGTTGACCGCGCTGAGGTCTTCCGGAAGGACGGGACCGCGAGATCCGGAACGTGACAAAAAAGACGTGCCTTCACCTTGATCCTTCTCAATTATTGAAGCCTTTTCGTCCTGATAGAAGTGCTCGGCGGTATGGTAATAGAGTGATCCAGCATAGAAGCCGGCCATGTGGAAGTTGCTGAAGACAGCTTGTGCGCCTCCTTTTTTGAATTCGGATGAGTTGAAGTAAATCGAGGGCCCCGTTGGCTGAGGGAACTTGTAATACTTGTCGTACCCTTTGAAATATATTGTCCTCTTTGGCCCTTCGATCTCTTCTTCAGTAGCAGGAATCTTGGGTCTCAGTTCGCGAGGCGCTTGATTGTCCTGATCGACTTTTCTGTCTTTGACGTTGCTCTCCTCGGCGTCCTCACCATCTTCTTGCTCATCAACTTTTGGGTCACCGTGTTTGACATTTCTCGTGGGCCTTCGCGTAGAGGCTGGCAGATCGTCAGATCCGACGGCTTTTTTGGCAGTGGGCCTGTGATTCTGGCTCTCTCCTATGTCTTGATCAATTCCACCGATATTGTTTGCTTCACAACGACTTGCAATGACTGACCTTTGGAAATTCTGATGGCGGTCGATGGCTTCGCAGGCTTGCCCTTGGCTGGGTTTGCTGTCCTTTTGGCCTCGCCTGATGCAGTCCTAGCTCTAAGAGACTTGCCCGTTGCAGGGACAGGCATTTCACTCCCTACGCATCACTGGTCAGCTTTGCCTTTTACGGTCGTATAGCGACTGACTTCTCTTGACACATGTTTTGTCGGCCTTCTTCGCCTGGGCTGTCTTTGGTGCGCTTTTCCTTGGGGCCATTGTGTTGCCTTCCGCGGGTTGAGCTGTTGCCGATGTTTGGAGGTTGGCGTTGTCTCATGCGAGCTCCCATTCCTGCGTCATGCATTTCCATTCCAGCCTCGAGAGAAGGCTTGTGGCCTCACCTTGCGCGCCACTCGGGCTATTTTCACACGAAAATGGAGAATTCAATGAGAAGAGGTGCTGGCCAACAAGACACTAATTGCTGGCGCATTTGAAGCCTTTACAAGTTCTCTTCTTCAACATCACCATCATCGACTAGTCTATTAGATTCGCAGTGGCCTTCAGTTGCCAGAGCTATTCGCACATTGTCGCCTTGGGTTTCACCCAAGCATACGCATGAAGTTGGGTTGTACAGGAGGGTCTGTCCTCTAACCGAGTCCATGGGGATCACATTCTAATCCTCCGTTTTAGGGCTTGAAGACGAACTCCGATTCTTACCAACCTCGTATAATAGATTAGGATGTACAGAAAGTCGATTATAGATTAGTCTAGCACATATTTAAGATCTATATATAGAATTGTAGACTAAATTTGCTAGGAATCTCGTGTAGTGTTATAAGCTAATTACTATCTACTGTACTCCCGAATTTTTAAAATAAAATTAAGATACTTCGAGGTACCAAAATTTCTTAAAAAGTTACGCGTACACCGATGTCTTTATCCTCATTATGCCATGCCTAATAGCTACACATATAACGCGTAACACACCCAAATACAATCTTGACTTTGGCCTTCGGCATGAGAAGCTGTCGTGTAGGGTCGGTCTCGCTTCTACTTGATAGCTGACAGCGTCCAGCTCCGACGTTCATTTTTTGGAGTCCGTTTTATGATGTTTAGCACGCATCTTTGCAGAGCAAATGTACGTGCAATAAGATGGAAGTGAGCTAAATATCACATGACCCAAAACTACCTAGGTAAAGTGAGCTTGTCCATTCTGCGCACTGACTGACCTTGCGAGTTCTCGCACGGTCTGTGCTATCTGCATCTCAGATGTAGCAACGCCCGAGCGCACTAGACATTATCGTCAAAAGCGTGCAGCGGGGATTGAACGCGCACTTCTCACGACCTTCGACTTCCACTTCGCAGTCGGCTCGCGACGAGCTTTCGCAAGAACACAAACACGCTTCGTCGTGTTCAACAGGATGTTCACGAAGATACAGTGTGCCGCACAATGAGTTGGTCAAGCACAAATGTAACATTCTAAATCCCGTTACTGGTAGAAAATCCACCTAACAAATTTCACTTCTGCAAAAGCTCACTTTTCGTAAAAGTTCACCCGTTGAAGGGTTGTATTGTTTCGTCGCATATTTTGAGGCCGGACAGATCTCGCACAATCGCGCAATGATTGAGCTTGCATCGTTGATTCACTCGAGATGTCTGTTTGGTACCGCCAGCTTGAATCAGCCTTGACTAGATGAGCGTCGCCTAAAGCATACAGTACTACTCAAGAAAGATTCGCTCATGAGACAGGCGAGAGCGACAGGAGAGCCAGACGAGGCGATGTCGCTCAAGTACTCCATCCTCGCTTTTGTGCTGCAAGATGGCGGACAATGTTCGTTTCAGGAGTGCGAATGCTCAAGTCCAACCCGATTTTCCAGTGTCAATGGAGTCCTCGCCCTAGTCAAGCATCGGATTTGACTGGTCTTTGTGGACCAGTTAGTCACGACCTTGCAATATCAGGTCAGACATAGAACCCGACATCGTGTATGAATAATTGTGTATCGGACTTCGCCAGTCGCTTGACGTGCCTCAATCCCTTGAATCCGTCCTCTGGCAATCGCAGCCCAAGTTTCAGACTTAGTATGGCTCCGGGGCGCAGAAAGGTGAACTTGGATGTCGCTATCAAGCCATGAGGAAACCACGAAAAGTTGCTCTTCAAAGTATGGTGAGCGCCTTCGGTCGCCGAGGTCTCGAGAACAATGGTGCTCAACGACCTCGTATTGGACGTGGAGCCAGGCTTGGATGGCAACTTCCCATCGGTGAGCTTCTCTGCCCTTGAAGGATAAGGGTTTGATCTCGAGCTCCTGGCAAAGGAGATTGTAGGCCGACTCAATTGTCCCGAGCACTTGGCTGCATTTCCAGTGTCGAGACCCTCTTGCTAAGACTCTCTAAGAAGGTCGCAGCATGAAGTTCAAAGTATTTCACCGAACGAAGTCACTGCATCCCAAGAGACATGACCCGCTTGGGCGACCAATGTCATGAACGGCTCGCCAATGTAATGTGGCATGTCTTAGAGCGTCTTCAACTGTTCCACTAGTGCGAAATGATTAGCTGCTGAGCATTTTCAACTCACCATCCTATCGACGAGTTTCACAACACCAAATCGCATGCGGCTTTCGCTACAACAATCTGACTCTTTACAGTTTGCCATGGGATTCCTTCTTGACAACTTGCCAGAGAAGATTTTGAGCTTCTTATGAACAGCGTCGCGATCAACAGCAATCACCATTGATCTCACGCCATCATCGGAACCTTCATATCAGTGGGAATGGTCTCGTTCTTGCGGGCATAGAAGCGATTAAGGCCAGTTCCGATCAGTTCCTGCGCCTCATCGCTCCTTTCGGTCATTGAGAAAAGCTTTCTACCACGACCATCGTCATGGTCACTTCACGACGCGGCGCTGGTAGTTCGTACGGAACGCTCGGTGGGCGGTGGCGACTTGTCGCAACGACGGTGCTGCCCCTCGGCTGGAATGTCCTGGGATGGTGATAGGAGGATGCTTGCTGCAACCACGACGACGGCCCGGACGTCCGACGTTCATTGGGACTCAAGGACGGTCAAGGTTGCGAGTATTGGCGTTCCGGACGAATTGGGCGAAGCGTGCCAAAATGTAAGTGCGCGGGTCCGCCGGGAACGTCTGGTGGGCAGACGCTCAGGCTCTCTGTCCTCGTGGGTATCCGTCGACCATCCGGAGGGAGTGCTGGATATGCACTGGAACGGACGTCGACCGGAGGCAGCCTAACACAGCCTACTCTATCTGCGCTGCAAACCCTCCGCATTTGGCCATGCTGTTTCAAACCGGCTTGTCAGCATCAGAGGAGTGCAGATTTATAGAGCATCCACTGAACACAAGACAGGGTAAGAGCGATGCCTTGTCGGTCTTGCCGCTTTAAAGCTCGGTGATGTTGTTGGCGGCAACTGCGACCCGGGGGCGTTGCCGTTCAACTTCACCTCCTCAATGTTCAGCAATTCTCCAGAACGACACAACGAGGACACACAGCAGGCTTCCTATCGCGGACGCCAAGAAAAGACAAGATCACTCCCCGTTTGCTGGCTACCGCTGCACGACATGGCAAGCGATACGGCTCCCAGCGAAGGCCAAAACCGGCTCTATGAGCTTCTCGAGAAGACCGTTGCAGCTGTAACGAAGCTCAACGACAGTATCATTGACCTTGCTGAAAGCCAATCACGCGCGCAGAACAGGAGACCAACGCAGGTGAGTCCAGTGCATTCAAACTTGCGCTTCATCCTTGAGCTTACATTGCTAGGCGGAGCAGCCAAATCATGATCGACATGCGACCTCGCCTGATAAATGTCACCAGAAAGAGTATCAAGAGGGACATCACTTCGCACCATGACAAGCAGCGGTATTCCACCTCCTGCTTCCAGCAACCCTAATATGAGGTCGGAGATGGGCCCGAGCAAGGCAGACCTGACTTCGCCAAATGCCGCTGGAGCTGCAACTATGCCCATCATTGTTCTTGATTCCAGCTCAGAGGGGAGTACACTCGGCTCAGAGTACGATCATTCCGACACGGAGGATACAATCTCTGAACTCATCACTTTCACCAGTGAAGTCGGAATCACGAGCATAAAAGGGGTGGATTTGAAAGACAACGTTGAAGTCACGCTGGACCTCGATCAACTCCCAGAGGTCGTGCGCCGTCTCGCGCTCCAAGTTGTCGGGAATGCGGCGGCGAAAAGCAACGACTTCTCTTGGTTCTCAGCCCGATCCACTTGTGTACGATCAGCTTGTCTGGGTCGACGCTCGAAGTGGCATCCCACTGCACAGCAATCAGCAGCGTGTCAGACATGCAGCAATACAAGGAATGTCTGTCTGGGGGTTGACAAAGACGACCAGGGCAAGCTGTGTCTGCGAGTTCGACCGCTAGCGAGCCAGTTCCGGGGCGGCGCAGCTCTTCATAACCCGACAAGCTGGGTTTTGCCTGTAGACAATGGCAAGAGAACGCTGACAAGATACCGAGAATGGCGGCAAGGACACCTGTAGGTCTACATGCCGGACCGTGGCTGGCGTAAGAGAAGCTGTATGGCAACCGAAGTCCGAATCGATGAGGCAAGAAAATGTGAGACTGGCTGAAGGTAGCTTTAAGGGGGTGGACTCGACCTGTGTCGAGTCCACCCCCTTGAGGACAATCTTGAGTTCGGGTCACCAAATAGCTAGTTTGTATGCCAATGGCTTGATGAGAACTCGGCCAAAGTATCTAGTGTGATACGCTAGTCGCTCAATGAGAACTCAAGTGCTATGTACCTCGATTCCAGTCCTCGAACAGTGAAGTCAACTGTAAGAAGCTTTAGAGTTGGGATGAGAATATTAGGGACCTCAGATGTATCTACACAGATCAGGTAGCAATGGACGGGGGTCACTTCGGTAACGATCGAAGTTCCCGAGTTCAAGGCAATCGTGATTTTCCAAGCAATAAAAAATACATGTTGATTTTACACAATATCCGTCCTAGGTATCTTTTACTTGCATGTACATCTCGGGAATTAGCTTGTCTCTGACCATGACTGACCTGTTGCTTGCAATCTCGAATACGGTTTTTGAACCAACTGACTCCGTCCTCAATGTACCGCTGTCTCTCCATGAGCCGATGCTGTTGATCGAATCCGTGAAACTCTCATTTCATTGTTAGAGAAGCTTTATGTTTTCCGACAGCTCCGCAACCTTATATTCGGCTCCAGTAATGCCGTCTGCTGAAGTACTGGACTGATTCAAGCGTGGACCGAGCCCTCACGCCCCTTGATATCTGTTTGGCCAAACACATGAGCCTTCGACGAATTTGCTCTACAACCACGAGATGGATCCAGCCCAAGAATACGACTTTGGTGTGTCAGCGAAGGCGGCAAAGGCGAATTCGTGTTATTAGGCGATCTTTGCATTAGCATTCGGCTTACAGGAAAAGGGAGGGTAAAAGGAGGGTGAAAAGATGGCGACTTCCATGATTTGAAGGCATCTTCAAGAAGAGAAAGGCGAGTTCGGCGTACATGGCAATGACTGGACTTCAAACTGCGACTTCATGATGCGCAGTTAGCAATGCCTAGATCTGAACCTCGGGATACCAGAGAAGCAGGGTCCAGATGGCGACTTCAAGATCTAAATGGCGACCTTACGATAAGCGGCTGGCAATACTCAGACGTCGACTTCCGGGCATCAGAGGAGCAAATTAGGAGGGGCGACTTTGGGGTCTGAAAAGATGACTTCCAGATTCATCGTAATGATTGATATGCAACAGGCGAACTCAGATCGTGACGATATAGATAATTTCGCGGTCCAGGTGAACTGAGGCTTTGGCGTTGAATAGAGCGTAAGTTGAAATCAGGTCACTGTCCCGATAGACGTGGATGCGAGTTCCGAAGTACGTCGCTGTGCACTTGAAGCATGTGATACATAACACACGTGAGTAAAGTATTCGACTTCGAAGCATGTGAAGACTGATCTAGGCTAGCGTTTCTTGTCACCTACATATATTTCTGCAATCTCTTTCACCTCTACCCAATCACTACATTTACCCTACCGGAGTCAATCTAGGGCTCAGCTACGACCACCTTCCAGCATCATGGAACTTCACCAGGATTACTCTGAAGAACGCCCGATGTCGTCTATGCATCCTCCGATCGAGCACGAACATGCCATCGAGCTTTGCGACGAGATTCAGGAGACGCAAGAGCCAACGAAAGCTCTCTGGGATCCATTGACGATTGAAAGGCGAAAGGCGAGTCAGCAAGCCAAAGCACACCAGAAAAGGAAGGCAGGCTCAGACGAAGACGAAAACGAGAAGTCCAGCAGTGGCGCTCGTGAACGTAAACCTCCGGTGGTATTTCGCCAGATGTTCGAAGCTCGCATGCATTGCGTCCACCCTGACCTCGTAGCCCATGCCAAGTACGGCGAGAGCATTTGGGTCAGCGCAGAAGAGTATGACAGAGCTCAGATGGCGGCTGAGAAATCGTGGCGGGATTCGGACGGTGTAACGAATGAGATTCAATCAACAAGGGGAGCTATCTTCGAAGACTACCAGGCAGAAGAACAGACTGCGGGCGATGCCAATAACGAAGATCGGAGGGCAAACTATTTGAGGAACCACCAAGAGAGGCGAAACCATTTTCGGAAGCACCTCAGGTCGAAACGTGATGGCTATATGTCTGATAAGATTGGGCCCATTGTGGAAGTCATTCGTCAGGCGCACGAAGACACAAGCATCAAGGTATCCCAAATCACCGACAAGGTCTCCAAAAAGACGCATCTGGCCAACGGAAAGACCATAGTCTTTGCGGAGTTCCTGTCTCAACTCGACCTCCTGGCCGTCGCCTTGGAAGACGAGCTCGGAATTCAACCCCTGCGCTACGATGGCAGCTGCACTACCGACGAGCGAAGGCAAGCTATTGAAGAGTATGAAGAGGTCGGAAAAGACTTCAGTAAGCCCTGGGTCGAACCATCAAAGAGAACTGTCCTCCTTGCTACGAAGAAAAGCTGCGCAGAAGGCCCGAACCTGCCTCACACGACTACCGTCGTCTTCATTGCGCCTTTCTTGAATCCATTCATGATGGACCAATGCAAGGATAGAGCCTGTTGTCTTACCAATCGGAATCAAGTCACTGTCCATTACTTCGCTTGTCTCAACTCAATGGAGATGCGTTTGATGGACAATGGAGACTTCAAACGCAAGAGCGTCAATGGAGTCAATGACGAGATCCGTTTGAGAAGGGGTTCCCGCAACTTCAGGAGGTGGAAATTGCAGACTTTCGTGAACAAGGTATGTTCTCTGTCCATGTTCTCTCTTCGACGAAAAATGCTGACTTCTGGTAAAGCTCGACAAAGGTCAGCATAAGCTGAATGCTCTGATTGCCAAGCATCAACAAGAATGGGATTCAGCTTAGATTGAATGGACTTCAGGGGCTTTTGGAAAGCGTAGCTCTCAAACATAAGACTGACATAATCCCGATGGCTGCTGCAGGCTTGGATTGCGGAAGTCAAGTTCAAGGTCCAAGACGTGGGAAGTGAGCAGCGTGTCATGCCGGTTAGGTAGTTGCTCAGACTTGACCTCTCACAACTTGATAGAGGCTCGGTTAGCAAGAGCTAGTTCATTTTCACACACTCGTCCCAAAATCTCGAATCACCAAGACATGTAGACTTCAGACACTTAGCCCGGGCCAACTTCAGAGATTACATATAACGTTCCATGCAGGGCATAATGTGACTCTGAATTCAAGGTGCAAGTTTTTCCTGATCGAGTGCAATCCTGTCAAGTGCGATCCAGTTACCCTGAGGTCGTGACTTCCGAAGGCCTGTACATGAGACTGAAGTCAATTGTGAAATATTGAATGTGAAAGCCACTTTCAATGTCTGAGGTCAACCGCGAAGTCGTGACTAAAACTTGTATGGCAGATCGAGGGCGACATGGTTTTCAGGCTAGTTTGGTGGGACCACTGATCTTCACGGTCTATTTTGATGTTCTGATCTCAGAAGGGATGTTGCATTTACTCCGAGGGACCCTGAGGTCTGGACTTTGACTAGCTCTTGAGAAACACACCAAAGCAACCTGAAGTCTTGATCCCGTGAATTCCTAGCTCAAGATGCCAGTGACATAATGATCCGATTTGGGTTATGGTATATGTCTATCAGCCTGAAAAAATAAGCGGCTCTCTCCTTCCTTTTTCTCTCTTTTGGTTCAGAGCTCGGGTGTACGAATCTACCTTCCACTCTGTTACATTGCGGAATCAAGCAGACTTCGGGATTGGTACATGAGCTAATGATACGAATGTCATTGATGAAGAAGGCTATCTAATACATAGTAGTCATCTTCTGCTCGGAAATCGAGATCAGACTGCATGTTTAGTCAGATCGCTAAGACTCTTTCCGGGAACGCCGACCTGCAACACCCTCACCCTTGAAGTCGCGATCTCAATTTCCACCCGACCTGGTGCTTATCGAACTCATGCTAGTCTATCTCGAAAAAGGGTCCTTTCATATTTTTCCACGACATTTTGCAGATTCCAGATCGCCCTGTCCTCCTCCTCTGGGGTGAGGCCGCTAGATCCGTTGATGACATCGAAACCGAATCGAGACAAGAAAGATGGTCGCGCCCGAACCGCGATCTCTGGATGGTCGTCTTCTTGGCCCTTATTGTCATCGCGATGCTGAACTTCCACAACGCTGCCGGACCTTTGACGCTCCTCGACCTGACGTGCTTTCTTCCTGTGGATGTCTGCAACCGCTTGCAAGTGCTGCTGCTGGCAAGGCAGCATTCCCGGAACATCGAAAGCTCCTTCACGGAAGGCAGCAGATGGTTTCTTGAAGTCGAGACGATACACGAAAGGCCGACGGTCCAGCTCATCGAAATAAGTAGGGTGGTCTGCTAAGATCTCTCGTAGCTCATGTCGGACTTGCATGAGTGCGATGCCATGCTTGTTGTTGCCCCATTTGTGTCGGTTCTCTTCGGCCTTTTCAGCACTGTATCCGATACCGCATTGAGCGTCCGACGGGGACGCCTTCACGAGCTCACGGGTGCCAGTGCCCAGTAGGTACTTGCGCTCTTCTGGACACTGAAAGTACTTTAGCCGATTCGCTCTGAGCAGGACCTCCAGTTGTCTTTCGTTCCATTCTGCTTCGAAGCTTTCACCCGAGAAGTCGCCAGTCGCCGTTTTCTGCATTGATGGTGCGGTCTGCGAGAAGACGAATTGACGTACGTTGGTCGAATCGAGGCTATCAGGAAGACCTCCTGTGTTCCGATTGTGCTGGTAACGGCGCTTACACGCATGCTTCTCAATAAAGTATGCCTTCCCATCTTGGTACCGAGCCTCTGAGCTATTGTAGTAAAGGCCTGATGGTTGAGCCTCTGTGCTATTGTAGTAGACGTCTGATGGCTGATCATAGAATCCACACAAGTGGAAGTTGCTTAAGACGGCTTGCGCGCCTGACTTGCCAATGTTGCCTCTATAGAAGTATATAGATGGTCCTGTCGGAGGTGGGAAGTTACAAAGTCGCTCGGCGCCATGGAAATATCGAGTGAACCGTGGACCAGCAAGCTCTTCTGCTGTCGGCGGATTCATTGGCCTCAATTCACGAAGGGTGTCCATCTTGAGCGAGAACTCAGGACGTTGTTCGCTATGTAGTTGAATTGGTTGGTGTATCCGATTGCACGTCCTGGTTGTGGTGTTTTCCGGATCAACGCAGACGTGTGTCAGTGGAGTCTGAATTGTGTGTTGAATGAGTTAGCTAGTCTTGCACACACATGTGCGCGATGAAGTGAGCCGTTATCTACGCAGAAATTGTAGGATGGTCGCTGCAAGGTCTGTGAGCATGTGATCAGCATGTGAACCACGAACTATATACTCAGCAGTTTTGCGACGAGAATATACCACCACCCGCCGAACAGGCAATGTCGGCTTGCTGACTGCACTTGTCTCGAGCATTCTACTCGGTATCCGTTTTGTGCTGTATAGATAAGCATCGAAAGGTCAAGGATCACTTGCCAACCTCTCATGTAACGTCTTTTCGATTGGACTGGAGTTCGCCTTGACTGACATGGCGATGAATGATAAAATTTGAAGAACTAGGAGGGCAGACGACTCGGGGAAAAAGACTTACATCCTATGTGTGTTGAGGATCCTTTTTTTTTTTTTAAAAAAAAAAAAAAAAAGAACTTGTGCGTTGTTTGGACAGCATGACTTCGCATGATTCTACTGATAGTCGTACACTATATTTGAATAAAGTAGAAATGGGGGAAGAGTATGCCGAAAGAAAGCTCATAAACCTCACCCGAAGTCCGCCATGTAATATGATGTCCAACCTAGATATACCTGACTCGCCTTTTTCCGGTTTGATCCTGTCGACTGTCATGCACTAGGTGTAGCCCTTGCTGGGTTTCGGTCCGTTGATCTGCCTCATGACGCGTCGAATGACTTCTTTGTACTCTTCGTACCCTGGGGTCTCTTCGATGTCGGGGATGTCGGGGATGTCGAATCCGAGACAGCGCTTCAAGGGCGTCATTCTTTCCACTTTCCCAATCGTCTCTTCGTACGAGCCCCAGTGATATACGTTTTCTGGAGCCGAGCCGAGCACTTGGCTGCCTTCCCATGTCATATATGTCTTGGTCTGGGTCACTTGCGGCGCAGCACGAGCACGAACTTCCTGGAGAGCTTGGCGTAGCATTGAAATTGGAGGCTCCGGTAAGTCACGGACCACAGGAACGACAGCGACGTAGCATTGGGAGATCCTGGTGAGGATGTCGTCGTCTTCTGTGTCAAAGGGCGGGTCGGCTGTGTCCATATCAAAGGCATTCCATGCATCTCTTTTGGTCTTCAAGTCCGGGTAGATGTGAGCGAAGTGTGCTCGAACCCGAGCGGCATTCTTTTTCTCTTCTGCCGACTCCTCATCTTCCTCTTCGTCTTCTCCATCGTCGCCATCGTCGTCATCGTCGCCATCGTCGTCATCGTCGCCATCGTCGCCATCGTCGCCATCGTCGCCATTGTCTCCATCGTCTCCGTCATTGTTGTTGAAATCATAGAAACGATTTTCAGATTCTTCAATGTCATCATCTTCTTCACCTTCTGTTCCTCCTCCTTCTTCGCTTTCGATGTCTTCCGAAGTTGGTTCCTCACCCTCAGCAGGCGAACTCTCTTCCCTGGGGTTCTGACGCGTCCCGACGATCTCACCTGACTCAGGGGAGTTCTTCTTAATCACCTTGACGAGATACTGCTTCCAGGCATCCAGCTGTTGATCAATGGTATCGGCGCAGCCCCTCCATTGCCCGACTTCGCCGGTCCACTTCTCGTCGAAAGCGAGATGCTCGTCGAACTTGATCTCCTCTTTGGTGGGCTCCGCCAGGACGAATTGAACAGTGTCGTTGACTCCAGCAGTTGAGCCCTCCTGAACTCTCATGTACACGACGGCGGAGGGATTTTCCTTCAACACGCCGCATCGAACGAGCGGTGCTGCCATTTGCTGATCCTCGTCTGGCTCTTTTCTCAAGACTTCAGCTCTCGGCACGATGATTGGCTCGGGATGATAATCTTCGAGTAGTGGATGGGTGGACAGATTCTTGTCCTTGATGCCGTTGCTGTCTGACATTGTTTCAATCTTCTTTTCTAGTCGGAAGCGGTCAAACAGGACATGCTGACGATCGAATTGGAATTGTCGTTCTGGAGATTTGAGAAGCTGAATCACACCATGAGATGGTGTATGTCTTTGAGGGTAAGGTCGGAAGTTGCTGTGATCGACAGGAAAGACAGTTTTCTTTCCGAGCCGCGCGCGGCCTTGCTTGGAAAAGGTGATGGATCGATCGTCGAGAGGGAGGAGATAGATGGTTCTGAAGTGATTCGTTTAAGTGAAGCCTGAGGGGCTGATCTACACCGTGTGATGGCGTGTGTGTTTGAGCTTAATGCTTGAAGTTGCTGGAGTCGACAGGAAGGACCGTCTCGTTTCCAAGCCTGCTACGTCTTGCTTGGACTAGGTGATGGATTGGTGTTAGAGAGAGAGGGAGGATGTATAGTTTGGAAGGTTTAAGTAGAGAGGCCAAAGCCAGGCTGGTCTGCGCATGTGATCTACAATATCAGGTGAAAATGGCCTTCCTACGACATCACATGAAAATCACCTTCCTACGATGTCATGTGAAATTGGCCTTCGTACATCTGGAATTGGGGATTCATGGCATGCTCTCATCCCATGTTATTCACGAGCCTGCTTATCAACCGTCTAGAATTTGCCAGGAACAGTTTCTTAGTAAAGCCCTTCAGAAAAGCCTGAGTTTCAACAATGCATCAGCCCAGTTACCTCCTAAACTCCTTACAACAAAGCCACAAGTGCCCCAAGAGCGACAATAAGTCCTTCACCGCTCATCGCCATCATCGTCCCTTTAGCGCTCTCGCCGCCGTTGACCTGGGTGGCGGGAGAAGACGGACTAGCGGTGCCACTCGGCATGGTCGCATTCCTGCTTGCGGTGCTCCCGCCAGTCGAGCCTGCTACACCCGCTGTGCCATTCATGCCGGCGGGAAGAGTCGACGGCGCGGCTGCAGCACCCGTGGCGGAGGAAGAGAGCAGCGGATACGTGAAGACGGAGACGTCGTCTGTCGATGCAGGGAGAGAAGATGACGGGGTCTCGAGCGGGTGGGTGAAGATTGAGACGCCTGTGGAAGGGAGGTCGACGGGGGAGGCGAGCCCCGTGACGGAACTGTAGGAGATTGAAGTGGCTGGTGCGGAAGAGGAGTCCCAGGATGTGTAGAGGTCCCAGGAGGAAGTGGCGGTATCGGCTTCGGAGATGAGGCTATCCCAGTCGAAGGAGGAGGAGCTGCTGGCGCGGCTTGGTGCTGCGGTAGTGCTAGCTGGAGCGGCAGTCGCGCTGCCGTAGCCGGGTAGATAGCTAGGGCTGTAGGATTCGGTGCCGGTGTACTGTGGACAGCCTGGGACGTCGTACTTGGGTGGAGCGCGGCCGCCACCGCAGTCGAGCGGGTCGCAGAGCTCGCCTGTTCCCGGGACGTACCAGGCGTAAGATGCGCCGGCGGGTGAGGAGACGTCGGTGGAAGTGCAGCCGACGAGATCGGTACGGGCCAGTGCCAGGGTGGCGAAAGTGGCGGGGAGAAGGATGGTACTCTTCATGGTCGGCATTGTGGGCGGCCGCTTCCTGAGTGAGGTATTCCTGTGTTATGGGAGACGGACGGATGGAAGGATGAATAGCTGGGGCGTCTCTGGAAAAGGACTGTCGAGGCCAAAGGTGGATCGGGGAGGTACGTCTGATATAGAAGTGGAGATGGACTGGGGAAGATGGAGAAGGAGGGGAGTTGGCGAGGTTACCACAGGTATGGATCTTATACCCACCAATGCAGATCACCGCCACCCAGTAGTCACACGGACAGACTGATTCAAGCGGCAGGCTGCAATAGTAATAATAATGGCAAACGAGATGAGACTGGTTTCATCTGGCGGCAGTCTAGCTCACCAAGGGTACTACCCAACCTAGGAAGGCAAGGTACATGTAATTCTTGAATCCCATCCAGCCAGCTGCCAGGAATAGCCCTTGGCGCGCCGCGGGATTCCCCCAATCCTGACCCGTCCCGTCGGCTCGCTTCCTTCCAGCCCGTCTCGTCTCATCCTCAGGCATTCGAACCCCCGACGCTCGCCGGTCTGTACCACCATCCAAAGGCCCATATCTTGGTGAGCAGTATATCAAAGGGAAAAGGAAACCGAATATAGCGAAGAGAATCTCTCCAAAATGATCACCAAATACATCACCGGAATCACTACAACCTTCTCCCCCTTCAACCCGCGCTCCGGCAAGACCATCCGGAACTTCCTAGCCTCACTACCTCCCAATGCCCGCAGCACGATGCGCATCGGCGTGAAGATGCTAGGCCAAAAGGACGCGGCGAAACCTGCGTTGCTAGATCTGACCTTCAGTATGTCTCTCCTTCCGAGCCCCCCACACTGTTTTTCTCTCTGTGTGTCTCAGGATGCTGCCACAAACAAAATGTGAGCACACAACAGACCCAGCTGACCCAGTCACTTCGAAACAGAGGATGGGAAAGAAATGAGCCTCGACGTGGAGAAGATGAAGTTCCGCGACATCCAGACCGAAGTGGATCGGCATTCGCGCGCGTTGAGACGGAAGGAGGAGCTTGATGCTTAAAAGAAATTAAGACACGAGCAAACACATCGACGAAGGATATCTTCTTTTTGTAAACATGCAATGGCACGGTCCACATAGTGCGAAGATCTGAGGGCTCAGACGAGGGAAGGCTGTCTGGGTATTATGAAGACGGAAGGGAGGGGAGGCTGCGTATGAAGAGAAGGGAACTCTATCGTGAGTGAACGTATCGCGTTTCACGGCAAGACAAGCGACGGCCCTGCGCGATGATATGTCTGAGGCGGCGATGCCAGAATGCCCGGCGCCGTTGACGTTCGGTTTGAGTGGCAGCCAGCGGAGCAGTGCGCATGTGGGTATAGGTAATCGTGAAGGCCTGTAGGCCTGCATGGGGAGTTAGGAGGGTATAGCCGGCTGCAGCAAAACAAGTGCGGAGGTTTACACGATGCCGTTGGTCGCGCAAGAGGCACATAGCAAAACCGAGCAAGCCCCAGATTCTCCCTTGCTGAAAGAGAAGGTGCGCGGCAGGCACGCACCGTACAAAGCAAGCGCGCAACAAGACCGGTAACAGAAGCGCCCGTAGCCTTACCCAGAGTGATTAGAAGATCGCAATTCCTTTATGCGACACCTTTTCTCAAACCAGCGGGGTTCACAACTTCCTAACCCCCACCGCCCTCGTCTTCCTGCTCATCTTGATCTTCACTCCCTCGCCTCCGTCTCAAACCTGCACTCCTCTCTTCCGAAACGGAAACCTCCGGGTTCAATAGCTCGCCTAACTCTGCACTCTCCTCTAGCACTTGAATGGTACCTTCGGTAGCAACACTAACGGGAGAACTCCCCTTCTTCCTGTGAGCATTAGAAGAAGCCGTCTCTAAATCCTCGCTCACGAGCGAAAGGGCCAATTCCGGGACAAGGACGGCCTGGACGAAACCGGACACGCCTCCCGCGATGCCGGCCGAGGCGAGGAGTTTGTCGGTGGCGGCGAGGGAACGGAGGTCTGACGTGAAAGTGTGGAGGATGTGGGTTGTCCTTTTTGAATTGGCTGTGTTAGTTTTTTCATGCTTGGCGAGACTTGTACAGAATGGCGAGGACGACTGAAGAAAGGGAGGGATGAAGGAATGAAGGAAGGACATGAGAGAAAACAAAAGAGAGATCAACATACATCATCTTCTCCCCCCGAGGACCGTAATACCCCACTTTACACCCTTTCCTCACCGTCATCTCCTTCCCCTCTACACCACCCTTCTCCTGCGCCTCTTCTTCAGCAGCCAAAGCCTGTAAAGCCGTCTCCGCACCCCCTTTCCTTAAAACCCTCTCCTCCAACCTCTTCCGGAACACACTCTCCCTCTGCCCCTTCATCACCTGCTTTACATGCCGGATATGTCTCGGTTCCGACATCCTTTTCGGAAGATCTTCCCAAGAGATCCGGGCAGGGTAGCCGCGTGCATGCCAGGTTTCCCGCGCTGTCTGTTGGCGGTGATACCGGCAGAAGCGTTGTTGCCATTGGTAGGTCAGCGTGCGAGGCTGGGAGTACTGGTCTGCGAAGCTTTCGTGCTGGAGGAAAGGGATGGGTTCGTTGCAGATGGGGCATGGGCGGGTGAGGCTTGAGGGGGATGTGGGGTGGTTGAGAGGTTGGGCCGCAGGGAGGTCGGGGCTGTTGGGCGCTGAGCTGAGTGGGGAGAGAGAAGGTGAGGATGGTGCTTGGTTGGATGCCTGGTTTTTGGGATCGGGGTTTCCTGGTGCGGAGTTGAAGGTCGCTCGCGTTTCGTGGCCAATATTGTTGCCGTGAATTGGTTTGTGAACTGGCTGCTTGAATGTTGGTCTCTTTGCAGCTGCTTCTGCTTGAGCCTGCTCTTCCTCCTTCTGTCTTTGCTCCTCTTTGGCCTTTTGCTCTTTCTCTCGTATTTGTTGACGCTGTACCTCTTTTCTTCCATACGACACTTTCTTGCTACACAGAGGCTTATTGTTCCTAGCTTGAGCATGTATGTTACGGACCGTCGATGGTTGCTTCTCATACGGCTTCCCAGGCACTTTTGGACCCGTCTTGCGTCGCTTGGAACCTGAGAATATGCCGCCCTCGTCGCTACTTAGCTGTGCTGCCTCATCTTCTGCAGTTCTCTTCGCCGCGGGCTCAACAGAGCTTGCCTTGGGCTGCTGGAAAGCCGCTGCTGCCTTGCTCTTCACATCGGCAGGTCCATCGACGTCCGGTACGGGTGGTTTATGCTGGAAACCAGCTCGATCCTCGGGAGGATTCGGTGGCAACACAGATTTATGAGGTTTCAACACGGTAGTACTTTCGTCGTCGCTGGACTCCGGATCGGCATATATCTCTTCTTCCGTCTCTTCCTGCTTCCTTTTCGGGCCCTCGTTGCTAGTGTTGTTGGAAGAAGGCGGCGTCAGGTATTGTTTCAAGGGGTCTTGATGATCATCTTGCGTTGCGTGCTGCTTGTGGTCAACCTGGCTAAGAAGCTTTCTTGTGCCGGTCCGCGGCAGGAACGGCATGGGGTGCAATGAATGTCTAGACAGGCGAGTCAGGCGCCTTCGTCCTGTATCCTGAACTCCACTCCCGTCCACGCTGGAGACTTGAAGTCTGGAGCTTATCGCGCGCTTGTAGCGGTTAGCGTGAGCCGCGTGACGCGAAATCTCGTGACCTAATTAGGCGGGAAGTCCCGCTATGATGCACCCTTCCACCCCGCGCTCGACTTCCGTCAACCAAGTTCCCTAGGCGATATCGTTGACCATTCCTAGATTTCTACCTATTGACCCGTAAGGTATAGACCCACAACACGGTCATGATAATGAAAGCGTATACTCTCGCAGCATCCTTCCTCTCCTCAAGCTTACTCATCGCAACCTCTCAAGCCCAACTGATCCCCTTCTTCCACAAACCCTCCGCTCAGGCAACCCCACCAAGCAACCAGCAGCCCATGGCGAACGCTCCAGGCATCCAGCTCCCACCCCAGCAATCCTCCAACAACCCATCATCGACACCGCAACCTCCAGCAGCCCCGCTCAACAACGACGTCATCCTCTCCGACGTCATCGGCACCCAGAAAGCCATCAACATCTTCGCCGGCTTCACCCGCGACATCTCCAGCGTCTCCACTCGCCTGGACACCACGGGACTCAACACCACCGTCCTGGCCCCCGTCAACTCTGCCATCTCCTCCTTACCGCGCAAACCCTGGGAGGATCCCGAGGATTACCAACGTTTAGGCGCCGCGGCGTACGAAGGCGAGGCGGGCTCGGATCGCGCGAGTCAGAATCTCAAGAGGTTCACCGAGGCGCATGTTATCTCTGCTTCCCCCTGGAAGGAAGGGGAGAAGGTGAAGAATCTCGGGGGTAAGGAGATGTGGTGGGAGGTCAATCGGGAAGGGAAGGCGGTGGTGCAGCCGGGTGAGGTCGAGGTGGAGAGGGTGGTGAGTCGGGTGGCGAATGGGGAGGTATGGATGCTGAAAGGGGTGGTGAATTATGCGTCATGAGCCAAAGGAGAAGAAGAAGAAGAAACCGGGTGGAGGGTTTAACGGTCACGATATTTGACGAGTAATGAGAATTATGGTACATTTAAATACTTGCTGCACTTGTACACTTTGACATCAAGGCTGTGAGCTAGAGAGTCAGACGAGGCCAAACGTCAAGCAGAGCCTTGCTTTTCGTAATGCAAATGGAAAGTCCTTTATGGCATCCAGTGTTCGCCTTGTAGGCCAAGGAGATGAGTTCACACTGGAGTGTATTCTGATCTTGATTCTCCTGGGCTCAGAACTAGGCAGAATCATGTTGATATCAACAAAGTGGCACCTCCGTATGATCTGGGCTGCCTTGTCAAGCACTTCGGCATCCATGGAGGAGCCCGCGTCTTTGCCTTGCAATTTTGTGATGAAGCAAGTATGCCCAGGCAGTCAGATCACTATAATAGGAGAATTGATGACGACGGAGTAGTGTAGATTCGATTTTTCAAGTATGAATGCTTAGAACAGTCTTTAGAGAAGAGGAGACGTCGATGGAGTTACAGTAGAGAGCAGCGGGACGTCGGCAGAATGACCACCCGGCCCGAGACGGCAGAATCGGCATCCTTCTGGGGATGTAAGAGCTATCTTGTTAACTCCTCTCTCTGTCTTTCGAATAGAAGTACAGTGACCTCGGCTAATCAGGTTGGAGGAGCTCAATACACCAAGTGCCTTAGGAAGTTGAAATGCAGGTAGGTCGATTTGCGTTTAAGTGACTCACAGAAAAACGAAGAAGTAAAGCCTTTTCTTTACCTCTTGCTACTCCATTTTGAACCATCACGCCCCTCGTGCTCCATCTTCTCGAGTGATCATCATTAGCGACTATGGTAGTCTGGAGATCGCCGCATCCAGATCTGGACAGTAAGCCTACATCTCCTAACTCCACGTCTCACAATCTCAAAGCACATAACTAATAAGAAAGTCTCTGGTAGTCCCCAAAAACCTAACAACATGGCAATGGGCATTCGAGAACCCGTCAACCTCACCAGTACAGTATTCCACTCGCAATGATGTCGGCAGCTACATCAACGCCGAGACTAAGGAGCGGCTGGATTTTTTCGAGGTCAAAGAAAAGGCGATCCATCTCTGCACCGCTCTGAGACGTCACTATGGACTCCAACCCGGCGAGACGGTCTCCTTGTTCTCGACGAATTCAATCTGGTACCCGGTGGCGATGTGGGCGACGGTGCGGGCTGGAGGTCGCGTCAATGGTGCCAGCCCAGCATACAATGCCGACGAGATGGCTTTCGCGCTGAAAACAGCCAGCACGAGGATCCTCTTCACGCTCCCACACTCGTTAGACGTCGCCATCAAAGCAGCATCCCAGGCCAACCTACCCCACAACCACATAATACTCTTAGAAGGCAACAAACCCGGCTTTCGAAACATCCAAGACCTCATCGCCCTCGGCGCTCAAGTCGCCAACCCGGAGCCCGCCTGGAGCATCCCCCAGGACCAAACCAACCAAGAAATCTGCGGCTACCTGAACTTCTCCTCCGGCACAACCGGTCTCCCCAAAGCCGTCATGATCTCCCACCATAACCTCATCGCACAATGCCACCAACTGCAACAACTCCAACTCCTGACACCAGGGACCCGCTACAAGATCCTCGCCATCATGCCCCTTTTCCACATCACCGGCCTCGTGCGCTTCTGCCACTACCCGGTCCTCTTAAACGGGGACAGCATCATGATGCCCTCGGCCTTCAACCTGGAAAAGACTCTCCAAACAATCCTAACCCACCAAATCGAAGAACTGATCCTCGTCCCGCCGATCCTCCACCGCATCGTGCGCGACGCGACCATCACGCCCAAATACCTGCCCGCCCTCCGCCGCACCGTGAAACGCTGGTCCTCGGGCTCCGCGCCCATCTCGCCGGAAATCATCCAGGAATTACGGACTCTGTTCCCGCACACGGGGTTCCGACAGGGCTACGGCGCTACGGAGTCGACGGCGTGTATCTCGTGCCATTCGGAAGAATTCATGGGGTATGAGTATGCGACGACGGGGGGACTGCCGGTGGCGAATACGGAGGTGAAGGTTCTAAGTCTTGAGGACGAGGATGAAGAGGGAGATGGGAAGGGGGGAGAAGGGCCAAAGGGAAGGAGGGAACTAGGGCCCAACCAACTCGGCGAGATCCTCGCCCGCGGGCCGCAGATCACGATGGGGTACTTGGACAACGCGGCGGCGACGCGGGAGACGTTCGGAGAGGCGGATGGGTTCCTGCGGACGGGGGATGTCGGGTTTGTGGATGGGTTGGGACTGATTCATATCGAGGATCGGATCAAGGAGATGATTAAAGTCAAGGGGCAGCAGGTGGCGCCGGCGGAGCTGGAGGATTGTCTGTTGGGGCATGAGCGCGTGGAGGATTGTGCGGTGGTCGGGGTTAAGGAGGGGTATGCGGGGGAGAGGGCCAAGGGGTTTGTGGTGCTGAAGGGGAAGGGGACTGGTGGGGATGAGGAGAAGAGGAGGGTGGGGAGGGAGTTGTTGGCTTTTGTGAGGGAGAGGAAGGTGAGGTATAAGTGGTTGGTGGAGATTGAGTTCTGCGATGATATTCCCAAGTCGTCGACGGGGAAGTTATTGCGGAGGATGTTGAAGGCTCGGAATAAAGATGAGAAGAGGGTGAAGGGCGTGTGTGTTAGCGAGGACGACGTCCCTATAAAGGCTCGTCTATGATGTGGCGAAGGTCCTCGTGGTATTTGGAGGCTTTCAATAACCCTTTACCATCTTCCCCATCTTCACAAGACTGAATGAAAGGTTCCTGGGCTTGTATGAAATCCTTGCCTCGTAATTCGCATAACATCATGAAACCAAAGACAGACAATTACAATTCATCCCTCTTAGCCCTCGGTTTCGATTCCTCCCCACCATCAGCCCCAGCATCAAACGTCTTCTTCTTGGGATTCTTCGGGATATCCCCTCTCTCCTGTAAGATCGTGCCATCGCCTCGTCTCTCCGGCTCTTTGCCACCAGCAGCAGCCTGCGCCTCGCTCTGCCGATGCATCTGCGCAATCTCCTCGCTACTCTTCCCTTCCAACATGACCCCATCCGGGCCTACTTTCGCGCCACCTCCGCCTGCACCGGCCGGGATCCCCATCCCGCCATTCGGCGCCTGCCGATCCTGCTCAGATGGCATTTTCCACGGTCGGCCTTGCGCGGAGGGTTTCACGATCAGAGGCGCACGGGTAGTACTCGGGGTTGCTTTCCTGGCTCCCGTTCTCGTGGCAGCGACAGTAACAGGTTCCGTCGTTACGATTCCCGTCACGAGTAACAGCCACCACAGCGGTTTGAGGACGAGCCACTTGAGCACGAACCAGAGGCAGTTCCAGACAAAGAGCGGGAGTTTGATGAAGGGCCCAAAGAGGAGGCGACGGAAGATGAGCCAGGCGAGGGTGGAGAGGAGGATGTAAAAGGCGGTCTCGAGGTACCAGGTATCGCTCTTCTGGCTGCGGAGTAACGTGCCTAGGAGGTTCCGGGAATTGGTGAGGATGGTATCAAGGTTGGTGTAGTGCTCGCCTAATTCCTGCAGGGCGAGGGTGGAGGTGTTGAAGGTTTCCTGGGCAAAGCGGGAGCGGCTAAGTTCGGTAGAGAGGAGGTTATGTGTACGGCGGAGGGCGGCGGTGATGTCGGATGAGGCCTGGGATTCGAGGTCGGTGGGAGAGAGGTGTTGGTGGGGCTTCTGCTGCTGGAGACGTCGGCCGGCGAAGAGGTCGTTCTTGTTGCCTGACCCGTCTGGAACACTTTCGGTGGGGTCTCCACTTGATGAGGGAGCTGATTGCAGCGATTGAAAGAACAGCTCGCGTTCCTTCCTTTTGGCGGCCTCGCTGGCCCGTTTGGCACTCAGCTGCGCTTGGCGGAAGGAGCTACGGGCGTGTCGGAGATCTTCACCGAGTCGCGTAGCGTTGGCAGCGATCCGACCTCGTTCTCGCTCGCGGTCGCTTGTCTCTCTCCGCGCTTTGCTCGCTGTCGCACTGTGGCCGTCGTCGTCGATCTCTTGCTGCAGAAGTTCGAGATCCTCCTCCAGCTGCTTGAGACTGTCGTGGATATCCTGGGCGAGCTCCACCCGAACGCTGTTCTCCGTGTCCAAAGGTTCGGAGCCGGGGTGGAAGGACAGTCGGGCCAGGCGAGCGATGAGGGCGTTGGTGGTTTTCAGGGCGTCGGTGAGGGTGGTCAATTGGTGGGCGAGCTGAAGGGTAGAAGCGGACATGGTAGGTAGAGGGGGGGGGGGGGGGTACATGTAAGTGATGGAAGCTGAGCTGCAGCAGCTGTCAATCATCAATCGCTCGTCACATGCTTGGCCGGCGAACGAACGTGGCTTCTTGATTGAGGTTAGTGGATTGCGGACCGTCTGGGATCGCTTCCGAGAACTTCAAGTTGTACATACCTTAGTACCTACTATGTAGGTATCTTGGGGTTGCAAGCAGACACTCGACAGTATGATCTACAATCGATCTATAGTCTATACTCATGCACCAGTTGCAATACCCAATGTTCGATTGATCCCGTATGTACCAACCGTACTGTGCCGTTCGCCACGTGCGGCTAGTGTGACAGAACCAAGACCCTGGCTCCCGAGTCAGCGCCACAGCTCAGGCACAATCCAATGCGGCTCCGCGACCTGGGCGGGGATGCGAGAGTGCGGCTAAAGAAGTGCAAGCTGTCCACCTCCACCCGGAGTTCATGATTCCAGATCGACCACCACTCACCCCCATTCCATTGAAGAGGCACCGTTTGATAGAGTCGGAAGTGGAGGATATCGTTCATCTGGAAATGAGCGATTGGCATTGATTCCATTTCCTACGCTTCTGTGAAGCCGTTCGCCCTTCTTTCATCAATCCATCTCCAATAAAGCTATCGACATCGGCCTTGCCTCGAACCTTTGAGCTTGAAATACGACCCGTGATCGAGACACCATTCGCTGATCCTTCTCACCCGACATCTATAATCCTAAAATGCCCGCCAAATCCCGCTTCACCCGCCTCGACGCCTTCACCAAGACGGTCGAAGATGCCCGCGTCCGCACCACCTCCGGCGGCATCGTCACCCTCACCTCCCTCCTCCTCATCCTCTACCTTGTCTGGGGCGAATGGTCCGACTACCGCCGAATCACCGTCCACCCCGAACTCATCGTCGACAAGGGCCGAGGCGAGAAGATGGAGATCCACATGAACATCTCCTTCCCGCGTGTCCCCTGTGAACTGCTCACCCTCGACGTCATGGACGTGAGCGGCGAAGTCCAAACCGGCGTCATGCACGGCGTGAACAAGGTCCGGCTGCGGAGCGAAAGCGAAGGCGGCGGCGAAATCGAAACCAAAGCTCTCGAGCTGGGCGCAGACGAAGGCGGCAAGCACCTAGACCCGGAATACTGCGGCGAGTGCTACGGCGCCCCAGCCCCATCGAATGCCATGAAACCCGGCTGCTGCAACACCTGTGCCGAAGTGCGCGACGCCTACGCCGGCGTGAGCTGGTCTTTCGGTCGAGGCGAGAACGTGGAACAGTGCGAACGCGAACACTACAGCGAACACCTGGACGCGCAGCGGCGCGAAGGCTGCCGCATCGAAGGCGGGATCCGGGTCAACAAGGTAGTCGGCAACTTCCACTTCGCGCCGGGCAAGTCCTTCAGCAACGGCAACATGCACGTGCACGACCTGGAGAACTACTTCGCGGGCGGCGAAGGGGTCGAGCACACCTTCACGCACCAGATCCACCACCTCCGCTTCGGGCCCCAGCTCCCGGACGCCTCCCCCTCCTCGCAACAGATCCTCAGCTCCGCCTGGTCCAACCACCACCTCAACCCGCTCGACGCCACCTCGCAGCAAACGGCCGAGAAAGCGTTCAACTTCATGTACTTTGTCAAGGTCGTCTCGACGGCCTACCTGCCCCTGGGCTGGGAACGCACGGGCTCGATCCTGGATACCCCGCACGAGCTCGTCGAGCTCGGGGGTTACGGCAAGGGCAGCGAGGAGAATGGGAACCCGGGCAGTATTGAGACGCATCAGTATTCCGTCACGTCGCATAAGCGCAGCTTGCAGGGTGGCGATGGCGGCCAGGAAGGGCATAAGGAGCGGTTACATGCTCGGGGAGGGATTCCGGGCGTTTTCTTCTCTTATGTGAGTCTTTTTCTTTCCCCTCTCCTTTCCTTCTTTTTTTTTTTTCGATTTGCTTTTGTTCCCTATCAACGCTTCTATCCATTCTCTTGAATTTCCTTCAAGAAGCCTTGAGAGGAAGACCGACAGACTGACCATGTGTTGTGAAAAACAGGACATCTCCCCCATGAAAGTCATCAACCGCGAAACCCGCGCCAAGTCCTTCTCCGGCTTCCTCGTCGGCGTCTGTGCCGTGATCGGCGGCACCTTGACCGTCGCCGCCGCTGTCGATCGCGCGCTGTATGAGGGCCATCAGCGGGTGAGGAAGATGCATTCGAATTGATGCGGAAATGGGAGTAGAAGAATGGGAAGCACGGATCTCTTGACGTGCCCTCATGGGACGTTCGGCGAAAATCTTCTTACATTTCCTCAATTTCTATTCTTTTTGCGAGGAGTTCAGTAGGCGTTGAGACGTCGGTATAGGTTTGGCAAGACTAGCATCAAAAGGCAAAATTTGCTTTTTTCTCAGTTTTCGTCTTGCTATCTCCTGCGGAGCAAGGCTATCAGATTCTTTTTCTTCCTCCTTATGCTTGGCGCTGATGCTGATGCTGATGCTGCAGTCTCGTTCATGCCGCATCTGTACCGCCTCAAGATTCCCAGTCACCTTGATTTCTCCTATGATCCACAATGTTCGCAGCGGGTTGCATGGACGGGGCGGGCTGCTCGCGCAGGAAGGTGCTACGCAGCCAGTCTTGCTGTTGGACGGGCCACAAATCGACGGTCTTCAGGTGCCGTGTCCTTCACGTGAAGGAAGAAAAGGTGAGACTCTTCCTCGTCATATGACAGTCGCCCGTTTGTCTTTCTTTCGGTCTCATCATGTGTACCGCCAAGACTGACAATAGCAAAAAGCGTGATTCATGCTTTTGATGGAAGCGACAATCGACATCCTCCTTTTCTCATTTTCTCTACCTCTTTCGGCCCTCGGCATCCTTCGTCCATTCTTACAATACTCTACAGGTCGCGAAGGGGGTTTTTATCTCCTCGATTACAACTTGCGCTGTTGAGCAACCCTTGAAGGATCTCTTGCCTTTCTACCAACGACGCCATGGCTTTGGATGCTTCGCCCCTTGCCAAGCTGCCAGCTGAGCTGCGCAACAAGATCTATTACGACGTGCTGCTTCAGGAGGACAACATCAAGCTCTCCTTCGAACCTGCCGGGAACAACCAGAAGTCTCGAGTCGTTGTACGCGAATCGGGACACCAACGCCAACTGCTAGCTCTAACATTCACATGCAAGCCGCTGCGGCGCGAGACGCACGACCTCTTCTTCGCCCTCAATACCTTTGAGATCTCGGTTCCCGAGACTAGAGCTGGAAGTGGCACCTCAAGCATCCCAATCCATCGCTTTCTGGACGGCGTAACGACTCTAAGCGCTAGATCTGCTATCAAGAGCATCGCGCTCAACATCGGCTTGCAATTCCCTTCACGCATTGACAGGCGTGTCCTTGGAGCGATCAAGGACTTCAAACGCCACCTCTTCACGACCTATCCCTGCCTCCCGCTCAAATTGAGGGCCAGTCTACATGTTGATGGTCATGAGGAAATCGAAGTGGAACTCGACACGCAAAACCTCGGGGCAAGTGTCGCGGGTGCACTTGAGCAGGTGGAGGAGCTGGAGCAAGAGATCCTGGGCAAGGACGATCAGGACAGTGAGGCCGAAGAGGTCGATATTTTCGAGGCTCATGTGCGGTACTTAGCTCTGGACCAGCTCAGTATTTCCAAAGAAGCGCTGCATAGGTGCTTGCAGTATCAAGCAGGCGCCTAAGAGTTTCAGTCTCCCACGGCTCGCTAGTAGTTACGAGTACTACTGCAGACATCCTTTTCAGCGGAGGCGAAGTGTGCCGCTACGGTCAAGTCTGTGACGAACAAGAGGCTAAAAAGGTGGGAGAAGGATGCTTGAGAGGCGGAAGCAGGTTGTGGTGTGGATCATTGAGGCTAGTTAGGAGGAAAAAGGTTCCGTAAATTGTATCTCCGTCTTTCTTTCATCAGCGAGGTCTCGAAGACCATAGCTTTCACTGAAATTCGCGCCGATGTTGCTTGTGGTGTATCTTCTACCGTAGAGTATAGACAGCGGCTTTTCCTTTTTTCTAGGCATGATCGCAGCTTCCCCATTCTGCAGTTCACGTGACTATTGTTGCATGTCATGTGAACTGCCAAGGCGGCGAAGTCAGCTTCACAGAGCACTTGTATCCGGCATTGAAGCAATCGACATCGTCATCACTCAAAGCCTTTGACTTTTGGAACAATCAAACACTGACCTCCTGTCAGCTACCGACCTCCTGTCAAAACCCAAACTCCCATCAAACCCCGACCTCCTGTCAACCGTTCACCTCCCATCAACCCTTGACCTCCGATCTTGCAAGCCTCAAGGCTGCACAGCTTGAAACAGAGTGACTTCTCTCACATTCTCGTCCTTCTTGGCCAGTCGACAAGGCTCACGGACTTCTCCACCACATCGGCCGAACGACCAGTGCCCACCTTACATCGGAGGATACCAACAGCGTGATGGCGATGGACGCCTCGCCTCTGGCTAAGCTGCCACCCGAGTTGCGTAACAGGGTATATTATGAAGTGCTGCATCAGGAAGATCCCATTGTCCTCATTTTCGAACGATGTGATGAACGCCGGGAAAGACTTCACATCCACGTGGATATACCAGCAATCACATGTCCCTCCGAAGATTGCGATGCGGCATCTAGAGGTCATTTGAAGGACCTCAAATGCATGAGAAACAGGATGGCTATTACAGCCACGTGCAAGCCGCTTCGGAAGGAGACTCGCGACCTGTTCTTCGCCATTAACTCGTTCGAGATCGAGGTTCCCGTATTTGGGATCTATGCCCCGCGGACTCGCCAAGATGAAGCAAATGAAATGCTCGAGGATTTCTTGAACCTCCTCTCGACTAGCAGCGCGATATCCGCGGTTAAGAGCATCACGTTGGACCTTGGTCTCGTGGATTTCTGGTGGAGTGAGTCCACACCTTTATGTGACATGATCGCAGGCCTCAACAATGAGTTCATGAAGGGACTTCCGGGCCTACCGCTCGAACTGAAAGCTGAATGTGGTCTTTGTGACGCCGACCAAACGGAACTCTGTCATGTATACATCGACATGCAGAATCTCGCGGCTAGCATCGAACTCGCGCTCGAGCATTTAACAAGCTGGCATCAGAAAGAGGTAGAAGAAATGTCTTATCCGGAAGATCGTGAAATGTGCCAAGAAGAGTTTGACACAATAACAAGCCAGCTGAAGGCGTGCTTGGTGCAGACTGAGATGGACGAGGAGGTTTAGATGGCTGTGGTTAACGGGCTTCGGGCTTCGGTGGGATCAAGTTCCAATAAAGGGACGTGGGAGCTTGAGGCACTGCGCTGTAACTGATGGAGTCTTGAGCAGCGACTACGAGGGCAGTGGTGGAATGGATTGCACAGTGGCAATCCAGTGGAAGAGGTTCTGTGCGGAGGGACATGGACAAGAGGTGGCGATACAAGGAGCAACCGAGAGGAATGCTTCTGTTGGTCATATCATAAAGATGTCTATGCAGATACTGTGACCCAATAATGAGACAATCTGCAATTTCCTTTCAGACAAGAGAGGTATACCTACTGTATCTTTGACCTGTTCTGTTTGCAGTATGTCGTTTGAAGTCCACGGCCAGACATTGATCCGACCCGAGTTAGCGTCATCCGCCACCTTGATGTCGACGGCCTCAGCGTGAGAGGATACTTCACCGTTCCCATCAATTCCAAAAGCTTTTCTATGACAGTATCTGAAATAGTGAGCCATTTACATGCAGCTTGGTTCGAACGCCTTTTGCTCTGATTAGTCTTCACCAACAACAAACCATCACACGTCGGCGCGCCGGGCTCGCGCAACGCCGATGAGATGACCTCGATTCGTGCCAAGATAATAGGTCACATCCCAGCCGCAAGAGAATAAGAAAGATAGCAACAAAATAAAACAACAGTCCCACCTCCAGACCCCAGGACGGGGAAAGGTGAACTACCAGATGGCTTGGCCTCCCGGTCACTTCGGATTGCCGTTTCCAACTTCACCTCACATCATGAACCATCATAATTGTGGGCCGCCGGACCTGGAGACATAGCCGACATTTCACGATGCTGCCACTGAGCTCCAGGTGAGGAGGGGTGGCAATTGCAGTGACCCTGAGCGCACTGGGAGGAATCTACATCGTCATGAAGTATTAGTAGCGTCACTTGCAAGGGCTCTCCACGGAGTCTAGGGATGTTCGGATGCATTTATAACGTCGTCAGAGAGCGGCGGAGGGAGGTAAAGTCTTATATTGCTCCTGTTTCTTGACACCTGTGCAACTCCTCCTGCCACTTTACTTAGCAGCCATTTCCTCAGACTATCTGCTTCTGTAAAATTAACGAATCCATCATGGCCGACTCAATCCCTCAGAAGATGCGCGCAGCGCGCGTCAAGGACTTCAACAAGCCTTATGAAGTTGCTGATGTCGATGTACCTGCTGATATGGGCGACTATGATATCCTGGTCCAGATCAAGGCGGCAGGCTATTGCCACACGGACCTCCAGGTCCTCGAGGGCGTCTACGCATCCGCAGGCGCAAAGCCAGGACTTATCGGCTCGCATGAACCCGCTGGTCTGGTAGTCAAGGCTGGTCCCAAAGCAGGCGAGGCCGACATCAAGCTCGGCGATCGTGTCGGCAGCATCAACACGTACGGCTTCTGCAACAAGTGCGATGCCTGCAAGCAAGGTCAACAGCTCTGCGAGAAGCTCCCCGGTATGCTCGGCCTGACCATCAACGGAGGCTTCTCTCAGTACATGAAGGCGGACTCCCGCGTCGTTTCGAAGATCCCGGAAAAGATCCCATGGGACCAGGCCGCACCACTCTTCTGCGCCGGCGCCACCGTATACGGCGCCCTTCTCGCCGTCGACCCGAAGCCCGGCCAGTGGTGCGCTCAAATCGGCATTGGCGGCTTAGGTCATCTTGGCGTTCAGTACGCGAAGGCGATGGGAATGAAAGTCATCGCCATCGACAACCGCAAGGAAGGCATCGACCTGGCCAACAAGGTCCCTTCACACCTGAAGCCCGACCGGACCTACCTGATCGACAGCCCCGAAGCGGAACAGAAGGTCGCCGAAGAACTCATGGGCTCCTTCTACGACACCAATCCAGGCGTAGACCGCATCGTCATCAACGCGGAAGCCCCCCACCTAATCAAATTCAGCCAGAAGTTCCTCCGGAAAGGCGGGCAGCTCAGCGACGTGGGACTCCCCTCGACCTCCAACTTCGAAGTCGACCCTTTCTCCCTCAACTTCAAGGAGCAGAAGATCTGCGGCCAGCTAATCTGCACGCCGAAGCAGTGCCAGGATATGGTGAAGCTGCACGCCGACAACGGGTGCGAGGTGTGGATCGAGAAGAACTATAGCGTCGAGCAGACTAACGACATGCTGGAGCATTACAAGAGTAAGCAGCTTCAGGGCCGGGTGTGTATGGTTTTCTAAACCGAATGTAATGCTGGAGAATGCGATGATGACAATTGAGCCTTTTTTATCAAAGGCTACGAAAGTTATATAAAGGTACACTGTAGATGATAGACGACGTAACGTACCCTCTTGACGCATTTGTCACTTCTCGTTTGTCTCTTCCAAATACTGTTATACTGTAAGACTTTAAGTACGACATCCTTCAAACTGGGCTAACAACACAGCTGATCGGGATGAGCTATGTATGGCCGAACCCGATCTTCTTCTCACACTGCAACTACCCGCTCAATTCACGGAAATATGTCAAGCAGCTGGGCGACGGGAGCAGGGCACTTTTCCTTGCAGTCCCTGTCCAATTACCATCATCCATTTGACTAAAAAGATGAGAAGATTGCAGAGAGCAAAAGCCATCGAGAAGACCGAGACAGGAGCTGACTCCACGAGAATGAGAGGAGGCTGCAAGAATCGAAGAGAACAAGAAACAACCACGAAAAAGAAAGTGGCCGAGTACCTTCACAAGATCATGACCGTCCCAGCCATCTCATACAGTAACAAGTACACTAGCATTCTTATACCACCCGACCAACGCATTCTCCCCGGACTTCATCGTCGTGTCCTCCGTATAAGCCCATCGCTCGAAGAAATCCCCATGCGTCATGACTTTAGTCAGCCGACCGGTCAGCGCGCGATAGATATCCTCCATGACGCCGAAGTCGGTCGGGAATAAGATATCGAAGTAGCCTTGCTGGACGAGCGGCGTGCGGACGAGGACGGTGCGGCGCTGATACCGGGTCTGCACGACGGGGGCGTTGAAGCCTGGCGTGGCTTGGGGTAAGCTGTGGAAGTCGGAGGTGATGAGGCGGTGGTTGGGGAAGTAGGTACTAAGGGTGGAGAAGAACTGCATGAGTCGTGTGGGGATGTACTCGGGGAGAGTCAGGTTGGGCGCCATGGGCATCCGGTGGCGTAGATGGCGGAGAGCCTTGGGCCCTCGCAGCGGATGGGTGTAGGCGCGATCTTGACATGCAGCGTCTCTTACTCGGAGGAAGCGGGCTGCGACCGGGTCTAGATTGCGCTGGTAGAATTCGTAGAAGTCGCCTTCGGCATCGATGAGGACGGACCCTTGCATGGCTTCTTCGGTGAAAGGGTCGTAGCGGATGACGTCGTGGGCGAAGTTGTCAAAGACTTCCATTGCGAGGAAAAAGCAGTGAGTTGGCACAAAGACGTCCCAGTCGAAGACGCTTTTGTTGATGATCTCTACCTTGTCAGCATGTCCCCGGCTAGCTGCGGTGGCGTTAAGGTGGTGGTTCTGCAGGTTCGCGAGAGTGCTGGACACCTCGATGATTCTGAACTTCGTCCGGGCGTAAACCTCAGGATCAGTGGCGCGGATATAGTCCAGAATGTTCAGCATCAATGTGCCGTTACCTGCTCCCAGCTCGTAAATGACGAGGTCATGGTATGGGAACAGACTGAGCTTGTAGTTGGCAACCATATATCGGGCGATGGCCTCTCCATAATACGGTCTGAACAGTTCCGTCGGCGTATGCCACAACTGCCTGTCTTCGCGGTATTCCTGTTCGTCCAGCTTATCCTCAAACTGGGTATACCGCTCCCCCAGCATGCGGTTGAACTCAGGCTCGTCTGGTATGCCGTTGAACTGGAACGGCTCACCCGGGTTGAAGATGGTCACGTTCTTGCTGAAATAGCCATAATGGGGGTTGTACAGGCTGTCCTCAATGAAGTCCCGCATGAGCATCTTCACCCTCCGAGGCCTTTCTCTCCGCCCGCGTAAGGCATCTGCCGTGACAGTGGGGTACCGCTTGAACTCTTCCGCTTTGTCTAGGGGAAAATGGTCGGTACGCTGCTGCCAGCTGCTCTCGCTCGTTGTTTTGGGCTTCCTCTCAGGAGCGCGGGGCTTGCTATAAGCGGTGGGCGTGCTCGTACTGCTCCGGAGGCGCACTTGTTGCGCTGACACGGTCGAGACGGCGGTGGCGGCATATTGAGGTGTTTTGCAGAATTGATGGGTCGCCAGCCTTCGGAAAAGGCGGTTAATGGTGGGCGAGTCCATTGGCACGCAAGATTGAGCTGCAATACGACATTCTCTCTTCATCTCTGCGGAGTCTGTATGCTGCCATGCGGAGGTGAAGCTGGTGCACGGGCCACACTTGCTTGCTACACTATGGACATCTCGTCTGCAGCTGCGGCCAATCTTTGCCGTGTACCTACGACACTGGTAGCAAGCTAGGCGGGCACCCGTTAATTGTGTGGTGTGTGCGAGGGCCTTGAAGATACTGACACTGCACTATGACTTCCTAACTGGATCTTCCGCTGCGATGGGACTTTTCACCAACTTCTTCAATGCCCTCTGGGCCGGAATCCTCGACAACAAAGGCAAAGTCACTTCAACAGGTGGCTTTCTCCTTGGAATTCTAGCCACCTTAGCATTCAAGGACTTCTATCCGGACCTTGAGCAGTCCTTCAGACGCCGGATCCGTCATGCTCGCGGGCAGCCAATTCCTCACCCTCGGCCAGGCCAACCAGACTACGTTCGGCTAGAAGACCACACGAGGCGGAAATCTCTCGCCCTGCAGGCCATCGGGGCCGACGCAGAAGAGTACACGCAAGATGATAGCGATTTCGCCACCGGCATAGAAGGCCTCATTGGCGATACGCCTCTCATCAAGCTCAAGTCGCTCTCTGACGCCACCGGCTGTGAGATCTTGGTAAAATGCGAGTACCTCAACGGCGCCGGAAACTCACCAAAGGACCGTGTCGCGCTGTCCATGATCAATCACGCAGAAAAAGAAGGCCTGCTGGTGCCCGACCGTGGCGACACTATCTATGAAGGCACAGTTGGCTCGACTGGGATCTCCCTAGCTGCTGTATGCAGAGCCAGGGGCTACAGAGCATACATGTACGTAGAACCCACCTTACGTAGTCACCGTAGTGAAATTCTCCTCTCACACAAAAGACACTTCCTTCAGCTGCATGCCCAATGACCAAGCGGCCGAGAAATCCGACCTCCTGCTCAAACTGGGAGCGACCGTGGAGCGCGTCAAGCCCGCTCCGATCGTCGACCAACAACAATTCGTCAACCTCGCCCGGCGCCGAGCTCAAGAGCACTCCAACGATCCCAACAAACCCGGCCGTGGCTTCTTCGCCGACCAGTTTGAGAACACGGCCAACTACCTGGCGCACCAACACACCACCGGACCCGAGGTCTTCGCCCAAACGCACGGGAAGCTCGACGTCTTTGTCGCGGGCGCAGGGACGGGAGGGACCATTTCCGGCGTTGCGCTTGCTCTGAAGCCCTTACTCCCCGACATGAAAGTCGTGCTGGCTGATCCGCAGGGGAGTGGGCTGTACAACAAGGTCAAGTATGGGGTCATGTTCTCACCTACCGAAGCCGAAGGCACACGGCGACGACATCAGGTAGACTCGTTGGTGGAAGGGATTGGAGTTAATCGTCTCACGGCGAATTTTGAAGCGGGGATGAATCTCATTGATGATGCGGTCAAGGTGACGGATGAGCAGGCTATGCAGATGGCTCGTTGGCTTGTGGAGAAGGAGGGATTGTTCGTGGGCGCCAGCAGCGGTGTCAACTGTGTGGCCGCTGCTACTATCGCGACGCAGTTGGCTAGAGAGGGGAAGCCGGGTGCGAGGATAGTGACTGTGTTGTGTGATAGTGGGACTAGACACCTGAGCAAGTTTTGGAAGGTAGCTGGCGATGTAGGAGGAACTGAGGAAGAGATTCGGTTGGAGGATGTGTTGAATGCTAGCAAGAAGTCCTGATGGCGGATTGGCCTTGCGGGGACAATACATCGACTGACTGCTGCTATGCAAAGAGTTGCAATTGGACCCTGATCCTTGGGTTGCAGCATGTCGGTATTTGGCACCATCATCACTACTAGCTCAGGCATATGCTGTGCGCAGCAGCAACGGCAGGGCTGTGAGAATATCGGGGCTTGGATACCATGAAAGATTACCTTATTCAAGCCTACATCCACAGCTTCGGAATTACTCGGCCTGTTCGAGCATGTAGCATATGGAAAGAAGCCAATTACTCGTCGGCTTCCGCGCCTATAATTTTCTCTCGCGCTCCTGTTATAACGCCCAAAAGGAGCCAATGCAAGGCGATAACGCTTAAGGAGGGGCGCCGGTGGGAAAGCCCATCAGTCTACTTTTCTGCTAATCTTCAGCCGCCACTTCGGCGATGGCTGGAGAGGAGCCACCCAGCGCACTGGCACTACCGTGCTCTTGCCTCCCCTACTGGTAAAGGTACTGCCCTACAAGAAATTACACTTTCAAGATCTACAATTAGCACTCACTTTCCCGAACATCACCCTGGTAAGGCAGATTCCATAGAATGTGATGGCAACTGCCGTGATGCTAGACTTTGAAACTTTTCGTATTTTGTCTTGATGGTTGGCAACGTTCCAACGCTCGAACAAAATTCAAAATGGTGAGCCTCGGATGTGGAGAGTCGAAGAGCTTTCACGTGGAAAAGCGCTTGCGACCTTTGCGCAAAAGAATACTTCGGCCATATTCCGTACCTCGCCATCCTTGTTCACTGGGCTACAGTATTTGATAAGTAGGTAGCGTTTCTATAGCGTCGTGGCAAATTGGCTTCGTGTTAAACTCGGAGAGTCGGAGAGACATGTCTCTGATGCTAAAAGCGGAGTAACGGCGAGATGAAGTGAAGTCAAGTGCTGTAGAGTTCGCACGTGATCCCCCCTCCTCTCTCGTCGGCAGCATCTTCGGCGGAAACTGTAGGATTCTGAAACAGCTGTTCAGGCCTCTCCACTCCGCGAATCCGCTCCTGATGTGGAGCTCAGACCAGACGCACAATCGCAGGATCTTCGCTGTCGTCTGGCGCCAAGCTCAAGGGCTTGCGCAGCGCTGTGCGGAGGAATGAGCTTGGTCGCCGACAATCCTCTCCCCTTGGAGTCACAACCGAGGATGCTCACTTGTGGGAGAGAAGCCTATCTGCTAGCTGGCTACAGCGGACATGTGACTTGGACCGCTAGCATACGAAGATAGCCACTGTGAGCGGTGACAGTGATCGCCGATTGGTTTGTGACAAGGTTCTTCCAATCATCTTGGCATGAATGCCTAAGGTTTGCGATGTTCTTCGATGAGCCGCACAATTGGGAATCTATTGCTGGCAATTGACGATCAGACACACGTGTCGCGCTTTCCTCCAAAGGCAAAGAGTTGCACATAAATCGACTTCACCTCGTCTTCTCATATCGCCCACCCGCGTACGTGGGTGTCAACCCCCAGCACCAGAGAGCAGAACATAGATGGAAGATAGCCGACTTAGGTCATTAGTCTGCTAAAGAGTTGTCGCGGAACCGGCTAGCTAGCATTGCGCAAGTCCGGTCAGCCTACACAAGTCCGTGTCCCAATAAGGGATGATGCCACGAGGAGTATGGCGGTCTGTGAGAAGGGATGGCGATTTAATCATGGTACAGTAATGGCGAATCCTGGCCCGTGTCTCACGACCTTGACAAGTTGACAGCTGCGAAGTGATAGCACAATCGAAATGTTGTTCGCGAGACGAGGTAAGTGAGCCAATACGCTATGCCCCATTTGAGTAAAGCGTTTGCGTCGAGCTGGTGCGAAAGCTGGATCTCCGCAAAAAGAATGGACCCATACGCGCAATCTACAGCTGCCGAGAGTGGAGGAGCAACAGGGTGTCCTTTAGCGTTTTGTTTGGCGTATGTAACGCTGATCATTAGTCGTCCAGAAAAGGCACTTAGAGTTGGACGCTACCCTTAAGCATAACTTACACGGGTCGACAACGGTGCCACTCTGGCACCCGGTCAGGCCATGCGAAGGCTCGTCTCTGGCTGACTGGACTGGACAATTCTGGTTGGTTGGAAATTTGGGAAATTGATAGAGACGCAGGGAGCGCCAGCGTCTCTGAGCGGCAATGGCGCGCTAGAGAAGACTCGGGCGAGCATTAGGTTGACTGTCTTATTGTGAGCACGTAACCGCACGGTCTTTGGGCCATGCGGTAAACACACAATAGCTGAAGGCGGTTGATAGGCTAGCTCGATGAGATGTTGCGATAGTAGTGATTCATTGTGCCATCCAGGTTGGCATGTTTCAGCGATTGGCACAATGAGGTCCCACTTGAATTCAAGCAAAGGAAAAACAAGGTGTTGCTAGTGATGTCGTAGGTGTCGCGCCGCCTCTGTCGCTTACATAGCTGCAGGGCCCACCTTGGAAAGAGGCTGCGGGGGAGCTGCGACCGATGAAAGCGCCGTTGACGATGGCTGAGGCTGTGCATCTACTGGATTTGTCGTGCAGAGGCCAACCGCTTGATGGGCTTTTCATCTCGCGGTGCTATTCCTGTCGAATTAAAATGAGGCCGCAGAAATTCTCGCAGAAGATGGGCGATTACGCTATGATGCTCATGGAGGACATCTGCTGCTGGACATACTATACTGGACTGGTGGCGCATGGACCGCAATGGGTTCCATTGCTAAGCCGGACAAGGTTTTGATTACACTGCGCTTGAGGCTCTTGATGGTACGGTAATAAAGGCAGCCAATGGGAATAATGGCTAGTGCGGTGATAGCAGAGTTTTGGCCGGTCAGGTGGCGCGTCGTCGGGCAGCCGGGGGGGCAGAATGAGCGGAGTGCGTGCTGGCGGCAAGACTCGACACGGCCGACCGCCATCGGCGCGAGAAGCTGGCATGGAAGTTCCCGTACCATACAATACTACAGATTCGCCGGCCGCAGACAAAAGAGGAGAAGCTGTTTGCGCGTACAGTCAGTGTCGAGTGGTGTGGACGATGGATGGTGGATGCGCGGATGCGAATGGGTCGTGCGCAGGGTCTCCACGCTAGTCGACGATTGGCAGTTTCAGATGTTAGCGTCGGAATGGAGCTGCTTCCCCCCCTGCTGCACCTGCTGAACCTGAGCCAAATGACGCAGGGCCATTTCAGTGGCTTCGGCAGCCTGGCTCTCCACATGTGCACACTTACGTCGTTGGTGAAATGTTTGGCGACGATGGTCCGGCGTGCGTATTCACGCTGCTCATATCAAGACCGCCCCCCATCGCCCACTCTGCGTAAGATCTGCAACCGGCTCACCGATACGTTGGCCTTTAATCCAGTCAAGGTGCACGCTATCTTAGGGCTCAAACCTCCCTTCCACTTGATTGCCATCCCCCATTCACCTATTAAAGCAGCTGTCCGCACATCGCTGCCTTCTTCGTCGTCCAACCCGCCCATCACCGACTATCAATCAACTCGACCCGTGTTGACGCAAGCTAGCACTGCCGCCTCCCAGTCTGTCGGCGACCTTCTTGCGTACCTGGCCATCCTGAAACGCTGCAGAAGCGTCTTCCTGCTCGCCACTGGTAGCGCTCCCACCCCGCCAGAGGACGCGTGAACCTCGAGGGATCGGCATTTGCGAGGGGTCCTGTCACAAGAGACATAGCCTTTCGCTCCTTCCCAGGCCGAACTGCGCAAAAGGACTTAAGCTCGCTGATCCTGCGCATCTCCAGGATCGATCTGTTTATCCACGTTCTGGGTGCTGTTGTTGCCGTTGTTGCACGCTGATCACCTTCACGTGTTGTTGCCATTGGACCTTTGTCTCTACCACATTGTCAACTATCTCCCACGCAGCCCTCCTCCACAATGGTGATGGCTGTTGATTCCCGCCAGCAAGCCGCGCCTTTCAATGGCATGGGCTACGATGCGATGAGGTATTCGGCACCTCAATTCACCAACCCCTGGGTGTCGCAGCCACAGACCTCTTCTCAGAGCCATCTGTATGCGACCTCCCTTCCTCAGCAAGATGTGAAGCACTACGCTGCACACGCGCCGCCAGCCTCATCAGCCTACTCCAGCGGTCACCTTCATCCAACTTCTTTGGCTTCAGGTATGCTTTCTTTGGATCCGGATCTGTCGGGCCTGTCGGGCTTACAATTTGCGCAAGACATGAGTGCACCGAGGCCATATGGGGCTTCCTATCACCAAGCAACAACCGCGCCTTCCAGTAGCAGCTATGCGCCTACGTCGGCGCCCCAATACTCGCCATCGTACGGCTACGACCGCCGCCCTTCGCACCCGTCAGTAACCTCCAGTGGGCTTATGGCCGAACCACTCGAAATGCAGAGGCAACGCCAGGGCAGTCTGATTGACTTCAATGACAGGTTGAATACTGCATCAGAGGCAGAGCGTCAGAGCTTCAGTGACGCTTTGGATGCAAGCCGAGGCATGGTTGCAATGAGCCAGTCTGATATCACCCCACGCAACGTCTATGGTGCCCCAACATCCAGCCGCAGTTCGCTCGAATCATACGGCTTCCCATCATCGCATTCCTCGCACTCGTCAATATCATCCGCCAGTGGTTATCCCGGCTATTACAACAGCTCTGTGAGCGAAGCTTCCATCGGCGACTACAGCTCTGCCAGCGAATCCGTCGACGGCATGTCTGGTTCCAGGACCCTTCCACGACCATCCGCCCTTATCGGTGGCAACATGCCTCCCGCACCTCAGTCGATGATGGGTCAATTCAACTCCAAGGTCTCGTCAAGCTCTCAAAAGAAGCACAAGTGCAAAATCTGCGACAAGCGCTTCACACGACCAAGCTCGTTACAGACGCACATGTACAGCCACACTGGCGAGAAGCGTAGGTCTATCCTCAGTTACAAAGTACACGAGCTTAGCTAATTATCGATGCAGCGTTCGCATGCGAGGTCGAAGGTTGTGGACGGCACTTCTCTGTTGTCTCCAACCTAAGGAGACACCGAAAGGTGCACAAGGGTGAGGGACACGACCATCCATCTCCCGACGATGACGAGTAACAAAATCGTCACAACTACCTCGATCTTATACCTGCCGGAAATGTGTAAACCTCTACATGGCATGATACGAGGGCATTGCGGGCACACGGCGTTTTACGGAAATACATCTTCGACATTCAGTCGCTACTTACTTGATACCCCATACTTTGTGGCAAGGCCGTTTATTTTGGAACCAGGGTTTTCTTTGGCATGGCGTTGAGGGTGCATCATGCCAGATGGCGATGCTGCTAATATTCGCGGCTGTATAATATGTTAATGAGGGCAAAGGTGGATACATTCGATTACGGCGAATGGCCAAGAGCCTATTCACTGGAAGGGTGATGTTGAAGTAGACTTCACCAGCGCTCGCTATGTAGAATAAGTACCACATTCAAAGCGAGTTACTACATGATCGAACAGCTCCTTCCTCCCATCTCCCACTGCGATGTCGACTAGATTTTCTCTGCTCCGCATGCTTTGTCTTCACCGTCTTCACGTTCACATAATCCATCGCCTGCCGAGGCTTCTCAGCTCACAGCAAGCCTTGTCAAGCCTGCAGTGAGCTAGCGCAAGTGCCCCCCGACGTTTGACTTTGCTGGCGTCAGAGGCTGAGACCCTGATCTGCCCTTTGCTTCGGGGGGCACTTCAGCCCGCGAATCACAGTAGAGGCTAGGTGAGGTTACATCCGATGCAGTCCACACCGATCCATGCCCGAGTCCCGTTGTCGGAAGCGTCTTTTCGATGCGACATGACGACTAGACATGCTCTCATGTTCCCACCTCTCGTCGGCTCTGATTGGCTCCCTTTCCTTGGAGCGGTGGAGGCAGGTATTCTCTGGGACAACAACCAAGGACATACCAACCTTGCCCACCATGTGTACGCGTTCACGAGCACGTCCCGTCGACACGTGCTTCGTTTCCCAGCATCTGTGCAGTTACCAAGGGGACGGGCTCACGGTTGGACGGACGAAAAGGGGAATCTGTTTCACAGTCAATCAGAATGTTTTGTCGCTGAGCTATGGTATAGCCCGCATGAATGTGCGCATTCACGCAGCCAAAAAAAAAAAAAAAAAAAAAAAAAGAGCCATCTGAGACATTGGGGACGTCATTCCACTGCTTGGATACATATGCAAAAGGGAGAAAGCCAGCACATCCAGGCATCTGCGAGGCGAGCATATCACGGCGCGCGCTCGAGGGTGCGCGAGGCGCTCTTTTGCAAAAGGTGCATGAATGTGGTCAAGCTTGCGTAATCTGCACTATACAGGCAGGCGGGCTACCGTACGTGCTTGGAGTGGAGCCTATAACAATTCCAAAAAGCCCCCCCCTGGTCCCATTGAGAAGCGAAAATCCACTTAACCGTTTTCGAGTGGGAAGAATCCTAGCGACTGCTACTCATTAATTAAACAATTCACCATCTGTAGCGTCCCCGGGAGAGCGCTTGCTCTAAGCGAATACTGGCGGCCGAGTCATGTCCAGCTCAACCACGACATAGCTACGCCATTTGTCCAGCCTTTCGCTTTTTGCCTCCGGCCACATGCTGAGCGTCGAGCTCGCCAGGTCCTGGCAATTGCAGCGCCGTGTGCTCATCCTTCGCACCGACTATGGCCTCCTCACCTTTCACACAACCACCGTTACCATTCGGTGCCGCCTGAGCGTGCACGGCTGCGTCGTCCGCCTTGAGCGTCGCAGCCGTGATGCTGTCTCCATTGACCACTGGAAAGGGCGAGAGGATGGCATCGATCGAGCCCCACCAACCTGAGAATTGCTTGTACCAATCCACCGTCATCGAGAGCCCCTCTTCAAACGAAACGCTCTGCTTCCAGCCGAGCTGCCGCAGTTTCGTCCCATCCACTGCGTAGCGACGGTCGTTGAACGGGCGGTCTCTTGTGTGCTCGATGCACCCGGCTATATCCTTCACATGGAAGGCAGCCAGCAACTTGCCCGCCAGATCAAGGTTCGAGATCTCATCGCGAGAGTCGACGTTGTAGATTTGTCCTATCTCTCCCCGGTGCAAGATGGTGTCGAAGGCGTCTGCTGCGTCTCCAGCGAAGAGATATCTTCTCGTGTGCTGGCCATCCCCGTGGATCCATAGCGGCTTCTTCCGCTGAAGGAGATTGATGAATTTCGGAATGATCTTTTCTGGATACTGACTTCTGTTAGCAAACCCTTAAGTCTCTGTGGAGCCCGCTGCATACTTGATGAGGCCCATATACATTGTTCAGGCGCACAATGACTGCTGGCAGCCGGAAGCTCTTCACGTATGCAGTGACATAGTCCTCGGCTGCGGCTTTGCTGGCTGCGTACGGGTTCGTTGGCCATAGCGAGCTCTGCTCTGTCAGATCGGCTGCGTCTTTTTCGACCTCACCGTAAACCTTGACAGACGTCAGTAAGTTCGGCATCTTCAAAGCTAGTATTACATTCGTTCTCAGTATGTTTACCTCGTCAGTTGATACATGGTAGAAGCGTTTGATCGTGCCCACTGCAATAACACTCTCCAGCAGAATGTGCGTGCCCAGTACATTAGTCTTGGTGAAGTTGTATGAGTTACCGAAGCTCAAATCGACGTGGGTATGGGCAGCAAGATGGAAGACAGTGTCGATGTCGTACTTTCTCAGGCACCGCAGCACATCTTTATCGCTTGTCACATCGCCATGGAAGAATTGGAAATTGGGTCGGCCTTCGAGCATCCGGGAGTTGTTGAGGGAGCTGCAGTAATCGAGCTTGTCGAAGGAGATGACATTGTACTCTGGGTACTTGATCACCAGATGTCGGACCAACCACGACGCTATGAAGCCTTCTCCTCCGGTGACCAGTATGTTTTTCACATCTGGAAGCGGTCCGCAGCTACTCTGGCCGGTGAGCATGGGCGCTTTACGCCATAAGCCGTCGTCGACGAAGAATCTGGTATCGAGGCTGGCTTGTCCTAGAACAGATGTTAGTGCCGGGAAAAGCCAGGTGCGAAGACTTTGAATTCTACCAGCCGTGTTCCAACCCGAGGAGACGGTAGCCTGCGCCATGCTGCCACTATAGCCTTCGGCCTTGTAAGGTGGACTGTTGAAAACCATCGAGACATACCTTAAGGACAACTTGTGGTTTGTGAACGTATCGCAAGGGGCGGCGCCTCTTCAGCCACGGAATGCACAAAGAGGACCTTGCGCTTTTGGACTCTTGTGCTTCCTCCCAGGTCAACATCTTCTGCTGACATGCCACGTCCTCAGCACAGGAGTCGTCGCAGAAGCCAAAGCGACCAACATGGACGACGAGAAGGAAGGCCGCCATGCAGATGAGGAACAGGCTTTCTTACCTCAGCCAGAAGCAACTGATGAACAGGACGTAACAGGGATAGCATGGGATAAGAAATACATTCTGAGTGTCCTGGTGAACATTGGTGCGGCAGTCGGCCTGGTAGATCAATCTAATGGAAGGCTCTGACTATAAGGAGAAACTCTGACAATCCTCTAGGTTTTTGTCAACAAGCGCATCTTCGAAGATGAAGCTCTATGCCATGCCCAAGTCACCTTCGCCGCTCTGCACTTTGCCATCACAGCAGCGACGCTCTACGCTGTCTCCGTGCCCCGAATCGGCATGTTCCAGCGTAAGAGGGTGCCAATCCTAGGCATCCTCCCGCTCGCCCTGGCGATGATCGCAAGCGTCGTCTTGACCAATGCATCGCTGGCCTTCTCCAGCATTCAGTTCTACCAGGTGGCGAGGGTCTTAACAACACCCTGCGTCGCTCTGCTCGAATACATCGTCTTGGGGAAGAAGATCACCATCCGTGCCAGCCTGACCTTGATACCGGTCTGCGTCGGGGTGGGGATCGTCTCGTACTTTGACACAAGCGCAAAGGCCTCGTCGACTACCCGAGCTACTTCGCCTCTGGGTGTCTTCTTCGCTTTTATCAGCTTGTTCGCGACTGCGACTTACTCGGTTTGGATCAAGAAGTATCACCAGACGACTGGGTGCGAAAGCGCACAGCTTCTACTTAACCAGGCGCCTGTGAGTGTGCTGGTCATGCTATACATCATACCATTCTCGGATGATGTGACGGTGTGGAAATCGGTCTCAGCATCGACGTGGTCTATCATCTTACTAGTAAGTGCTTCTGGACTCTCTCCTGTGTAGGTCGTACCATCAGCTCACGACGTGCTACAGAGCGGTGTGCTGGCCTGCCTCCTCCACATCTCACAGTTCAATATTATCAACCGCGCGAGTCCGATCGCAAGCACCGTCGTCGGGCATGCGAAGACCTGCTTGATCATCGCTATAGGATGGGTGTATAGCGGCAAAGCGCTCGCTGACGGCAGTATGGTGGGGATCGTGCTCGCAGTCGGAGGCATTATCGCGTAAGTCACTTGCTGTGCACCAATAGACCGGGCTTGTAACTAACCAGAGCACAGGTACTCCTACGTACTGCGCCCTGAATGAGCTGGCCTTGCATGGAATGGCGGAGGCGGTATGCAGCTCCTTGCCGATTCTGCGTAGCTGTGTGACGAAGGGGGCTATCTGTGTCACCCCTTGCTTTGGCATAGATATAGCAGTATTGATAGATACGACAGAGTAATGAATGACAACTAACGTTCCTTGTCTTTCTCGGTGGTCATAAACAAGAACGAAGTAATCATGAGCACCGCTACCACATCACCAGGTCGACGCTTTCTCATCTGGGGCGGTGCCACTGGCTGGGTAGGCGGACACCTCGAAAAGCTCCTCATCTCCCAAGGCAAAGATGTCCACACTACTGGCGTCCGTATGGAGAACCAGATAGAAGTCCAAAGAGTTCTCGATGAGATCCGGCCAACGCACGTCATCAACTGCGCTGGCAAAACTGGCCGCCCCAACGTCGACTGGTGCGAAGACCACAAGCTCGAGACGATCCGTGCGAATGTGATCGGGACGTTGATCCTCGCGGACGAGTGTGAGAAGAGAGGCGTACATTGCACGGTGATGGCTACAGGATGTAAGTTCTCCACCTTATCACCGCCATCCTCCTCCTCCTCCTCCTCCCTTACCACCCTCGCCACCTTCCAAGCAACCGGACTAGACTGACTCACACCCCCAACCCCTTTCTCGCTTCCAACAACAGGCATCTACGCATCGCAATACACCCCCGACCACACCCACCTCACCTCGCCGCCCTTCCGCGAAACCGACCCAGCCAACTTCAGCGGCAGCTTCTACTCCTACACCAAATCCCGAGTCGAAGACATCCTGCAACACTACCCCACCCTGCTGATCCTCCGCCTCCGCATGCCCGTCAGCGATGACCTCCACCCGCGCAACTTCGTGACGAAAATCACGGCCTACGCCCGCGTAGTCAACATCCCCAACTCGAATTCCATCCTGCACGACCTGCTGCCCCTCGCGATCGCCATGGCGGAGCACGGGGAGACAGGGTAGTGAATTTCACGAACCCCGGTGCCATCAGCCATAATGAGGTGTTGGGCTTGTATCGGGAGATTGTGGATCCCGGGTTTAGGTGGGAGAATTTCACGCTTGAGGAGCAAGCGGGTGTGGTGAAGGCCGGGAGGTCGAATTGTGAGCTCGATGTGACCAAGTTGATGGGGTTTGTGAAGCGGTATCAGGCTGAAGGGGTGGGAAGGCGAGGTGCCCGAGATTTCGGTGGCGTATCGGAGGTGCTTTGAGCGGATGCGGGAGGGGTTGCAGAGTCGTGGGGGTGCGCTGGCGTGAGGTTGTTTTTGGTTGGGGGAACGGGAGTGGTGGTAGCGGGAGTGGGTGAAAGTACGGAGGTTTGATCTTATAGTTGCTATGTATCAACTTCGGTTGAACAAATTGACGAAGTTCTTTCTTTTCCTTCAATATGTCTCTGGGCGATAGATCAATTGAGTAGAAGTATACAAGCCGAGGCGAAGAAGCACAGCCCTAGCGCAGACCGCGATGTTTTAAGCCTCTCCCTCATCTTTTGGCTGACCTTCATCGCCTCCATTCTCCATGACCTGATCCTCAACCTCCCCATGTCCAGATGGCGCAACCGGCGCATCTGGCCCAGTCCGCTTCCGCAGATTCCTCACTCCATACAGCAAATCATCCAGACTCTTGTCGTCAGCATTGCTGCCCACCTGGGCACTAGGAGCCTCCAAACACTGTATCTGCTTCGTCATCTCCTCGTCCAAAGCGAAGTCCACTGCACCCTTGATCTCGCCCTCGGATGTCGAAGCTGGTAGGCGCGTAAGATAGGAACATGCTCGGTTGTCCGTGCATCCGTGGACACCAGGACATGATTCCCGACGGTCGTCACGGCTAATGGTGGGTTCTCAAACGAGTAAATCGTCATCTCCGTCTTCTGCTTCAGCTGCAGACGGTTCACCGGGATAGCGAACAGAGCAGGGACACGCTCACAAGCCACGAGCAAGACGTTCTCTTTAGATCCGCCTTCCTTAGTAAAGGGCACCGTCCAAAGTCCCGAGACGTTGACCTGATGAAGATCTACCTGTGCCGTGCCACGCCACACGGTCTCCTTCGCAGCCTCGGCAGATTCGACAGCAGATTGCCCATTGTTCTGCGCGCCACGATTGACTGCTCTGTCAAGAGCACCGTAGAGGCTGTATTTTCGCAGAAGCTTGCATTCCGGCCAGCGCCAGATGAAGAGCTCTTCGTCGCCACCGCCGCTTACCAGCATGTCCGTTCCGGGAATGATGCAGAGTTTACTGACGTAATCCTTGTGACCAAGACAGAAGCCTTCGATGACATGGCTCTGTGGTGGGCCGCGTGAGATGCGGACGTGCTCGTCCCGATCGGTGGTGAGAATGAAGCCTCTTTCTTTGCCCTCGACTTTGTGTGTGGCGAATACGACATCGGTGAGCATAGAGACGTGCCCGAGTAGAAGCTTGTGCTCGAACTTTAGCGGTTCCTTGCGAGCGGAGAAATTCTTCTGGTTCTGCTGTGCCTCTAAAGCCAGGCGATTGCGCTTGGTGTGCACGGTGGCGTTGGAAGCTGTCGGCTTGAAGGTCGCCTTCACTTCCACTGGTGGCTGCTGCTGCTGCTGCTGCTCATTTTGGGCTCCTGCAGAACTATCTGCTGTATCTTGTGGCTCGGTCGGGATCAGGGGCAGAGAATACACGTCACCAAACTTGTCGCCGCAGATGATCGTGGCGTTATCCGGGAGAACTTGGATTGCACAGGGACGCTTCGGCATAGTCCGCTGGCTAAGCTCCTGGAGTGTTCCGTCTACATCGACGTTGAATACTCGAATAACCTTGTCGTCGGTGACAGCTACGGCGTGCTGCTGGTCGGCAGACACCGTAATTTCAATGATGCTCCCAGACGATGGAGGAGTTGCGCCCCTCTTCAATTTCTTAGCCGGCCGCTCGCCATCGTTTGGGTCACCCTCGCTTGTCACATTCGCCTGCACATGTGTATTAGTAGCGGTTCACTGACCGGGAGCACGAGCCTGAAACCCTCGTCAGCCATGAAACTTCAGAGGCATTCAGGCTCGTGGGGTGGTGGCCACTCACAGCTTCGTCGACAGGCCATGCTGATACAACTCTGCCCTGTCTTGGATTCACTGACAGCAGCTTTGGGCCACAGGCTGCGAGCAAGTAAACATCTCCTTCTCCGTCAGCTCGCTCAGCCTTTGTGACCGAGGCAAGACATTGGTAGGGATGTCGCCGTGGCTTGTTGACAAGCTGATCGACGTCCATTGCGACACAGTGAAAGCTGCTCGGGTGATGACGATGTTCAGTACAGACAGGCCAGGATCAGGTCAACGGAAGCAATGCTGATGATGAGACTGAAATTGTGAGCAGGAGAAATTTTGGACGAGTGATGGATTCAGTCAGCCGTAGCTCGGGGATAGTGAACCAATCTCCCGTCGCATCGGAGGCGGAACATCTACCTCTACCTACCTGCGAAGGTATCATTCAGCCCTACGAGCCATATCGATGTGCCAAGGACGAACTCTCTTTGGTGACATTGATGGCTGTACCACAGCCCTTCTTTCAACGGACGTCTCATTGACAGTCTAGATTCACATGTTCCTGTAGAATCTACTGGTGTGATTATCAATTGCTATCGACGGCGTGGGCAGTGACGAGGAGTGAGGATGGTGTCGAATGGAATCTCATCGAAGGCGGGAGTAGCCGCTTCACCTGCGTTTCCCTGCGCCAGGCGGAAAGAGAGAGTTCAAAGTTGATTGCTTTGCCGAGTGCCAGTTGCCTCTCATCCCCAAAAAGTCTGAAGTCGTCCTCACTGCCTCTGTCGCTTTTTCTCTCCTTTCTAATTAAATCTTTAGTCGTTTGCCTCTGCGCTCCTGCCGTATTGAGTGTGCTAGTGAGGTAGATTGGACGCCCGCGGTAAGTAGGCACAAGCCAGAGTGACAGACGGGCTGAGGTGAGAGGTGGTCGGGGGCTTTGCTTTTGGTCCTCAGCGTTGCGCACCCAAAAGTTTCGCCGCAGCCTTCCAGCTCGCCAGCGACAAACCTCACCCTTTCTGTCACCCTCACATCCACGTCGTCTCTGTACTAATACCTCTCCTTTCAGCGTATCCTGTCCCGATCTTTGCGCCGGACTCACATTCGCCAGGACCACCATCTGAGCAGCCGATAAGCGGCCGACACTCCTCCCAACATCACCAAGATGGTGAAGGACACCACCTACTACGACGCCCTCGGCGTCTCGCCCGACGCCACCGAACAGCAGCTGAAGACCGCCTACCGCAAGGGCGCCCTCAAATGGCACCCCGACAAGAACCAGCACTCGGCCGAGGCCGAGGACAAGTTCAAGGAGATTTCCGAAGCATATGAGATCCTGTCGCAGTCGGACAAGCGCCAGCTCTACGACCAGTACGGCAAGGAGGGTCTCGAAGGTGGCGGCGGCATGGGCGGCGGCATGGCCGCTGAGGATCTGTTCGCGCAGTTCTTCGGTGGCGGCGGCGGTCCCTTTGGCGGCATGTTCGGCGGCGGTATGGGCGGCGGCATGAGGGATACTGGCCCCAAGAAGGCGAGGACGATCCACCATGTGCACAAGGTAACGCTGGAGGACATCTACAGAGGGAAGGTGAGCAAGCTGGCGCTGCAGAAGAGCGTCATCTGCCCCAAATGCGAGGGCCGCGGCGGTAAGGAGGGCGCAGTGAAGACTTGCCAGGGTTGTAATGGCCAGGGTATGAAGACGATGATGAGGCAGATGGGTCCCATGATCCAGCGCTTCCAGACTGTGTGCCCCGACTGCAACGGCGAGGGCGAGAGCGTACGGGACAAGGACAAGTGCAAGCAGTGCAACGCCAAGAAGACGATCATCGAGCGCAAGGTGCTGCATGTACATGTGGACAAGGGCGTGCAGAGCGGTACCAAGCTGAGCTTCAGAGGGGAGGGTGACCAGATACCCGGCGCACAGCCAGGTGACGTCGAGTTCGAGATCGAGCAGAAGGCGCACCCACGGTTCCAGCGTAAGGGTGACGATCTGTTCTATCATGCCGAGATCGACCTCCTGACCGCGCTGGCTGGCGGTGCTATCTACATCGAGCACCTTGACGAGCGGTGGTTGACAGTTGAGATCATGCCGGGCGAGACCATTTCACCAGGTAAGCAGACCTCTACTCACCAACAAGTTAACAGCTGATGCTAACCTCCGATTCCACCAGGCGAGGTCAAGGTCATCCGCGGCCAGGGTATGCCATCATACCGCCACCACGACTACGGCAATCTGTACATCCAATTCGACGTCAAGTTCCCGGAGAAGATCAACGGCCCGCCCGACTCAGAAGGCTACCCAGGCAACATGACGCCCGAGCAAGTCAAGGCCCTCGGAGTCGGTGCTGCCGGCCCGTATGCCGCAGAACGTGCCCCCGCCGGATGCGATGACCGAGGACTACCCGCTCGAGAAGGTCGACCCGATGCAGGAGGGCGGTCGCGCCAAGGGCGCTACGCAGATGGACGACGAGGACGAGGAGATGGGCGCCGGCGGCGAGCGAGTGCAGTGTGCTAGTCAGTAGAGTGGCTTTCACTGTTAAACCGCGGAGAAGAAGAAGGAGAAGAAGAAAGCAGGATAGCTTCGCCGTACGCGGCAGTGAAGGACCGCGCGTTCGATTTGGTCCGACTGGCTCGATGCAGCGCCTACGCACCACCTCGAATATCAGCTCGGCGCTTTCTTCTTGGAAAACTGTCGTGCCTGCGAGAAGCTTCAGTAGTAGCTAATGGGAAGATGACGGCGGGTGGGGTCCTTCATGAGTTCATGACTGTTGTGTGTGCATGAGAGGAAGAGAGAAGGAAAGCATGACTTTTTTTTTTGCTAAACCTGCCGCATTTTGCTGGGAGTCCTTTGGCGGACACAAGGTGATGGCAAGCAGCAGCAATAGCAGGAGCAAGTAGCAAGTACACTTAGCAATAGCGAGGCGGGGTCGAAGGGGAGGGAGGCTTGCAGCAAAAAGCAGGATAAACACCTTTTCTTCTTCTTCTCTGTTGCTTTGCCTGCCTTGGTTTCCTTGTGGGATTCCCTTATAGATTTCTTGAAAGTATAGCAATGGGGCGTTTTATTTTCATTCCATGCGCATGTCCCTCAGGCCCTTTCCTCTCCCATTTTGTCACAATCACAGGTCCTAAATTTGCCCTTGATCTTAAGGTTCTTAAGAAGCCATGATGATTGACGTTTCTAGCAATCGTTTCCAAGAGGAAAGATCAGGTCGAGTTAGACTATGTTGTGCCTTTTCATCCTCGTTGCGTGCGCACGCATGCTGGCTGCGATATCAGTTGGAAATATGCTGGTCTATGGCTCTTGTGCCAAAGAGGAAGGTGCGGGGGACTAGCGTTGGCTGGAGGAAGGGAGCAGCTTGCGACTCAATTCAGTCTTGTGGAGATTTGACAGTGATCTGCCTTCTTCATCTTTACGGGAACTTCGTGTGAATAAATGGCCTGGTCAATTTGGTTTCTAGGAGGTAGCGAATCTGACGAAATTACACTAGAATACATTTGGACTGGAAACAACAGCAGAAGTTGCATTCAAGCACACCAAATTTAAAGATTCGCCTTGGCCATACTGTTCGGGGATTGAATAGAGGCAATCTTCCAGAGATGTCTTCAAAGGCCCATCAAAGCTGCATCGCCATCATCTGGCTCCCTTCGGATTCATCCCAACTGATCCTCGACGCCGCACTTCGGGTCCTACGGCCACACATCCCAACATCAATCCCACTCTACAGACGTCTCCAATTTGGCCGTTCTTTCCCCGACTCTCTACTCTTCACCAACCTGGACCTTGGCGCCGCCTTCGCTTCCACCGGCACCGGAGCCTCTAATGGCACAGACGGCGGCAGCAAACAAAACAGCCATCATCCTCATGAAGACCCATGGTTGATAGCCTTCGTAGACCGGACCTGCCGCCCCGAAACCGAAGTCTGGATCTTCGGATCCTGGGAAAACTCACCACCCGCTTCATCACCATCTCCCACTGCCACCCGAGAAGAATGGCAAGCGATCGACAATCTAGTTGCCGAGCTCGTAGAGGCCTGTCGAGACCTCCCCGTACCTAGAAGTCTACATCAAGACATTCTAGACGCACAACAAAGACAACAACAAGAAGCAGGGGACACGGACCCTGCCATAACCAAGACCAAACCCCTTCGCCTCTGCCCGTCTCCCCACCATCCAACTCTGGGGCGCCATCCACAGCACCACCGCATCTGTGCTCGAACGCCTCGACGTCTTGGCCGAGACCTCTAAGGTGAACCAGACAGTGGCTAACCATACTTTCATTTTCGATGTGCCCAGTCTTGCCCTGCCACCACCCTCTCCCGGAGGGGCTCGAATGGGGGGAGGTGCAACGGGAACACTTCGCTCTGATACGGAGTAAATCCGAGATCCCACGATGGGACCGCACGATGGCTTCGCTGCCATCGCTTGCTATATATCCCGCTGGGAAAGGTGGGGATGATGGTGCCCCAGTGGCATGGGCGTTCATAGGCCTCGACACGAGTGTGACGACGCTACACGTGGAGCCGGAATGGCGAGGCCGCAGGCTAGGGAAAGCGGTCACGACGAAATTATTTCAAACAGGGTATGCAGAGGTTTTGGGAGGATGGGGTACAGAGGCTGGCACATGGGTATGTGGTTATGGGGAATAAGGCAAGTGAGGGGATGATGGAAAGTCTGGGTGGGATTGATACGTGGAAGTGTTACTGGCTGCGGGTAGATCTGGAGAAGGCGGGGAACATGTAGCAATGCGACAGAAGAGAGCCGGAGCAGTATTTTGACTGGCAAGGCAATCTCTGAGGTGGGCGCAGACAGCACCTTGGAACCGAATGCTGCACAGGCTACATTGCAGGCAGGAGTTTGCATCTGGAACCTGAGACAAGGCACGTTAGCATCAGACTCACAGCTTGTCGACTGGTAACAGCAAGTGATATGTGAAGGGGTTTGGGTCAGGAAAAAATTAGAGTGTTGTTGTTGCGTTTTTAATCCTCATATTGGAAAAATCCAAATAAGAGTTAAAATGTTCTCATCATCCAAGACATGAGCACCTGGGAGTTACGTACCTTGTTGGCTGAGCTGCACTCATTGGCATCTTCTAAGACTGCTTATCAGTATAACATTGCATTCGTCACACAGTTCAAGAGAGCAACAGTGGCATTTAGGCCTGCGGTGCGAGATCTTGCATTGTCTGGTTCTGTCCAGTAATTTCTACAGACGAACGCCGATGCCATTGAAACGCACACGCTTAGTCGAAGAGACCGAAGCCCATGTCCTCGTCCTCCTCTTCCTCCTCCTCGGCCGGCTTGGCCTCCTCCTTGGCAGCCGGAGCAGCGGCCGGGGCAGCAGCCGGAGCAGCAGCCTGCGGGTTGGCGATGGCGTTCTTGAGGCCAGCGGCCATGTCGAAGGTGTACTCGGTGGTGAGGGAAACAGCCAGCAAGTTCTTGTAGCTGTTGACCATCGAGTGCATGACCGAAGCCCAGGTTGGGTAGTTGGACACCAGGGAGATGGAGGCGATGTTCTTGATCGTCTTCTTCATGCCAATCTCGAAGCTGGTGTTGATGGAAGCCAGCGTCGGGTAGTTGGTGGCCAGAGAGATAGCAGCAATGGTGGCCATGGAGTCCTTGAAGGACTTCAGGAGCTGCTCCTCAGAGATGTCGAGCACGGAGGCAGAGAAAGTCTGACCGTTGTCGTAGATCTGCTCGATACCCATACCGAAGGTGAACGGAGAGATGTTCAGCATGTTCAGCAGCGTCGCTTCGGAAGCACCGACACGAGCGCCAGCCTCACACACACGGACGTCCGTGGTAATTTCAATGGTACCACGGGCAATCTTGGTCGGGACACCAAGGGCCTGGAAGAAAGAAGTCTTACCAGGTTCCATACCAGTGTTACCAGCCGGGACGAACACATCACCTGGGGCGATGGCACCAGCACGGGCCGGAGCAGCGACACGGTTGGCCAAGATCTTGTTACGGGTCTCCTTCAAGTCGGAGTTGGTGAAGACGAAGCCAACGTTGCCCTTGACGTGCGGGAGGAGGCGCTCCCACTCCGGGAAGTCGGCAATGAAGGTCTTGATGGCACGGCGAACCTACAGGAGCACGCCTGTTAGTGACTGTGGGCCTTGGAGTGTGTGTGCATTGCTTGCTCTTGTTGTCACCTACCATGGTGTTCTTACCCATCAGGACGACACCCTCACCACGGAGGGACTGACGGATCTCGTGCATCTGCTGGGACGAGACATTGTCGACCTGGACGACGAAGATGGACTTGTACTGCTGGAGGAGGTCCTTCAGCTTGTCGAAGTAGCCGGACTTTGCTGCCGCTTTGCCCCCCATAGTGTCGGTGCAGTATAGGGTGTCTTGGGTTTTAAGGCGGTTTGAATGATGTTGGTATATGAAGATGGGCAAGCTGCAGATGTTGGACGAGGTCTCACGCAAATTCGGTCGGCAGTCGGCGGTGGGCGGATGCTCCCGGCCACGATGTCTTGGCGATGACTTCCGCGCTGCTCGGTCTCTTGCCCGCGACGTTCCCCAGGATCAACCTCGTGCGTCGACAACGCCGCACTCCAGCACATCACACATATCCTGGGCCGGGTAATCTGCCATATCCGTTGAAAGTGAAGGCATGCCTGACATGCCTGGAGTTCACGAGGATTGTCGACCAGGCACGAAACGCTGCCGGCAAACCCCGGCTAGACAACCTGTCCGCGATACAGATAGCTCGCGAGTCGCGGTACGATTACAATTACCTATTTACAAAGCTGACAATCATCACGGCTGTCAGGGTGTGAACGCCATCCGCAAACTCGCCTTCACGATATTACAAAGCTCTCGCACTCTTGTTCGCACCGGAAAACTCCTGCTCCAGTGTAGCCCAAATCGGCTGGCCGTTCAATGTCAAGTCGTCCCAGGTGGGGCAGCTCAGATCCAGCAAGGGCGTCGCAATGATGTTGGTGATCAGCTCCAACGGTGCCTCGAGCGTTGTGTACAGGTTGTTCAGGTAGTTCGGCGAAGCCATCTTCACCACCTCGAGCACAAAACACAGGAGATTGTTCCCTCGAGCAACTGACCGGCGTTCAATACACCACCAAGCACGTCATCGAGATCAACACCGGTGAAAGAGTTGACGGTGACGACATTGCCGCCAATGCTACCAAGCTCGGGATATTTCAAGATCATGCTGACAACATCCAGGTTAAGCTCGATGAGGCCATAAGGCGCACCATGGCGGTACCAGTTTGCTGGAATTTGCTCGTGTCCCTCGCGATAGGTCATGTTGCCGCACTCTCGGTCGCCGTAGACGCCGAAGAAGGACTTCAGTGTGTCATGTGCTACACCCTCGTGTTAGCATGTTTCTAACTCGACTTAGCAGCCACCATTTACTTACTGATAACACCATCCGGGTTGCCGCCAGTGTGGTTCGCAAACAGACGGGTAATGAAGGCGAATCCTGCATTTCTCGCAATCATACCAGTGAAAGGACCATAGTAAAAGTACGGGTTCGTCTGGACCGAGTCGTGCCACCGCTTGCTGGCCCAGCTCGCCATAACGTCGAAGGTGAAGGTTCCATTTGGCTCCTGCACGGTATCATACAGCTCCTCAAAGCGGGACATGTTCATCGTCCAGGCGTTACCTGTGACATACAAGTCGTCCCTCGTTGGGCTTGAGTCGGCTTCGATGAAGTTGTGAGAGTAGTCAATCCCCTGAGGTGTGCCGAGGACACCTTGGACATTGTTCAGAGCATTCCAGACTGCTGTATCATTGCCGCCAATGGAGAAGGATGGGTCAAGGGAGATTGGATCGCCGGTCCAGACCACGCCCATGATTGCCAAAACAAGCGCGAGGTCGATGGCCATCCCGTACACATGATGGATGGCAGTAGTGACATCGATGAGGGAGGTGATGCCATTACGATTAATGTAGCCGTGGTTCGCGAGTGCGTTCAATCCAGGACATGGTCCACGCTGATCGTCGGAAGAAGGTGCTTTAAACGCATGGTCTCCCGATACATCAATTGGCCTTGCAGTATCGAAAGGGTCGAGTGCCTCGAGAGTCTGATCGAGACCCTGTGCAATGTTTTGTACGAGGTCGGAGGTGGCATCAAGGAGGCCACCAAGACCATCAAGAAGACCACGCTCTTTGTGAAGGTGAAGATGCTGGATCTGATGGCCAGGGAAAGCCAGAGAAGTCGCAGCCCATGAAAGGGTGATGAAACGAGTGTTGAGGTGCATCCTACTTGGCTAAACGAGTGACTATATAGTGAGAAGAGAGGGTAGGAGACGACCTTGCGTAAGTGAAAATAGGACCGTCGCTACTGGACGAGGTAGACGTACAACTGCCTCTCACGACTGCGACTGTCCAACGGCGCTATGGAAGAGTTCCGAGACAGAGACAACAATTTGTCAACCTAATTTGTTGACCCCTCTCATGCACCGCCAGCGTCGATTGCAGACCCCGAGTAATGTCCTATACCATGCCTGAGTCTGATGGTCCGAGCACAGGCGTGTGGGTCCGGCAAGCAGTCCCCTGCGACCCCTGCGTACCTTCCCTGCTAGGCTAAGAAATCCTAAGCCTGTTGCGGAACACGGTTGGCCTTAGCGTAGTCCGGGGCTACAATGCATAATGTCTCACTCATCCATCGCGTGGACTCCACCTATGGCTTCTGACGCCCTATGATGAAGCAAGCTACCGCGGACTCTGCCGGTAAATCATTGCCATGTGGGAAGAACGTGCAATTAGGATGTAGCAGTTTTCTACTAGCTGGGGAATGTACCTTGCATGATGTGTACGTGGTGTTCCACTGCGATTCTGCCTGCTAGGGAAATGCCACCGCGAAAGGGTGGGCTCAGCGCCCAGCTCTGGGCTAGATACTCAATGCCGGTGCTTCATTCCTTCTAGCGCGGCCACGAGATATTTGGAATCGGTCTCAAGGTGGTCAAATACGTGTGCCTTATCGAAAAGACGGTTGCATCCGTGGGATCGACTCTCGTCATTCTTTTGAATCTCTGTTGGAGGTCTTCAGTGGAGCTGGCTTTCATCAAAATTCATATATAACCCAGAGCACTGGCGCCATACTGGAAATCCTCGCGGTTCCAGAGATCCACAAGGCAACCAGCGGTCTCTGTGAACAATGAAGCTGCTGTGGTGGCTCGGTTTCGCCTCAATGGCAGTCGCCGCGCCGGCGGCCGCTGGCACAGCTGAGAATGCCAATGACAGCACAGAAGCAGAGTCGCAACAACAGGACGCTGCTGCGCTGCTGGCCAGCATGCCATCTTGCGGTGTGAGTTTGAGGGATCTGAACAGCTTCTATGAAGACGGTATCGAGTTGACATACAATTACCAGCGTACATGCCTGATCCAAGCTATTGCGGCTTCCCCATGCGAGCTGAGCGACATCTCATGTAGCTGCAGCAACGCTACGCTGACTGAAGAGGTGGAAACCTGCACCAAGCAGAGCTGCAGTATCAAGCCTCCAACTTTGTAAGTGATAAATACACTTGAGGAACGAAAGCTCCTTCTAACTCATTCATAGCGACGAAGAATGCCACCGACCTGTTGTGTTCGAGACCGATTCGCGACGATTCTAAATCCGTATCCTATGTTGGGGTGGCTGGCGGAATACTAGCTGTGATTGCCTACATTTTGCGCATGATCTCCCGCCTCCAACCTTTGGCGGCCAGCTGGGATGGGACGATGCTTTGATGACGTTTGCAATCTTGGAAGTGATACCGCTCACGGTCTTTTCTGTGATATGTAAGGAGATTCCCTATCCTCGAGCCTTCACGCTTGCTGACTGTCTCGACAGTGGCCAATCTTGGACTCGGCAAGGACATCTGGAAAATACCCTTCGAGAACATCACTGGGATTCTGAAGGTCTACTACTTCGATGAGGACCTCTACTTGACGGCACTCCCTATCGTCAAAATATCCATGCTTTGCTTTTACCTCCGGATTTTTCCTAACCGGTGGTTTAAGATCTCTTGCTGGGTGACTATGGCGGCCTGCTTCTGTTACGGGGTTGCTTTTCTGTTGGTGTCGGTCTTCCAGTGTCGACCTCTGAGTTATGCTTGGCATCACTGGGACGGCGAGCATAGCGGCACTTGCAACAACATCAGTGCACAAGGATGGACTTCAGCCGCATTCAACGTCATCCTCGACGTTATAGTTATTGCGCTGCCATTGCCTCTACTGGCGAAGCTTCAGCTGAACAAGCGTAAGAAGTTCCTCGTCATCCTGATGTTCTCGGTGGGATTTGTGGTCACGATTATCAGTATCCTGAGACTTCAAGTTCTTGTTCAATTCGGCAACACTACCAACTTTACATGTACGTATCTGATTGAAGGACTGCCTTGGAAGGTCGTTATTTGCTGACTCAATCTAGATCACTACAAGTCCGTCGGGTATTGGTCTACAGCGGAGCTCGATCTCGCTGTGATATGCGCCTGTATGCCAGGCATCAGACTGCTGATCAAGTGGGCAATGCCCAGACTGGTCGGCGACACCACACGTGCGGGCACACCAGCGCCCTTCAGTTCTGGCGGCTATGCGACCGGCCAAAGCGGTTTATCGTACGAGAAGAAGTCTCGCGGCTCGCGACCTTCGCGGGACCTCATGAAATCCGATCGAGACGACAAAGACTTCATCCCTCTGGTGAACGTCAATGAGGCCAATGAGTTCAATCAGGGGTCGACAGCAGAGCATGACGCAGATTGGCCTATCAAAGAGCCAGGTCATAACTCGCGCGCTCATCAGTCATCCTCGTCAACTCTTGGAAGGCCACTTACCATCGACACATGAAAGGACATCTCGTCCTTGCCGAGTTTCGCTCAGGGTAACATTCTTTTAATAATTTTGGGCAATGGATTAGATAGCGACACAACGACGATGCCATCCTAATCTTGTCCTAATCTTACGAGCTTTATCTTCATTGGATCGTACGTATGTCTGCATTTTGCCTGTTGGTGGGCGTCGGATGCGGTTAAAGTCAAGGGTCAGGGAACATGTGAAGTTCGTTGGAAACGGGTGCTTTCCGGACCAAACGCATGGGCCAATTTTGTCCCCGGAGGTTCCCGCCAACGGTCCCCGATAGCCCTTCAGATTCTACAACGGCTCAACGGCTATCCTCAAACGCTTTTTCGCCTTGTGGATTTGGCTTGGAACGCCTGGCGGCTTTAGCGGCAGTACAGCATTGCGAATTTTTCTCCAATGCCGACAGATGGGGCAAAGCGGCATGTGGCCCGCTACAGGTGCACCGAGCCAGGCCATGCGTCACTGCTACACACTCGGCGAACCTAAGGGCTCCTGCGATACTGTTCACGGCCCTCGTGGACGTTTGACAGCTGCGCTAATAGATAGGGACCTTGTCCTCGGGCCCCATTATTCCCGTTGCCGGCAGCTCAATTAATATGGCAGAGAGTGATCGGCATCGTGCAGCAGATCTGGCGTCAACGTGCTAAACCTTGTCATTCGCCTAGAGGAAGTGGAGAATGCACAAGTCAGCAATTGTGCCCTCTAGTGATCAAACCATGCTCCCGGTTGCTCCATGCAATTTTCCTTCAGAAGATTCGCGGCGTCATTTCTCAGCAAAGTGGGGAGAATGCGTAAGGTTGGGCGCTCACTCGGGGGGAACACCACAGCACCCATTCTAGCAATTAGGCGCCATCGACGGAGAAGCTGGAGGTTATTGACCTGCATACGTCAAACGAAACGATGTAATTCACCTACGTGAACATGATTCCACCAGCTTGTTGAAGACTTTCTGCAACGCGATTGGCGACCCGAGTCATTCCGATCTTCCAGGGTGAGGCAAGAGATCGACCTGGAAATGTCGGCCTTGGGACGTGCCCTTGCACACCTCGACAGGAGCACTGAGACATCTGCGGTGGTTGGGAGGTAGGAGCTCGGGATTCGGCAGACCTCCTACGTCCTGAGATGCTGTGGCTATATTGCTGGCAATGCCGTGCTGATGTTTCAATCAGCGCTGCAGAGGGCTTCGCTGACTCCACTCGTTTTGCCGTTGCTGCATTGGTACTTGGAATTACATTCTTTTTACACATTCTTCCAACATGCTGCTGGGGCATTCTTTAAGCCTGCTTGGCGCCTTGGCTGTCGCCAGCGCTTCTATCCTGTAAGGATGCAAGACCCGCCATAAGCCTTGGGAGCAATTGCTGATCGCAGTTGTAGTCCTCATTCATCACACGGCAGTCACCATACACACGCGACCCGTTCTAACGGAGAGACTGTGAAATACGGCTATGATGAACAGACGGAGTACGACTATGTCGTGGTTGGGTCTGGACCTGGGTATGGAATCGTTTGTGCTACTACATAAACCAAACGGTACTAATATCAATCTAGTGGCGGCCCTCTGGCATCTCGTCTTGCACTCGCTGGTTTCAAGGTGCTTCTCATTGATGCCGGTTCCGACTCTGGCAACGATGTGACTCCACAGGTTCCAGCCATGCAGCTGCAGAGTACAGAGTATGAACCGCAGAAGTGGGACTACTTCGTACATCATTACGCCGACATCGAGCGTCAAGAAAGAGACTCGAAGATGGTATATCGACGAGACAATGGCTCACTCTACGTCGGTCTGGATCCCCCTGCGGAAGCAACGCCCCTCGGTATTTTGTACCCCCGCGCTGGTACTCTCGGTGGATGCTCTGCCCACAACGCTATGATTACGATCTATCCGTACGAGGACGACTGGAGCTACCTTCAGAGCCTCACCGGAGACGATTCTTGGGCCCCTGACAACATGAGATCGTACTTTAAGAAGCTGGAAAAGTGCGAATACCTTCCCAACACCCTTGTTGGACACGGCTTTGGCGGCTGGTTGAAGACTTCACTCACAAGCTTGAGCTTGGTCGTGGAAGATCAAAAGCTGCTGTCGCTCATTCTGTCCGCTGCTACGGCCATGGGAAAGGTAATTCCTATGCAACGTCTCGCATCGCGACTTCGCTGACCCGTTGAATTAGACATTCCTTGGCCAGGTCCTCACTACCGTCACCGGCCTTGCTGGTGTCCTTCTAGAAGACTTGAACTCCGGACTGCCCAGCCGCGACTCTTCTACTGGTGTATACCAGGTCCCTCTGGCTGTCGACCCAAGCACATCTCAGCGAACTGGCCCTCGCGACTTCATCTTGTCTGTTGCTAATGCGCAAGATTGGACTGGCGGAAGGAAGCATCATCTGGACATCGCGCTCGAGACTTTCGTAACAAAAGTCAACTTCGATCACAGCGACGGCACCCCTCATGCCACAGGGGTTGACTTCCTCCAAGGTCAAAGCCTTTACGCCGCAGACCCTCGCTACGCTGGATCGTCTGGTAAAGCTGGCTCAGTGAAGGCTAAAAAGGAGGTCATTCTTTCTGGCGGCGTTTTCGAAACGCCTAAGCTTCTCAAGCTTAGCGGTGTTGGCCCACGGGAGGAGCTGGAAAGCTTTGGCATTGACGTGATCAAGGATCTTCCTGGCGTTGGGAAGAACCTGCAAGACCGTTACGAGGTGACGACGATCGGCAAAGCCCCTACGGACTTTTTCATCACCAAGGACTGTACGTTCGGCTACGAGTCTCCCGACCCTTGCCTTGAACAGTGGCAGTCCGGTTACACAAACATTGACCGCGGCACGTACGCCACGAACGGTATTGCCGTTGCTGTTCTCAAGAAGTCTTCTACTGCGGGTCAAGACGACTGGTCTTCTAACCCTGATCTCCTGATCTCTGGTGCTCCTGCAAACTTCAAGGGCTATTACCCAAATTACTCGTACGATGCGCTCAAGAACAAGCAGCACTGGGCCTGGATCACGCTCAAAGCCCGTGCGCGAAACACCGCCGGTACAGTGAACCTTACCAGCTCAGATGCCAGGCAGATGCCGAGGATCACCATGAACAGCTTCGACACTGGCACCACCGAGAATGGAGCTGCGGACAAGGACCTGCAAGCTGTTTACGAGGGCATGGAGTTTTCGCGAAAGATGTTCGACGACCAGATCCCTCTTGATGGTTCATTCGACGAGAACTGGCCAGGCACCAATGTCAGCTCCGAGGCGGACTTGAAGCAGTTCATCAAGGACGAGGCTTGGGGTCACCACGCCTCGTGTACTTGCCCAATTGGAAGCGACGACGACCCGATGGCAGTGCTCGACACGAATTTTAATGTTCGTGGGGTGCAAGGTCTGAGAGTCGTGGACGCTAGCGTCTTCCCTAAGATCCCAGGCTGGTACATTGCGCTGCCCATCTACATGATCAGTGAGAAGGCAGCTGATGTCATCATCAACGGATCTTGATTTAATTCCAGATGATTCAATTTCCGGGGTTTAGCCTACGTACAATAGTTTAGATGTAATAGCGAGTCGCCGTAAACTAGTAGCATTGTTGCATTCTTCAAGATACGGTAACAGACAATTCCCAACCGACACTACAACTTCTCCTGAGCCACGTTTATCTCTTCGTGCTGCACGCTCTTCTTGCGTACAGCGGCAGTCTCAATGTCTGCCAGAGAAGCGCTCCTAGCGCCGCCCACCTCTTGTACATCTTGAAACGATATGGTCGGTACGAAGCCCTTCGACTGCCACGCCTTGCCAACCTTGGCGTAAAGTTCGTCGACCTGTTCGAGCGAAAGGCCCTTGGTCTCGTAGATCATACCCCATACGAAGAAGATGCAAATGAAGCAGAAGCCGCCCCAGATCTATAGGTTTCAGACGTTAATGACAATCCACGTAGCGTAACAAAGTTCATCTGGCACTTACGAAGAACACTTTAGATTGGAGATTCGCATTTCCTGGACCGGAATCGACCATGTATGGCGTAGCGTATGCGATAGCCCAGTTGAGTAGCCAATTGGAGGCGGTGGTCATTGACAGACTCTTCGCTCGGACCTTGAGCGGGAAGATTTCGCCTGTGACGACCCATGCACATGGGCCCCAGGAGCAGGCGAAGAAGAAAATGTAGATGCAGACCTAGGCGGTGCGGGTCAGCAGAGGATCATAATCAATGTCGAGTGAGTCGATAGAGAATCTTACAAAAGCAATAAGAGCCTTTTGGGCTGTGACGTCGTCGATACCGGCTCCCGTTCCAACGCCAGCAACGATGAATTGGCAAATTGCCATACCGGTTGCTCCGAACAGGAGTAGGGGACGGCGACCCCAAGCTTCGACCATCCACAGACCTGGGAAGGTAGACCCAACGTTGACCGCAGAAGTGATCATGGAAACAACAAACGAGTTGCTGATGCCCGAATTCTTGAAGAAAGATGTTCCGTACTGTGCAGTGTGATTAGTATCAGAGTCTCGCATCAGAGCTTTGTGTCGAACACTTACATAGAAGATGAAATTGACACCTGTGAGCTGTTGAAGCGCTTGTAGCAGACAGCCGGTAGCCAAACGTTTTCCAAGGGTGCCTCTGAAGCAATCCAGGTATGTTGCTTGACCCAGAGACATCTAAGAGCAGTCAGGCGATGAAACCCCTTCACTATTTTTGAGGCTACTCACTTCGTACTCATGGTTTGCGGTGATCTCAGCGAGTTCCTCCACTAGTGCTGGATGCTCGACATCTAGCCTTCTCAGCGTAGACAACGACTTTGCAGCCTTGTCCATCTTGCCACGCTTGATCCACATACGTGGGGTCTGGAGAGTTATCAAGGTCAGCTATGATGGAACTTTCGCAGCATGCTGTTATGGTGGCACTTACTTCCGGCAACAAAAGCATGCCGAAGAAAAGGATAATAGCCCAAGCGAACTGCACAGCGATCGGGATTCGATAGCTTCCAGTATCCATGCGATCAGCAGTGGAGTGGTCGACTATTGCTGCCAGAAGAAGACCAATTGTGATGGCCAGCTGATAAGCACCTACGATGGTACCGCGAATCCATTTAGGGGCCGTCTCAGATTGGTAGAGTGGAATGAGTGCGGATATCTACCACATGACGTGACCATCAGCGCTCTGGCCCTGATATGATGCGTGGTTTGCACTGCTATACTTACCATGCCAACGCCATAGCCAGCAAAGAAACGACCGGCGACAAAGAGTGGAATATCGACAGCAGCGGTCTGAAGGATGACACCGAGAGTGAAGACCAGCGTCGAGACCATGAGACCCAGGCGACGACCAAAGAAATCTCCAGCCGGTGCGGCAGTCAATGCACCAAAGAACGTGCCGGCAGACAGCAGAGACACGATCTCAGAGGATTGAGACGCTGTGATGGCAAGCTTGCCATCCTCTTTGTACCCTGTCGAGAAAGTGTCAAGCCAGTATCTCATGGCGAGAATACCGCCAATGGTTCCAGTATCATAGCCGAAGAGGACGCCACCGAATGCAACGAAGAAGCCGACCTATCCTTGGTCAGTTTTGCAGCTCGTCTTTGTTACGAATGTGCTTCATGATATACCATAATAGCCGGCCACGCCTTACCGGCAGTGCCTGGTGGCGGTCTGAGTGCAAGAGGCATCTTGGCTTGCAAGTACTGTGCAATGCGATGATGTTAAAGATTGAAGAAGGGTATACAAGCAAATGATCTGCAGAGAATCATGCTCACAAAAGAGCGACAGGGCTCCTTAAGTAGCCTGAGATGACCCCATGGGATCTCCAGTCGTATGCAAGCACCACATCGTGGAGGACAAGCTTTCAGCTTTGGGGTCAATGGAGCCGCTCGTGTCAGGATCACCACATGTTCTGGAAGGAGGGGTCCGCATTCTGGAGAGGAGGCTGCTATCGGCCCTTTTGATGGCGCGTGGCGGCATCCACGTCCAGAAACGGGGCATCATTTCGGGCGAGACATTATTTAGTGGTGATAATGCCGCCTGTCATGTCTCCAACCATGTTCGTAGTCTTAGGCATCCTAGTAAAGGCAGCATGTCAGCCCGGGGATGGCTCGTGATGTGGTACGGCACGATGGCCATGATGTGTACGCTGATCACATACTGGACATGGCACTTCAATGGACCAGTAGGATGAGAGCGACTCAAGTACGATTGTACCTTTTGGGTCGCGTGCGTTTGAAACGATCGCCGCAGGCTGCGGGGCAGCAGACTGTGGCATCACGGTTGCACCGTAACAGTTAGGTGCTTCAATCAGTTAACCCGTGCAAGGCTGGTGGCGCTGCCGTAAAAGAGGCATTTTGTTGTCCCTTTGATAACGGTTGATGTCCACTGTGGCTTCGCGGCTGGCCAAGTGCTTTCGGCCCTTCTTCTGCCGCTGCTTCGCTTGCTTATACTGCAGCCCCGCGAGCTTATGCTCGTGATAGAGCCTGGGCCCGGCGCCCGCAGGGCTTCCATCTGCGCAAGCTTCATCTGTGGCTGTCTGCTGGAGCCAATGGGCCGAATGCTCGCTGCTCCTTCCCGTGTGGTCCGCCTTCGAATGCAAAGCTGGGCATGAAACTCTCTCTCCCAACCTCACCAGATTGAAGTCAAAAAGTATACTGTAGTGTGCATTGCGTTGTCCCCACTCGGTGCTCTGGGGAAGCGTGGGGAAGCGCGGATCACGTGCGACTTTTAGTCGCTCAAAGAGCATATCACGATTGGGTGAAAATCATGTTGGATCTTTAGTGACACGTACGATTGCGTGTCATATTAGACGTCGAATCCGGCATCCATTTCACTCTCCTCAGAACACGCACCAGCATGTCGTTTCACCCCTCTGCTAAACGGCACTACGGCGTCTGCAATACAAGCGAAGGCTGTCAGGATGATTCCGAAAGAATAGAAGACGTACAAGCATAAATTCTTTAGATTCTCGGTCATGAGATTGTGAAACACGAATTTCAGATGTCCATCGTTGCCGGCCGTTGGAGCTTCTTCTATGCCCAATGTAAAAAGCCGATGATGGCAAATCTTTGGATTTCTGCGGAAAGTCCGTGTGATTTGTGGGGTGTGAAACTGCTTGCCTCCTCAAGGTATCCAACATACTGATATATGCCTAATTGACTGCCTCGAAAAATTGGTGATGCATGTTGAAGATGCAGCAGGCGGATAGGCTCATAGATGAATTCGCGGCCCAGGGAGCCCTCAGGTGACAGGTGAAAAAGAAAATGGAGTATCTCCAAGCAGTTGATGCAAATGCCAACACGGCGCTCTCGAAACCCGTGAACAAGGGTCTGCCGTCCCCAAATTACTCTTCGGGATTGCATGATACAACTCTCAACTTCACGACATTCCCAAACACCGGGGAGACTGCCATAATGCTTCCCACCGGATTTCATACTCTCGTCTCTCAGAGAGCGTAGAGATCTTGCATCCTTTTTCATAGCCATTAAGCAGACTTGCCCTTCTCCTGACTGCTGAGCGAACGCTCACGCGCAGTTTGTTCAGACGCCGCCGAGCTCTGTTGCTGTCGTTGGAGCGACCGCCATTTCTCTTCGGGTATCGTGAGGCATTCAATGCCAAGGTAATCGCAAATGGCATTGATGACCAGGAAAGCCCAGCGGAAATATACAACCATGGACAGGAAAAAGTAGCACCATAGATAGAGGTACTCGCTCCGCGCAGATACGGCTGGCAGACCCAAGTACGGAAGGTTGACGAGCACAGCCCCACCGATGTGTGGGACGATGAGGACAGTCCAGTAAGGGTAGGGTTGTCGAGTCAAGTGGGCCAGAATGGTCTTCGTAGTCATACGCCCAAAGACGAAGGAAAGCGTCAAGCAGAGCAGGCAAAGATGGTTATCTGCCAATAGTGCCGAATACGGTGAGCCGAGCCAAGCAACTAACGCACCTGAAAAGACCACCATCGGCACCCATTCTAAGAAGACAGGAGCGATGGGAAGCCCTTTAGCACGTCTTGCATCGACGACGTTATACACGCACGACGGCAAGTGGCCAACGAAGAAGGCGACGAGTAGAAGCACAGCCCAAACGTCTTTCACGCTCCACGAGCCCAGCTGTTCCTCAAAGCCAACGACATCCGACATTGGCTTGTGCCAGATCTGGGGTCCATAGAATCCCGAGGCGAGCATGATGGCGGAAGCTATCATTAAGCCCTCTGTCGGGCCATTGAAATAGCCAAGGAACAGTGTATGCGTGTGGTAAGTCTCCCAGGTAGAGAAGAACATTGGCAGGGTCGGGATGAGCGCAGTGAGGGCACCGATCTTCGTGGCGCCCAAAGCCATAGCAGATGTCTCAAGAAGCGAAGCTAGCGTGCAGTTCAGACTGTCGATACCGTGGTCAAAAAGCTCGCCGAGACCGGAGGAGGTGCCAGTCCGCCGTGCTTGTTTCCCGTCAATGTTGTCCATGGTGGAGTAGGCCCAGACTCCGAAGGCGTAGCTGTAGTAGACCCAGCTCTGCTTTGGACCATACAGGTCGGGGTCCATGAGCTCCATGAGCCCGACGTTTCCAATGACGAAGAAGAAGCCAAGTAGCGTGACCATATTTGGGGCGAGCCATAGCGGGAGAAACTCGACACATGCATTCCACTGCTCAACGGTCAGATGTCTATTTTGCATGAGATGTAGCGAGATGAGCTGGCTTGGGTAATGGACTTGTCACCTACGTAGTGTCGGAGGATATGATTGGAGACCGGCGACTTGTCAACAGACGAATACTTGTACGTCTTGAAGTGTTGAAGTGCATCATCCGAGATACACTCGGCCGCAGCCTTGTCTATGAGAGCGTTAGTACGTACCCTAATGAATTCACTTTGGATCGCCTACTTTGTTCCACCATCACTGCAGCTGAGACCCAGCGCCTTGACTCTCTATTCACGAAGGATGACAAGGCAAGGTGCACACGGCAGACTAACGCACAGACAAACCTCTACTCAGCTTGACATAGTAGAGGATACGCGGACAGGAGGCAGGAGTAGGAACTTGCCAAGGTCTGTAGATCTCAGGAGAGGAAGTCAATGCTGCGTCTTCCTGGAAATTTGTTGGCCATGGTACCTGCATGACATCAAGCCAAGCATTTCCGCAGTGGGCCTGCAACTTCACTGCTGTATACCAAAGCCTCATTCTTGAAATACATGTTTCGGTGGCAGAGAAGCACGAGTATCCATCTTTTCATACGAGACGGGACCAAAAGGAATCGAAATGAAGACATGCCATAACATACAGTCTCAACTAAATAAACCGCCCGAATACTCCGTGCTAAACTGCACATGACGGCAACAGCTCGCCCAAAGCATTCATAGTAACTTTTGGAACCGTCCTCTGCGCCGCCTTTGCACTCTATATGCTTACGTGTTCGCGTGAAGTATAACACCCAAGCGCCGTGCGACAGCATACCACTCGGCCCAACATAGTGGCCAAGATGTTTCCCATCACCGTGCTTTAGCCCCCGCTATGGTCTATACGCTTAGCGGGTGGACATAGCCTTGGTCACAACGCGCTTGAGCGCGAGCTCCTTCTTCTTCAGGTCCTCTGAGCTGGCATCCTCAATCTCGAGCTGAGCCATGGCGTCAGACATGGCGCTCTCGATCTTCTCCTTCTGGCCCCTCTTGAGCTTCATGCTCATGGTCGGGTCGTTGACGATCTCCTCAACTCTGCTGATATAGCTCTCCAGCTGCTGTCTGGACTCGAACTTCTTGCTGAATGCCTCATCCGAGCTCTTGAACTTGGCGGCGTCCTCAACCATCTTCTCGATCTCGCCGCTGCTGAGCTTGCCGACGGAGTTGGAGATGGTAATGTTGGCGCTACGGCCGGAGGTCTTCTCAGTGGCAGTGACCTTCAGGATACCGTTGACGTCGACTTCGAAGACGACCTCAAGGACGGCGTCACCAGCCTTCATCGGGGGGATCTATGACAAAGTCAGCGAAGCTCTTTTGTCAGCGGTCGGTGAGTAGGATCTACGTACGGGAGCCAGCGTGAACTCGCCGAGAGAGGTGTTGTCCTCGCAGTTCACACGCTCACCCTGGAACACAGGGAATTGGACTGTCTGCTGGTTATCGGCGACGGTGGTGAAAGTCCTCTGTGAAAGAAGGATGGTTAGCACCTGAGTCTCACGACATATTGCCCTCGTGGTTCGTATTTCTCGATTCGAGGGTTTCTCCAGTACTGTTGCAGGGAGTGCCCTCGTTCCATGAAAACGCGCGCGAAGAGACTAAAATACAGATGTCTCCGTATTCGCATCTCGCGACAGCGGTTCCGAGAAGCACTCCCAGCTAACAAAGTCCTGTACGATGGATGGGGATGACAAACCTTCTTCAGGCAAGGGACAGTGTTGCCACGCGGGACGACAGGACTAGTATAAATGTCAGCGACTTTCTCGTCATGATCTTGAAAAATGGTGCGACTTACGCGAAGATGTTGCCCTCCATGGCGACACCGAGCGAGAGCGGGCAGACATCGAGCAGGAGCATGTCAGCGGTCTCGGCAGAGGTAGCCTTGCCGGAGAGGATACCAGCCTGGACAGCAGCGCCGTAGGCGACAGCCTCGTCAGGGTTGATGCTCTTCTCGAGCTTCTTGCCGTTGAAGAAGTCGGAAAGGAGCTTCTGGATACGGGGAATACGAGTAGAACCACCGACAAGCACGATGTCGTCAACCTTGCTCTTCTCGATCTGGGAGTCCTTCAGGACCTGCTCAACAGGCTGGATAGTGCCCTGGAAGGCCTTGCTGTTGATCTCCTCGAAACGGGCACGGGTAATGTTGGCGTTGAAGTCCTCGCCGTCAAAGAGGGAGTCGATTTCGATGGTGGTCTGGGTGCCGTTCGAAAGGGTGCGCTTCGCACGCTCGCAAGCAGTTCGCAGACGACGGAGAGCACGGGCATCGCCAGTGATGTCTAAAGAAGCGAGTCAGTTTCCGGCTCATCAAGCACGCTGAAAGCGCTGAATGGCAGGTATATGAGCACCAACCTTTCTTGGTCTTCTTTTGGAACTCCTTCTTGAAGTGCTCCAGGAGGTTGGTGTCGAAGTCTTGACCACCAAGGTGAGTCTGAGAGTACAATCAGTACGAATTTCTCTTTAGAAATGCAGATGGGCATAACCTACGTCACCAGCGGTAGCCTTGACGGTGAAAACACCGCCCTGGATGTGGAGGAGGGAAACATCGAAAGTACCACCACCAAGGTCGTAGATCAGGACGTTGCGCTCCTTGTCGGACTTGCCGGCACCGAGACCGTAGGCAATGGCAGCGGCGGTAGGCTCGTTGATGATACGGAGAACGTTGAGGCCAGAGATGGCACCAGCGTCCTTGGTAGCTTGTCTCTGGTTATCGTTGAAGTAGGCTGGGACAGTGATGACAGCCTTCTCGACCTTCTTGCCGAGCTTGACCTCAGCGACCTCTTTCATCTGTTCGAGAAATCAGCTGGAATTCGGCAAATGCGCGTTTTCCTGGTTCTACCAACCTTGCCGAGAACCATGGCGGAGATTTCCTGCGGCGAGAAAGTCTTGGTCTCACCGAGGTACTCAACCTGCACCTTCGGCTGGCTGCCCTCGTCGACAACCTTGAAAGGCCACGACTCAATGTCCTTCTTGACGGTCGGGTCGTCGTATCTCCTTCCGATCAGACGCTTGACATCGAAGACGGTGTTGGCCGGGTTCATGGCAGCCTGGTTCTTGGCCGCCTCACCGATGAGACGCTCCTCGGAGGTGAAGGAAACGAAGGAGGGGGTGGTGAAGGAACCCTGGTCGTTGGCGACTGTAATGCATGTGTTAGAATCGCCGCAGTAGTAGAGAGGCTTTGCGCAAAGGCCTTACTGATCTCAACGCCGGCGCCCTCATAGTTGGCAACGCAAGAGTAGGTCGTGCCCAGGTCGATGCCAATGGCACCGTCGTACACCTCGTCGGCCATCTTGAATATCTGGTGTGGTATTGAGGTGGAGGTAAGGAATGGAGTTGGAGTGTGGAAAGTCGGATCTTCAAGAAAGCTGACCGCTGTGCGATTTTTCGAATGGAAAAGTTCTTAGCGCCAAAGCTCGGACCAGTTCGAAGTGCCTTTCAACCTTTTGTAGGACCCTTGGGCAACGCTTATTTTGTTCCGACAACCTCTTCAGTGGCGAGCATAGCCCATTCAACTAATGCGTGTCACAGAAAATTCATTCAGAGATTGTTCTAGTAGAGCGTCAACCTACAGTCTATCTAACTGGCGCCTACGGTGTTCGTTGTGGCAAGTCAGTGCATACCGGGCCTAAACCCCTTCTAAACGCCTCTACTGGTACCTTACGCATCACTTGACGTCGACTAGCATTGATATTATAGTTTTTTGCAACGAACACACACATTAATGCGAGCAACATGAGACACATGGTCTCTCAAGTGTACAGCCACTGACAGAAGGCCTCCGGTCGTTCATTACTGAGCCCGAATGTCATGGAGCCGTTCGCGCCAGAGGAGCATGTGACAACGAGGATTGCCATTATCTAACATGTCCTCAGTGCTGGCGAGACAGATCGTTGATACTGTCTTCACAATGGTCCTGAATTGGGTCATGAAGTGCTCAGGAAACCAAGCTTCAGCACGATTGAGTGTCATGCATTGCGAACTGCCTTCAACACGACCAATGAAATTTATTTCTGCACCTAAGACGAGGTCATGCGCCGTCGGAAAATGTCTCATGAATGGAGACTATCGTAATCGTTTCGTGTGACTCTTGCAGACTTGTTGTAATTTGCGCGTTTCTGGCAGATGCACTCGTGGAGGAGCCAATGGATAGTGCTTCCAGAGGCTGCAGTACCGATAGAGTGTCGAGATTCGGCGTGCGAGTGCGGTGCGGCTACAGATAGGAAAATCTATGGTGATGACTTGGGGACTTTGTAATGTTACAGCTGTACTTGGGGCGACCTGCTGTGACGAACCAGTCGACTAGTTTTTGGTTCTCAGACGGCCTCTTTGCTCCGACGACGAAGGCGTCTCTAGCCATGCTCGTCCTCAGTCAAGCCAGGACAACCGTCCATAGTCTCATCTGGGTAACTACATTTGCACCAGAAGCAGTAACGATACTTCTCGCGCAGCTCTTTGATGACCTTCTCAAGCCGCTCAGCGAAACTCAAAGCTTCATACTCGTCGAGTTCAGGATCTCCCTCCTGGTCGTCAAGCTCCTCCACCTCAGTGCCTAGCGCCACCTTGTCTTCAGGCTCAGCTTCTGTGTCCTCATAGTCTCGCTTGCTTGGCAGACTCTGCTCGAGATCATAGCGCATTCGTCGCTCGCGTTCTTTTTCCCGGCGCTGCTTGACCAGTGGTCTCCAGAGGACATTAATGGAGCGAAGTGGCTTGCGATCAACAGGGACCTCGGCGGAAGCTGGAGCCTTTCCATCGTCTGCTTGATTCTCTGACTCCGTCCCTGGTTCGTTCTTCGTAGCAGTATCACCGGTCTCAAAGGACTCCAGCGTCCTGATTGCGCTCCACCACTGACCCTCGGCTCTGCGCTCTTCGCGCTCCGTCCGGGTGCGCTCGCGATACTCTTCTTCCGTGACCTTCTGTCTCTTCTGATGGTCTTCGAGTTGCTCAGCAGCCTCGCGGACTTTTCTCTTCTTCTCACTGTCCATCCCTATACCACCACGGTCATCTTTCATGTTGACCTCGATCGGCGTCGTTCGCGCGCCTTCGGCCTTCCCAAGCGCGCCACCCTTGAAACCCATCTTGGCCATCATCTTCGCGCCTTTATTCGAAGAGTCGAGCTGGGTGGCCAAAGCCGCATCACGGGCAGCTTTCTCCTTCTCGGCGAGCTCTTTCTTGGAAGGCACGCGGCCACGCTCAGCGGCTTCCTTCTTCAGACGTTGAGTACGCTGGAGCGATGTTTCTTTGCCAGGTTTAGAGGAAGGGTCGTCAAAAGTCATGGAAAGGTAGTCATCTTCCTCGTCTGCCATGTTGGCGTCTGGGTTAATGACCCCGATTGCCTACCTTCTTGGTCTCTTGCGTGTACTGTAATGGGCCTCTGCCATACAACGAGCCCGAAGCTCCCGAGCTCAGAGGATCTGGCAAGCGTATGCAGGAACAGACGCGCTCACCTCCCAGAAGAGCCTCAGCAGTCCACGGCCCTCCCCGCTGACCGCCAATCCTTATCTGCCGAAATTGGAGATCGCAGTGAATGGGGAAGCAAGTGCCACATCTGCAAGGCGGTCTAGGCCGCACGTACGCTCGAATCTACTAGTATTATTTCCAGTGTGCATGGCAACGGACTGATACCGCGGGGTAAGGAAACACAGAATCGCTGCTTAACAAAGCGATTGGAAATGTACACTTAAGCCGCGTAATTGCCGGCGGGCTGTGATTGGGCGGGCACCCTCGGAGATCGAGCGGGAAAATGTCCGTTAAATGCTAAGAGGGGCATAGTGGGGATGGCGGCGCATTGAAAGCTTCATAGGCGCAGATGATGTAGCATGTATTTATTAGAGCTCTGCTTGCACGCCTCTCTTCCTCCTCTTCTTGCCGCTACCTCTCACATCTACCTATCAGATCCCATCCTCTAATACCGTCACCATGGCCCCAAAGATCGCCATCGTCTTCGTAAGCCTTCCCTTCAGCCATCAGAATGGCCTCACCGAAAGGCAAGCAGACGAGATCATTTGACCGCTGACATCCGCGTCTAGTACTCCACCTGGGGTCACATCAAGACCATTGCCCAGAAGGAGGCCGAGGGTATCAAGTCTGCCGGCGGTACCTGCGACCTCTACCAGATCCCGGAGACTCTCCCAGAGGAGGTCCTGACCAAGATGCATGCCCCGCCAAAGGACAGCAGCATCCCGACCCTCGAGGACCCAGCCACCCTCGAGCAGTACGATGCCTTCCTCCTCGGTATCCCGACCCGTTACGGTAACTTCCCGGCTCAGTGGAAGGCCTTCTGGGACAAGACTGGTGGCCAGTGGCAGAACGGTGCCTACTGGGGCAAGTGAGTAGCATGATGCATATGACTTGGCGCATGACATAAGGATCCTAACGCGTGGTTCGAAGGTACGCCGGTGTGTTCGTCTCCACCGCCTCCCAGGGTGGTGGCCAGGAGAGCACCGTCATTGCTGCCATGTCCACCCTCGCCCACCACGGCATCATCTACGTGCCGCTGGGCTACAAGACCACTTTCGGCATCCTTGCCGACATGAGCGAGGTCCGTGGTGGTAGCGCCTGGGGCGCCGGTACTTTCGCCGTAAGTCTCTCCAATCGACATCTCCAATACCAGGTGACTAACTCTTTCCTCTCTTCTAGGCCGCCGACGGCTCGCGCCAGCCATCCCAGAAGGAGCTCGACCTCGCCATCGCCCACGGCAAGCAGTTCTACGAGGCTGTCAACCGTGTCAACTTCGCGTGACTAAATGGCGGTGCCGCCGGAAGGCAAGAGCCTCAGCAGCAACAGAAAGAGCAATCCGCCGCGCCAACAGGAGGTGACTCCGGCGCAGCGAAGCCTGCAGGTGCTGCAGGCGCTGCAGGCGGTAGCCAAGCACAGCAGACGTCCGACGGCCCTCAGCAAAGAGAAGAAAACGAAAGCAAAGGGCCGTGTGGATTGCCGTTCAAGTGCTCTGTTAGCTAGATGAGTTTCATGATACCATAAACGCATACATCTTAAATAAACGTACCCGGCAGGGTATTGTAATCCCTTTCTCATATGAAGCATTCCCTTTGGCCGACTTGCATGCTGTCCTATACAGAAGCATTTCTCATCATCGACGCCACTCACTTTTCTCCAAGGATACTCGCTACCCTTAAGCTGAGATCCAGAATCGTCAGATGCTCATCACTACCATCGACCAACCTCTTGTCGACTTCGGAGAAGATGCCAACAATCCGAGCTTTCTGCCAATCTTGCATGACCTCCTCCCCGATGACGATCTTTTCATACAGCTGCGTGACGACCGTCGATGCTGACCAGCCTTCAGCGACCAGGTCTTCCACGCATTTGGACACGCGGGAGTACGCGGTGCCTTGTTTCGACGGCTGCATGGCTTCGACCAGCCCGTCAATCGTCGGTTCGGGGATGACGCCGGCAATCTCCTCGATCGAGCTGACCGAGACGGGCGGTGATGTAGGGGCTGCGCTGTCCACCTCCATAGCTTCCCCATTCTCCTCATCCTCGTCATCCTTAATAGTCTTTGCTCGCTTCCGCTTCTTATCATTCTGACCACTACTTGAAGAGTCTGCTGGCTGCGTGGCCCCTACAAGTCGAGCGGCGGACTGCAGGAACGTGATGGCTTTTCTCAGGTCGCCTTCACTGCACCTCAGAAGCGTGTCCACCACTCCATTCTCCAGTCTGACGCCCTCTAGCTTAGCAATATCCTCAAGCCTCTTCCCCGCATTGGCCTCGTCCAAGCTTTTGAAGCGGAACTTGCTACATCGTGAAGCCAATGGGTCGATAATCCTCGTCACGTAGTTGCAGACCAAACAAAACCGTGTGATCTTGGAGTAGGTCTCCATGGTTCGTCTGAGCGCTGATTGCGCGTCCTGGGTCATACTGTCTGCCTCGTCCAACACGACGATCTTGTAGGGCGGGCATGGGTATTTCCTCCTATACTCCTCTCCCGCTGGTCCTGCGGGCGGGTTGCTCAGCTGCATCCTGGCGAAGTCTTTCACTTTTTCTCGGACAATGGAGATACCGCGTTCGTCGGACGCGTTCAGCTCGAGGACCCGGGACTTGATCAGGTCGGGACCGTAGAGTTGTTTGGCCAGCGCGAGAACGGTCGAGGTCTTGCCGGTGCCTGGTGGGCCGTAGAAGAGCATGTGCGGGAGGTTCGCGGATTGGAGGGTTCGACGGAGGACGGTGACGGTGTGGTCTTGTGCGGTGACATCGTCGAGTGATTTGGGACGGCTGTTGCTTGATCAGTACTTTTCAGAGCAAGTGGTGAGGTAGGCTGATCCCGTACTATTTCTCAACCCATGGCTGCAGCCGCGTGACCTCCTCCTTCTGAGCATCTTTCTTCGAAGAGCTGGCTGAGGCTTGTGCCGCCGCTTGTTGTCGAGCGCGAATGTTGAAAAAGTCGGCCATGGTCCCGTGTTGTGACTGCGCCTGTGCCTGTGCTGGGTGAGATGAGTGTGTCAAGCAAGATCACGTATCAACGTCCGGCGTGGGACGTGAGGCGTGCGGTAGACGCGTGCTGGCCCGGGGAGACGCGAGCCATTTCGTCCCAATCGGGTCAATGCAGCCGAGGTCACTCTCCAGCTCCCAGACTGACGAGCGCTCCCGCGTGTTGTCGACGATGAGCTTGGTGAACATCAGGTCATACAGTGTTTTCAATCTATGCTTCCACATTGCGCCCGAGAGCTTAGCCGTCGTCTTCAATGACCGTCAAAGTATGCTTCTACGGTCTCCTGCGAGTAACGAGCAATGAGCGATGAAGCTTCATCCTCCGTCGGCGCAACCCAACACCACCATGCCTCCCCGGATGAAGGCCGACCACTCACAGCTGCAGAACTTGCAGAGAGACGGAAAAAGAACAGGCAGACATTCAATCGAAAGCGAGGCGATTTGCTTGAAGATCTCCTCCGAAGCGTGGACATCCTCGTCTATGCCCAGTTGAGCGCCATCTATTACCTTGAGTATGTTGTGGACTCATCCGTTCCACCTCGCCCTTAGCCGCGCTGACGTCCTCCAAAGCTGCTCCTTCTTCCGTTTCTTCCTTCGTGCCTTGCCGCACTTCGTCTTCCTCACTCCGAAGCCAGCCTTCTTCCCGGAACATCCAGCCGATCGTCCTTACATAGGCAGCATCCTCGGGACGAACATACTATGCATCCTGTTGCACCTCATTTATGTCCCACCGTCAGGTGGAGAATCTACTAGGGGCTATCTGCACGGCGGGCTGGTGATGGACTTTATTGGGCAACAAGGAGGGGCTAGCCGAATGCACATGTTGATGCTGGATTTGATCTTGCTGTGTCTTCAGCTGACACAACTATGCGCAAAGACGACCAAACTGAAATTGAAAAAGGGCCCAGTGCAAGTCACTACATCCGGTGGACGAGAGTATAGCGCCGCCCCTACCACGCAGGACATCGACAGCGAGGAGCGTGGAGTCCGACGATCAGAGGAGCAAGACGGCATCGAGATGCAGAATCTTAATCCCTCAGGTGGCGCAGCAGATTCAGGCAGAGGTCAAGCTGAACCAGATGATGCGCCTGGACGCGACCGAGTTTCATCATCGACCGCTCCCACGCCACAACCAGCCGACTTCCAAATCTCCAACGCCTTCAACAGCGGGCAAGTCATGATAGGCAACTTTGATGTCTATGCAACCGTCCGCGACCAGGTGATCTTGTCCAAAAATGCTCCTAGAGAGCCACCGAACCTCGGCAGGGATGTGAGGGCGAACATCGCGGGACAGTTGTTAAGGTGGCGTGTTGGTGGCAATGCTGCTACAAGGGGATAGCTTGTGCTAATTCTGTGTACAGGCTAAGAAGTGTTGCTTAGCGAGGCGTTGCGGCGTTCATCCGGGACGGATCGACATTTTGTCAAATGTCTGAACGATTACGACCAAGATACTGTCATGTGCCATAGATCAGGTCGGGCGAATTGCTCGCAATATATTATCTACTGCCGTTGGTCAAAAATAGCAAGTGGCTATGCTAGCCATGGCAATCCAGATCATTTACCTTCTCATGAACCTGCCACGGGTGTGCCGAAAGATTAGTTCTCCATTTTATGCAGCACGCTGACACTCGTATCGTGTGCTCTAGTTGTGTGGCGCCCGGAAGATATGCGGGAGGTGCGGGATGCACGCTGCTGCAGTCAGACGGGCTTCGCCCTAAGCGCATTGCTTCTTACACTGCCAAGCACGCACATGTTGTCAGCTTTACGGATGCAGGTACCCTGGATGTGCCTGAATTTCCAATCATCACCCGCATCCACTGTCTGAGAATCCGAGAAAGCCTCTCGGGACGCTTACTGAATAGCAGGTAATGGTAGTATCGTAGAGTACGAAGCTGCTATATCTGGTATCAGCATGAGTGATGGGGACACATACCGTGCTTCGACCGACCTATCCTGACGATGTATAAGAGATGCCCTTTCCTCTCGCTCGACGAATTTCTGTCGTCACCCTGAAGCACCTCTTCAATCTTGCAAGACAGCCAATCGCAAAGACATCCAGACTTTCAAAATCATTGCACACAGCCATCGCCCAAACTTCAAGGCTTCTACAGTCATGCGCGCCAACAACGCCTACATACCTTTTGCTATCTGGGCTTCGACCGTCCTCGCCTCCCCTCCCCCATCAGCAGACGGATGCGCAGCACTCGCCCCTTCAGACCAAATCACCTGCAACATCCAAGGCTGGCACACGGACATCATCAACGTCAACGGCTTCATCGACAGCGCCCAGCAAGCCATCGATTCCTCAACCCCTTACAACTATCCCCAAGAAGCAGTCTTCTCCCTCGGAACCGAAGGGAAACCGTGTCCGGCCCCCAACGGCTGCGCATGGGATGAGCCGGTGCGTCTGGCGGGCATCGAGGCCCTGATTCCTGCGAGCGATGCTTGCGGGCTCAAAGCCCTCGCTGCAGTCAAAGCGACATTCCGGGAGGTTACTGGGAATCTCAGCGCCATTACTCAGGCGGACCCAAGTGATATAGCGACGATCCAGGATGATTTGACGGCGCTTAATGTGGCGCTCTGTGAGGATTACTTGCCGGCTGTTGCGAAGCTTTGGGAGAGGGTTTTCTATGATTTTCCGCACGCGACTTCTGTTGGTGAGGTTGTTGGGCCTGCGGCTTGCCCGACGGTGGTGCCAGGGGACTTTTAGATGTTGACCGCAGTGGTTTGGCAGCCATGGCAGGATGAGCGGGTGTTGAGTGGACTGGGCGGAGGCAGTGGGAGTAAAGGCGGGTATGCGTACATTAAGAGTTGTTTGAGAGGACGCCGAAGACATGAGTGCTGTGATACGAAGGCCATTAGAGCATAGACAATGTATCGATTGTACTACGTGGGCATTGTCGAGAGCTCCTAGCAAGGCAACTTGTCACAAGTCGCTCAAGGCGGCGTATCGTTACCTTCCCGGACTAGCCGTACAAAACCACAATCTCTCTACGCATCCGCTCACTTGAGACCACTGGACGTCAGTAGATAGGTAGAAAAAGACGCGGCCGTTTCTGTTCAATAGTCTTGTGTCCGGTTCCTGCAGTACCCTATCCCGCGTCTCCACAACGCTAGCTCAGCACCTGCCTAATTTGGCGACACCAGCGGAGTACTTGTACCACGGGTCAGACGGCTATATCTGCGCATAAAGCCACCAACATTGACTAGTTGTCATTATTCTGAATTTACCATTCCCAGTCTCCAAAGTACCCATTCTGCTGCTGCACTAATGGTCCGCCGTGCAATGACATTCACGCCTGAGGTCTTGCTGTCGGCGCCACGCCGCGGCGCAGGCGTACCGAATCCATCAGGCACCAAGGTCTTGTACACAACCTCCACCTATGACTTTCAGGCTCATAAGAAGACGATAGAGCTTCGCGTCTTGGACATCAAGAGTGGCGACTCTCACCAGCTGGCTAAAGACGACGATGTCTCTGACTTCAACTGGCTGGACGAAGATACTTTCGTCTGCCTTCAATCAGAAGAAGATGGCAGTACTAGCGTCTATGTAGCAAGCATAAGCAAGTGCATGCAGAAGATTGAGCTAGGCAACAGCCACTACATTGCCGGGAAAATTGATGCCTCGGCGAGCGACCTCAAAGTTGCCCCTCTGGATGAGAACGGCGAAGAATTTGCCATTGTGCTCAGTGCTCAAGCATGTCCTGACGGTAGCCTCTTTACCACCGAAAAGGCAAAGCGGAAGACTCATTCGACCGGTCGGCTGTATAACAGCCTGTATGTGCGACATTGGGACCACTATGTCGAGCCTCAAAGGAACAGTCTATGGTGCGGTCAGCTCAAGAAGGATGACACGGGAAAGTACGGCCTTAGCGAGGTCACCAACATGCTCAAAGGCAGCAAGCTCGAGTGTCCCGTCCCGCCTTTCGGTGGCACAGACAGTTTCGACGTCTCCCCTCGCGGCATTATTTTCGTGGCCAAGGACCCTGAGCTCAACCCGGCGCTGAATACTAAGTGCAACGTGTACATCATGCGAGTAAAGGGTTGGACGAGTGCGGATGGCATGGACTTGAAGCAGATCAGCACCCCTGGCTTTGAAGGCGCCGCTAGCTGCCCCGTCTTAGATGCGTCTGGAGGCCAAGCAGCTTTCCTGAAGATGAAGACCAACGGTTACGAAGCTGACAGAAACACCGTGTTTGAGCTACCTAGTGGACTCGGAGACGGCCATACATCACTAGTGGCGCGCCAGGTGTCCTTGGAGACAAGCAATTCGGATTCTCTGCCGAATTGGGATCGTAGTCCCCAAAGCATAACGTTCAGTGCCGATGGAGGAAGTTGGTATCTCGTGGCTGAAGACGAGGGATACACCAAATTATACCATGTCACGATCGACTTCGGGTCTCCAAAGGGACTACGAACCACACCTTTGACTCAAGAGGGATCCGTGAGTGACGTTCACCCGCTCAAGGATGGGAAAGTCTTCGTTTCCAGTTCATGCTTGGTCGACAACTCTAATTACGCCATTCTGGAACACAGAGCTTCCACACAGCAGACGACGGCAACGTGGTCGCACTCTCAATCCTCCTCAGGCTCCAAGTTTGGTCTCAAGCCCAGCCAAGTCTCCAGCATCTGGACGCCTGCAGCCAACCCCAAAATCAACGAGAAAGTACACTCATTGGTGATGAAGCCCAGCACCTTCGATGAGTCGAAGAAGTATCCAGTGGCATATCTCATTCACGGAGGACCGCAGGGAAGCTGGGCAGATTCTTGGTCTACAAGGTGGAATCCAGCAGTTTACGCCGAGCAGGGCTACATCGTCATTTGTCCGAACCCTACTGGAAGCACGGGCTATGGTCAGCCTTTTACCGATGCCATCAGACGCAACTGGGGCGGTGATCCTTACGAGGATATCGTGAAGTGTTTTGAGTGGGTAGGCAAGAACATGCCAGAGGCAGACAACGAGAAGGCTGTGGCGCTTGGTGCAAGCTATGGAGGGTATATGGTACGTCGCCTTTTCTGCTGCACTGATACTTACGACACATGATCGCTAATCGTCACAGATGAATTGGATCCAAGGTCACGACCTTGGACGCAAGTTCAGAGCGCTGGTATGCCACGATGGCATCTTCAGTTTCAGCGGCGGTCTCCTTGCCACGGAGGAGCTGTACTTCCCTTTCCACGATTTAGGGGGGACACCGTGGTACGATCCAGGCTTCAAGGCAAAACAAGATCCTTCTAGCGTCCCTGCGCAGGGGCACAGCAACTTCGGAGGATCTACTCTAAGCGACTGGCGCAAATGGGATCCCTCCGAGTACCTTACAGAGTGGAAGACCCCTCAGCTAGTCATCCATTCCAGCAAAGACTATCGACTTACAATCTCCGAAGGCCTGGCAGCTTTCAATGTCCTTCAAGCTCGAGGGGTCGAGAGCGAATTTCTGTGCTTTCCGGACGAAAACCATTGGGTCTTGAAACCAGAGAATAGTCTGGCTTGGCACAAGGTCGTGTTGAATTGGATCAACAAATACGTTAGACTTCCGCCTTATACGGACGAGGATCCGCAGAGCGAGGAGTTCTGGGGCGGATTGAGGCGGGAAGATCAGAGTGTGGAGAATATGCCTGGTATGGGGAAGCCTGAGACTTGAGACTTGGACATTTAGCAATTTTTGATTTTCCGCAGCCATTTGTTTCTGCTTCTGACGCTGTAATACGATGGCAGAGAAGTTGCAACACGTGTTGTACGCGCAAAGATCAATGAATAGGGCCATTTTTCCCAACTGAGGTCTTTTGAACCATTCTCGTTCGGACCAGACGGCGGCAAAGTTGGAGACTCTTCAACAATTGCGAATCTACGGTAGTCCAAAAATATGGCAAGAAAGAAAGCCCTGGAAAGACAATTATGTTATTTGACCTGTTTTTCTTTCCTAGGCACTAACATGAAGACAGGCTCTAAGCCTGAGGGGTGAAGGATGACTAAGGCGGGAGCGACATCACCATCTGGACTAGAGTCAGCCTCGCCAACATCACCTCAGCTGGTCCTGTAGACATTGGAACACCCCACTGTTCCCACGTGTTTGCTACGACACCATGGTGCGGTGGACGTGCGAAGAGGGAACAACGATTCTTCTTGACAGCTCACTATTATCGGCAATGCTAGTGCTACTGCGACGATTCTGACAGCCCCCGCCACATGGAAGCGAGGAAAGCCTGACTCGTGCGATAAGATCCATGTCACTCCGTAAAATGATGTCTCGGAACAAGGCGCTAGCTTGACAGCTCGGATTGTCATCGGCATTGATGCATATCGCATATGTCTCTGAGCCTTCGGTACTTCAAACGCCTTTGTTGTTCTGAACCTACTTGATGGTTCTGGAGAAGCCGACTTGGCCATGCATCATCAGCGTCGCACTACTGCCACAACATTAACATTGATCGGAAATTTACACAACGACGGTGTTCTGAAAGGACCTACGTAGTGAAAAGCAACGTCACCACCCCGGCTAATCCATTGCGAACTAGACGGAGATCCTCCCGCGACGCTGGCTAAAGGCAGATCTGTTCAAGGAGCCAAAGGAAAGCTTTGAAATCAGCGTGTTCCTTCATGATTCCCGGCACCATCTGGCATGTGCAACGATGGGACAAATTCTGTTCGCTGGGCCCCCGGTTGGCGTCCTTGCGACCCTGTAAAACAAGGCACCGTCATGTAGAGCTGTCGGCTTCGAGGCGCCACCGCCGCGAGAGATCGCCTTCGTAGATTCAATGGAGTAGGTGATCATTTAAACGCTTCTCTCCTTGCTGTTTACATTTGCTCGTGGCTTGCTTTGACTGTTCTGCCATCTATCCCACCCCAGTCACTCTTTCACAGCATGCTACGAGGCACCGTCCTTTCATTACTTTTCGGAGCCACCGCGCTCGCTCTCCCCCACGCGGATTCCCAAAAGCAACCTCTTCACAAGCGCCTCTTTGACAAGACTTTCGACTATGTCATCGTTGGCGGCGGCACAGCCGGGCTCGCATTGGCTAACCGCCTCTCCGCCAACTCGGACATCACTGTCGCCGTCATAGAAGCTGGCGTACACTACGAGATCACGAACCCGGTTCTCTCGACCGCTCCTGCAGGCGATGTCTTCTGGACCGGCGCCAATCCGCTGGACAGTAACCCCTTGGTTGACTGGGGTTTCGTGACCGAACCTCTGGCTGGCGCACTTGACCGTGAGGTGCACTACGCACGTGGAAAATGCTTAGGGGGCAGCAGCGCACGGAACTTTATGATCTACCAGCGAGGGACAGTGGGCTCCTATGCCAAGTGGGCGGACGAGGTCGGCGATGACGGCTACACATGGGACGCCCTCCAACCATACTTCAAGAAGTCTGTCGAGTTTACGCCACCTAGCGAGAAGCGCGCAGCAAATGGGACTGCCAAGTACAATCCAGATGCCTTTGAAGACGGCGCCGGTCCTCTGCAGGTCTCGTACTCTAACTATGCACCGCCATTCTCGACCTACCTCCAGGGCTCCTTCAACGAGATCGGCCTCAAAACCGCCGAGGACTTCAACAGCGGGACTTTGGAAGGTGTGCAATACTGCTCTTCCACGATCAATCCCGCCGATGAGCGTCGCTCCTCCTCCGAGACCTCGTTCTTCGCCGCCGCCAAGTCTCGCTCGAACCTGCATGTCTTCAGCGCGACGATGGCGAAGAAGATCCTGTTCGACGGCAAGAAGGCCACTGGCGTGAAGGTGGCACCGTTGGACATTGGTCTGTTGCCGTATAGTATCAAGGCCAAGAAGGAAGTCATCCTGTCAGCGGGTACGTTCCAAAGCCCGCAAATGCTGATGGTATCGGGTGTTGGGCCGGAGAGCACGTTGGAACAGTTCGGTATCGAGGCAGTGTCGAAGTTAGAGGGCGTAGGTCAGAACATGTGGGATCATGTGTTCTTTGGTAAGCTGCTCTCGATCCCAAACTTGGCTCGCGGGCAAAGCTGATGAAAGTTGCGTTCGGCAGGCCCATCTTATAGAATGAACATGCGTACAGCTACAAGTCTCGTCAACGACCCTATCTGGCTCGCCAAACAATACGCCACCGACTTCCTCTTGAAGCAAGAGGGCATGCTCACCAACCCGATCTCGGATCTACTAGGGTGGGAAAAGGTGCCCGACTCGCTCCGGTCTGACTTTCCCTCTTCGGCTCAGGACGACCTGGACAGCTTCCCCGAAGACTGGCCCGAGATCGAATACCTCTCAGCACCCGGCTACATCGGCAACTTCACCTCCCTCACCGGCACCCAACCCAAGGACGGCTACCAGTACGGCTCCATCCTCGCCACGCTCGTCAAACCCCTGTCACGCGGCAACGTCACGATCAAATCGACCGACACCTCGGACAAGCCGCTGATCAACCCCAACTGGCTAGCCCACCCGACGGACCAGCAAGTCGCCATCGCAGCCTACAAGCGCGCGCGCCAGGTCTTCAACACGACGTTCATGGCGCCCGCGCTGGTGGAGAAAGACGAGTATTTCCCCGGTTTCGACGTGCAGTCCGATGAGGACCTGCTGAATGTGATTCGAGGCTCCGTCATGACGGTCTGGCACGCCAGCGGGACGAGCAAGATGGGCAAGAAGGACGACCCGATGGCCGTCATCGATACGAGTTGTAAGGTTTATGGCACCGAGGGACTGAGGGTGGTGGATGCGAGTTCGTTCCCGTTCCTGCCGCCGGGACACCCGCAGAGTACGATATATGCGCTGGCGGAGAAGATTGCGGCGGAGATTCTGGCGGAGTTGTAGGTCGTGCTAGAGCAGCGATACTGAGGAGGAGATGAGAGTCTTAATAGCATCAATCATAATCCACCTTTTTCATTCTTATAATTGACCGATGCTTCGACTCAAATCGCTGTATCGAAAAAGCTTGATGATGGATTTGCTTGCCGCTGACCAAAAGAAGAAGAAAAAGAGAAAACCGGAAAAAAAAAAAAAAAAGAACAAGGAAACAAGGCTTCATTTGGCCGGTTTAGAAAAGCAAACGGGCTATAAAAAGCAAACACATATAAACACGCAAATCACTATACATCACCCATTCCGAAGCAACCACGCATAATAAACCACACTAGGCAGACCCACCAACATTACACTCCACCCAAACTCCCACACCATCCTCCTCCCCAATCCAGGCGGGGAACCCCGCTTCTTAACCTTCCACTTCGCCTGACTATCATCGTGATTATGAACCCCGTAAAACCTCTCACCACGGTAATCATCCTCGCCGTCCCCGACCCCAACGCTCTTCTCCTCGTCGCTGTCGATATCCCCCGGGTCGTTCCATCGCACGGGCGGGTAATATCCCGCTTTCTCGACCAGCCCGCCTTCGTGCGTGTGCTCGGCGAGACTGGGTAGGGTGGTACTGGGCGAGACGCCTGCGGCGGGGCTGACGGAGCGGGTCCGGGCGTTGTAGCTGCGCTGCACGCTTAGGGAGTCGTTGGCGGGCGTGTTCTGGGACGAGGTGGTGATGGAGGAGGCGCGCTGGCGACTTTTTCGGGTCGGCGTGGAGTAGCCGTTGGATTTGCTGGTGCTGGTGCTGCTTTCGGGACGGGAGCGGGGGAGGACGAGTTTGATTGAGGACTCGACGCCATCTTGATTTTCGTTTTCGAAGTCGGTGGTGGTGCTTTTCTTCCGGAGGGCGAGGACTAAGGCACGGACTAGTAGGATGGCTAGGGTGAGGGCGAGCAGTAGAGCGTAATCGATGAAGATGTTTAGCTGGTCCGGTAGAAGACATAGGTGGGTTTGCACGGTGGGGCGTGGTGTGCCAATGGTTTTACCATCCGCGTCGACGGGGTTCCAGAGACTGACCAGAAGGAAGCCTGGCCTTCGCACGCCCATTGCCCAGCTGAAGCTTTTGACTGTGATCTCTCTGATGCTTCTGAGCACACTACCATCCTTGCCTCCAGGAGGCTTCAGCCCCGTGGAGTATGTGCCCAGATTGTAGCGGTGGTTGACATCGCAGTAATCGTGGTCGTCTCCGGAGAAGATGTGAGCAATGTCACCAGCGGCAGACACTCGGTTGACAACGACGGAGGAGAGACCTTGCGTGATGACGTTCTGATACTGATAGCCAGCTTGAATGGCAATGGCTTTGCCACGTTCGCGCAAAGGACCGCACTCGGAGTCGGGTGGTCGGAAAAGTGGGATGTGGCTCAATAGTATGACCGGTAGATGAGGTCTCGAGACATGCTGATTTGTTGATGTTTCTGGATGGTCGTTTGCATCAATAACAGTGTGCGGGTAGGCTGTGACTGGGTGCACATCGGGATAGTACTGATGTAAAGCGGTAGACACTGCTTTCCCAGCAGGAGCGCGAATGTTCTCTAGAAAGTCCATAGTAGCTTTCCAAATGTACTTGAGCTCTTTGGCTTTCTCTTCATGTGTCTCGCCGCCTTCACGTAAGTACTGACCGGTAGCAGACAGCGACGGAGTATCAACGCTGACGAAAGTGTGATTGCCAATGACATCGATGCGGTTGCCCTCGCCGAACCGCGACTCAAACCGGTCTCGTATAGCCAACTGAACGCCTTGCCCTAGCCCTATATCGTGATTGCCTGGTAAGCTGGCGATGACTTTTCTCTGCTTGCCACCGGACAGTGCGTACTCCTGCCGAGTAAAATTGGGCTCTGCTCCATTCTCAACATTATACTCGTCAGGTGTGACGTCCCATGCTCCGAAATAGTTCCGCTGCACTCCCGGATAAAGTTGATCAGTATCGAAGAATATACGTCCGAAGCGAGTGAAGTCGGCATCCCATTGCTGCTGGCCCCACATTGACCACCTGCCGTTCTCTCCTGGAACGAACTCCTTCAGGTCGTTGCCGTGTGCGTCAAGGAAGTGATCCTCTTTGCTTATGGGTTGGGCGTGAGGGCGGGTCATGGCTTTCTTATAGCTCTTAAGGCTCCTCTTGGCGTGAGACCCGTTCGCTTCTTCTTCATCTGCCAGTTCAGGTTCAGGCCCAGTCACATGACCTTCGCTTCTTCTCTGTTTCGAAGACCCGCCCGACTTGCCTTTCTCTTTCTGCTGCTGCGATTCTCGGACCGCTCGTGCTTTTGCTGGTGCCCATTCTCTCCCGCCGTCGAACAAATCGCCCAGAAACACGATGCTGTCAGGATCCAACCGCTCATTAATCAGTCTATAGTTCCTTGCCATATACGTGTCTGTGTACGCTTCCGTCAGTGAAGACAGCGGCCATGGCCGACCAGGATACGTGTGCGGATCGACGAGCTGTGGGTCGGCGACGAAGACCAAATGATGCGGCGTTGCCGTGCTGGGCCACTTCTCCCAGGTGGGCCATTGGCAAGACTCAATGCTGGAAGCGAAGACGCTCCGCTCCCCCCAATGCAGCGTGTAGAGCCATAAAAGGGTGAGGAGGGTGATGGCGAGGGAGAAGCGGCGGAGGATGGGGAGACGGCGTGTCAATCGGCGCCAATGCTGTGATGCGGCATGGTAGAGACGCATCATCGGACGAGGTCGTGAGAGGTGCAATGGCTGCTCGTGCGGTCTATCATGGTGGTCGCGTGGCGTAGCGACTACGTTCACGCCGGCCTGCCTCGTAGTACGCAGCTCGAGTACATGAGCGCACTGTATTATTAGTGGTATAGCATCAGCATGAGAGACTAACGTTCCTCTACAAGTCTCGACCGACGTGAGGCTCATGAGGGTCCACCAATGCTCCGGGCGCGTGCCGCTGCGCGTGGTCAAATCCGGGGTAAACTCTAACCAAACATTAGGCCAACGCCTTAGCTCAAAGGCTCTGTCACAATACTTCAAATGCGCTGACACTTCTGGCGAATCGAAGGAACTGGATCTTCCTCATGGCCGATGGTTTTATTCCAGCGGCTCTATCCTACTTGCGATTTGCTTCTTCTACATATGACACTTGTGCTTTCTCACTAGCACCAATTTGCGGCAGATGCATGTCCGTTCTCCTTCCCAGTTCTACCTTTTCTCTCCGAGTACCCGCGGCATTTCAGGGCTGTCTAACCATCCCAGCTCTCCCAAGTCGCCAAGGCTGACTCTGCAGCGCCCAAGAAGTCGTCATTGCCAGTCATATTGCCAAGGTTGACCATGATAGGTAGCGAAGGCGCATCCGTTTTGTTAGCTGGTGCGTCGTCATCCCATCCAGCGGCGAAGTAGTCGTTGTTCTCAAACTCCGGCAGTATGCCTGTCTTCCGATACCAGAATACAGCGTTGAGTGCTTGAGCATAGGAATCGGCGTTGCGGGATGACCAATACGCGCCGCCCTGCTTCTTTTCTTCAGGTACGTTACGAGCGAGCTTAAACACATATTTCGCTCCGTAAGCCCTGTAGTTACCCCTTTTAGCAGGGTCCCATGATTCTTTCGTCATACAATCTGTCACGTGATCTTTGCTCTTTTCTCCACCCGCTTTGTCGACAAAGTCGAGATGGAACATCTCATGAAGGAATAGGGAGCCTTGCGTCTGAAGCCAGTCCATGTCAGAAGCGTAGTGAATGTAGTTGTCGATTCCCCATCTGAGTTCTTGGTCGAGCCATTGCACTTTCTCGTTTATAGTATCTTGGGCAAAGAAAGGATCGCACAACGCCACGTGTTGGTTGTTCCAGAACCAGCCAAAATCCGTCCAAGCGTACCCGCCAATTTTGCGCGAGAGGGGGTCAGATGGGTCGATGAGACACTTCTTTTTGGGGTCGATGCAATGCATCCAAATGTTGTTGGAACGGCTGCCGTACCAATTGTGCGCACGCTTCACGATGTCTGAATACTGTGAGTGAGTCGGATGGCATCATATAGCAAAATAGGGAGCATACCATGGATTCTTTTCTCATGTTTTTTGTAATCTTCTCCAAACCAATATCGCATTATGTTCGGTCCAGGATACATAGCACCATGCGGGAAATCGTTGGCTTTTTGCAAGATTGTGTTTGCGTGAAATGCACCTTCCTTAAGCTTCTTCTGTTGTTCTTTGTTACATCCACTGCCGAAATAAAGCTTCTTTCTCGACAGCGTAGAGACATGTTCTTCAATGTCTCGCATGCAGTCTTCCGTGGGTAACCATGTGTTATTTGCACATGTTGGAATTGAAGAAAGGTCGAAGAATTCATGCTCGCCGTCGTCGTCGGGAAGTGTCGTGGTATCCCACGAGGGAGTGGGTGTCGGTTTGCTGTCGACGGTGGGCATGGGAGCACCAGCGCAAACTTCGTAGGTGGTGGCACCTTCTTCAACCGTATTGATCGCGGCCATAATGCCATCGTTGCATTGACAGTACGATTGTGGCCCCGCATTAAGGATGGTATTGCTCTCTGCAACTGTTTCGCTGCAGGATGTTAATGAGATGATATGCGCTCCATGCTCTCTCTCCCCCTCTGTTGTTCAAGCCAAGGACTGCTCAGAACATACCTTACTTTGTAACATCCTTCTAGTGTTGCGGCGAGAGTTACAGAAGCCGTGGTGCTTGGGTCGTCGAATGACTTTGTCGGCGTGTACGAGGTTTGTGTTGATTTTGGAGCGGCATGAGCAAGCATTGGCAGGAAAGGCAATAGTTGTTGGCGAAACCTCCACATGGTAGCAGACTTCGACGTGTTCGATTGGAAAAGCGGTCGTACAGCTCCAAGCTATTCACATGGCACCAGAAGGCGCCTGACCTATATACCATCATTTGGCACTGGCTGCCAAAAAAAAAAAAAAAAACAAATTAAGTCGCCGTGGGATTTCGACTTTGCCGCGCTCGAAGCTGGCACCACTGCATCTCTGAAGGCTGAAACCATGGATTGATCCTGGTGCCCTGAGCATGTGAAGCGAAACTATTGACCGCAAAAGCCGGAGGTGGATATCGACATTTGCCTTTGTTCATTAAGGGAAGTAGCACGCGGTAAGCGGCAGGCTCGCGTCTGACACGCAAGCAGACTTCCAGAACGCATGATGGTATCACGGTCAAATCACGGAATCTCTTTCATCTCGATACTTGTTGAAACTCTTCGCGTGGAATGGCCGGAGCGCGCAGTACGTCGTGAGATGGGGCCGACAGTCTTCACCATATCATGATTAGGCATAAGAGGATCCTGCTGACTTCAGCTCTTCAAGAGAAGGCACCAAGAAGCAGGTATGGCAAGTTGTCCAAGTTACTCTTCGACTTTACCGGCATCTACGATAGACGTACGTCCATCACCCATTAGTAGATGAGGCCGGTTGACTAGGTGACGGGCATCACCTTCTGAGGTCTGGTACCAAGAGTGTGCGATAGCGACAATCGCACGGAATCGATAGCAAGGAAATGCATGTCTGCAGGTCATGGATCAAACATTGACGGAGCGATGAGACCGAGAGAAGAGTGGAGCGAGTAGGAGGTGAGCAACTGTGAGGATGCTCCGGGATGTTCCCGAGCCGTCGCTCTCGCGCTGGCGTCTTGGCATCACCGGACTCGCCTCGTGTTTTCTGCACTCTTGTGGCACGTAAAACACCAGTCTAGGTTGCCAGCGGACATGTTGTTGCGCCCGCCGCCTATAGACCGCTGTTTAGATTTGCACAGGTTTCACACGATGGATTCGATACGCGCAAAAATGGGTCTGACTTCGAGGAATCGATGACTGATGATCCGCGTCGGACTGCGAAGCAGCGTTCATCATTGAGTGGTGGCAGTAAGGATTGTGTATGCTCGAGTCCCGATCGTGGCACGGGTCTTCTGCATTTGCTGGCTCTTTTCTCTGCACCAAATCTCTCGTTTCCCCTCTGTGCCTCTGTGCCATCTCTCTCGCACCCCGAGTCTGAAAAAAAAAAAAAAAAAAAAAAAAAAGAGAGAGAAAAAATGTCAATGCAATTCTTTCTCGCTGTGATACTCTCGACTCTCCTGACGGCCTGCCTGGCTTTTGTGGAAGTTGAAGACCGAGCCATGGGACTGGACTTGACTCTCACATATGGGTGAGATCTTGCTCTGGACAAGGCGGCGATGGACAAGCAGCTAACTCGGGGTGCAGGACCGTAGTGCTATGGACAAGCAACTCCACATCGAACGTAGCCATGATTGAAGGCTCCCCTCAGTACAGATCCGCCATGTCGAATCTCGTACGATACTCCAGCACCGACGAAGAGGATGTCTCGTTCTGACGACCGTGGTTCTGTCGATATTTGCCAGGCCTCAAAAGGTGCGCGCCCGACGAGGATCTCGTCGCCGTTGCAGACATGCTTCGCACGCTTCGGACGGCGTGCGATGAGTTTGCTGGGGTTCCAGTCCCATATTGCGGGGTCTCGACGCCAGTATCGCGAGATTGGGTCGGTCACACGAATCAATCCACCTTCATCCGTGGCGCCATCGACTTCGCAGAGCTACCAAGACCCGGCTTGACATCGAAGTTTGCGGGAAAGGGAGCCGCTATGGCGAATGGCGCCAGTAACTGTTCTATGGGGTTGAGTTGCGGGGTCGAACGGTCGTGGTATGATCCCACGGAATTCAAAGCCGTCCTGACCGTCGACTACAGCCAGGAAGCCTTGACGACAGCGCTCATGTCAGTCGACGATGGGGACTTCTTTGCGGAGTATGCGGAGACACGGTTTGACCTGGGCGCGGCGTCTTTGTCGTCCCAAGATGATCCGCAGGCGCACTGGAGGGATGTGAAGGGGTCTATAAAGCGCGCACTGGCATATACCATGCGCGCCCTCACGACCTATGGCAACGCTCCACTGCAGCACGAGGCGCTCCACGTGGTCGTGTACGGCGACGCGGTCGGGACTGCCGGGTTGAAGACCACACTGCAGGAATGCCTAGAAACCTATGAGCCAGGTTTCGTCGTGCTCCCAGAGGACCGAAAGATGGCGGATCCCATCTTTGCAGCTGCTGAAGGCCTTGTGACTTTCATAGACCCAATCAAAGACCTCGTAGGCCCAATCGATGCCGTCTTCCTCCCATCAAAATGGTGGGAGGAGATACAACGGGGGCCCCCCAAACCCGAGCTTTAAGGAATTGGAACAAGGAATCTTTGGACAGAAGACCCTTAGGACAACCCTAACCTTAGCAGCAGCGTGCCCAAATAAAAAAAGAGAGGGGGAAAAACACACAGCCTCGTATGAATCCACCCGCTATTTCAATAAGGAAGAGAAAAGAAAAGAAAAGAAAAGACAAAAGCACCCTTTTACTCTTTCCCTCACAACAACCGACATCCCTCTTCCCCGCTCATCCCAACAACCCCTCTGCTGTCACCATCCCCATATCTGTCTTATATGTTACCCTACCACCCGCCTCACCAAACTCCGAGAACTCTCTAAGTCCGCACACGGAAGTCCGACTGTCCCGCACCCCACCCTCCCACCTTCGCCCTCGCCACCAACAACCCGGACAAAGCTTCTTCCAAATCCCGTCCTTCCTCTCCTCTCTGACCCGTCCCTTCCTTCCCATTCCTGAACTTCCACCAACAGATTCTCAATGCCTGCCCCCCCAACCTTCGCCCCAAAAAGCTCAAGAGAGGACCCGGACCTCGCGCCCGAGGACCCGGAGATAGGGGAAACCGGGGAGCCAGTGGGGAGGGAGTGAGGGAGGCAAGCATCGCTGATCGCGCGAAAGTTGACTCTTGTCCTCGAGCTTTTTCCGGCCCGCGAGGAAGGAAGGGGGCTATCCGTGAGGGAGCGAGGGAGAGTCGTTTTAAGATCTTTTCAGCCATCTGGAGCAGGTGGAGATGGAATTGATAGACTGGTTTGGGAAAGCGCTGGGCGGATTTTGGCGGGTGTGAGATGGGCAGAGGGCGGATCGGTGCCGGTTGGTTGAGGGGAGGATGGGCAGGGAGGGGTTTGGGTGGGGTTGGGTGAGGAGGTCGGGTTGTTTGGGTGAGGGAAAGTTGGAGTAAAGGGTGGGAAGTAGAGGGGTACTTGATTGCCGGTTGAAGATGAGGAAAGCAGGTTTGCGCGAGAGGGTGGGGAAAAGGGGGAATCCGAATACGGTTCTTCTTGGCGCCTTCGTGTTTGTCCGGATCGAACTGTGCCGTTGCTGGCTTTGTGTTCTGAAATGGTTTATGCTGAGTGGAATCATCGGCCGGGAAGTGCTGCGTGTCTTGCTCCCAACAAGGTCTTACCATTATTCGCTGTACTTGTTCCGTCGATGATAGAACCAATATAACCCGAGTCATGCAAATATGGGAAGGTTGGGTGAGGCAGCAGTCGACGCATGTCTGGTTCCATCGAAAACGCTCTGAGGGGGTTGTTGTGACCGAGTCGGAAGGTTAGTGGGCAGAGGAGAACCCGACCTGCTCTTCTGACCTGCTCTTCTTTGGGATACTATCCTTCTCTTTCCGCTCTGTTAGCCATGGCAAGCCAGGGGGGAGTGATGGTTGGCGATGGCTTTCAAGGGCGGACGGATCCACTGTCTCACTCTTATCCTTCTCCTTCTCAAGCGGAAGTGGGATTACCGACCGTATTCGGCCAGACATAGAAACAGTACCCGTAGGATTAGCGTTTATCGTAAAGTTAACTCAATCAAATGAGGTTCAGAGGCCACGTCCGATCGACTGGGAGTAAAGGAATGTCGTAATTGGCTCTTCAAAAGTACGAATGCCAATAAGTGGGCAGAAGTCTGAAGACGTAGAAAAAGCGCTCGTTTGCTGTAATTCTTAGATATTCACGCAAGGGCCGTGCAAATGCAGATCAATTTCACCTTGTATGTACACAGAAGCGGTCGTTAAAAGACATTCAATGATCGTCTCATGTAGAATGCGGTTGGACGCAGGGTAAGTGAGACACAAACAAACAGCATGGTTTCGAAAAGTCAATGGATCAAGCTTGATCTGAGAATAATTTCCCGATGTGGATTGAAAGTGACGTTCTCGTAGAATGCCTCGCGAAGGCGATGAAGAAGTATAATCCTCCGTCTTTTAAAAATCTGCGGGCATTTGTTGTATCTGAATTACACCTCTGTGACCTCCATTCTTCACGGTCGGTCCGGCCAGCCCCTGGCTCTTTCCACTGTGAGTACTCCGTCGTGGCTGAGAACTACAACACCACGTGATCCTCAGCACAGAAACTGGGATCCGGAAGGCGACCCCGTGACATCTTTGTGGATGTACCAAGGCCGCATCAAGGTCGGCATGAGACGAACCCCAGATTAGTAGGATGATTCTCGTCCCGCTGTTGGTGTTGAAGTTTGACTGGGGAGCTCCGACGCTCGTGGTTGAGTTTGTCGATGTGTGACGACCATGACTACTGTCTGCTTCCCATTGGAATGGAGTCTTTCGATCGTCTGTGCTTTCAATGCCAGTCCTAGTTGAGCACGGTTGGCGCACAGGTGCTGTGATGCTTTCGCACAGCCATATACTATGAGTTGGAATGATAAAGCGGTGGCGAATGCTTGTTGTTCGCCTTCCGGGCCCAAAGAATGCCCACACCGGGGTGCAAGTTAGCCGGAGTCGCTGTATAACAGCTTAATTCCACCGCAACTTTCATATCTCTAGAATTTGCGTCTCCTCCCCACGCCACCTCTCCTCATGCCCTTGCCCCACCTACCCGGCCCACTCTCGCCTCTCGCCTCCCTCTCCCTCTGACGGTCCATCTCAGCGAAGTACTCATCCTCACGTTCGTCCTGGTCACGCCTTAAAGCATCCACGTCCGGTGGCTGCCGCACTTCAGGCTGTCTCGGATGCATATCCTCGTCCTTAATCCACCTCGGATGCGCGCCATACTGACAACAGATGACCTTATCCGGACCGGGCGGATGGCTCCTGCCGTTGGGACAAAAGCCGGCGAGGTAGAATGGGCAGGGGACTTTGTGCTTAATGTGTCGCATGGAGCAATATGGACCTAGCGGACAGAAGCCGCGGGTGTAGTGCGGACAGGCAGCCTCCCTTAGCCGGCTGGTGGGGCTAACGTGAAGATATGTGCAGTCATCACCCTGAGGACAGATGCCATAGCGGCTGAACTCTTTGCACTCGCGCTCGTCGCGCAGGTTGAAGGTATGGGCGAACTCACACGCGTCGCCTTTCTTGCACAGGCCGCGCTGGTAGTGCTTGCAGATCAGGTGACCGATGCCGGATCGCTCGTTGGCGGGGACGTAATGGCGGTCGGGACAGAGAGGACCGCGCGGGCAGTGGCCGCTCTTGAAGTCGGCGCAGATGGGACGGTGAACTTTGGAAGGTGCGCCCAGGCTGGGGATCTGGCGGTGCAGGAGGGTGTCGAAGGTGAAGGAAGGTGGGGTGGCGGTCTGCGGGTTGAGGATCTGATCCGGCAGGGACGGCTGGGTGTCGGCTGTGGCCATGGTGGAAGAAGGAAGGGGCGTGGGGGTGGGGGGTGAAGTTGGAGGTAGGAGGTCGAAGTAGGGTCGGGCCCAAGCTCTGATGGAGCGTCAAGGCTTCGGGAACGGCAGAAGGGTTCAAGTGTCAGGCTGCGCTGCGGATGCTGAAACTGGCACGTGCAAAGCGGACCGGCGGTAAGATATTGACGGGGCAATCACCTGATCTGCTACCTATGTAGGTAATACTTCGCTGTAGACATGATGTGGGCGTCCGGTGCATTGGCCCCTACCTCACCAAGGCGACTTCGGCTTCCACGTGAAGTTACATACTCGAAGCCAGCGGGACGTGTCTCGTGTCTCGTGTCTCGGCTCGAAGCTGCGAGGCGGCTCACGTCATCCGAAGCGCGCTAGCGACCCAAAAAGGCAAGTACCAGCAGTGCCAGCGGCAGTCGAGTGGCAGCCACCCCCATCGCCATCACCGCTCTCCTGCTCTGCACACCTTCCACTCCCGCGACCTCGACCACCGGCACCAGCACCTCCCAATTCGCACCCACTGTCGCTTCCGCTCCATCCAACCGCCACCCCCGAGACGCCAGCCTGCGGCCTGGCAAGCACGACGGGAAACGGTGACGGTCGCCGCTTACGATGAGGCTGAGCGGTGCCAGCGACACGACCATAACAATCTCCGAGACGTCACATCACTAGTCCACGACCTCCACGCTCCCGATATACACCCGCACCATGGTCGCCGAGAGGATCTTAGAAATCTGCCGCCCCGTGTTGGAGGATGCCGAGCTGGGAGACGAGGAAAAGACAGACAAGCTGGAGGAGCTGCTGAGCAGTGAGCCCGTCTCCCTGAAGGGCAAGGCACTGGAGGATGCCGTCCTAGGCGTGCTCTGGGACCACAAGGCAAAGGAGGATAAGACTTCATCGCCTCCCCCCGTCCGAGGCGCAACCGTCATCCGCTCCAAGTCGCCAGCCCCGTGGATACAGCGAGCTGGCACTCCCACCTCCGGCGCCAGCTCTCCCCGCCCTGCCGCCACCACGCCTTCCTACCCACCGGGACTCGGACCTCAACGACCCGAATTTGCCCGCACTCGGTCTTCTGCCGCCTCTCCCTTCTCCTCTCCAAAGCCCTCGCCGCGCTTGCCGGTGGCAACCCCGGCTATCCCCCACAGTCCGCGACTGAGCGCCTATCAATTCTCAGATTCCTCGCCCACGACCGAGAATTATGGCGATTACGGCTCAGATACAGTTGACTGGCTTGTCAACGACGATGCCTCGAGCACCACCTCTTTCGGTGATGTGGGCTTCAACGCGAATTCCGACTTCATGTCCCCTTACACGACTGAAATGAGCCCTTACGATATGTTACGTTCGATATTGCAGGACAACAGAACGGACGACGAGCTGGAGCAGATTCTTGAAGCGAATGGATATGACCTCAGCCAAACCATCAACTCGCTAATGGAGGCCCAGGGGATGACGACAGGTGCCATCGCAGCGGCTGTGGCATCCGAGCAGCAACGCACTTTCCTAGTTGGGAAGAGCATGAGCCCATCATCCCGACCGCTCACTCCGGCAGGTCAGCAGAAGAGCCCGATCGTATGCCGATACTGGCTTGCGTCGGGCCACTGCGCACGAGCCGACTGCAGATTCGCACATGAGGTGCAGAACCATGTCTGCAAATACTGGCTGCAAGGCAATTGCATAGCTGGCCAGAATTGCCTCTTCTCTCACGATCCAGCGACGCTCATGAATCAGCTCAATATTAATGGCAGTGGCGCAAGTACGCCACAGCAGTTCCAGCCCAATTTGCAGCTACAAGACTACGACAGTTTTCCGTCACTTCAGCCGACCACTAGTAATCCGTACGAAGACGACACACCTGTGGATCCGAACATTCTGAATGCTGTCCTAGCTTCTCAACAGCAAGGTCCCGTACAGCCTCCGCCCGGCCTGTTTCCTACATTCATGCCATCTGGACCCCGCCACCATGGAAGCCGACCAGGCTCACGACCAACGAGCAGACACGCCTCACGCTCCGTAACACCCAGCCAGCCAAACTTCCAAGATGATGAAGCATTTCCAAGCCTCGGCTCTGCCGCAGCCAACAAGCCTGGCAAACGTCATCATGGCAAACGAGGCGGACATGGCCATCACAACAATAGCAATCTGCCGCCAACACCCGGTAGTCTGGCAGATGTTGTGCGCATGTCACCATCACCAGGGCCAGCTGCTCGCGAAGCAATGCGCCGCGGCCTTCGAAACAACCGATCGTTCACAGCAAGCCGCGAGAACAGCTCGGCAGCAATGGCAATTCCGGCACCAACCGACATACCGTGGCTCGACACCGGCACTGGGATCAACGCCGCGTACATGAAAGCGCGGCAAGAAGCCTTCAAGCACGGCGGCCTCCGGAACAAGTTCCTCCAATCCGCCGCCCAAGCCTGGAACCGCAACGACGCCCGGGGCGCCAAAGCGCTCTCCCTGCGCGGCCAAAACGAAAACAGCCTCATGCGGGAGAAACACCGCGAGGCGGCCCGGCTGCTTTACGAAGAGCGCAACCAGCACCAGACCGCCACCGGTGGCAATTCCAAAGAACTCTACGTCGACCTGCACGGCCTGCACCCGGAAGAAGCCGTCTCGTACCTCTCCTCCTGCCTACTCGAACAGAAAACCTCCCCCGACCCCGTCTACGCCATCTGCGGCACGGGCCACCATAGCAAGAACGGCAAGGACAAGGTCGGCAAAGCCATCCGCACTTTCCTTAACGAGTGGCGCTATGCTTTCCGCGAGTTCTCCGTCCCCGGGGATCGAAACAATGTCGGAGGCATTCTGGGCATCGATCCCAAGAGCTTTGATCGCGAGGCGGGGCCCGGGAAGAGGGATGATAGTGGGGTCGATGTCGGGGGTGGTGAGCAAGGCGGGTCATCAGGTGCGGCGGCCACGCAGAGTAGTAAGGTCATGTTGGTTAAGGAGGATCCGAGGCGGAAAGGGGATGTCCAGGCCCAGCATCCAGAACGGGAGCTGCTTGAAGCTGGGGATGATGGGGAAGCGTGAGGGATGGTTTTGACTTGGTCGTCTAGAAAAAGAAGTAAAACGATTTCTCTCTGTGTCTCTTGTGTGATCCGGTCTTTCTTCCTTTCTTTCTTTCTTCCTTCTTTCTTTCTTCCTTCTCTTCTCTTCTTCAGCTCCCCACGAACCTCTCACGACGCTATGCCATCGTTTTCCTCTCCCTATAAACTTCGGATCATGTCGTCAGGTGAAAAAAAAAAAAAAAAAAAATACCAAAGTCCATGTCGTAGAGAGGATCGCGACGACGAAACTTTCATGCGTAAGCATTTGCCACCACGCAAGCTAGCTGGCTGGCCTTCAACGCAAAACAAGGGGGAAAAGGGTGCCGGGTGGCCGTAAGACAGGCTAGGAGCTCCGCTCGGTTTAAAAAAAACCCAAAATCTCATTGTTTTGAGGGGCAGGGATTTACCTCCCGGCACGACCAAAGCAGAGGGACTCCCAATCCTCATCGAACCGTCATCTTTTCTACAGCGGGAAAATCGGCCAAAAACGGGGGGGGGGGGGGGGGGGGGGGGGGGGGGGGGGGGGGGGGGGAGGAGTCATTTGGGAACCATTGAAGTAAGAAGACACTGCACACCAAGAATTTCTTTTTTTCTTTTTTTTTTTAAAAAAAAAGGGGGGGTAGGAGGGACAGATCAGAGTTCAGTGACTGATAATACATTTCAAAGCATCTATCAAACATCTACATGAATTTTGCCCCGTAGATTAATAGTCCTTAATCTTCCCCTCGACCTTCGGCCACCTTTCCAATTCGCCCAGGAAGGCTAAGGGGGGGAGCCAAGATCAATAGGTCGTTTGAAGGCAAAGGAGAGGGGGAAAAAAAGGTCTGGGTATGAGGACAACCTGCTCCTACACCTTATCCTACATTCCACTCGTTTTCCCTCATCATCGGCAAAGTGAGGATCTCTAGGTGGTCTTTCGAAAAAAGAGGGGTGAAAAGGGAAGAGAAAGGTGGGAACTAGAATTCCCAATTCTCATCCACGGACTTGATGGCCCATTCGAACTTCTCGCGCAGGGTCTTGGAGAAGAAGCGCTCGATGGGGACGTTGAACTTCTTGGAGAAGACGACGGTGAGGCGGGGATCGATGTAATTCTGTAGGGCGCGATGAGGTCAGCTAAAAAGATGCAGTTCCTGTTTGGGGGTACGGGAGGTGGGGTATGGGATGAAGTGATCGTGTGCGGGGATTTGGGAAACCAAACTTACGATCTTAGATGTCCCCAACGCGACATCCTTGTTCTGCTCGCGGTCCTCGCTCTGCGTCTTCATGGTCGCGATCCTGGTATCGAGCTTCTCGAGCTGCTGCTCGAACTTCTCAATCGAGGGACTCTTGCCTTCAGCCTCGATCTTCTTTCGCTTCCGCTCGTCCTTGAACTTGTCGGCCAGCTCATCAGCCGCCTTCAGCCTCTCGTCGAGCTCCTTGGGCTTCATCTCCTTCTGCCCTTCTGCGACGAGCTTCTCGTTCTCCTTTTCGAACTTCTTGCGGATTTTCTCGCGCTGTTCCTCGACCAGGGCGTCCTGGTGGGCCTTCACCCATTCGTCGTCAATGCCTTCTTTCAGGGCAAAGTAAGCCTCGCCCTTCTTCTTCTTCAGCTTCGGATCGAGATCCAGCATCATTTGCTTGATACGGTACTCCTGATAGTACAGGGCTTTGATGCGGTCTCCCATCTTCTCCATCTGAGCTGCGTGACCACCGGCGACAGTACGTTTGTGGTTACAGAGGATGGCGACCTTACGGTTGGCGTTGTTGTAATCTTTCACCTGTGGGATCAATCAATTAGTATGGAAATAGCAAGCTTTGGTCGAGATCGATCTCCTTACCTTCTCCGGAATGGTACCTTCACTCTTCATCTCCTTGAGCAGGCTCGACATCACCCACGAAGCATTGTACGTACGGAACACCTTGGCTGTCAACCCGTTCATGTAGTTCGACAAGTGCTTGTTGAGCGAAGAAGTCGTCAGTCGATCAAAGATCTCATCGCCTTCCTTCTTCGGCGACCGCTTGAAGATTTTCAAGTTCTTGAATACCTGAGAGTCGACCTTGAATTCTTCGTGAAAACGAATAGAGTCCTTGCCCAAGAAATCAAAGACCACAGTGTCCGGTGGGCGCAAGGTGACGTGCTCGAACTTGAGCGAGCAGCAACCAACGGTGTCTGCCTCGTCCTCGCCTTTTTCGTTACCGGCACGCAGCGCGAACTGATCGATAAGGTAGACAGCGGTGGCACGCTGGCGTTCGGCCATGACCTCGGACTTGAGTTCTTTGTTGTAGTCCTTGCGAATCGTGGCGATGTACTTCTTTAACTCACGAGCCTTCTCGAACTTCTTGTAATCGCTTTGGCCTTTGATGTCTGAGTTGGCAGCCAGCATCACGTACTTGTAAGCACCGTTGATGTTTTCTTGCCACATGGCCAACCAGGTACCTTCTTGGTCGTGCTTGACTTCCTTCCATTTGTGACCCTCTGGCGGTTTCGGCACCATAGCCTCCTTGCCAATGTTGATCGTGATCTGCTCAGGCCTGACGCGCTTCTTCCATTTGCCTGTCTTGGGGTGCTCACCACGACCACGGAACAGACCTGGAGGCTCAACGCGAAAGTTGCCGACCTTCTGCTTGCGGCCATCCCACACGCAGTACATGTAAGGTGCCTCAGCCTCATCTTTTTCGGCCTTCAGCTTCTTCTTCTCAGCCGCAGGAAGTGCCTTCTTCGCTTGGCGCTCTGCGTCCATGTAGTTGAAAATGGGTTTGAAATCGCACTTCTCAAACTTGGTAATCTTGATCTTGTTGCCGCTGTTGTCTTTGGCGTGTCCGGTCTTATCCAGCATGTCCTTGAAGTCGGCGAAGAAGTTCTTCTGGAACGTCGGGTTCTCGACATTGTGTGTGGAATTGAGCATGCTACCGAAAGCATGCGCAATCTCTTCGGCTTCGGGATGCAAGTTGACCGGGGTGCCGTCATACAACATCTTGACGTGACTAGGCAGAGGCTCGTATTCGGGCGGGAAGACAACACCGTTATGCTCGAGAGTGGTCCATTTCTTAGTGCCGTCGCCGGTGTTGGGAGCCTCCCACCATCTGTACTCGTCCTCCTCGTCATCCTCAGCCTCGTCATCCTCCTGTTTAGGCTCTTCTGATTTGGCCTTGCCTTTGCCCTTCTTCGGTGCCGGGCTCGCCGTCTCTTCCTTCTTCACCTTGGAAGCTGCCTTCTTCGGCGGAGCCTTCTTGCTGATGGGGACATCATCTTCATCCGATTCTTCCTTCTTGACCCTCTTCGACGCTGCCTCCTTCTTCACAGGCTTCTTTGCCGGAGCCTTCTTCTTCGCAATCGGTTCATCGTCCTCATCATCGCTGTCGACCTTCTTTGCTTTGCGCCTTACATCGGCTGACCTGCTGGGCCTACGTATCGCTTCGGCTTCTTCCTTTGCCTTCTTCTGCATGCCAGCCTTCTCATGCTGAAGCTTTTGACCGAGAGGCTCGTCGTCGTCGGAGTCTTCGCCAATATCCGCAGCCCTTTGAGCGGGAGGCTTGGAGGCCTTTTTAAGAGGGACATCGTCTTCGTCATCATCCGGGGCGGGCTTCGTCGTTTTGCGCTTCTTTTGCAGAGGCACATCGTCTTCAGACTCGCTGTCCTCCTTGTAGTTCTTACCGTTCTGCATCGAAGCCTTCCTCTTACTACTGGCAGTGCCATTTGTGAATGGCGGCTGAGGGTCGACCTGCATATCATCGACCGGGCCATTGACCATGGTGATGCCGGGATCAGCCTCGCCGTTCTCGTGGTTGCTTGGATTCTGCTTGTCCATGGCAGCGTCTTCGGCCTTCGAGATGGATTCGTTGGACTTGACGGCTGGATGAGAGTGTCAGTGGAAAGAAGAGGTTGATGAAAGTTGATGGAAGTGACAAGAAAGACAATCAAGAGTTGAACCAACGTCTTATAGGACTAATGTGACAATAGGAAGCCGCACGTGCAAACAATGCCTATTGGACGTCTAGATGTGAAGTGAGGTTGCGGCTGAGTGAAGTGCAGAATTTGACCAAGTCCCACTCAGGTGAGGGGGTTGACATAGCCAAATCCGACGCTCCACTCAGCATGCGCCTGGAAGCAATGAGCGCTCTACGTACCCTGCAAAGGCTTATCATCTTCTGAGTCTGACATGGTCGTCCCAATGAACGGCCACGGGCCTCTCACGTGCTCTCGGAGGGAATGCGCAGATGGGGTGTAATGTTGACTGCGGCTCCTCGCGGACTCGACGCGTCCAGCTGGACTGCTGAAGCAGCGGTACGCGCTGGAGATTGGTCGCAAGCGCGCGTAGAGCCTGAGGGGCAGTCGGGATAATCGGGGCAGAATATTGCAGAAGCTGCAGTGCGGACGGTGGCGAATCCAGGCAAATTAGTAGTAGAAGACAAGCATGTCGCAAAGGACGTGGGCAGGGTTGGAGGGAAGGAAAGACAATCGCAATCGAAATGGCCCATCTTCAATAGCGGTGCACGTGATCTGTGTTGTGGCCTGAGGCATGTGCGGGCCAGCCCAGGAGCAAACCTCAGCGGAGCTTGGAGACAGCACCCCAAAGTACGAGACCCATCGCACATCCTCGCCATACCCATCTCCTCTCCTCGAGCAGCCGCCATCATGCTGTCTCGTGCTGCTCGTCCCGCTTTCCGAGCTGGCGCGGCCGTCACGCTGCGGTACGTACGATGCGCAATGCCGCCTCCGCCGATTCTCTTCTGGCAGGCGCAGACAGTGAAGACAGTCAGCTAACATAGCATTCCCGCACCAGCCCAGCAGTCGCCTCCGCACCGGTTGTCCAGCAGAGCTCCAACTATGCCACCCTCCGTGAGATCGAGGGCCGCTTGAAGTCCATCCGCAACATCGAGAAGATCACCAAGACGATGAAGATCGTTGCCTCGACCAAGCTCACCCGCGCCCAGAGGGCCATGAACGAGTCCCGCACCTACGGTCAGACCTCGAACACTGTCTACGATGAGGCGGAGACGAAGGCTATGGAGGGTGAGAACCAGAAGAAGCTGTTGGTTGTCTGCAGCTCCGACAAGGGTCTCTGCGGTGGTATCCACTCCGGTCTCACGCGCGCGGTCCGTCGTCTGATGAACGAGGAGCCGGCCGACTACGACCTGGTGATTCTGGGCGAGAAGTGCAAGGCTCAGCTGAGCAGAGGCAACGCCAAGCAGATCTCCCTCACCTTCACCAACATTGGCAAGGACATCCCCACCTTCGCCGACGCGCAGGCCATTGCCGACCAGATTTCTCTGCTCTCTCAGGACTACGCCGAGACGAAGATCATGTACAACAAGTTCGTCAACGCGCAGGCCTACGAGCCCACCGTCATCCCTGCCTACTCTGAAGAAGCCGTCACCCAATCCCGTGAGTAAAAGTTGCCTCTAAAACCTTACCGCCCGCTTACTGACATCTGCCTTCTAGCCAACTTCTCTTCTTTCGAGGTCGACCAGGAGGTCCTCGCTAACCTCCAGGAATACTCTCTGGCCAACAGCCTTTTCTGGGCGCTGGCTGAGGGTCACGCCTGCGAGCAGTCCGCCCGCCGTAACGCCATGGACAACGCCTCCAAGAACGCCGGTGACATGATTGACAGGTACCAGATTCTGTTCAACCGCACGAGACAGGCTGTCATTACTGGCGAACTGGTCGAGATTATCACTGGTGCTGCCGCATCTGAGGGTTAAAAGGATAGTAGTGAACGCGTTGGCTAAGGCCGCGGTACGCCAGAGGGCGTATGTGTATATAGTAGATATGACGTGCGTCTAGGGTGTACTACTTCTCTTTTGTACTTGAATCACTGGCTCTCCTTACGGTGTCCTATTGATGCGATGATTCAGTGGGTTCTTTTTCGTAAGTTTATCCTCATTTAGTGACAATGGTTTCGAACATACAGCAAAAAGCGCTCTTACATACCTACGTGTTTGACCTTCGCGGAGCTCTATACCCAGGAAGTCGCAACCACGTCGCAACAGCTACACGGCTCTGAGGTCGGTCTGAAATCTCGGACAATGTCGTGATTTCGAAACATCCGCCCATGTTCGACGTGGCGCCTGCTCCTCCCCGATGAAGCATGGTCTCTCCGGGCCGTAGCGCAATTGGCTGGGCGCCCTCGCGCCGCAACTCCGGACAATCCTGGACCTTTGTCATCTTTTGAGGTTGGTCTTGCGCAAAACCTCGAAACATCGTCTTTTCGTGTTGTTGCTTTCTGACATTGCTACGGGAGCATCGAGCTGGTGAGCGAAAGTCGTGCTGATTCCACTGTCTGGTTTCGAAAGTAGGGCTGCGATTCGACACAATAAGCTTCACACACTTGCTCGCGCGACCTGACATTCGACGGTTGCATGGTCGCTCTGCAATGGATGCTCGCCCTGGAGCTTCTTTGATGGGCTTCGATCCGACCACCCAGAGAACCATGGAGCCTTTGCAGTACACGTCGGCCGGGCCTTCGCATGCCGAAAGCGCATCTGGAAGTCCACCGCAAGGCCAGAAGCGTCAAAGAGCTAAGCAAGCTTGTGAACCTTGTCGCCTCCGGAAGCGCCGGTGCGATGGAAATCATCCGTGTAACATGTGTACACAATTCGAGTATAAATGCTACTTTGAGAAGCATCCTCGCAAGCGCTCAAAAATCGTGGAGCAAAATGAGGCGATCCACGATGGGGTGGTGGCGGGGAGGATCAGCCCACCTGACGGCTTGGCTTCGAAGAGTGGCGGAACCGTGTTCGCCAAACCAGAACCTACCGGGGAGGATAGGTCGGGAATGGAGGATGCGACGAAGTTGAGATCCATGGAGGCGAACTCTGGCATTGCGTTCACGAGATTGTTAGGGCTGAGGCTGGATCCTAGCTCAGGGCCGAAATTGTTTACTTTTGGATGGAATTTGGGGAGCAGCACATACACAGTACCCAATTCGCCTCCGATAACGGATATTCTGGCCCAGGATCAAATGCACCATTTAGCGAAATTGTACTGGACGAACGTGCATCCGCTGTACGGCTTTATTGACAGGACTTGGATGCAAGAGCAAATGAACCTTCGATGGGCCCGACCAGATGCCTGCAAGGTGCCAGATCATATCATTGCTGGCATTACGGCGGTAGGCGCCATGTTCGCGAACGGCGCCTTCGATGCCGTTTTACCACGGATCGTTGACGCGCAGAAGGAAGCGTTGGAGAGCACAAGCGCTATGCAGCCACCTACATTATTAGACGTTCAATCCTGGATCCTCCGAGTGATACATCTCCGTATGACGGACCATCCGCATGCGGTTTGGATCGCGTCATCCACCACTATGCATCTGGTAGAGTCCGTCGGCATACATCAGGAGTCGAGTAGTTCCACCCTCCACCCGCCAGCAAACGAACATATGTACGCTCCAGAATTAAGACGACGAACATTCTGGGTCGCAAGAATGCTAAACACCTGGGTCAGCTTTGAATACGGCCGCACACGAGTGGCATTGCGAGGTATCACCAGCGAGCTCCCAGCTTTCGGCGATGACGACGACTTTACGCGTGAGTACATTGACCTTTACAGCCTATCTTGCTGCTTGGATCCCGAACGTACAAACCAAGTAGGGCAATGGGAAGACTTTCTCAAGCAGTTGGAGGCATACGATGTCAAGAATGATGTCATCCAGCTATCAAAGGCGAATTTGACGCTCTGTGGGTATCGGAGACTCCGGCTCGCGAACCCTATCCTGTCCAGTGAAACAATTACCCGTATCATCAACGTCAGCCTGAAGGGTCTAGAGGCTGCGCGGAAAATGGCAGCGAAGGCTAGACCGTGGTGGCATGTTGCCAATGTGCCTTTCCAGGTCATCTGTATCTTTTTAGCTATGGATGTCCGGGAATCGTTGGCCAACATACACATAGCTATGCGAGCCCTGGAGGAGGTAGTGCATCACTTCAACACCGTAGCACTCAAGGAAGCACTTAAAACTGCGCGCTTTCTCGTTCGGCTTTCAAAGAAGCGGAAGGAAGAAGACTCTGGTGTACTCAGTCAAAGCCTCATAAAGGACAACGCAGCCGAAGACCCTCAGCCGGAAAATCTGAAGATGGCGCAGCTGCCCTCCAACGGGGTCGGCGGCCCTTGCAGTACAGTCCCGGCTATGGGCTCAGGAACCAACAATGAGACGCCCATGACGAATTCGAGCGGTGAGGACTGGAATATGGATCAGATCCTGAACAATTCGGATTTCGACTGGAATTACTTCCTCACGGCCGACATGCCGGCGTTCAACTCGTTCGCGCCGGACGGGACAATGTGAGCTAGGTCCTCGTGATAGACTATTTGTATGATAGAACGTGTCTTCTCAGAGCGCCCGTGCAGCGCTGTTTTGTGCTTAAATAACGGATTGCGCGGAGGGTCATGCTCATTTCATTGCAAGGGCGTCCAGTATGGCCTCGCGAGGCTGTCTGGTAATTACGCCTTGTGTTGCTCGTGTGGTAGCGTTCAAATGGTGTTGGCAATCTTTGAGACATCACAGACGAAGCATTAGCATGCGGCGTCCGAATATGATTTGATGCGGTTTAACAACTTTGGGAGGGCGTAGACTCGCTATACTCCCTATTCACCGGGATCAACGTTTCTCCGGCGCTAACGCTCTCCGCTCTGGGGATAGCTGTGGCTGTCAGCGAGCAGTAATGATCAAGCCTGTTGTGCACACCAACTTTGCGCTGGGGTCGGGTAAGATGCCATGGTCAGACTGGCTATGGGCGCGGTCGAAGCCTGGCAATGAGCTGCCCGATCCGTCTGGCCAGACTTCATCTGACTCAGCCAGCCCATTCGCGTTAGGCGCAGCTCAGAATACTGGCACTTCGAATGGATCGGAGCAAACGAAGGGTGGAGCAAATGACTTGCATAACGAAGGTCCCTTAGGCCTCAGCAGCAAGCATGCAAGAGGCTCATGGGAAAGCAATCTGAACAGTACCGACTGGTCTCACTACACTTCGCCGCAGACGATCGTTGCGTCAGTACTGACGACCGCTGCCACTCTGGCCCTTATCCGCCTTTACAAGACCTATCTCCGTCGTATCCCCAATGTCGACTACCTCAAGCCCGGGTTCTTCCGGCATCGCAGTCTATACGGGTACGTGACACGTGTCGGTGATGGTGACAACTTCCACTTGTACCATACGCCTGGCGGTAAGCTCGCGGGGTGGGGTCTGCTCCCCTGGAGGCGTGTGCAGGACATCAAGAAGTTCAAAGGCAAGACGCTCCCGGTTAGGATAGCGGGCGTGGACGCCCCGGAACGAGCACATTGGGGCAATCCAGAGCAGCCGTACGGGAATGAAGCTTTGGAATGGCTGAGGTCAACCTTATTGCATCGCTATGTACGCGTGTACCCGTACAGTCGGGATCAGTACGGCCGCATGGTAGCTTCGGTGCACCTCAGGCGATGGCTTGTCTTCAGGTCAGACGTTGGATACGACATGCTGAAGAAAGGCTGGGCTACGGTGTACGAAGCGAAGACTGGGAGTGAGTTCGGTGGCAAAGAAGAGCAGTATAGAGCAGCCGAAGCAAGAGCGAAGCAAAAGAAAGTTGGGATGTGGCAGGAGCCTGGCATGTTGGGAAAGCTGTTGGGTAAGAAGGAGACCACGGAGAGCCCACGGGAGTATAAGACACGAACAGCCGAACGGGATAAGATTGGAAGAGAGAAAGAAAAGTAGGCTTGGGGCACTGCACACCTCTACACCAGCTGAACCAATGCTCCGAGGGATGCCTTGCAAATGTAGGTGAACTGCTCGAGGACTGATGATCCTGGGCCACCCCTGAGCAGAGTCTATTGACGGCTCCCGAAGCGATCTATTGACAGACGACTCTGCGTCATGATTGCGCACATTAGATCGGTAGCCAGGGCCGTGTTGCCAATAGCCAATTTGGAGTTTTGGCCTCAGTGGCCATGTCTGAGCCACTTTGAGCAAGTGTCAGCTGCACGTGCCTGGATTGGGCGTGCCCCATCCAGCCAGACTGACAGCTGCTTCACAAGTGGCCAGTTCTTTGGATCTAAAATCCGCCCTTGATTGCAAACCATGGATAGACTTGAAGCCAGATGCTGTGTGAGGGCGATGAAGCAGCCAGGTTGCACAAGATAATGCCCCGCAAAGAAAATCGACTTTGACTGAAAGTCAATTGTCTTTGTGCCCACTAATGCCGTGATCGGCTACGTGGATGTATCGCAATTGCCTTGCGTCCCTATCAGAGGCCTCCACCCTCCAGGTCATATAGTGATAGCTATAAACCGGCAGCAAAGCAATTTAACGGGCGCCAGATAGCTTCAAGTTGGTCTGCTCCCCTGAAATCCGGTTAGGCAGGTACATGCAAGCGGAGAACGCTGTCAATATCACTATATGTGCTCGGCTGAACGTGATCATGAGCTGGCTAAACAGGAAGACCCATCTGACAATTGAAAATTTAGATGAGTAGATCGCTTCGAGACGAAATGCCCAATCATGCTGCAGCCACTTCTGCGCTGGGCCGAGACCATGCGCATTTGGCGTCAAGCTTGGCGAGTCTCGCGAGAGCTTAGCCGCGATCCTCCTCTGTGATATTGCTCTACTGGTAGCTTTGACGTGCAGCGTCACGCTGTCGCACACGTTTGTGGTCACGTTCCAATCCTGCCGGGACAAGGTTGACGACGGTCGCAAAGGATGTCTTTGAGTCTGGACAGCCATTGACGCATACTGAAACTCTTTAGGCGAGTGTTTCTTTGATCTAGCAGTGTGGTTGTTCGGGATCTGATTGCCTGAAGTCGTGGACATGATCTGTATAATAATGCAGTGCGTCTCCTTCGCAATGTATCCGACTGGGTTAAGAAGCTATTCCTCGACAGAGCGGCGATAGCAGGTTCATTTGCTCCGCCCTCGAAAGCTTTCGATTGTATCTGAACCTTTTTGCAAGTATTGCTGCCGGCTTTCAAGTCATGTTGGCAAAGAACACCTTCCTCGCGCTTCTCTCTGCCGTCGGTTCGCTTGCTCAAAATGCCGCCTACTCGCAATGTGGCGGGCAAGGGTGGACCGGCTCTAAGACCTGTGTGAGCGGATATACTTGTCAAGCTCAGAGCCAATACTATTCCCAATGCCTTCCCTCTGGCCAAGGTGAGCGTCCAATTGTCGCGCAGACAGCCTCGTCAGCTTACATTATAGTAGGTGTCACTACAAAGCAGACGACCGCCGCCAGCCCAACCTCGACCCAAGGCAGCTCGAATGGCGGCGGCGGAGGCGGCGGCGTGAGCTACAAGGCGTCCTTCACCCAGTACGGCGCGGGAGACACCTTCGGCAGCCCGAATTGCAACACCAACACTGCAGCCTGCTTCTTCTACACCCAACCAGGTTTCTCAGCAGCCGTGTCGCAGAACTTGTACGGGGCTGGGCCGGTACGTCAGCAAGACGACAACCATAGCGAGCGAGATCTACAGCTGATCGTAGAACATCTAGGGCGATGGCAAGGGTCCAGCCTGCGGAACCTGCTGGAGACTTACTATTCAAACCGATAGCTCGGGCAGACGTCTTAACAACGCGGGCAATAGCATCGTAGTCAAGGTCAACAATCTATGTCCGAGGCAGGGTAACCCGCTATGCTCCCAGAACGGCCTCAGTGGCACTAATCAGTACGGTGCTAATGTCAATTTTGATACTTGCATTGATGTGAGTATATTGATGTGTAGAGATGCATCTTCCGATCAGCTGCTGACAGAGTTCGTAGTCTGGTGCCTCTGCAGCACTTTTCCAGAACTCGGGCGTAGGTCTCGGTCTTGGGACAGCTACGCAGGTGGATTGTTCGCAATGGTCTGGGACAGTGCGTTCTTGATCGCATGCCGACCCGAGAAGAAAATCCGTTTGGCAGATAAAAAAAAAAATCTTGGTACATGTGTGGAGATGACCCGTTGCTCGATGCAGTCATGAGTATCGATGAGAAAACTGTTTCGTATTATTGATACGTCCTCCATCATTTCAAACCCAGCTTATTACCAAGACGTCCATTATGACTTATTAGCAGCGCCAGTATCAAAGTCACGAAGGAACCGCCACCGACCCTGCTCCTTCCAGCCCTTTGCTTTCCACGCATTAGCAGACTTAGGATAGAAATCCACAACGTCGAATAGACTCCCATCATGCGCAATCATAGCGAAGATATTCTCCTGCGCATCGTACTCCTCCCACTTATCCCTGCTCTCAATCACTAGCTTCGCATCGTCGTGAAAATGCCCAACAGGATCCATGAAGGGCTCCGTAGCGCTCTTGCGGGGATGGAGAGCCTCGAAGAGTTCTCCGGGGCAGACAGGCCGGTTCTTAGAATACGGCGCTTCTAAGGGATTCGGCAGGATATTTTCCGGGAGGGGTAACCATTTCGTCGGACGGAACTCGCCCCCGTGATGCGCGATGTCGCCCCCTAGGATCATGAACTCCGGCGGGTCGGCCGAGGTGCGCGCGAGTCCGCACATGTGTCCCGTGGCGTGGCCGGGGCTGTCGAGCAAGTAGAAGCTCCCGTCGCCGTAGAGGTCGACGGCGCGGAAAGGTCCCACGTTCAGCCCTTTGCTTTGGCCATCAAAGTCGATTTCCCGCAGGTGACGGCCTTGCCAGGCACTCTCCGAGACGGGGGCTTCGGGGTTGGTAGGGTAGCCCTGAGGGAACTTGGCCTTGAAGCCGGGACCGACGATGAGGTCTGTCGAGCTGGGGAAGGTTGAGGGATCCCCCGTGTGATCCTGTTACGATACGGATTAGCCGCTTAGGATCTAATGTGTTGTGCGGAATGAACGTACGAAGTGATAATGGCTCCAGACAATGCCACCAATCTTGTTCAAGTCCTCACCGTTCTCCTTGAGAATAGTGGCAACGTCTTTGTCCACTTTGATAGTGAAGCCACCCTCTTTCGCGCTTTGGATCAGTCCCGCTGGTGCGTTTTCCCAATCCTTACGTACTCCGAGGTCGAAGACAAGCTGATCGTACTTGTTAGGAGCTTCGGGGTTCTTGTGTTTGATCAAAAAGCTATAGCAGGGCGCTTGAACGTAGTCATAGCCTGGGACCTGAGGCGACATGAATGCCGAGGTCGGAATGTGACCGACATGGCTGGTCGTGTCAATGATGGAGATGTCGACTGTGTGCTGTGATGACGGGATATTGAGCTGGGGTGCTGGCTCTGCGGAAGGCATTTTGTTCAACCCTCTTCTTAATAGTGCAATGGAATCGAAGCACCTTGATGGTTACAGATCTACTATATATCTTCTGCCAACTGTGATCTTTTGCGAGGTCTTACTAATGCAATGGATTACTGTACATAGTAATGGATGTGCTAGTGGCATCATGCTAGCACATGAGCTTGGATTGCCGAAAGCGATGAAAATGACGCAAGTGTGGATCCTTACACTGCACGCTTTAGTTGCTAACATCATTACTTTTCTCCAGACGTGAGCGGCATTTTGAGAATCGCGAGGAAATCGATGCAGCCAAAGAAAGGGACCTCCAATCTCGATCATAGTCTGGAAGCTTCATGTAACATATCAAGGTCGGATAGAATGGAACGCATTGTTTTGGGCGAAAGACACGCTTTGGAACAGTCCTGCTGCAACATTATCTGTCGTTCATTTGAAACATACTATACAAAACTAAGAAAACATCATTGTCCAGATCATGCGAGATTCCCACCTCTGCTAGCGCATGACTCCGAAGCTCCAGCCGGCGTCGAGGTCATCGTACTCGTTACGCTGCAGCATAAATAGTCAGCATCACTCCGCATTGCAGTGTCAATAAGCAGGGAGAACTTACGTGCTAGATCTTGTCCGGGTTACTGTCGTCGTAGCGAAAACTCGCTGAATCGTCACGGTACGCGTAGAGGCGGAAGCAGTTGCTGTGCGTCCTCCACTGCCTTGGCCATCGACCGAGGCAACGCCCGAAGTAATCGTACTCGTCGAGGAGACGGTTTCGGTGACCGTCTGTGTCTGTGTCGAACCCGTCTTCTCTACAGTGGAAGTCGCCACGTCTGAGGCTGTCACGGTGGTGGTTGCCTGGTCAGGAGCACGCTTCCTGAGTCCCCGCGCCAAACGCTCATGCCGCTCGCGTACGAAGGCGCGTTTGAGCTCCTCATCCGGCGACAGACCTTCGAGGATGGCTCTCTTGAACTGCAGCGAGGCTGGCCAGACTTCGTCTCGCTTGCCCAATGAGAAGAGGCCGATCAAGCCCTGTGTGATGTAGTTCGAGACAGTACCGACATCCTGGATAATGTCTCTGGCAACGTCATCCAGCTCGCCGAGTATTGTGGGCACGATCGAGGCCACGTTGTCCCGTACACGGGTTGGGCCCCCTTGAAGAGAGCACGATGCCTCAACGGTTTTAGACACTGTCGAGACCTGCACGGTCTGCACTCGCTGGGTCAAGGTAACTAGGCCGCGAGTGGATGTGACTGTCGATGCCTTGGGCGTGATGGTCGTCCCTGGGGCTACATTCGCTGTCTGAGTGGATGAAGGCACGGTTGTGCGTTCGATTTCTGTAGATGTCACTGTTTGATTTACCACAGGCGTAAAGGTGTTTGTAATCGTGACAGCATCGCTGACGGTGACCGTTTGCTGGGGTCCTACACTCAAGTGGAAGTCTCTCTCCTTCGCGATTGGGTCGCCATCACCGTTGTTGCTGATGACTATGAGCGACCAGTCTCCAGTATACAGCTCGCTCTTCGGCCATTGTGTGCAGTTGACGAGCTGAGGTGTGTTGTCAGGCAACAATGGTGTGTCTGAGCACTGAGTTTGATCTCCGTTCGGATCGACAAAGATGTTGTTCGATGTGTCGTCCTGACAGCCGTCGAACTCTTGTGACGCTGTGAAAAATTCCGAAGAATTGCTGTTCTGGAAGTAGCTCCCGCCGTTGGTGAAATCAATGCCATATGAATTGCATTGTTGTGCATTAGAAACATAGGGTAGCAAAAGCGCCAGCGCCACGCTTGGCAAAAGAAACGAAGACATATTATGAGAGCGAATAACCGGTGATGGGCAAGCAAGAAGATGAAAGTAGGAAAATCAATGTCGAAATAGGTCAGCTATGTACTGGGACTGTGAACTCCCCGGGTACATGGGTGTTCATATCTCACGGAGAACATGATACCCCAGAGCGAGCCAGTGCCGCTCCTGAGGCAGTGCGCGATCTAAAAACATCGATGAAACTGGGAGTTCAACCACTGTGGGTGAGCAAAGAAAAGAGGGTCCAGCCTACCGAGATCTGTAACCTTGGATCGAAGCCTATACTTTGAGATGGCAACACGGGTGACCCATTGGCGTTGCCACCTGTTCAATGCCGATCGAGACATTGTCCAGGGTGGGTTCGCAAGGACTATGCTTGGTAAAGAGGATAGGAACCCGATAGCGAAGTTCAGATAGCAGGTATGCACCGGCCGCCTGCGAAGGTACGACGAGAAGAATGGGTTCGTGGTGCCTTCAGAACCCGGCCGAGCTATCCGTAGGGACGCCTAGAATATCAGACAAACCTCTAAAAATGTCCTCGGCTCCGTTGAAAAGGAACCATTAAGACGGAACCATGAGGCAGCTACCGCAACGATGAGAGCGACGGGCGTGTCTAGATAGCGGGATGGAGACACGACTTGCAACAACCGTTAAGCTCCCTTACTCGAGTCCAAACTCCAAACACTAGCGTTATGTATTCGAGGTCGCAAAATCAGGAGCGATCTCTTCATGGCGGATCTGGTCGTCAGCCGTCGTAGCCGATTCGAAGCCGGAGTATGGAGACGCTCAGTTGAATTTCGTGGCGGCAATTGGCAAAAGGTGAGCGTGGCGGTACAGGAGGGACAGAAGATGTAGAGAGTCGAGAGAGTCCCCTGGAGCGGAGGAAGCACTGTGATGGCGCGGGCTCTGCGGCCCGAAGCGTGATCTACGAGAGGACAGAGGGTTGAGAGTATGGAGGGGCTCAGGCAAGTTCACTACGAACTGGGAAAGTAAGTACCTAGGTAGCCTGGATTTATCAGGTATTCACCAGCCACCGAAGAGGTCGAAGACCTGGGAGACAATCTTCGAATAGTAGTGAAGCAACCATTTGTGCTCCCACCTTGTCTCTTTCATTCTTCCACTCTCAACCCTCTTCTTGCGATCCCAGAAACCCTACCTGGGCCTTAGACGTTGCGAACCCAAGCTGAGGAGGAACACGCGGTAGACTCATCGGGAAGACTACATTTGCATAGGGACACAGTCGTAGCACGGGGACGCACCGGTCTCACAACATTGCACATTGCATAACAGAGTGCGCGTGTGTCAGCTAGGACAGACAGCTCGAAAGCATGGCCGGACCTGGCATGAGCGGCAAACGTCTCCAGAAGGAGTTGGTAAAGGTACGCACCCCCTCCCCCAAGCAATAGCAACACACAAAGCAGAGAGGCATAGACACACAGTCTGATGTGAGGAAACCCTTATTGGGAAGCATCAACAGATCCAAGGCACCCTCCCCCCCGGCATCTCCCTCGTATCCGCCGAGAACCTACGGGAATGGACGATGGACCTAGAAATCTTCGACAACCCCATCTACCCGTCGGGAGAGAAATACCGACTCCGCTTCCTCTTCTCCCCCTCGTACCCGATCGAAGCGCCCGAAGTCACTTTCGTCGCGCTGCAGAACCCCGAACGCAAGATCCCCTTACACCCGCACATCTACACCAACGGCATCATCTGCCTGGACCTGCTGGACGCGCAAGGGTGGAGCCCCGTGCATAACGTCGAGAGCATCTGTATTAGCATCCAGAGTATGCTGGCGGGGAACACGAAGGCGGAGCGGCCGCCGGGGGATGCCGAGTTTGTGCGGTCGAACCGCTCGCGGCCGCGCGATATCAACTTCCTGTATCACGACCCGAGTGTGTAGGCAGATGCGGAGAAAAGAGCGTGTTGTGTGTGCGAATTGTGTGCATGGGGGAAGCGAATATAATGCAAGAAAAATGGGTTGAAAACGAAACACACTTTTCATGGAATCTTCGGCGCGATCGTTTTATCGGAATAGGTGTTTGAAGTGGGCAGTACAGCATACGGGATACCCCTCCGTTTGAATATGGGAGTTATTACGGCATAGCAGGCGCAACACATTCCAGAGCCGATGGGGCCGGCTGTCTTTGAGACGTGCGGGTTTTCGGTCATAATCTCGCGAACTGAGTTATCATTGGAAAGCAACCATTTTTTCTCGTTTCGAACGGTGTGTTCATACACAATACAATAGGACCTGCGATCATCTAATTCGCGAGGAGTGTAGCCAAAACGGACAGCGGTAAAGCTAACCCCCAATCCCGCTATCCCGCACTGCAATCGTACACTGCATAGGTTCTCGCCCAGCTCTTACAAGCCCCCCCACCCCCCTAAGCAGAAGAAACGGGAAGAAAGTCACATCCCAACCACCGTCCCGATCTAACCTCATCGCAAAAGATTAACAAACCAAGTGACCTTCTCAACATCCAGCCCTTCCTTCCTCCCATCCTCCCTTTCCCCATCCGGCTTACTCGCCGCAACCTCGACTTCGATCCTGTTGACCCCTTGCGCGAGACTGCCCTCGTACACATGCGTCCGCTTGCCCGTATCGGAATGGAATTGCGTATCGCGCTGGTTGAGCCGGGTGCCGTTGAGGGTGACGAACATTTTGTATGGACGGCCCATGGACAGTTGTTTGGAGATGGTCGGGGCGATCTGGAGGTAGTAATGGGTCGGTGGCAGAGTGATGGTCGTGCTCTGTTGTGAGAGGGTCGGGTGCGGACCTAGGGACATGGTGAAGCGTTTGGGTAGGTTGAGCTGAGGGTGGGTCGAGACGGTGACGGCGGGAAGTAAGGCCGCTTCGACTGGGTATGGACGAAGAGCGGTCGGAGGGAGGAGGGAAGGTGCGGTGTAGTTGTAGCTGGTGGGTAGTGATGAGGGATTGGGGTACGGACTGCCACTTGGCGGGCGCATGGAGGGTGGCGGCATGGTGCCGTTTGTTTGCGGTGGCTGGACAGCAGGAGCGGCGCTGGCCAATGCTGGAGACTGGCTTGGTACCTTTTCGCTCTTAATCGCTGTCTCTGGCGTTGTGCCGGATTGAGCACTGCTCTGTTGACGAGGTTCAATGGTAGGCACTTGGGAGCTTGAGCGTGCAGAACCGTTTGTCGTTGGTCTTTGACCGTTGGTGCCTGCGCTTGCCACCATTTGCTTTTGTCGCTGGAGGGCCTCGCTGTCCACGCTGACACCTGATGCTGGTGCCTTTGCGGGTGCGGGTGTGGGCGTCGGTGCGGATGCGGATGCTGGTGCTGGCGCAGGTGTAGATGCCGGCGCTGGCGAGTCGCGGTTTTGTGAGAGGTTGAGTGTGACCTTTGGCTTGGGTCCACCAAGCTTGATACGCGGTCCACTCGGCTCATTGACCTTCTCTTTCGCTTCCGTCAGCAAGGACTGGAAGTGATCCTAGAAATAGTCAGCAATCTAGTCGACCCCTTGCATTGCGCTGCATGACCTACTTTGAACTCGTCGGCAAGGTTGTACATATCACTGCCTGTCTCGTTGTAATGCTGTGCGTTGCGCCATATGCAGCTGACCTCCTCCGCGAACTGGTCCCAGGTCTTAAAGTCGGTTACTCCAGTTGGTGGCGCACGACCATGGATACCTTTCGTCAGCTTGAGAACACCCTTTATCGAGACAGGATGCTTGATGACTTGGTAGTAATCTTCAAGCTTGCGGCTCGGCAAATTGGCGAAAGGTGCGAAGATCTCAAGACTGCTGTGGCATTAGCATTGCTACTGTTTCGGCCGTGGTGAAAGAGCGAACGTACTCATCTTCAGTGTAATGCAGCAGATAGTTCAAGATCTTCTGCTGCGCTTCCTGCAGACCCATTCCCTCAAAATTGAGATCTCCGTCTTGGCCTGCGTCTGCCACATCGCCATCGCCGTCTCCAGTGGTTGCGCTCGGAGCCACAGACGCTTTCCGATCAGACGGTGCCTCTGAGTTCTTCAGCACAATCTTCCTTGGCTTCTCGCTGACCTCCCTGGATTGCCTAGCGCTCTCTGCCGCGGTGCCGTTCGCTTGTGTGCTACGGCCCTCGCCGGAACCCTTGGCTTGCGGTATTGGTGTCGCAAACGAAACGTAGTTCGGGTCCTCGCTGTACTGTGGGTTATGCTGCTTCATGAAGTTGTAGACCAGCTTCCGTATGCGCTCGGCGTCCTCAAAGATGAGACTCTTGGGTTCATTGTACTCTTTTGCGTTCTGCACCATGCGCTTAAGGTCGCTCTCCAAGGTTGTCATGGTAGGGTAGGCATTGCGGTCAAGCTTGTCCTCGATGGTGGACAGCGCGATTGGAAGCTTGATCACATTGTAGTAGTCAGGTATCTCATCGCGAGGTGGGAGCTCGAGGAATGCGGTGGCAATGTTGCGGTCGCTGCGGTTTACAGTCAGCTAGTGCAAACCAAACATGTCAAGACCAGGGCGGGATGGACATACGTCTTGTCCTTCGCATCATGCAGCTGGTCGAGCAGTCGACGCCCGCGCTCCTGGACGTTGGTCTTCGCCGCGTTGTTGTTGTTGTTGTTGTTGGCGTTGTTCTTGGGTGCGGATGAGTTCTACATGGCGATGTCACGTGGAATTAGCGATCTGTTGTCTCTGCAAGAACATGTCGCGAGATGTAGGGTGCTGCCCTGGACGCATGCGCGGTCCAAGCGGAGTATGACGACCGAGCTGCTGTAGTGGGCTAGTAGGTGATGCCGCCATGCTGGTCGGTTCAGACTCCAACGCGCATCCGCCTTCCTCTTCTCCAACACAACACACGCACACCGCCCCGACCGTCGGCAATCTCGCAAACACCTGCATCGTCGCCCAGAGCCCACAGTCGTTCCTTGTACCGCAAACGCAAAATTGAAAGAGAAAAAGAATGCGACATACCAGCAGTTTCAACTTCTTGGACGCGTTCCCCTCCGAGGAGGACGGCGTCGCGTTGGCGGATGCTTTGCGCTTTCTGGAGGAGTCCATTGCGCCAAAGCTTCACGACCTTCGCTGCAATTGCTCGGGATTGTGTGCAAATATGCTCGGCAACTTCGGGCAGTCAATAAATTGAGCGACAACCCGATGCGACGCTGCGCGCCTTTGCTGTATGCCACTGCACACGCCTGCGCTGGTTTGGCGGGATGACCGCGGGACTTCTTCGGCCATTTCCGCGTCACGTGACATGCCTTGCTTCATGACCCGCACCGGACTGACATACTGTCTCAAGAACAACAGCGTCACGCGTAGGTTGCATTAAACGATGTTAATCTGATTTTCATGATGTTTCCGTTTGCTACATCTTCATTCACGCTGCTCCTAATATTTGTCACCGACGTTGCAGATCAGGTAGATTGCTCCCTTTCTTCATTCTGTCCGTCGGACGCCCTTATCTTCTCATTGACTCTAAACATTCACTCCAAAATCAAGGCCATCTCTCGCTTACGGATTTGATCAGCCGCTTCCATCGACTTCAGACAGCTGAGGAAGGCGGATCGAGGTCAAGGATGAGACAAAAGCAAAAACACAAGATAAATTGAAGCGTTGCTCATGGCACCTTAGATGACGGTTCATCCCAGAGCTATTTTGGCAATTCGGAAAGCACATCCTACGTGGCAGAGCCATGTGCCTTCTCATATTCCTCCTGACTCACCTTATGCAACCAAGTCGTCTCTACACCCTCTAATCAGCATCAGCCCATTCCCAGACCTCCAGAAGCAGAAAGGTCAAAGCGAAGAAGAAGAAAGAACAGCATCCCACTTACTCCCCAGACTAATCGCCGTATGCGCCATACACGTCGTGTTGGTGCCGCCATGCCAATGCCTCTCGCCGGGCGGGACGTGCACCATATCGCCGACCTGCAGCTTCCGCGGCGCCTGGCCTTCCGAGCAGACGAGCCCTGAGCCCATTGTCACCGTGAGGATCTGTCCGCGCTCGTGGTGGTGCCAGTATGTGCGTGCGCCGGGGGTGAAGCAGACATTGTTGCCCATGCAATCTTCGGCGGTGACTTTTTCACAAATTTCGAAATGACTTTCTCAGTAATTGAATGGGTTTTTGGAATGTCAATGTAGGGGTTTCAGGGGCAAGGGGGGGGGGGGGGGGGGGGGGGGGGGGGTTGGGCTAACAGATTGGATCCATATGGACCGTTCCCGAGAAGGTCTCAGTGGGCTGCTTAGAAGCCGTATCGGGCTTGTGCGAAGCGCGGATGAGCTGCATGGTTGTGTAGTGTGTCTTGGGACGAGTGATGTGCCAATATGCGAAAACGAAAGAGTTCTGTAGGCATTAGCATCACGCAAAAAAAAGAAAGAAAGAGGTTATATTGTTGTGTTATCTCCTCTAGAGCTCTGTAGCCTTCATGACGTACCAGCCGTACCTGACCTTACCCTTTAGGTTGCTGAGCTTCTCCGCAGCGCAAGCAAGCAATTCGGTAAATGTCGCACCGACGGTTGACAAGACGTTGTCCCAAGGATCCCCAAAGAAAGAAAGAGAATAAAAAAAAAAAGAAATCAGGACATCATCGGTAGCGCAAGTCATGTCCCAAATAGTCGCAGCTTATTATGCTCAATCGCGAGTCCCTTCTACCCTTTACCGCCGGATCATATCAAAATCAGAAACCCAACTCTACAGCAGCTGCTCAGGCATGAAAAGAAAGAGGCAAAACCACATACACCTCCATTATCGAACCAGGTTGCGAGTAAGCACCTAGCGTGTCAAACACTTCGCTCCGAATCAGCTCGTACGGGAGACAAATAGATGTCTAGAGTCTATGAAGTATGTCAATTGTAGGCAATGCCTGGAGAGCTCTCGATACACTGATCAACGGGAGTGATGGAATTAAAATATGGAGGAGGTATGAGGGGGTGGCGGACCGAAAGAAGACCGGTCAAGGAAATATAGGGAATCGGCGGTTAGTTGTCTTTTTCTTCTTTCTTTTTTTTCTTCTTTTTTTGTATTCCTATTCCTTTTAATGTACACAGAGAGAGGAAAGGGAAGGGAAAAAAAAAGAAAAAGAAAACAAAAAGCCATGCTTTTAAAAAAACGCATGATACGTTTGCCCTCCCGCCATCATCTCCAATGTATACCTAGGTAATGTTCGTCGTAAGGTTAAAAAAAAAAAAGGAAAGCTTTAAAAGATGTTTTTTCTTGTCAATGGTGTTAAAAAAAAAAGGAAGGAACGCCCGTGAAAATGCAAGTTTGGCTCGGCAAATCTTGGAATAGGTGCCGTCGCAGACTGAGTGAGGTGGGGGGGTGGTGATGTGGTGGTGGAAAGTAGCCAGGCCAACCGACTCATGACTTCTTTCCCCTTGCCGTCACCCTGCGCAAGCAAAGGGTCCGGAATGTAGGCTTGGTGGCAGTCAAAGTCGCATTCCCCTCTTTTGCCACTTTTCCTGGCCTCCTGCCGAAACTCATTTTCCCTCTTCCGTGCGCTTTCGCGCTGTCGCTCGCGTGTACAGTATGGATTTCTCTTACTCGGAGGTAGTGTTATGACGCCTGGCCTTGGGTGCGCTTAATGCTGGCTTGGCGGCTGGTAGTTGATAGGTCGCCTAGGTTGGCCGTTAGCAAAGGTTTTGAGGCAGGAAGCAACAGATACCGTGGTGATGACACATACTTGAAGAGCAGAATGTGCGGCTCCGGCTCATGTACCTCATAGTGTTCCCACCCCAGGCTCTGCAATAGACGTCAGCTTCTAACCTCGCATCATCATCATCACGTCCCGCGGTGCCTACCTGGGTGATGCCGAGCCCTCTCCACTCTTCCTCCCAGAGTAGCTTGAGCGTGCCTCTCGATCCATCAAAGTACTCCTTCGGTATCTTCTTCAGCATTTGCTTCGGCAGCTGCACGTGGCGGTATTCGAAGTTGTCATCGTTGTACCTGCGTTTGCAGAGCCCCGGGTCAGCCAACAGCCCCACGATCACATAATGACAGACGCCATCGACTTACCGCGACGAGTAGTGTATCGAATCGACGAACTCATCAAGCTGATCTCTCTCCGCATCGCTAAGCAAACGCGGCTTCTTGTTGCGGCGGGTGTAATCAATGTCCATGGCCGCCATGCTGTCGGACCGCCGTTGCAGCAGTGTGTCTGCCTAACCAACCGGGATATCGGAAGTGGATGGGCGGTATGATGTACGATGGACCAGGCCCCGGGCGCAAGGGTAGGAATGGGGATGTAGATGCTGATGATGGCACCGGCTCGTTCCGTTCAAGGCGGTTTCTGTCTTGTGCACGTCTTTCTCGCTCCTTCCCGTTCTTTCGACGGCCGTGGACGGATGGTGGTGCTATCGCGGATAACAGTAGAGGTAGGTGCCTTCCAGAAAAGAATTGTACGCTGGGTTGGAGGGGTAACTGCGAGGCTTATGCGACGTGCCTGCAGTAGATGCGAACTAGTTTCAGCACAGCGCGCGGCGGGGCGGTGAGTTCGGTGGGTGGCTTGTCGCGTGGGGAGCGCGTGTAAAACCCCAGTGGTTCGTTATTGTTTCCCGGACGCAATAATAACAAGAGCGGAGGATGATGATAGTGGCGATGGTTGGCGGAAAAGGTTCAAAACGGTTCTGACAGCCCGGCCAACCGTGACGTCGATCTTTGGACTAGAGAGGTAAACAAACGAAAGTGAGGAGCAACAATTTGGGAGGTGCTCGTGCTCTGTGCAGAACTAGTGCCGCTTTGGTCGCGTTCCGGCCCGACTGCCGACGGAACTACTGTCGCAATACTCCACCGACAAGTAGGACAGATGGAGAAAGAAAGCGCATGGGTGCAGACGTGTCGCATGACGGCGATATCAACCACATGATTCTGACGGGCATCAACAATCCGCACTAGAAGCTATAGGCTTGCCGGAGATACGAAGCAACCTCAACCTGTAGCGACAAGAATGGCTAACGAAGGAGATGGGAGGCGGTTGCTTTTAAAAGGATTCAATCACGAGTCTATCTAACAGACTAAATCACATACGAAATAGCATCCCTCCTGGGAAAAGAAGAAAAATTGGAAAGCCAAGATCGTCCCAACAGCCCAAAATTGACAAGCAGCCAAAAAATCTGCTGGGGAAAAATCTCATCAACGCCATCTGTCCCCACCGGTGAGGGTCATCCATTTGCCCCCTCTCCCCTTCGCCTCTTCCCAATAGGGCGTGTTCTCATAAAAAATCTGCTTTTTCCTGCGCAAAATAAGGAGCGGACGGCAGATCCTCAAGATCGTCCACTCTGGGATATCGTAACCTCGTAGATAGATCTGCCAGAGATGTTTGTAGTAACAATAAATAAAAAAAAAGAGAGAAAAGTGGTCAGTCGTGGATGCGACAAGTTATGTGCACGAAGACAATATTCAAGCACAGCAACGCCCCGAGCCTCAGTTGATCTGCAATCCTTTGGTTTCCGGACCAGCAAGGATTCGATTGCTCGTTTCTAGGATGTGGCCATAGCTTAGATCCAGCCAGCGCGGCCGTCGGCCGACTCATCCTCGAAGGTCGAGTAGATCATGCTCTGGATCTCGGACAGATAGTCAGAGGCAGCGTAGTAAGCGAGGTCATGCTTCTTCATCGATGCGAAGTCTGCTTCGGTCTCAGCGTCGCGGACGACGTGGCCAAACTCCTCGGCGACTTCGTCCAATTGAGCCAGCTCACGACCGAAAGGACCCTCCTTTGGTGCTTCGACGAAGCTTTCTTGAGTCGGACTGCGCCTATGCTCGCGCGCAGTCGGTGGCGGAGAGAACATCCGCTGTACGGAGCGCTTCCGGTGAAGGGTCTCGTGGGCCTTCTTTGAGTGCGATGGCTCGCGCTGTGGGATAGAAGGCGTCTCGAGCGATGGCCTGGCAGAGTGGCTAGGAGACTGGCTGGGCGATCTGGCGTGTGTGTCGACCGCAGGCTTGAAGTAGCAGCTCAGGTGGTTTGGCTCAGGCTCGGTACGCATGGGCGACTCGTCGACGGAAGAAGCGTCGGTGATCGTATCGTTCGAGTGAACGCTGGCGTTGCCCCTGCTGCTACCGTCGCTGTCCTCAGCAGAGCTCGACACGACTGAAGATCCGGAAGAGAAGCTGCGGTTCTCGATAGGAGACGCTCCAGCGATATGCTCGGCGTTGTTCAACTGGACGTTGCTCGTCGAGAGCAGAACCTTGGGCGCCGAAATCTGAGATCGGTTGACTGGCCTGCCACCGCGCTGCGTGGCGGCTCGGCCAATGTACATCGGCGAGGTGATGTGCATCTCAGGCTTCTGTTGGCGCCTGGTTGTGAAAGCGCGAGCAAGAGACATTTTGGATAGGGAGGACGTCGACGATGACGTTGAATAAGAAGCGTGGTATGCTGGAGACCAAGTAAGGCTTTGCGCAAGACTGTCGCGTAAGATGCGCTGTCCTTCTGACCCGGTGCTTGTATGCGAAGTTGTCTCAGGTGACCTTGGCAAGTGATGTCTCAGGAAAACTGGCGATTCCAAGCAAACTTCTTTTTCGATTCAATTGTTGTCTCCTCAGGGTGAGAAAAGGATGTAGGCGGACGCTGTCCTGCGTAATGATGGTGTCGTGGTGCAAGTCACACAAGGAATGTAAGGTCGCAGCGGCTGTCGTAGCGCTGGTGTAAAGACTGTCGATCTGGGCGGATATAGCTGTTGCGGTAGATAGTGAGTGGAAGAGCCGCGGTCGCCTCAGGCGCGTCGCGGTGTAGTGCTGGGGGAAAGAAAAGAGTGACTAGGAGGGATGGATGGGTGTGCTCTGTAAGAGAAAGAGCGTGGGCGCTTGCGGTCTGAGACAGAAACCAGACGAGATGTGCAAAGGCGCGGAGAGCGGGCGTGTGAAAGGGCTCGCAGGCCGTTGAGCCGGCGGTTTGGCGAGGGCGGTCTGGAACAGCTAGCGCTGCCGGGCCGGCCTGATCATGCTCTTCCTGCCAATCGTGGACAAGCGACCACGCGATGAAACGCAACTCTGTCCCAAGTAGACGGCGCGGGGGCGGAGCTGATTGGTTGGTCGGGGAGCAGCCATGCAGGGAGGACACGGATCACCTGGCGTTTTGCTGGCGCGTACCAGTTCGCGTAGAGTGCCATACTTCTCACCCTCCCAGAGCAAGCAGGTGTGTCCATCGATTTGCTTTGCCTCTAGGCTGCCTCGGAGGTACTATGAGAAATCATGTCGGCACTGCAATTGTCATCCGGGACTATGGCAATTGGAATTGGAAGAGAGGCTTGTCACGCTGGTCTCGCCCTAGACTCGCCAGGTCGGCACGGCCAGTAAAAAACGATGTCCGCCAGCGTACCGACATCGTCTCTACGACAACCCACCTCTAACTCATACAGCCAAGAGCGCCATCAGAATCACTTAATATACTCAGATACATGAAGCTGTTGTCATTCCGCAATATAGTGGCATATTGCATCAAAGCATGAAAGCTAATTCCGTCGTCATTGTTCGATCAATCGGTCAACAGTGACGCCTGCCATAACAAGTCTCCTTCTCCTGCTAGACTCCGCCGAACACGCCGTCTCCTCTTCAAGTCACCTTGTGGCTTCGCATCTTCGTCCGAAATGGTAGTGGCGTCGCCGGTACTCCCGCCAAGTGGCTGCTGTCCGGACAAGGTCGGCGATGGTGAAGATGATAAAACACCGAATTCTTTCTTGACAGCACTCGCGATTGCTTGCGACAAGGACTCGCTCTTCGATTGTGTGTTACTCGTGGCGGCTTTTGATTTAAAACCCTCAAGCTTCTGCGGTCCGGACAGTCTATTTGTCATGAGCAAGAGCCATCTCAAGACATTCAAGGTCCTTGGGAATCTCGCAACTTACGGTGCGTTTATTACGCCTACCATACCAGCCTGACAAGCCTGCTCGTCATCGGCCGCGCCGTAGAACCACACAGGCTCATTGTCCAGAATCGGTATTGCAAATACGTGCTCCTGCGTAGCTTGGTCTCAGCCCACCCCGTCCTCTCTGGGGCAGTTACAGGTTAGAGGCCTTTTTAACTTACGCTCATGCCCTCAGTCACCGATATACTCCCGCTGTCAAACCTCCCATCCGGATGGCAAGGGTTGTCGTAAGTACTACTAGCAACCGAGAAGTTCCCTGAAGAGAAGTGAAATCGGACTTCTGATCCGACGGGTGCATCGATACTGTTCGGTTCGAATGCGAGGTCGTTCTTGCCTACTGAGATCACGTGTAGCAGTTCGCAGAGACCGGCTGGCAAGGCGCTCAGGATAGTGAGGAGCTGTAAGAGGTTGTGCATGGCTGCCGTCAGATGTTTCGGAGCTGTGCGTTGTGCGATATATCCAGCTTGCAAGGTTGAACAGCTAGAGTATGCCGTCAACCTGAGTCGTGTTTGCCGGTCTTCCCTCCTGTCCAGGTTGTTTTTCGAACCCTCACGCGTTGAATTAGTCGACCTCGAATACGCGGATGTGAAGTTTTATAAGTCTTGCACCACGACCGCAGTTCCTAATGTTTTGGAATGCAAAATGGTGATATACATAGGAATGCGTAAGCTGCGAAAACGCACGTGCGCCGACAAACCTGCGGAAGGAAGGACGACGCGTTCGAAACACCTAATACGTGCTTGCCCGACGTTCTGACGGCAACCACACCCCTTTAGGGCTCCAATTTTTGACTTTCAAGACGTTTCACTTACTGGACAGGTTCTATTTTGTCGTCTTCAAGTTCTTTTCAAAAAGGTGTAATAGGAAGATGGGGTATCACGGGTATCATATACAGCTTTCAAAATAGAGAAAAAATTCCATCAGGGACAAATAGTCCTCGACGATTATAGATAACTCAGACCGCCTCCGCCCAGGATCTCCAGATCACTTCGCAGATTCCATGTATCAGCGCCCGCTCGCCCTAATACCTCCGCTCTGCGGACGGCGCCGAGTTCACTGATACGCTGCACCAGTGATCCGTCGACGATGCCTCTCGCACCGAACCCCTCGCTCTCGACGGCTCGGTATGCACGCGGGTTCAGTCCTGCCGCGTGCTCTAAGATGGAGGACAGGTGAGCCTGCAATGCAGACAGTCGGCGGTACGTAGCTTCGTCGACAGGCGTGATAAGGCCAACTGCTCCACTTTGGAATGTCGTAAGAACGTGTTGCAGACTAGGCGCCTGTGCCTCGGGGGTAGTGTCTTCTGCATGGCCGTTGGTGAGCGGCTGCTCTGCGAAGGGAGCCAACGTACTCGGCAATAATGACATGCCGCTAGCGAAATGCCCTAAGTGGAATGTACTCCTGTGGAGGAGTCTCTGTCCACCCATGCTCTTTGGGTTCTCCGGGTCATACTGCATCACGTGCAGATCCATCTCCGCGTCTACAATGACGATGAATAGCTGGCCATCGAAAGGCAGGAAGTCGGCAGCGATGACTTCCATATGCGTTCTCGTCTTGGCGAGATGCGAGAGGCGATAGGGCTCTTCAACAAAGCCACCGAACCATAGGCCTTTCCACGCATCACCGGCGAGCCACAGGCCAGATCTACCGAGGGATTTGAGCTCAGTAAATTGACAGAGACCATCCATGAATGCCACAGGCAGGCAGCTTCCGTCTTCCTTCAGACCACGGATCATGATCTTCAGGCCCTGAGCCGTCCCTATGAGACCGCCCGGGAAAGGCTCTAAAGCGGTAACGTGCCCCTTGGTGTCTTCGCGGGCAGCCACCTCCAATTTGATACCACTTTCCGGCAGGTCAGGGTCAGGCACGACATCAATGATGTCAAAGACCGTTACGGCGCCCTTAGCAGGCATGTCTTCTCCGCGTTGAGTTGCCGTTCCCACGACGACCATCGGTTTCTGCACGTGCGTGTGTTCGGAGACCTCCAGCTGCATGACCTTGAGGGAGGTGATGAGTTCCGTGTATGGCATCGGGAAGGACTGTATGACTTGTCGAGACTTGGCGGAAAGGAGATGCAGGGTGTACTGAGGTATTTGGGGTCGTAACGCAGCTCCTATCGTGTCATCAGTGCTATTTCCTGGCAGTAGACAAGAGGAGGAAATGTTTAGATTGAATGTATCCTTTTATGATAAAGCACACATCCGCATAAATTACTTGCAGGGAGGCTAAATCAAAAGGAGAAGGTGCTTTTGCTCTTGCATCAACTATAGACGTCCCTCCACGGAGAAAATTAGAAGCAGACGTATATGCTCGTGGTGCGAATCTTGCGGTGTGACAAGGAAGGAAACAAGAAGACTTACCGTCTGTTTCGACGTGCCCTTCTTGGTCGACTAGGTAGAAGTCGGCCAAACGGCACGTGGCTACGACGTACACGCCTCTACCGCCATGGTACGCCAAGTGACGAACTTCCTCGGCAGGCTCACCGAGGGCAAGCTTTTGGACATGCCACCCGCTCCCGAATGCTGCGCCACTGGGCAAATTGTATTCAACGAGGAATCCATCACCTTCTACAAGTGCAAATCCATCGCGAAGTCCGGTCCGGTTCATGCTGGTGAACGAGTTCACAGCGGACGACCGAAGCCCCAGTACTTTTGGCAGGCTAGTGGATTCCTTGACCAAGAGGCTTGGTGAGCTTCCCGGCACATATACGCAATGTCGGCCTCCAATCTCTGCGGCTTTCAAAAGAGCCGGACGTGCATCGGCGGCCTCCGTGTCGAGATTCTCGTCATATTTCGGCACATACGTGTTCGGCACCTTTCTCCATCGCAATCCTTCGAGGCCGGAGTCACTGGCGGCGCTGTTGTCACCAGTATACCAGAAGGGCTCATACATCGCCAAGTCATCCAGCGAGGTGCGAGCAATGAGGTAGGGCCGTTTGACATCCTTCGTGCCCAAATCCGTCACAAGCAGTTCCGTAAGTGTCTCTTTTCCTCCTCGACGCTGTGCCATGTTTGGCCAAAGCACGGGTGGCAGGAAAGGCAGGGTAGGCGTAGCATAGACCAATTCAAGAGCTGGCAGAGCTAACACCGACAGCCCACCCTCCTCGCTAAGTAGAAAGGCGCAACATTGGCCGCCAGTCAGGTCCCCTGCGTACAAGCATCCGCTGAGCCACTTGGAGGCCTTTGACGCCTCCGAGTCGTCCAACGGCTCAACATCACCACTCTTTTCGATCTTGAGCACCTGCAAACTACTGTCATCTCGAAGTACAAGAACGTAGGGATCAGAAAATGACACCGCGACGACCTGCAGTTCTGCATCGGTTTCTTCATCGACCATAGGAATGATCTGGCTAAGACCAAGCTCAGGGTCATATGTGCGAAGTTCAGTGCGTCGGCCTTGCACTAGCCGTGTGCCATTGCCGAGAGTGCCAATCGCAATTGTTTCACCTTCGGATTCGAATTCGGTCTCTCTTCGCTCGGTGTAGAGATTGTCTGAGCCTTCTTCGCTCTCGTCCATGGCAGACGGCTCGTTTACATTATAGACCTTGGTCTCGCTTCCGTCAAACATGAAGAGAAGATTGTCTCGCGCCTCAGTTGCAGATGCAGCGACTTCCTTGGATCTCACGCATGCGGTAAACGAGGCCTTGACGTCGCTAAAGTGGGTGCTTCTGAGTCGCTGAGGAACAATTTCTCGACTCAAGAACGCTACGCGGCTGGCCTTTCCCCGTCCCACTCCGGCCAGCAGCTCAAGCTTATCGTTGGCTGGAAATGGCTTCCTACCATAGCATGTCTTGTTGATGGGTGCAAGTGACTGGAGCTCGTCTTGGATGTGGAAGTGGTAGCTGGCAGCATCATTACCAGTGCTCTGGCTTGTGACAGATGCAGTCCGCTTGACGGCCTCATTCGTTGGCGCATATAGGTCGTCATCATCCATGTCTTCCGCATCCTCCACGTCCTCAACAGCGTTCTCTGCTCCTACCATCTGTGCGTGTGATCGTTTCTTACTTAAGCCTGACGTGTCCTTGGTCCAGCCGAGTAGTGCAGAATCGCCATCTTCGCTGCCAATGAAAACGCTACGACTTGACATGACAGCGACAGAAGATGGTGCAGAAGCATTCTGATATCCTCCTCGCTCATGAGTCACTCGAACGACTGTCATGCCGGCAATATTTCTGCCAACAAGCTTGAAAGTCAGGATGGCAAGGTTGCCATTGCCCTGTACTAGAAGCATGTCACCTGTAGTGGAGTCAATGACTTCCAGCTCACAGCCCTCGAGCTTCATATCCAAATCGGACTGGTCTGCCATGTTGAGATTACTTGCCTGGCGAGCGTATTCGTTGACAGCAACGGCGCTCGTCTTGCCGCTCTGATCGATGTGCACGATCTCATTTGTGCCAACGAGCAAGACGCCACCAACAGGCAGTGCCAATGGAATAACGCGCCATAGATCAGTGGGCAACTTGGACACCGATATCAGATTCGTGGAGGCACGCTGCTCTAGATCCAATGTGAATACCGTGTAGGTTAGGCAATCCCTTCGCTCCTCGAGCAGAGCGCAGGATGGCTCTTGTGAAGAAGAGAGAATGCCAAATGTGGGTTCGCGGTACTCATGCAGAAACGCCAAGTCCACGGGATGCGTTAGGGCTGGGTCCAGCATGGTGAGAGGCAGCACAAAAGATGGCTTGTAGGGCGTTGGCTTAGTCTCCTCTTCAGCTTCAGCATTCGTAGTGGTCCTTCTCAGCGCTGAGCCTTGTGGCTCTGCCATGTCGGTGTCTAGACCATTTTCCACCTCCTCAGCCACCTCGTCACCAGCCTGCCTGAATGGCAGAATTGCCAAATGCCGCTGCCCGAATTTCAGTGCGGCACATCTCGAGCTCGGGTCGACGGTCAGAATGCTCTCACTTTCCGCGATTGTAGGCCCAAATGGCTGCGTGATGATGTTTTCGCCCTCGTAATAATGTATTGATATGGTGTTGATGCGGTAGTTCTCGGGATCCCACTCAATCAGACTGAGCTTCGCATCTTTGAAGGCGACCAGGAGAGCTGATCCAGCCGTGCGACTAGTGCCAATCTTGACAGGTTGCAGGGCGGTCACCGTACCGGCAAGAGAATACTCGCCCACCAACGCGAGCTTGGAAGAGCCATCGTTTCCTCCGTCTGCCGTAGTCCGGATCACATGCTTGGCGGCAAAGATCTGGAGCAGTGATGTCTTTGCAACGACCAGATTGTTTGCGTGAGGTCCAAGGAAGGGCAGGGAGACGGCGTGCGTGACGGCACTTGGAGGGATGAGTTCGGTGTAGCACTGCATCTTCAACGGCGTCGTCGCTTCATCTCATCCTTCGAGGAGATCGTGCCGACGACCTTGAGCAGGTCAATAGGCGCACGTAAACCTTTTCTACTCGACAATACGCGAGCTTGGAGAGGCCGGGGAGCTGCTGGTGAAGAGACGCGTGAAAGCTTGCAGCTCCATGCGATCAGCGGTTCCAGCCGGACGGGCCGCAAACAAGATTCAATGCCTCAACTGGCCTGATGGAAGGACGTGAAGGTGAAGGTTGCAAATTGATGCTATTTCACGCACCAGTGGCGCTTATTTCATGGATTCTCAATCAAGTCAAGGGCCAACTCCACCGACGGGGTCATCAAATAGCACGAATCCGCACGCTGACTATCACGGAAAAAGAGTAAAGCGCACTGTAAAGTAACCTTAATGCACTACAGCAGGTAATAATAGGCAACGTCATTCAGCGTTGGAGCTTCAGTGTAGCTACATCCCGGCCTCGGCTCTGGTATTTTGTAGCTTTCAGGTTTCGCTGTGATGGAACATCTTAAGTCTTCGCAAACATTCATGACGAAGCGGCTGTACTGCCTCAGTGCGAACTCGTAAACGATTACTGTCGAGATACCCCAGGCGAAATTGGCGTCGATCAAGCCTGATTGATGACTGAAAAGTGACGACCCCACCCTAATCAGTACCCTAGGTAGGCAGCTGTAACACGCGCGCGAACCTCCCGCACCTTGCCACGAACACGCCCACAGACACATACAATACGGGTCTGAGTGCGACCGGGGAACACCAGCCATCATCAGTATGGCGCTCATCGAGACGTCTCTGATCTGGGTGGCGTACGCCGTCTGCCTGGGCCTGCTCGTCTTCACAGCCGGCATCTTCGTCTTCCTCTACCAGAAGCCGTCCGAACGCACACCGTCCGTGACCATCGTCTGCTTCATCACCGTCCTCGCACTACTCGCGACCGTTCTGCTTATGCCCGTTGACATCGCGCTCACTTCCAGCACCGTGAACCGCAAATTGGGGAGGAAGATGGACTGGGCAACACCGGATGCGACGGACAGCATCATCTACCAATTGAAGGTCGTGTACTATACGCTATACTCCCTGGACGCTATCCTCTGCTTGCTCGTAGTGCCTTTCACATATTTCTGGTACGAAGAACACGATGAGGTGGCCAGCGAAGAAGGAACACAGACGGTGGGGCAGAAGATCTGGGGTGCCTTCAAGTACACGCTTGGGTTTGTGGTGTTAGTCGTCGGTCTGTTCCTGGTGGGGTTCTTTGTACCCGTGGCGAAGAAGGCGAGAGATGAACATAGAGATCTGGACTACTTCAAAGATCTGCTGACCGAGAACCGTATGTCTGCTCATGGCCCGAAACAGCGTCAATCGATTCAATACTGACATGGCTGCAGACGGCGAACGCGCTCTCACCTTCTCCATTGGAGTGTTAATCACGGCTGGCACAGTTCTATACTGTCTCTATACTGCACCCGGCCTTGCCTTGCTTCCCTTGACTCTCATCAAATCAGCACCCAAAGTGTCTGCACCGCAGCTCCATGCAAGTGCTTCTAGCGAGCTGGCTCAGAACCGAGAGCGCCAACGTCAGCTGGAGAGACGCAATGAAGGCCGTGAAGGAGGCCTCGACTCACGCGACAGACGCGAGCTGGAGCAATTGGTCCGCGAGGAGCGAACTCTTGTCCGTCGCGAGCGCCTGGCAAGCGAAAGGGAAGGAGAAGGCCACAACGTTTTCTACCGCGCCTACCTCACCCTCTGCGCCATCTTCCGTCCTCTGAAGTTGATCTTCGGCCTTCTCCTGCTCGTCATTAGCCTGGTGGTCTTCGCAAGCATGCTCATTACCTGCATCGACAAGCTCAAGAACTCCGTCTGCGGCCGCCACTGCGGATACTTGCTCGGCCACACCCAGATCTTCAACCCCATCAACTGGCTCTTCACCTTCACCTCTCGCGTCTTCCCAATCGACTACATCCTCTTCCTCCTGCTCACCTTGCTCTTCTTCACTAGCTCAGTAGTAGGCATCGCCTCCATCGGCATCCGCTTCTTATGGGTAACGCTATTCAAAATCCGATCTGGCAAGACCTCGCCCAACGCCTTGCTGATGGCGACGGTGATGCTTACGCTCATGACGTTGGCGTTGAACTACGCCTTGGCCATGATCGTGGCGCCGCAATACGCCACCTTTGGCCCGCAAACCTTCTGCGACAGACCTTCTGGCCGGCCGGACGCGCAGCCCGATTGCAGCAACCACCATAAAGCAGTCCGGCCCTGTTCGGAAAGGTCTGACAACCCGCTTGCGAATCTCGTATGCACGCCTAGCGTGGCGAGTACCTTCCTAAACCGGATCACAGTCAACTTCCCTTTCCTCGGCGTCGTCGATTTCTGGGCCCAGTTCGCTTTCCTGGCGATCTTTGTGCTGGTGTTTGTGGTCATGCTGTTCCGTGTGCCGAAGATGGACGAGCAGCAGATGGATGAGGATCTGCGCGAGGAGGAAGAAGAAGGCTTGTTGGCTTCGACTGGTAGGCGGTTTGGTGCGACGTGGCAGGATATCACGGGCAAAGCGAAGGGTGTCAAGCGGTCGGACTATGGGACTGTGAGTGGAGAAGGTGCTGGAGCTGGTGCGGGCGAATCAGCCGGATCCAGAGCAGGTTGATGGGACAGTGGCCATTAATGCCATGCTCCGATTGCAATTCTAGTGTTTTGAGTCGACAGCTTGATGGGTGGAATATCTTGCACTGATTATCAAGCGATACCCGTCTCCTCTTAAGTTCAGTAGTTTTACGTTATTGTACATAGTTACGGGAAGAATTTTGAAATCGAGTACGTGATCGCGTAAAGCTTGCTTGCTCTCAATTTTTGACTTGGCTAAGCTAATATAATCTCAAGCCAGGCGCCTGGCAATGGTCGCCGGCTGTGTTCCACCAACGCCATGCGCAGTAAATGCTCAGCGGAATCTTGTCCATTTCTTCTCCGCGACCGGCTTCGTCTTTGGAGACTACGCTTAAGCGACCAGGGTGCTGGCGGTGGCGGACTCGTACTTCCAGGTTGGCGGAAGGGCACCGACCTTCTTGTAGTAGCGAGACAGGCGGTGGATACGGGACTCGATCAGAATCATGCGGAACTTGCTGTCCTTGTCCTTGCGGTTGCGCTCAAGGTGCTTGCGGACGGCGACGGCCTGTAAGGTGAGCTTTGTTAGGATACTGTTCGTCCATCTTTTGAAATTTGATAGGGCAAAATTGAGATAGCTTGCCTTCTTGATCAGCATGTAAAGGTCCTCGGGGATCTCCGGTGCGAGGCCTATTAAATCACTCTGTCAGTCTGTGACCGATGCAGAGGCATATGTTGCAGAGCAAAGCTCTGGAAGTTTGTGGTCCAATTTCTCTTGCCAGCCAGGTAGGCTGCATTCTTCCACTCTTCTCTTTTCGAGGCTCACACGGGGTGTACCATACCATTGCCCTTGAGGATACGGAGGATCTTGTTACCTGCACATCCATTGTGTTAGCATTCCGCATCTCTTGTCTTCCCCATTCCCAAGGCTGTATCCCAATCTTTCTTACCGGTCACGATCTTGACCTGGGCAACACCGTGGCTGTCCCTCAGGACAACACCGATCTGAGACGGGGTGACACCCTTCCTGGCCAGCTTGCAGATCTGGTCGACGACCTGGTCGGGGGTGGTCTTCAACCACGCCGGCGGGGTGCGCGAGTATGGGATGGCCGAGTCGGAGATACCCTTGCCCTTGCTGTGCAAACGACCCATTTTGACGGCGGTGTTGGTCCTGTTGACGGTGGTGGGTTAGAAGGATGCGGTGGTCGGCGACGTCGTCGTTGCTGGCTAACAGAATCGTCTTCTCGAGCCCTCCACTTTGCGCGAGAATTTGGCGTGGGTCTTGGCGATTTCGGGTGTTTAGCGGAATTCATCCGACGCTAGGATGAGCTCCAGAAATCTCGTCTCACGACTTCCGCCTTTCTTTCCCAGTGCGATCCTTCATTTCAGGTTTTTTCCAATGCCGAACCATCGCGGAGGAGATGTTTGCAGATTCCATCGAAGGCAGCAGTGTTCCTCGAGAAGATCTATCATCTTACTAAGAGGTCACATGCTGCCAGAATCTTACAAGGTACGTACCGCCTACCATCTGCATCCTCTTCCCACCAGCAAATTCACATTCTGCAATGATGACAACCAACATACAATTTATACAATATTTCTGGTACCTCTTATGTCAGAGACGCTTGCGTCTCAATGATCTATATGGACTTCTGAAACGCTCCACAGCACTTCACTTGACATCGCATCATGGTCTAGCACGGCTGCTAACTTTGATCCATAGGTCACACCGACTCCTTCTCGAAGTAGGCCCAAGTGTGTTTCCCTTGCTAGAGAGACAAGCCTGGGAGTTGCTCTCACTACACCCGTGACATATAAATATATAAGATTGAGTTCCGCCTCCAATTTCTCCATGTCGTTCATACTAGTCCTCTTTACATTTCTCATGTCGCTCAGCATGGTGCGCTTATTGAAGGGCTCATTCCATTTTGGTGTAGACCTTAAACATACGCTACAGTGCACCCTCGCTCGACTTCCATCGATGCTGCGTACGCTCCTCTGCCAGTGCGAAAGGACTCCTGTGATCTAAGAAGCGCCTGCGGCAGCACCAAGCTCACCTTTTCGGCTTGCGACTCTGTTCGAAGGCATCAAGGGAGAGGAAAACAGATCAGCAGGATCTCCATGCTTCATGTTGAGCCATTGAAAGAGGCTCAAGTTCTCAATGCTGGTGTGCCTTGAACTGGTCCGCAACCCTGTCGAGCAGAAATGTGGGAGAAGATGAAAGAAATTTCCGACTACTTTGACAGCTCTTGCCGATACTCGTATGCTGCCTGAACCCTCCAAACGGGCACGTACAAGTACGTGGAAAACGCGCGAGGCGAATGATACAAAGGGTACGAGTGAGAACTTGAATTGAAAAGGTTCTATTCAATCCGCGCATCATATGTTAATCCTCTTCTGGCCCATGGCTCCTTCGACTTAATGATCAGGAAGATTTTCTTCCCGCCCATTCACGAATGCTGGATTTGATTCTGCCGAGTGATGGGTAGTCACTTTAATAAAAGCCGTCAAGACACCAAGTGGTTGAAGAGATAGGCGAATGAATACACAGTAGTAGCTAAAAACCTGGGATGCCACGGAAAGCCCTGATGGCCTTTCCCCACTGCACCCATGCCACTAGCGTACGCACGGTCCTTCGCTTAAAGTTTACCTATTGTCAGTCAATTTTCATTCATTCGCAACCTGCACCACTAAAACACCAGGCGTGTTTGCCTGTCGCCACCCATTCATATCCTCACGCATTCTCGCACTGCCTTCCATGACCGTATACATTGTCCCGGCAATATGGTCTCAGTCGCAACGCCCCGCGGCGCGATGCCGCCACCACCTACACCGTTGCCGAAGCGCCCTACCCTTGGCTTGAAGCGAGATAGCTCGTACCTCGACACTGACGACGAATCTTCCCTCTCCACTACCACGAAGAAGCTCAAGGTGGCGTTTGACCCGAACGTAGATGTGCGTATCGTAGACGACTGGACCGAGAAGAGTTTCGATCTGGTCAAGGAAGAGGTCAGGCTGGGCGTGGAGAGGCATTTAGCAGCCGGAGACCAGAGAGATGATTCGCAATACATCAAGCTATTGCAAACCCTCAGCCAGGATGCTGGCTCTGGTGATGCGCCGAGCGGCAAGCTGCTGAAGAAATACATACTGGCTATTGATGCCAAGGTCAGCTCGCTTGGAGAATGTGGAAAGCTTGCTGCCGCAGTGCTGGATCTGTCCTGGGTTGGCCGAGACGAGGTATTTGCTGGGCTTTACATTCGCTTCCTCACCAGTCTGGCGACTGCACACTCGAAATTCATACCCTCCATCATGCAGAGCTTGGTCGCGCATTTCGCACGGCTGCCTGCATCGTCAGGCCGCTTAGCTGGAGAGAACCCAGTAGACAGAGCCACGATGTTCACGAGGGTGCACATGGCCGTCAGAATATTGCTGCGACAAGTTCCGTCCGCTTCCGCCGCTCTGGCCAGGGCTATGAAAGGCGAATTCCCGAATGACCTGGCTACAACACGCTCATACGTGCAGTATCAGAAGCATTTGTTACGATGTGCAGAGTATGCCCCAGAGTTGAAGGCTGAAATACTGTCAATCATCACCCAGCGCTTGGTCAGTATTGATGTGCAGATCCAGCTGGACATTGAAGACTTAGAGGAAGAGGCCGAGGAAAGGTTACTTCAGCAGCAAACCGGGCACAAAGGTCAGCCGGCCGAAGCCGAAGACTCAGATGACAGCGATATCGATTCCGTATCTGAGTCCGAGGAGACAGTCACCGAGGACGAGCAGCGTCTGCGGGAGGTCAGGTTGAAGGTCGCAAAGATGGATGGCACGCTGGACATGCTCTTTGAGTACTACACGCCACTCATTCAGAATGGACCGCGCGCTGTGCTCAATGATGCCTATCAACAACTACTCTCACACTTCGCCACCTTCATCCTTCCAAACCGGACGCGACATGCGCAATTCCTCGTGTTCCACTTCTCTCAGACGCTACCGCAACACACCACGCTCTTCGCTCAGCAGTGTCTCTCTATTGCCTTCCAGCCGTCCGCATCCACATCCATACGCCTACACGCTTGCGCCTACCTGGCATCATTCGTCGCACGTGGAGCTCACCTCTCCTCTGCGTCTGTGCGAGACGTCTTCGCCATCCTGTGTGAACACCTCGAGGGTTTTCGCCGTCGGTACGAGCCTTCAAGTCGAGGTCCAGACAAGCGCACGTACTGTCTGTATTATGCTGTCGCCCAAGCTATCCTCTACATCTTTTGCTTCCGATGGAGAGATCTAGTCGTCGGGTCAGCGTCTCCGGAACCCGGCGATGAAGATCTCAGCGAAGATGACTTGCTGGCTGAAGGCCGAGACCTTGCGTGGTTGCCTGGTGTTAAGGAAGCCCTCCAGAAGAACATTCACAGCAGACTAAACCCGCTTAAGGTGTGCTCGCCAGCCATCGTCGGTGAATTCGCCAAGATTGCCCACCATATTCGCTTCCTGTATATCTTCTCCATCTTAGAGACGAACAAGCGCGTCAGGCTGGGCAATGGTTACACATACTACACCACTGGTGGCATGATGGATATGGGACGGCGAGAGACTGCTATGGATCGCAAGGTGGGCGAAGCGCACTTGCAGCTTGAAGCGTATTTCCCCTTCGACCCTTATCACCTGCCGAAGAGCAAGCGCTGGGTCGACGGCGATTATAATGAATGGAAGCAGCCGGCAGGTATGAAGCAGGATGATGACGATGATAGTGATGATGACGAGGAAGATGATAGTGAGGACGAGTCGCTGCCTGAAGAGCTCGATCAGTTGCCGGTTGGCGACACCGAGTCTGTGAGCAGCTGAGCGATTCCAGTCAAATGATCAGGCCAGGCCTGCAATGGTGTTGATTTGGGTGGCCGTTCCTTTTTTTCTTCCTTTTTTTCTTTTTGAGATGGGATTTAGCGTGGCGCTTTGGGAGGAAAGAGTCATGAATTTTGGTTGCAACTTATGGAAGGCGTTTCGTCCTTGGGCAAATGGCGTTGCGTGGTTATCTAAACGAGGGGTATACCTGGGAAGCTTGATGATGCTTTTGAAGCGAAGATATTACTGCAGCACAAGATATTGCTTTCTAAGAATACAAATTGATCCATCTTTCAAACTAGAATGGCTTTACTTGCTTTCGTCGTGACATCGTAGTGTATGATTTCCAACATATTGAATTCTTGCCTTCAGATCCCCAATGGGTTTCCTGCACTCCCACCTCCAGCGTTCCTTGTCCCCGCCTGCGCCTGCTTCCCACCCGGCAGGGCCCCTTGGCCCTGACCTACGCCTGCCAACCCCAAGGGATTGCCGGCAGTGCTCACACGCGGTCCGCCGACGCCTACTTGGTCTTTGATGTTGTTGCCATAGCCCGCTACCCCTTGGCCCCAGTATCTGGTGGTATTCGTGATACTGTTCCCGATGCCTTCTCCGACTTTATTCACGCCGTTGCCGACGTTGTAGAAGTAGGATGAAGCATAGTTGCCTACGTTCGCGACTTGCTGCTGCACAGCGCGGTTGATCCAGTTGGGCGAGGCGGCTGCTGATGCTGCGGAGGAGACGGTCGAGGCGGCTTTGGAGGGGGCGGTGGCTAGGGATGAAGATGCCTTGGAGGCTGTTGAGGGCGCTGAAGAAGCCTGGGACGGTTTTTGGGGCGCTGCTGCTTTGCCAACGGTCGTTGGTGGCTTCTTGGCTACAGCGTTGGGTTGTTTGGTAGGCGCAGGCGAGGAAGGTTTCGCTGGCGCCTTCGTTGGAGCTTTGTTAGTTGGTGGTTTGGCACTGGGAGCTTTGGCTGGTGCCTTCACCGGGGGCGCTTTGGTCTGTGTTTTCGACATGGTGTTTTTGGTCGATGATTTATTGTTTAGTTTGTAAAATAAGGCTCGATACCTATTGTACTAGTTCAGTGGCTCGAGAAACCGGTTTGAAGCCCCAGCTTCAGAGGTGGCTCCAGTGGCTTTCACACCAACGTCATGCCATGCAGGGTCACTTAGCGTGCTTCTGGCGCCACGCTAGAATGTCGCTAGCGACAAAGATCCAAGCGTTCTCGACCACGCTGCAGCAGGAGCATATCGCAACCTCACTTCACGCGTTTCGGGCAATTGTCCATCCACTCTTTGATATTCTTATATCCATCTCCCTCCTCCTCCTGTTGATCGTCATGTCCAGCACATCTCGACCTTGATGGTTTCTGTATCGAGTCGCTTTGCACGCGGAAGGGAGGTGGCATGGGAAGGAGGCGGCTAGGGGTGCAGGAAAATCATCTTTTTAAGCGGACGTGCAAGGAAAGTCAACATTCGGCTGAGAGGTCACGGCTACTCGATCCCTTTACGCATCAGGTAAGTGCTCATCTATCCAGTCTTACCACCCCTCCTTGGCTTCGCCCCGACTCTGCTTTCTTCAACGAGCACTTCAACACACCCCTCTCCACCACGACAAATCTCCCCGTGCGGGGCTTCAGGCCACTTCAACATGGCCAGCACATCTTTACAAGGGCATACGAGGCAGTCCAAAAAGCCTGGCAAAAAAGCGCGCAAAAAGCTAGCACGCGGCCCAGTGAATCGCCCCAAGCTCGAAGACGTCCTTGAAAAACCCGAAACATCCAAACTTACAAAGTTCTGGGACTTTTTAGGCATCCGTGACCTTGAAAGCGCAAGTGTTTCGACACCTACGAGTCGTGGTCTATCAATCAGCGACCCGCTCACCATCTTTCCTGGCCCTAAGCTTGGTTCCTTCCACCCTGATCTACCGAGCGTAGCTAAATACGCAGCAAACATGGATTCGTCACTCTTAGCGCCTGGACCTTTCGAAGGGCCAAACAAGCAGAGGCAGATACAGGACGCGAAGGACATGTACCAGACCGTCGCACGTAATGCCGAGCGCTCTAACTCCGCTGTCCCGCCTTACGACTTCATTGAGCTCATCGGCAAAGGCGGTTACGGGCGGGTGTATAAGTGCAAAGAGAGGTCCACTGGAAAGCTAATGGCCGTTAAGATCATCAACATAGATGACGCTGACTTTCAGGAACATTACCTCGACAAAGACAACACCATCAACAGCTTCCGCAAGGAGGTCGGCATTCTGCAGCAGCTCAAAGACAGCAAAGCGAGAAACATCAACATGATCCATGACGCCTTCGACCTTCACAACCAGCTCTGGATCGTTAGCGATTACTGCACAGGAGGCAGTCTTCGTACTTTAATGAGAGCAAATCCTCCACCACGCCGTGGATTCGAGGAGCACTTCCTCATTCCTATAGCGCGTGAGCTGGCCACCGCCATCAAAAGCGTACATGATATTGGCGTGATACACAGAGACATAAAGTGCGCTAACGTATATGTCAACGAGGAGGGTGACATTCAACTTGGAGATTTTGGCATTGTTGGCGTGGTGGATGACGGATCCTCCAAGCGAAGGACCATTGTCGGCACGCCCCATTATCTTCCGAGGGAGATGCACATCACCAGTTCCCACTTGACCGACGAGGCTTACGGCACTGAGGTAGACATATGGTCTTATGGCATCACCATGTTCGAGGCAGCGACTGGATTGCCACCGTATGCGAATGTTCCGCAGAATCAATTCCACACTGTTGTGGACAATCCACCTCGCCTCGAGGGCGACGACTACTCCGACGGACTGAAGGATTTTATTGCTTTCTGTTTGGACAGCGACCCGAGGGCGCGACCGTCAGCGGCTGAGGTGCTCACCCACCCCTACATTGCAAATTCCGCCAAGAAGTACCCGACCAGTATTCTCGTGAAACTCATCGAGCGCTATGCAGCATGGGAGTACAAAGGCGGGCAGCGTCAGTCCCTATGGGCCCCTGGCGGCGCGATGGGCCCAGTCAATGATGCTGAGGAGGATGAGGATCTGGCTGGTGATGATGCAAATGAATGGAATTTCAGCACATCCGACAACTTCAACGAAGCTTTCGGGAGGCGATACAGTCAGATGATGATAGGTTCTCAAGACTTTGCTGAGGGACATTTCGATGCACCTGCTGGAGCTGGTCTGCCGCCTATACAAACACGAAACCTAACGCCCCTTGAGCGTTTCAGGCAGCAGAACGAGGAAATGAGCGCCAACCGCGGCGAGCGCTCACTGGACAGGCTTTTCAAGCCTGGAACAGCACCCTATGAGCTACATACACCAATTGACGACCTGGAACCGCTGTCCGATCTACCACTGCGTAGCATGAGCGGTCCTGCCCCGACGCGTGAGAGCGTCATCGATCTCGACAGCGCCAATACACTCGACGCCAGCGTGCCGACATTCAACTTTGATTTTGGCGATGTTCCTACGATGAAAGCAAGGACTTCGCGGCATATTCCAAGCGAGGAAGAAGAGGAGCAGGAACCTGAATTTGACTACGGCCCAAACAACAAAGACGAAAGACGTGCAACGATGGACTGGAAATTTCCATCTGCTGATAAGAAGCGTGCGACCATGGAATGGACTTTTGACTCTGCCGGTACAGCTGAGCCTGAGTCGCCGGAAGCCAATATGAACCTGCCGCCGCAAGGTTCAGAAGGGCTGCCTCCAGGCTTTCGTCCACAACTCAAGCACACTGCTACCGAGCCACTGGGCAACTTCAAAGATTACATACATCCGCACAAGCCTACCATGCCGACGGCAGCTTCGCCTGTCAGACAGTCTGTCGCATCTATGATCGACCTCGACATGGGAATGGCGGAGCCAGCATTGGCAGACCCGGCTGAGATCGTCAGACCTTCCACGGCCACTTCAGCCACAGGTTCAACTGCTTCGTACGAGACCTCCGGCAATCCATTTGACATGGAAGAGAGCAAGGAGCAAAATGACTTAGATCGCAACCGCTTCTCTTACCACAAACAGTGGCGTTCTGACGGTGGCCCGCCTAAGCGACTCAGCCACAAGACAATGCAAATGCATTCGCGAGGAAGTAGTCTTACCGGTACTGCTGATATGGACGCCGAGCCCATACTGGGACAACCAGCACCAGCCGGGGACCTTTCTAGATTTGACTACAACCGGGATTTGGCCGATATGATGCACGAGCGCACTTCCATGTTTGCTGGCTTGCCACACTATAACACGGACCACTGGCCGGACTTCGGCGCCCCTCCAAGCCTGGATGAGAGCCCCAAGTACCCGTCTACGTATGTCCCTAGGGTTGCCGATCCAGATTACTCGCTCAACAAAGGTCTTCGAGGCAATGGCTTGTCTTCACCGAAGCGCGAAATTGACTTCGTCAATCCTGTCGCACCACACCCTGATTCTCTGCTTGAAGATGCTGATTCTGAGCTCGTCCTGTCAGAGTTCGATCGCTTACTAGATGACTTCGGACAAAATCTTAAAGCGACGAGTAAGGCATTGCGGCAGCATCAAGGGATCGATAGCAAAGACAGCAAGGGAGGCAGCTCAGGGGGTGAGAGTGGATTTGAGAGTAGTGCCGTAACTACTGGGGACGAGGATGGATTCTGAAGGCCGACGCATTGCCAAGAACTAGGCGCTTATAACGGCACTTTGCTCATCACATGATGAGGCATCGACCTCAACTGGCTAGAAGCCAAGACTTAGGAAGGGGGAGGAGATTCATCCGGCGTTGGTTTTTGTTGGCAGAGACTATGAAGTTTAAGAAGATACCCGAACGAACGAGGCTCACCATGTGCATTGCGAAGCGTAAGGAGAGTAGCATTCTTAACCCTGTAGCTTATTACATCTCGCATTCGGTCTAATTGAGTGTAACTTCTATGACTGACGCCGAACCTGCGCTGAAAGAGCGGCATACGCTGCACATTCGAGCGCGAAGCCGAAGCATCTCGCATACCAACCCTGCGACCAGTGACTCAATTCCATGCAATGCGGCGCTCCTAGGATTAGGCCGCCTTCGACTCGTGGACTGTTCGTGAAGGCTGCCATAGTCTGCTGCGCATTCTCCGTAGACGGTTCGAAGAAACAGTCCTGTCCAGGCAAAGCATACATGATGGGGACTCGGACCCGATGTGCCCAATCCCGTCTCCAACTATGAACCCAGTACTCGTACAGACTGGTCATCTCAGGCAACGGTATCGGCGCGTTCAACCGCTCGCTCTGTTCCAGGATCCGAGGATCCACCGTCCCGGGTCGGAACATCATGCTATCTTTGCCCTGGACTGGATAGCGGAAGTGGTAAGCTCCGACGTTGGGCTCCGGGAAAGGAGTGTCGATGCCGCTTTGGGCTTGATCTGCCAGGCCGGAGAAGATGAGGCCGCCGAGGGGGTAGGATGGTTTGTCTTCTTGCGAGTAGAGTGCTGCCGCGACGATCCCCGCCATGCTTCCTAGGCTGTGGCAGAGGATTATTAGGCAGGAGCAGCCGTTGGAGATGCCGTATTGGGTCCAGAGTGTTGGGAAGATGTATTCGTGCATACGTTTGCCTTCTTCGATGGGGAAGCTTGATCCCTCCTGCACTGGCAGGATGGATGATGTGCCGCCATAATCCGGACGGTCGAGGGAGACGAACGGAATTCTGTATGTGTCACTTGGTATCTTAGCCGTATGTTGGGAGTCTGCGTCAAAGTAGTGACATTCGTAGCTGCCACCGTGGAAGGCGACGATCAGAGGTCGGCTCCTTGGGCTTGTGGCTGGGGACGAAGTGGGTATGTTTTGAATTCCAGTTACAGCGATACCACCAGGCAGAGTTAGATTGAGAGGCTCCATCTTGAACGAGTTGATGTTGTGCTAGGGATTACAGGATACCAATGCAGCCTGGAGTCTTATATCAGCTCGGCTTTAAGGATATCACCGTACGGAGGCACCTGCAGGCTGGGTCTGTTTGTGATATCTCCTTGGTGGACCCTGCCCAAGAATGCACTCTTTCCATTGATGATGCCCCTTTCCTCCTTGTTCTCCTCGCATTCGCATTGATATCAGCGGCCTACATAGTACCATATCACCTGGGTTGCTCAGCCCGAACTTCTTTGTCTTACATCAGCTCGCAGACATTTAATCAAATCAGTTTAGACGGTAGTACCTCAGTGTGGCAAGACTGCTCTCACTCGTGGAGGTGGAGAAGTAGCCCGGCGAGGCAAATAGAGATACGAGGTTGTGCTCCCGAAAATGTAGTCAAGGTATTCGCGTCCGTCGCGATACTCCGGCGACCCACCGGAGCTGTAATTGCCTATTGCAGTACTCAGAGACTTGAGATCAGCTCGATTTAGCGGAGGCGAGATTGACGAGTTCCACTTTGTCTGCTCGAAATGGCTAGTCTCCGACATATCCCCGGAGGATCCCATCACTTTGACACAGGCGAGTCGGGGAAGCTGGGCAAGTGTGACACCATCCTCCCTGTCAGCCTAGTCGTGCTGATCATCTTTTTCTCTCATTTTCTGTGTATGTTCTCCAGAATGCAGAGCTCCAATGGCTGCTCTGAAACCTCTGGTGGCAGTGTGCGCGGATGCCTGGCGAGGACGGGGCAAGGAAGCGGAAGGCCACTGATGCGGGAGAAAGAGAGGAGGGGAAGCTTGGAGGGCAGGAGAATGAGCCATGGCAGATACCGGGGCCCGTGAACAGAACGTGGGTCGAGTATGACCCTTTTAAGCCCAAGAGATCCGAAAAGGGAGGCGCTCAGAAGACCGTAAGAAGACATGCTGCCGCTGCAAGCGCAGCAGCCAGGAAGCAGACCATTGCGGCCCGGAAGGAGGCTGCAATGCATGGCGGCAATGCCGGCGAACAGGGGCAAATTGACAGCTATCCTGCTACGTCAAAAGTTCCTCAGGGAGAGGTACAACTCGTCAGGCGTACGAGAAACAAGCCAGTCCGACGGAAAAGGATGGAGTCTGCCTCAGATCTTCTGACCAGCTTGAGTTCCGAGTCGACCGCCTACGCAGAAAGTCCCGGTCTTGGTGCTGTCCAACTTCTCGATTTCATGCGCGCCTTCCAAGACGGGAAACACTGGTACGCAGGACCGCTCCAAGGGACCGCGCTGGCACAGAAAGCCATTCGAACGCTTTTGTGGGACGCTTATGCAAGCCACCCGACTCTGTTCCAGGCTGCCCTTTTCATCTCTGGAACGCATAGCAATTCCTGTGGTCTTCCAGCGGCCGCTGTACACCATATGGGCTCAGGCATGCTAGTGCTGAGAGGCGCCTCCCTCGACTCAATACAGGCCGCCGTGTTCGCGAGTGATGCTACTGATGCAAGCTCGACACCAATAGCTATCGCTCTCCTTGCGGGCTGGGAACGGCGTTACGGGGATCCAGAATCGTATGCAGTACATATGAATGCGTGGCGCAGTCTTTCCCTGCCCGCTAAAGCGCTTGAGGAGAACAATGTCTCGACACTGACTGAGGTTACGCTTGAGATCTTCCGAGGCGCCTTGGACGAGCGATCTTTTGTCAGTCCGTCCGAAATCAAGGTGGCCTCTACCGCGTCAGCTTCATGCTCCTCGCAGCGACGGCTACCGCCTGGCTTCAAGGTTTTCAACGTCGCCCGACCTGAGGTTCGGAGCTTACTTATGTTGATAGCAATTGTCAACGCGTTCAAACCAAACGACCTCTCCATGATGCCCGCGCGAAGGAAGTTAGGGCTGGAGATATTAGCATGGAGCCCAACGCACACCATCAGCGCTGGCCCGGTCCCATGGGCAGAAGAGAGTTATGACCAGCTAGAGCTAAATGCGCTGTACCATGCACGAGCGGCGCTGATCTCCATTAATGGGACTATCTATCGGAAGACATTGGACACTTTGAAGATAGCCATGATGTTCCAAATCCAAACGGCTCTCGACGTCCACTGCGTCTCCTGCCAGCATCTCAACACAGATGCCCTATTAGGTACGAAATTCGAGGAGTTGGCTTTCTGGTCCCGCTTCACCCTCTGTGCCATCTCGCGCGATCCGGATCGAGATGGGTATATCAAGCGCTTGCTCCACGCGCTCAGACTAGAAAGCTGGGAGAAAGTCAAGGGGGTACTGGAGAAACACATGGAGTTAAGGCCGTTGTTTGAGGACAAGTGTCGGGCTTTCTACGATTTGCTCATGGCATTACCGCAACATGAGCCGAGTTGGCCGGGAAGAGTGCAGGTTATATCTTGATGTTTCGATCCAGTCGGCAGTACGTTGGTATGATACAGAGTCCTTTTTGTTAGGTACAACAGATCGACGAGCGCCCTTTGTTCGAATTCTGGCGGCGAGATGAGCGTCGAAGTACTTAAAGATGCCTTGAATGCATTATACGGCCGTCACAATTTTTGAGGATTCGCTGCGCAATCCTATCCATTTCGTAGCTGTGTCGATTTGCTCTCTGCTACACAGGTATTGTTTCTCCTGCCTTCACCCTCCCCGCAGAGTTGCTAGCGCTAAAAGCCTCGAGCGGGGATTAAAGCTGCTGCAGCTCCGGCAATTGATGCCGAGATTCACTTTGTACTGCAGCAAGCGGCAGGATCAATGTCACGCTGCATGCAGCAGAAGTTGAAGCAGTGGGCCGGCATCTCTCCTCACCGGTCCCGTTGCTTGCTCAGGAGCTACTTAACGCAGTTTTGTCAATTCCGGCTGACCAGGTGTGATCTATTACCTCTAACGCTCTAAGCAATTACAGAAGATCCCGCCACTGCCGGGGTTACTAGAGCCCTGTTCTGCATATAATAGTAGATGGAAATGACTAGCAACTCTAACCAGGGTGTGGACCAACATCGTGTATTCCTCTTTTGCCATCCGCGGACTGCATCTAACCTCCTACTCCGCGTCCTATCTCAACAGTCGGAATGGCAGTTCTCAGCATATCATACCATGGCAGCTTTCCTTTATGCTCGAGAGCAATGCCTGGAAAGCAGATCTTTCGAGGATGTTCCACAGGGCGTCCAACACGAGCACGCGGCACATCTAGATAAAGCTCATGTCAGGCTACAAGAAGCTATATACGAAAGCGCGCAAGACGTATGTGGCCCAGATTCGTATCCTAGTAGTCCAAAGTGTAGAGTCCATTCCTGGCTGACTGTTAAAAGAATAAGCACATGCTTCTAAAAGAACATGCCATGATGACCATGCCACTCTCGACCGCCTTTGCTATGGTTGATGGTCAGCGAACCGCGGCTGGTTCGTCTTCAACCGCGATTCAAGACAAAGGCTCCCATTTCCGCACCAACCCAACCATCTTCACGGATACCCAAATGCTTTCCTGGCAGCCGCTCTTTCTGATTCGGCACCCTCTTGCCGTTTACTCTAGCTGGTACCGTGCCGAAGGCCGCCTGGCTCCAGATCTTGACACAGCAATATCACGAATGTACACGACGCTGCGTTTCCAGCGGTAAATTCTGGACTGGTATCTGACGCAGAAGCAGCAGGAAACAAGGAAAGAAGGAGCTGTAGTTCCTACCCCAATCGTCCTGGATGCTGACGATATCATTCTGAGTAGACCGGATGATCCTGATAGCCCTCTTCACAAACTAGCGCGAAGTCTGCATATGGATCCCTCACGGCTACTGTTCACTTGGCCGGCTGAGGAAGCTGCTCGTACGGCTGGTGCAGGTCTTGATCCGGAAATGCAGGAGGATGAGCGAGTGGAACGTTTTCTCAGCACGATCCGGAAGTCTACAGGACTCGATAGTTCAAAAGTGGCGCGGGCATGGGATCTTGAGGCTTGCGCTAACCAGTGGGCTATGGAGTTTGGAAACAAAAAGGCTGAAAAGCTGCTCAGAAGGGCAGAGGAATCCCAGGAGAACTGGGATTATTTGTGCCAATTCTGCATTCGATGAGATAGCAGTCGGGATGGCACGGCCACCGGGAAAGTGGCTTGTGTCTTTTCATGCTGATGACTACCTTGAGTTGAGCATTTTCTGTTGGCAGCATACGCCGTGTCTGCAAAGCATGGTCTCGAGAGACTTGCAGCCTTTCTTTTACCTCCATTCACCTTGCTTGATTGAAAGACATGCATTTTCGAACCGTGAGAACTAAATGTAGCTAGACGGTCATTCCTGACCTCCAAAAATCTCTGAACAGATGGTCAGAGCAGTGTGTTTTGAAGGGCTTTTAGCTGGCTTCCCCAGCAGCCCGCGAAGCTGAGAGCATGCTGAACGCCTTGGATAGCAGGGGCTTGTACCCTGAGCCTACCTGACGTGTCAAGCAAGAGTCAACAAGGTTTTACTCCCTATGAGGCTTTTGGACACTCTCATGCAAACAGCTGTTGGGTACTTTGCGCATCCATTCGGAGACAATCGCTGTCAGAAATGAACATGTGACGTGAGACTAAGAGTGACTCCTCAAGGCGGCGGGTGAAGGGTTGCAAGGGGGGTAGACTGTCTTTTACTCATGTCGGTCCCGTCTGTCACAACTTTTGCCGAGCTAAGATAAATACCTTGAGCTTCTTTCAAGCCGGAGCAAGCCCACCTCCACCCTTACGAGAATACTGTTCCGCCCTATGACCCCTCTCCTGACCAGGTCCATTACCATGCCCTTCCCGCCAGCACGTCTGGCAATAGATATCGCCATCGCAGCCCAGACACCTGACCTCGCCATCTTCGTTGCAGATGCAGCACCAGCTTTCGATGTCTTCGTCGGTGTACTTTGGCAGGTTCGACTTGGCTTTCGAACCGCTCAAGTTGGCAGTGACCTTGGGTTTTAGTCTAGCGGAGGGAGGGGCGCTGGGAGTGGAGGGGAGATCTAGCCCGAGGTTTGAGAAGCGGGCTTCGAGCTCGCTGTCTTCGTAGGACGGCGGTTTGGAGGCGGCGCCTGATGTGGGTAGATTTGATGGCGTTGAAGGTAGATCATGCCCTGACGCACTTTCTCGATCTTCGGCTGGGCTCCCGTCGCTTTCTTTACCCTCTTCCGGGCCGTACTTTCTCTCTACATCCAGCTCTGATAAGACTCTCTGGACGTAATCGTCTGCTTCTTCCTCGTCTTGCTGAGCTTCAGTCTTACGCGATGGAGCGTTTCCATCGTCTGGTGACTCATCAGCTGTCGTGTTTTGCCATTCGTCTTCACTCTGCTGCCTCCCTTGAGGAGATCCGGGCTCATGCTGGGGTGGCAAGGCCTCCTTGGCCTCGCGGAGGAGTGCAGCGATATGCTTTGGATCATCCGGGTCTGCTTGCCATTGGTCGTCGGAGCCTATTTCAGCAATCAAGTCATCAAGTGATTGCTCGGGGTTTTCCGCCGATTGCCAATCACGGATAGGATCCGCTTCGGTGGCGACCTCATCTCTAACTCGTGCGGTAAGTGCATCATCAGTCTCCAATTTGGCTGTCCCAGGCGTCGGAGATGACGTTTGACCACCGGCACGTAACGCTTTAAGTCGGTCTGATAGACGATCCTCTATAGACTCCGATTTGTTGACGCCGACATCGATAGAAGCCTTAGGTTCCGACGCGAGAGTCACTGAGGAGGGCTTGAGCGCGTTTAGTCGAGCTAGAAGCTCGTCGTCTGATCCTGGCATGGCTGAAGTCCAGATGAGTGATTGTATGAGCAACAGGATACTTGTAGCGGCAGCGGTAAAAGATCACTTTGTAGCCCACGGGATATTTGAAGATGGCGTCTAGACAATAAATAAGTTGATCCATCTATCCCATACCTGAGGTCTCGTAAACGTCTTGGTAAGGTTACATAAGCAAAGAAGTCCTAGGATCATCTCTCCTCGACAGATACATGGTATGCTACTTTACACCTTTACAATAGTCTACCTGGGTATCTACCTCAGTCTTTCGTCACGTTAACCGGGTAAACCAGATGTTTGAAGAAGTGTGTCTTGTCATTACCTTCACGGGCACTCGGTTCACCCGTTATAACAAGAAGGCCCTTCAAAAATCGGCACTTCTGACTGACCCATCTGCATGCGAATGAGAGGTGGAACGCAATTCGAAAGATCTGGTAAATTTGGTTTCGAAAGGTACAAAGATAATGTATCTACAGGGTATCTCTAAGAAAACTCAAGTAATGAAAAGGGCGATCAAATTATTTACTCCCCAAATCCTGCTCCTTGACGAACTGGCTATACATGCCCTTCTTGTGCAGCAGTTCCGAGTGCGTCCCGCTCTCGACGACCTTGCCAGCTTGTACGACGAAGATCTTGTCGGCCTTCTGGATCGTGCTGAGTCGGTGGGCGACGGAGATGGTAGTCCGGCCTTCGGACGCCTTGTCGAGAGCTTCCTGGACTAGGTGCTCCGATTCCGAGTCCAGTGCCGAAGTTGCTTCGTCGAGAAGCAGGACCTTCGGGTTACGGAGGAGGGTTCGTGCGATGGCTATCCGCTGTCGCTGGCCGCCGGAGAGCTGCACGCCCTTGTTGCCGAGCGCGGTGTTGTAGCCTTCTGGAAGCGAAGAGATGAGGCTCTCGATGTTGGCGTCTCGGCAAGCCCTTGCGATCCGCTCTTCGGACACCTCTTCGTTGAGAGGGAGGCCCATGAGCAAGTTCTCGCGGATGGTGCCGGAGAACAATACCGGCTCTTGAGCTACGACGGAAAGCTGTGTGCGCAGGGTCTGGGTGTCCATGTCTTCGAGATTAGTACCGTCCATCATGATGGATCCAGAAGTCGGGTGGTAAAGTCTGGAAGCTAGACTGATCACTGTTGACTTGCCACAGCCAGAGTGACCAACAAGCGCAACAAAACTACCAGCTGGTATATCCAGATCCATGCCATCGAGGACTACAGCAGGACGACCAGGATAGGAGAAGTGGACGTTCTTGAGCTGGATATGGCCCTGCAGCTTTTCGTCACTGATCTTCTTCTCAAGGATCGTCTCGTCCGTGCTGTCATCGCTCAGCAAGCCAATAAGCCTCTCCGAAGCGATCTTCGTTTTGGTGATATCGGGGCCAAAGCCGAAGAAGTTGGCAGCGGACTGCGCGCCAAAGATGACTGCAGCAAGGCAGATGAAGAACTGCTGAGGCCCGTACTCTCCACTTCCAATAAGGCGACCTCCGTACCAGAAAACCAGGGCGAAGATAAGGAACTGAGACGCCTGCGAGATGGCGAAGAAGAATGAAGATAAAATGACCCACTTCATACTCTTGCGCTCAGCCTCGACAAGCTGGTCGCGGTAGCTGTGCCAGACGGTCATCTCCTTGGACAAAGCAGCGACAGTCCGGATGCCCGCAATATACTCCGAAGCAGAAGCTGCAGATTCCTCGAAAGTCTTCTTGGCCATGACTTGGAACCGGGCAAGCAGTGCTACTCTGACGAAGCCACTGACGAGAATCACCGGTACCACCGAAATACAGACCAGCGCCAGCTTCCAGCCAATCGCGAGGGCCAGGATCATGCCGCCGAAGAGACACACAGCTCCATCGATGAGGGTACCTAGCGTCGCGCCTGATAGACCAGCCGCATTGTCGGGTTCGGTGGATAGCAAAGATGTCAGAGCACCAGCTGAGTGACTAGGCGTATCGAACCATTCGGCCTCTTGTCGCAAGGCGAAACGGAAGATCGTCGTTCGCAGGCGGGAGGTCAACTTGGCTGAAGCAATACCGAAAGCGTACCCTCTCCCGATCAGCGAGAACAGCGCAACAAATCCGACCAGAAGGTACATCCCAGCCCAGAAGTTGATGGGGAGACCGATGATCTGGGGTGCCACAATGGCAAAGATGGACTTGGCAACAGTACCGCACCCACAGGTTGGACCGCGCCAGATATGACCGACAATCCGCAGCCAAAGAGAAGTATCCACTTTTCTTCCTTGTTGTATTTGTAGAGGAACTTGATGACGTCCCACCATGAATATTTCTTCGCAGGCTCTTCCTCGTCGGTGGCTGGATCGCCCTTTTCGAGGTCTGCTCCAGATCGAGTGGTAGATGCGCGACGCAAGCCAGAGCCCTTACTCCGCGTCTTGGTAAGGGAAGCCGACCTTGACTCTGAGTCAATCTCGGCCAATTCAGCTTCATCGACAACGTCATCAGGCTCCGCTTCGCCTTCATCCTTGGACAGAGCCTGCGCATCTACAAGCTTCTTGTAGGTGCCGCCTCGCGCGAGCAATTCGGAATGGGTTCCTTGCTCGCAAACCTGTCCTCCAAGAACGACAGCGATGATATCGGCATCTCGGATGGTCGACAAGCGATGAGCGATCATGATGGTGGTGCGGTGTCGACTAGCTTCTTGGATGGCAGCCTGAACGTAGCGTTCGCTCTCGGTGTCGAGTGCCGATGTGGCCTCGTCGAAGAGCAGAATCTTGGGGTCAGATACTAACGCGCGCGCAATTGCAATACGCTGCCTTTGCCCGCCAGAGAGTAACACGCCACGTTCTCCCACGTCGGTCTTGTATGAGTTCGGCAGTCGGAGGATGAAGTCGTGAGCATAAGCCTGTTTCGCTGCCTTGACAACGGCATCGGTCACCTGCTCCTCGGAGTAGTCTTTACGCTGGACGTCTGAAAGGCCGAAGGCGATATTGTCACGAACACTCATGCTAAAAAGCACAGGCTCCTGGCTGACCACAGAGATTTGCCGTCTGAGGCTTCCAAGGTTGTACTCCGAGATTGGGACACCATCGATGGTGACCGAGCCTTCGACAGTATTGTAAAATCGCTGCAAGAGCCCGACGACCGTCGACTTGCCACCACCGCTGGGTCCAACGAGTGCGGTCGACTTTCCAGCCGGAATATGAAGACTGTAGTTCGTAAGGGCGTTGGTCGTCACTCGCGAGGGATAGACGTGTCGCACGTTCTGGAAGTCGATCTCTCCGCGAATGTTGCTTGCATCCAATCCACCTGTGACCGACGAGTCAATGGGCGAGGGCCTATCGATCGAACGGAAGATAGTCGCGGCCGCAGTCGTGCCTGCGTTGAACGCCTGGAAGTTGGGAGCAATCATGGCCACGGAGAAAGAGCCCGTCATAATTGCCAAGAGTGTGATGATGATGGCAGCAATGTCCACATTGCCAGAATCTTGAAATCGTGATCCTTGCCAAAAGGCCAGACCGTACATGAGGTTGACAATCCACATCATGATAGCAAGCATCATTCCAGTGTATGTCTTGGCCTTCCCGCTCCATTTCTCAGCCACAGATGTCGGCCCATCGTAGCGATCCTTCATACGTTCCTGCATGTTCAAAGCGAGTACGGTCTTGATGGCACTGAATGCCTCCTCGGCTACAGTGGCAGCCTCAGAAGACCCTTCGCCAGCCTTCTTGCCACTCTTCTGCAGTGGTACAGAGACCAGCCCCATCAAGAGCAGAATTGCGAGTAGGCTGGAGGACAAGATCAGAGCCAAAGCCCAGTACTGAATAAATCCAACGATGAAAGCGCCAACCACAGTAGCCGTGGTAGAGAGCGTCAATCCAATTTTCTCAGAAATGGCCTCCTGAATCGCGTTCATGTCTGAGGTGATGTGGGAAGTCATCTTGCCGGCACCGAAGTTGTCGAAGAAGCCGATATTCTGCTTCAGCAGAGCCAGCAGATACTCTTCTCGCACCTTTCGCGCTATCCGTCGACCCGTGTGCTGCCATCCTGCGGTCGCAATCCACTCCAAACCGAACGAAGCAATGGCGAGGTAAATCAGGTACAGGATGCGCTGGTTGCTCGCGATGTTGGACCCTGCTGCTGCTCCGAGGGTAGCAGAAGAACCATTGCTGAGGTCACCGACCAGTTGACCAAATACAATGATCATGAGCGGCATGACCACACCCGCGGCAATGGAACATATTGCACTAATGGCGACCAGCACGAACTCGGCGGGGCTGGCATACCGATAAGCCGAGAACATGGTCGCCTTCGCTTCGTTGGGATATCCGGTCTGGTCCTTCAGGATCTGTGCCTGGGTCTCAGAGAGACCGGCTTTGGTAAAGTCATCTTGCGTCGGCTCGCTGCCACTTTCTGAATCCGAGCCAGATTGCTTCTCGGGGTCTTCCTTTTCGGTATCGTCTTTCTTTTTGGCCCTCTTCAGGAAGCCCATATTTGAAGGTTTACTTGAAGAAACGCTCGTTACGCTGCAGGAATGAAAAGAGATGAACAGAGATGATAGTCAGTCAAGGTGGAAACAATATAGACAGAAAGAGCGTGTACTGAAGATCGTTTGGAATAGAGAATAGAGATGACATCGATGGAGGCACTCCCCGCCCTTTTAACAAAGCATAACAGAAAGGGTCGTCGTATCTCGCAGCCTAGAAAGTCTGGGTACCAGTTCGCCAAGAAGGCTGCAGCATCGGAAAGACAGGATTCCGGTACGGACAGTCTTCGCCGTTGGCCAAAAAAGAACGAATGCGAGCTTTTGCGAGATTGCCTGCATCCCTTCACTGCAGGTAGGGCAAGTGTCGCACGCAGCGTACCGGGCGCCTGCACAGCATCTTCGCGCGCGTCTTCGTGAGATATTACAAGAGTGTGAACTTGATCTACCAAGGTGGCAGATGGTCTGCACACGCTTGCCCAGGCAGCGCTGTTACAGATTGACTTGCGATCTGCTTAGATAAGCATGACGCCTCCACAAGCATTGAATGCGGACCCTTTTCCAGTGTGGCTTAACGTAACCCTGCGACATACGAGGTACGAGAGCTGCTGCAAGGGAAAATCGTCAATACCACACCAACGCGCAAGGGCTTTTCATAGGAGCTACATAGCTTGAACGGGATCCGGGCCCTCTGAAAATTGACCTTCCATAAACCAGCCTGTACGGGCATGTCCGACAACACAGCCACTTGACGAATCAACTTTAGAGCCAATACGGCTTTGCTTTATGTGTCCCTATAGATCGATACTACGTATGCACATTTCGGCCATGGCTTAGAATGCCCGGCAACAGCCCTCCTCAGCCATATCTCCCCTCTCAACACATCGGCTCATAGTTTTGACTGCACACTCAAGGAGAATCAAGTGTACGAGCTCTACCCCTGCAATGCGTTTATGGCGGGACCTATGACGGCCCTTAGGTCTTTTTGAGCACCTCACACAAGGCATGCAATGCCGTGACTATTCCAATCACAACCGCAGACTTTCTTCTCCTGTCGGGTCTCAGCTTCGGTCGTTGGCACCAAAAGGGGCAAAGAGCGGTGAGAGCCCCGGCATCGTAAAACCGCCAGTAATGAGCATCTGTGGCTGACAAACCACCTGCTGCTGACACTTTCCATGTTGCAGATTTCTATCCCAATCAAATGCGTTCCTTTTCCCGTTCGAGTGCTGTGTCCTCACTTCTCAGGCGCTCGATAACTGTTACTTTTCCTCGGGTGCAGCATAATGTTCGGCACATAGACCTCGCCGTCAACCTCTTGCATGAAGAACGGCATCTCATTCGGGACCTCGACGTACTCCGGATGGTCATGGACCAGACGATCTTCTCTGCTCTTCCCGTACGGCAACTTCATCCAGCGTTCGAAGATCGGGTCGCATAGGGAGCTCCACCAATCGAAACTTAGCGGGCGAGAGAAGAAGGCGAATGAGCTGCCGCGGTACTTTCCAGGTCCATAGGCGAAGCCATCCTTCATCAGGGACGGAAATCCGCCATTCTGCACATGGTTTAACTCCCAGATATCACGCTCTGGGAACTGGAACTTCGGTGTCGGCAATCCTATAACTTTAAGTCCGTTCCATATCGCGAAAGAGGGCAGTGTTGCTTCGCTAGCGATCGCGAGCCCTTTCTTGTGCTGCGCCACGTGGACTGCTTCGAGAAGATCCCAGGACGCGCGGGCTTGCGCAGGGACTGACATGTAGCGCGGGTATTCGCCACGGAGACCGCCCTTAAGGTAACCGTTGAAGACCCAATCGTTCCCACTCTCGAAGCGGCGGACATCGTTGAGGGTGCCGAAGAGCAGCAGATCCGCATCTTGGCCTACGCCCCACTCGAAGGGATCTTGCTTTGGATCCTTGACAGGAGGTTTAGGGCCAATGGGGTCAATGAGCTCGACTTTTTCAGGACCCCAGATCGTCGCATCACCTTTTAGCCCTTTATCCACCATGGCCATAAAATGGTCGTACGATCCGTGGACTTTGGGCATATAGGCCCACGAAGCACGCTCCGGTGCCTGTTTCAAGGGCTGTTTCCTTGAGAAGGCATCGAAAGCGCGGAGCATTTTCCCCACATGCCCGAGAAATCTGGCATCCATCTCAAACTGCCAGAAATGATCGTACTCCGGATAGAAGTGCGCGAAGAGCTGGAGGGGCTGCATGATCTGGAACATAGGCCTTGCGAAGTTGTTAGAAGTCATTTACTGCTAAGTATTTCAAGAGCGCCCAGCATACCTGTAATCATCGATCTTCTCATACCAGCTGTGCTGCAGATCCGGATGAAACAGTACGGCGATGTTTCGAAACTCGGCGGGTACCGATGCGGTCAGAGCCTCTTCGTAGGACGTCGTGTTGGTGTAGATGTCGCTGCAATTCTCGCATTTCATGTCGACGAGCAAGAAGACTCGATACTCAGCGCCTGTAGCAAGAGCAGCCTCGGAGATTAGCGAGCGAATATTCCACATGTCTTCGGGATGATATTCATATGTGCTCCACGTCCTCAAGATGATGGCCTGTCTGCCGGTCTTGGAGCGCGGTGGTGCAGGCACTTCAGCATCCTTCACATTGCGAAACCTCGGTTCGCTCAGGTTAGACGCAGGGTAGCCGTAGGCCTCTTCGTTCGCCTTGAAGCAATCTGATTGCAGCTGACCCCAGTCAACTGCGTCCCAATCTACGCGCGGGTAAGCGTACGCCTTGTCTTCCTCTCCGTAGCCATAGGGGCCATAGCGTTGATCAATGGTCAGCCAGGATTCTTCCAAGCCAACTGCTTCGAATGAGCCGATAGTCGGAGTTGGGTAAGTCACATTCGGCAGGTCAAAGACAGAGTGCGGATAGTCAGCTTCATAGCCTCCAGGACCCTTGCACGCCGCTTTGGGACCAAGTCGCGACAAGCTGTCGTAGGAGCGTAGTAAACCAGGCCTTTCAGATTCCACCGAAGGCGGAGGTTTGTGGAGAGTAATCTGGGGCGATTGCCAGAAGAAGTACAGACATGTGGTGGAGATGGCGAAGGCGACGATGACAATCAACCACCGCGGCCGGGCTGCAAGCGCGTGCATTGCAAGACCTCCCTGCGTGTCTGTACTGGGCCGGGCTACCTGCAGCAAAGGGTCGAGATGTCGTCCAGACGCATCGACACGGTGTACGCTGAAGGACTGCTGACTATGTCGGCGTAACACGAACACATTGCTAGCCACGCACCACTACGCTGTAACAGCGGGTTGAGCAGTGCACAGGCTGGTCTGCCTGCCGTGGGTGAGCCAGTGCACAACGGGCAAGGATGCACTAGAGTGAAGCCATCGACCCGCCCGCTACTTCCTATTTGCCACAGAGTTTGCTTAGTCTTGTGCTTGCGATTCGCTTCGCCTGCCGGTGACCTGCACTGACTTCACATGCAGGGGATCTTACGTCGTGCCAAGTCCTGCCAGAACCGGCTTGTCAGTTGCACTTGCTGAGGGAGAAGAATGACATCCAAACTGCATTGACTGCAGCAATCCCATAATCTTGACAATGGTAAGGTCTATGAGCAGCCGTAAATCGCCTTCCATATCCACTGCGCCATTTCCGGCGCCTACGTCGTGACTCGTAAGGTATGCGTTGTTTTCTGTTCGTTAATACCTAACGCCACAGCTTTGCCGTATGCCAACCTTTCTCCGGGCCGAGTGTAAGCGGTCGTACCCAGTCTACTTTCCGCTGGCTGGACTCAACCGCGACTCCTTCTACGACAGACACCTCCTATATTCCAGTGAATGATTCTGCACTTCGGGTCCTTTCCCGCATCGGAATAGCTCGCTATGAGGACGAAGGTCTGCCGGTGATAAGTCATGGCGACAGGCTTCCCAGTACCCGTGGAAGGCTGAGTAGGCTTCGTCGTTATTGCAGCTGGCGCTCATTAAGATCAGGCCTCCTAAACTTAACCAGGCCGCCTGCCTCCCGGTCGCGACTCGCGAGATGCACGCGCTAGTACTGTCGGCCCGCTCGCTCTCAATGCCCGACGACTCCGAATCCCCGGTTCTTCCTGTGCTTGTCTGGTATACCGACATCCCCCTACAGCAGCAGTTTACCAGCACGTATTTAAAGAGATAATACTCTTCTGCGTCGGCACTGCCTGAAAATGCTCCATGAGAACGTCAGATGGGGCTGTTTGCAACAAAGTTGTCAACTACTTACTTCCAATCGGGGCGGGCGAGCATGTCTAGCATCACCCCAGATAAGGCATGGTGGCAACAGCACTAGAGACCATACAAACACAATGGTTTGCGTATGAGAACGAGGGCAACGAGATTGATGTTGTTTAATTTTGAAAGTGCACTTTTGGTGCAATTCAGGGCGCTAGAACGTACGCCGAAGCTCAATTGACCCTCGACACGCCGCTAAATACACCTTTTCAGCATCCTCACTTTTCAACACAGCTGAGGCACCTTCCAATTAACCCACTCAGAGAGGTCAAAGGTGATGTTGGCTGTACTGTAGAAGAAGTCGGTATCCGCCCGTCTGCCGAGAAGAAACCTGTCATAATAGGCCATCAGGTCAGGGAGCTCGCGGTCTGATGGGAATAGACAATGGCTGTGGTTGCCCACGGAAGAATATGCCATGTGATCCTTGACTCCCAGTGCCTCGTATACGAGCCGACCAGCCTGCATACATCCATAGGAGCTCCATGGGCCAAGCCATTCATAGTCGGGATTATCCACAACGACTAAGCCTCGAGGTGCGACCAGTCCAGCCAACTCATGGTGATCAAAGTGCAGCAGATCCGTATTATTAGCGAATCGGCGGAACTCGACAGACTCCCACACGTTTTCCGTGACGATCTCCGATGCAGTCTGTACCTGCTGACCAGCCTCCAGCTGCGCATCGGATAACCTCCAGCAAGCTGACCCGCCCGCGCCAGACTCTTGCGGTATAGTGAGAGCTAGGCGGTCTTCAAAAGCTCCAGCGACCAGAGCGCCTTTGCCGTTGCGGCTGCATCCTGTAATCGCAAGTTTCTTCGGGTCAATCCCAATCTGGGGATTAGCTTCTAAGGCATCAATGATGCGCGAGACGCCCCACGACCACGCTGTAAGGGCACTCGCTGTCGCATTTTCGCCGAACAGGTCGTAGAACAGCCCCTGGCCTCGGCTTGCTAGACTATTTTGCTCGGCGAAGGCTGGAGTTGTCGAAGACAATCGTAGCTACATTGGTCGGTACGGGGATGCTCAACCCACCATATGCTATAACGGCTGGAATCAGGTCATCCCCACTGCTTGGGACAGATACATTGACGCTGAAGCTGATTTGGTTTCCCCCGTTGCCAGTAGTAATGGTAAGGTTACCAGCATCATAAGGCCGTCGATGCGTACTCGGGTGGTCCAGGCAGATCACCTAGCTCGTAGCGTTGAAAGAGATGAATCAATTCTTTGCGACGACATGTCCACTGCTCTTGCGTGTGTACGTGCCAGCCGTTTTCGAACTTGAAAGGGTCCGGGAGGTCTGAATATTCTTCAAGACAATGTCATGTGGGGTTGGCGGGCATCTAGAGCCATGCGACCAGGCAGAAGCTGTAAAGCATGACCTATTAGCATATCTTGCCCGCCATTCGCGTCTTGAAGGTTGACCTACCAAGCTGGCCTGCTCCAAGGCAAAAGCCAAACAACGTGCTATACGTGAGCAACATGACTGCTCATAATCCTGGGGTTGGTTTCTGAATTTGCTCTCGTTGCATCAACAGGCGGATTATATATTTGTTAGTATATATTTCTTTTACCAACCTTAGGCTATTTTATATTGACTTCCAGCAGCTTCGGAACAATATATAGCTTACCTCCTACCCAGTTCGGCAGGTCATTGCAAAAGTACCGAAGTGCAAAGTGGTGCTGCTTCTGGGTCATGCATCTCACCCACCGGGTAAATGGCGAGCTCCATTTCTCCGACTTCAGGTCATGTAAACATAGGTATTGTAAAGCGCTCCAGTCGCCCGAGAAAGGAGTTCTATTAATGAATACGTGTTGTCCAGACCGCTTTGATTGACAAGTTGAAACTGCATAGTTCAGCTCGGTGGGTGTTTGATGATTTCTATTAATCTACAGTGTATATGTGCGAGGCTTGTCGATCTACAATGCGATCGTGTCCAGAAGAATTTGGGACACGATCTATTAGTTTGTAACTCATTGCCGCGAGTATTCCTGGCCATACCCTTCTGCCAGTCCTCCTAACTCTTCGTCAATCCACTCCAGGAGTCAGGAAACTGACTCTGGACTTCCGACATATCTTGAGACATCCTGTCACATCCGAAACACTCTGTTCATCGCGGGTCCCTATGATCATATGTGACCACGTGAAAATCCTGCCTCCGGAAGAGCTGACAAGCTTCTTCGGTGCTTGACACCCCCCTTCTTCGGTCACTGACCCCATCTTCTACCGTTTCTGGAAAGATTTTCCCATGAATCTCACCGTTGCGGAGCTCTGTCCGCATTCATAGTAGTATTAGATGCAAATGTCTGCTGATGCATCTGGTCGGCCGAGACGACAATGGTCCGAGTCTGAGTTGTATACGTAGTCGACGTGTGCACGAAGATCGTACTCGGTGGCTGACAGGTAGACGGTGTCACGAAAATTGTGATAACCAGGGCTGGACTCGTGGAAGGCAGACTTTGGAGGTTGTTAGTAGGCACTGAGGTAGGTGAAGACGAGGCGAGGCCCATAGACGAGTCTGATGTAGCGGATACAGATGGGCGCTGTACTGAACTTGAGTCGAGGCTGCTTGTTTGATATCCATCAAAGCTGGCAAGCGCATCCTGTTTGTATGCACCAGTAGTGCCGGCACTGTATCGAGAGCTCTGAATCGAGCTGTAAAGAATGCACTGTCCCTTCAGGTCGAATGTTGATTGCCTTGCACCCTGCAGTCCTGTCGCAAAGAGCTGTACAGGAATAAAAGTCGTAAGTGGCTCTCTTTGCATTTGTATTCGTAGAGATTTCTTGTCCAGAATAGGTGGTATCACACTGAATCGTGTAGGAAGTCCCTTCAGCGTTTCTCAAGTTACGGTCATCAAATGAAGGACAAATGGCGGCTGAGGCGCTGGAGGATTCATGATAGGGCGATGTAGCGCGCGTTGCTGGCTCAGATGTAGTTTTGTTCCCAGAGATCGACCAGTTTGTGGACGTTGATGTCGCCGACGACGTAATAGCCGTTGAGAACCGATCCTTGGTTGTGTCTGCTGAAGGTTGACGAGCCTGTTGATGCCGATGCCGGTGCTGATGTAGCGCCCTTCCGAAGGTTTGAAATTAGCTGTTTCCACGGGGGATGATGAACTTGTTGAATAGCGCCCAGCAATGTTTCTTGATACAGATTCTGTATCTGTGACGCTATTAGAGGACGATGGCGTCTCTGTAAATCCAGAGCGTGATGCATCATCTTGAGAGTCTGATGTGTTCGACGATGCAGTCGTTGCAATACTAACAGGTGACGCTGTCATTTGATCTGTAGAAGTTGGAACTGACCTGTCCGAACGGGAGCTCACAGAACTTGAGAATGTTGTTTTGACATCGCTGGAGAACACTTCAGACGCCATGGTGCTACTGAACGCTGAACCTGATGGCGAAGCAGTTGTTACGGCCGATGCTGAAACGTAAAGCGTGGATATCGGTGTCGTGGTCGTCCTCGTTCTACTTGTGCCAAATACTAAAAATGCTCTGCCTAGAAGCTGCGCGAAGACGACGGTGGGCGATTGGTCACCACTGTTGGGAGCGTACTAGAAGACAAGGTCAGCAACGAGATCGGTAAATGCATGGTCATGACGCTGGGCCAAAATACCCCATAGTACTCGTCACACTCCCCGTCACTTGTATCATAGCCTACGCCAAGGCATTGGGAATTGGCACTACATGCACTAATGCAATCTTCGGGACTCGATTCGTAAGTAGCCAGGCCTACGATGCCTTGGTAGGTCTGGTTGCACTGGACGACATAGGGATTTCCAGATGAGGGTTCGGTGTATCTTGTGCGCTGTTAGATGAAGGCCATGTATTGGATGATCTTTGATCACTTACTGGTACTGTTGACCGGGATTACATTCGGGCACAAATGTAGTTTCTGGCAGCATGGATGATGTCGAAATGCTGATGGAAGACGCTGATATCGTCGACTCATTTGTGCATGGTCGTAGATTCTGGCACTTTCTGGCTCCTGGTTGGGAATGCGGATGTCATTGTCGATGCGGAAAGCTGTGATGCTGAATCTTCGGTTGATATCGTGGGCGTCGGAGTAGCGCTTTCGCTACGACTGATTGATGTCAAATCATCTTGAGGATTGTAAGTTGGACTCTGAGCTGTCGAAATTGCTGATGACTGGGGCGTAGCACTACTGGCGGGATAGATTGACGTCAATTCGACTGCAGAACTGGAAGTTGGAAGTTGAGTTGTCGAAGCGAAGAAATTCGTGGTTGAGAGAGGCGAATTGGGTCCAGGGAGCCTTGATGAAGATAAAGATAAGGCGGAAGTTGTGTCGCTGGGGTTGGTTTGCACCAAGTCACTAGGAGATGTAATGGCCAAGGATGACCCTCCCTCGGTAGTTGAATCAACGGAACTGCTTTCCTGTTGTGGAAAAGAAGATAAGGATGACGGAGAGGGCGATATGTCACCCGTTAGCCCCGTGGATGTAAATATTGAGGTATTCAATGGGGAAGCTGAAGTGAGAGTCGTATCTCGGGCTGACGATTCTGGCGTTGTGCTCGTAGGGATGAAGCTCGTTGTATTGCTTGATACTGACATGGCTGAGATAGATTGAGCTGGACTTTCTGCAATGCTTGAGATTTGAGTCGTCGGAGATGGCGGGTTTGTGTTTGGAGGGTCATTCGAATATGGCGTGGTCGTGTTTTGTACATTGAAGGTCGAAGAAGAAGAAGAAGAAATTGCTGTGATGGGTCTTGTCGTATAGTATGTTGCTGAAGTAGATGAAGTTGATGATGAAAATTCAAAATCTGTTGCTGAGGATGTGGTTGGTGTCGATAGGAAAATTGGTGTACCTTCTACGGATGAAAGTTCGGACGATGTTTCAGTCGTTGCCTGGACTTCATCAGGGTTCTGTACCGTTGGCCCTGTACTTGAAGTGGTACTTGGAAGATTGGACGAGATAGTGGAGAAAGTGAGAGTTGCTGAAGAAGATTCGCTGCTTGTTGGAGCAATAGAGAGTGACGGTCGCTCTAGCGATGTTTCGCTAGCACTTGACTCCGTTGATTCGGGAGAAGATCCCATGTTGGAGCTCCAAGAGGTGAAGTCCTGCAGCCCGGAAGCTGCTGTGCTGGTGGCTGCCAATTGGGTAGATTGTAATTCAGAGGCGATGGCAGTTTTAGAGTTTGAGGAAATGTCGTTGAAGTGAAATTCGGATTAGAAAATGAGAAAGAGCCCGTGACGAATACGCTCGTGGCGTCGTCGCTGGAGGACGAGGTGATCGATAGGTCTGACGCTAGTATAGTATCGCTCTGAGAACGTGTCGTGGCAATACTGTCGTTCACCCCAGAAGCGCTTTCGGAGTTGAAAGACTGCTGAGAAGAGTAGGATGATACCGATACGGTCGTAAGGCTGTCGTTGAAGCTGGATGAAGATGTTTCGGAATCAGGGATGCTTGTAGAACCCACGAAAGGAGAATTGTCGCTGAATGTCATGGAAGTTGGAGAACTTGAGCTTGATGATCTGGTCCTTGAACTGTACATAATGAGATTCCATTTTCAGTGAAACAAAGCTACAACTGCTAAGCTTACACTGTTTGTGTGATATAGATCCTCTCCACCACCGTCGTCCCCTCCGCATAGCTTACATCACGCTCAGTAGTTGTCCCATATACCACGCTTGTCTCCCGTTCTGTGGTTGTCTCTCGAGGCTGAGACAGCGTGCTAATATCTCGTGCAGTTGTCGTCTCGGTTGGTGCGAAAATAGTGTTTGTTCTTGTAATGGTCGAAGCTGCATGCCAGATTAGCACTGCTCGGTATCAAGTATGGTGTCGACCAAAGAATCCAAAGAAAGCCCGAAATATCCACAATTGCCGCTCGAAGAATCGCTTTTATGCTGCGGAGTTCCGCTTTAGATGTCCAACTGAACTTCGAGAAACCCGGAATAGAGATATAGTAACACCATGTGTGATCAACGATAAAAGTTATATGCTACGGAGTCCCAATATGGATGCTCGACTTCAAAGCCGAGTTTTGGTAAATGGACTTACCTTCCAAAGTCGTCGTTCGATTGATAAACGTGGGTACCTGTTCCGTGGTTGTTTGCGTGTTAGTAGCTGTCACATTGTTAGTAGCAGTCAAGCGTTGCGTTTCTGTCAATGTCGGTCCAGAAAGGGTGGTCGTAATGTTTTGGAGTGAGGTATATGTGATGGGGTAAGTTGATATGATGGTGGTTGGTTGCACGCTTGTAATGACGTCAGTTGTCTCGTATGTCTATTTGCCTTGATCAGCACGCAAAGCTTCAATCGAAGGGCTCTGGACCATCGTACCGAAATGTACGTGCTCGTTATGAGTAAGCTTGTTGTTTCGGTCTGTGTGAGGGGATAACTGCTGAGCAGAATGGATGTAGTGGTGACTGTCGTGCCTGCTCTCTGTTAGCTTGCTTCTAGTTTGGGGGGCTGTTTCTGGATCAAGAGCATGCTGAGTGACATGTTGTACTCACCAGGCAAGTTCGATACCAAGGTCTGCGTCACATTTTGGATGGTTAAAAGCGTTGAAATTTCAGTCTGCGTGGCTGTATTTGTCGACGCTGGCGGATAACTGATCACGGTTGTCTGTTCAGTCGTCCGTTGAGTAAAAGTCTCGGTATTTGTGGACGCGGGAAGCGTGGTGTATATCGTGCTTGCTTTTATTTATCGTTAGCCCCTGATCTCTGGGTTTCTTGGCAATGCGGACAGCCCATGAGCCTACCAGCTTCAGTAGAAGTCGCAGTGCTCCGCTCTGTCGTCCTCTCTGTTGACGTCGCAGTGGTCCTTTCTGTGGTCGTTAATGTGTTCGTCGACGCCGGGAGTGTGGACGTGATTTGTTGCGTGGATATCTCCGTTGTCCTCTCTGTGGATGTGGCTGTGGTCCGCTCTGTCGTCCTCTCTGTTGAGGTCGCAGTGGTCCTCTCTGTGGTCGTTAACGTATCCGTCGACGCCGGGAGTGTGGACGTGATTTGTTGGGTGGATATCTCCGTTGTCCTCTCTGTGGATGTGGCAGTCGTCCGCTCTGTCGAGATTTGTGTGGTCCTCTCCGTAGTCGTCAATGTATTTGTGGACGCCGGAAGTGTGGACGTGATTTGTTGGGTGGATGTGGCCGTTGTCCTCTCTGTAGATGTGGCAGTCGTCCGCTCTGTCGAGATTTGTGTCGTCCTTTCCGTAGTCGTCAATGTATTTGTCGACGCCGGAAGTGTGGACGTAATTTGTTGGGTTGATATGGCGGTCGTCCTCTCTGTCGATGTTGCTGTAGATCGTTCTGTCGAGGTTGCCGTAGTTATTTGGGTAGTTGTTAATGTGTTAGTCGACGCAGGAAGCGTGGATATCTGAGTGGTCCGCTCCGTGGTCGTCAATGTGTTCGTCGACGCCGGTTGTGTCGAGATCTGAGTGGATATCTGAGTGGTCCGCTCCGTGGTCGTCAATGTATTCGTCGACGCCGGTTGTGTTGAGATCTGAGTGGATATCTGAGTGGTCCGCTCCGTGGTCGTTAATGTATTCGTCGACGCCGGTTGTGTTGAAGTTAGTGGATATCGGTGGATGTGTAGTTGTTAATGTATTCGTCGACGCCGGAAGCGTAGATATCTGGATGGTTCGCTCAGTCGAGGTGTGCGTGGTCCTCTCGTGGTCGTGTATTTGTCAGTCGTCCGGAAGCGTAGAGATTTGGCAGTGGTCCGCTCCGTAGTTGTTAATGTATTCGTCGACGCCGGAAGCGTAGATATCTGGATGGTTCGCTCAGTCGAGGTTTGCGTGGTCCTCTCTGTGGTCGTCAATGTATTTGTCGACGCCGGAAGCGTAGAGATTTGGGTGGTTCGCTCCGTGGTTGTCAATGTAGTCGTCGACGCCGGGAGTGTGGAGGTTATTCGTTCGGTGGATGTGGCCGTCGTCCTCTCTGTTGACGTAGCAGTCGTCCGCTCAGTAGATGTGGCAGTCGTCCGCTCAGTGGATGTAGCGGTCGTCCGCTCAGTAGATGTGGCAGTGCTTCGTTCTGTAGATGTGGCCGTGGTTCGTTCCGTAGAGGTCGCAGTGGTCCTCTCCGTAGATGTAGCCGTCGTAGTACCGGTCAATCGCTCCGTAGAAGTCGCAGTTGTCCGTTCAGTAGACGTAGCCGTCGACGTAGCAGTGGTCCGCTCAGTAGACGTCGCCGTGGTTCGTTCAGTGGACGTTGCCGTGGTACGAAACGTAGATACTAATGTAGTCGGCTGGGTCGTCGTTTCTCGCGGCAGCGTCGTTTGCTCAGTCGTAGTCACGGTATTTGTACTTGCGGGCTGAGTAAATGTGGCTGTATTGGTACTTGCAGGTTGGGTAAATGTGGCCGTATTAGTAGATGCTGGCTGTGTCGAGGTCACGGTGGTCCCTATACTTCGTTAGCCGTCCCATGCTGCTGTATGCCCTCAGGGTGGGCCAAATCCTGAAGCTCCAGGAGAGATCTCGAGGGATTTCTGTTGGGCGAAGTCTCGTAAATCCCTGAGAGAGGGATGTTCTTGGATAGAACAGGTGCCTCCTTGGCAGCACCTAGTTGAGCTTTTTTTTTTTTTTTTTTTTTTTTTGGGGATGCTTACCAGGCAGGTTTTGAGTTGTGGTTTGAACGTAGCTTGTAGTCACAGTATTTACTACAGTTGTATAATAGCTGCTGACCGCCGTAGAGGTCAATGTGCCCACGCTAGTGGTTGTTTGGGTAAGGTAGGAGGTTTGCGTGGCCGTGGCATATGATACGGTTGTGTAGGTAACTGTCTGTGTACTTGTTAGCGAGCTCGAGGTTCTCGTGGTCGTTGTTGTTGTCGTTGTTCTGGTTGTAATGTAGACAGGCTGACTAGCAGCTCGGTACTGGTAGGCAATTTTGTATGCCGAGTTTGCATAGTGCGTGCCGTTCGGAGGATAAAAGAAGGTACAATTATCTGCCGTAGGGATTAGACACCTCTTTCAATTCACCGAGATCAAGTTAATGGGTTCAGTACTGTTGTTGGACCCCAGAAGGAGAGCTGTGCCAAAGCAGTCCTGGAAGCCATCGCAATAATCCATGCAGCATCGTAGCGTAGTGCAGCCAGAATCTCTACTCCACAAGATTGTATAGTTTGTACCCGTATTGTAGGCACCGCAATTGATCTAGACAGGCCGTCAGCTGCGTTTAGAGACATTGAGAAGGGTAGATAGGTTGAGCTCAAGAACAACGCTGCGCGGGCTTGCATCACATGTTTGGTTGCTGCCGTAGTTCAGGTGGCTTTATCAGAGCTCCGTCCAAATCACGTACGATGTAAAGAGCCCCATAGTCATCCTCGTACAGTTGGCCATTGGAGTTCGGGCACACCGCACAGTTGCCGCCGCAGGCTGCCATCATTAGCATTAGGCCGTGCGAAGCGCTCGGTGGTGAAGACTTACGTTGACCGTGGTCCTCGAGGCTTGACGGCGATATTCTCGCACCAGGCTCGGCGGTGCCGTCTGCATTCGCATTCCTCTAAAGCTGCCTTTAATCAGTGCTGCAAGTTCGGGATGGCCATGAACAGCCTTCATACTTGCATTGGCATCCAGTAGACATCGGCTTCCAAGATGAGTCGCAGAGGTACAGTTTGGGAACTTGTCGCATGCCTCCATACACTTTGAGAGCTCTGGAACATCCTCGTATACGGCGAAGGGATCCGAGTCTATGTGCATGCCGCAGTGGACTGCGTAGTCGATGCCGCAGGCGTCTACAAAATCGCCAACATATCCAGTACCGCTGTATGGGCCCGAGCAATCCTTCGGAAGAGTGCTTGGAACTTCACCTCGACATCTCATGGCAGGGTCGTAGGGCAAGCTGTTGGTTAAGGAGTATTTCTGATATGGCGATGAACTTACCTGAATGACCTGCTGAGCTTTGGCTCTCGCAACAAGCAGAGCAGCTGACACAGCCGCCGCACGTAGCCGCATGTCGCCGACGGAAAAGGCGCGCGGATGTCACCTGATGTCTGATTGTTGGGGCGTTATCCTTTCCACAGGCGTCTTTTTCCTTTTATCGTCACCAGAGGGTTCGCTCGCTCTGGCGCCCCTAGGTCCACCGTCGTCGTTGGCGTTCTCGCGCCTTCCACTCGCACATGAAAACGAACAGAGGAGATACTTTGTGTTTTCAGACGGGTCGTTAGGCGCAGGTCCATACGCGCGCCAGCGGCATGAGCGGCTCGCAGGAATGCATGGCAACCAACCGCCTCGGCATTGAACCGCGTTAGCGGCATCATCTCATTTAAACGATGCTGAAATCGGAATCCAGGGGTCCTATATAGGAGCTTAAGTGACGGTCGAAGATGCAGAGAAAGTAAGAGAGGGCTTGCATATTGAGCCTATGCGAACAGGAAGTCGCGGTGCAGGGGTGATCACTACAAAATTCGTCTCGTCGTCTTCTGATTTGCGTTGTTAGCCTACATCTGCATACTGAAAGGCACTGTACTATTGTTCGAGACTTTGAACTTTGGAATCCAGTGTGAACAGCTTCATGCATATAGAGCTATGTTCACGTTCTCCGCCTTTTCGTCCGACGTACGACCTTCTCCTCGACCTCAACAATCTTCTTTTCCTCCTCTTCAGGTTCACGTTTAACTCCCCGCTCGAGGACCTTGTCAACTTTAGTCACATCCTCCTCGACCTCAGCACCTGCCTCTGTCTTTACCTCCACATCCTCCTTCTGCTCCTCCTTCTTGGCGATAAGCCGTTCGCTGAAGGCCCGGAGGTCAGCAGTGAACAGCACGCTATGCGCCCAACCGGCTTCTTGTCCCCAAAGAGACCGGAACTTCGCGCCGACAGCATCATAGGTCTGTTTCGTAAGTGACGAATGCTTCCCGCGACCGAACTTGTAGTCCCGCTGTGCGATCTGCCAGACGTGCGTGTCCACTGGCACCGCTTCACCCCACCCCAGACCCATGAGACATACGCAGTCTGCCACCTTCGGTCCCACGCCTTGCAGAGAAAGTAACGCCTCGTGTGCTTCACGGTAACCATCCCTACCCTCCGGCTTCCACTCTCCCGCGGGCTCCGGCTTCGTACCCAAAGTAGGAGACTCAGGATTCCGTAGCGCATCTAACCACCCTTCACCCTTTTCGCAAACGATACATGCCGTCTGATAGAGGTACTTCGCCCTATACCCAAATCCCAAAGACCTCAATTTCGTCTCGACGCCATTCTGAGCCAGCGACTGCGGGGTGGGGAAGTCGTGATATGGCTCTCCATCTAGATGGCCTAATAGCGGCCCATAGTTGACACAGAGCTTGTAGACCATCTGCGAAATGCGGGCGATGTTGTTGTTGCTACTGCAGATGAAGCCAACAAGCGCTTCCCAGGCATCCTGCTTCAGTATCCGTACGCCGGTGAACTTGGGCGCTTTCTTGGCAAAGTTGGGATCGGATGCGGACCATTGTTCGTAGAGCTTCGAGAGGTTCGGAGTGAGGTTAAAGTAATGCTTGATCAATTCGAGGGTATCGTCATCTGGGGGCTCGGCGGGAGCGACTGAGGGAGGATGTGAATTCGGCGGCGTCGGCGGGGCATGTGGCGGCGATGGAGGAAGCGACTTGTAGTAGAGGAAGTCGGTGTCTTGGTGTAGGGTGAGGATGCGATTGTGAAGGGCCATGGACCAGACGCCGGCGTCATTCTTGCGCCATCGGAAGGATTGGCCGCAGCGGAGGGTGGTGTTGATGCAGAGTTCGGTGAGTGACATGGGCAGCTTCTGCCACTCAGCTAGATTGAGAGCGCCCATCCCGCTCTATTTGCCTATGTTTTGCGATGCGGCGATGGAGTTGCGCATGAAGACATCACCTGCGCCATTCGGCAACGCGAAATCGACGCGTCGTCGCGTACCGCGCTGGGCCGTGCTGATCATGAATTACTCTCAAGGTACAATCTTCGTGGCCAATGGGACCGGCTCACAAATACACGAAATACTACTAAGAATACAGGCATTGCTGGTCGGTCTATTCGTTTATTACAACCGCGGCACGCCTCTTTATAGCACGCTTTCTAGCAATGTCGGTACAGTAGAGACTTCCTATAAAAATTGCAAAAATTGAACGCATCCCATTGCTACACCGAGTGTGCAAGACAGTAGCGCAGAGATGCAACAAGGCTGACGAGAGTTACGAATACAGAGCGGTATTGCTAGTCGGAAGATGCCTACCGCGAGTTCGGACTGTATAAGCTACATTTCCCCCAGTCTCCTTCAAATACAATCATTAAGCTCGTCGAAGTGACCTTAAGGCCCTTCATTCTGGACATTGGTAGCGAGCTGTGCTACTCTGTACTGACAAGCCAACGGTATGTCAGCGGCCAGACGCAGAAGCTCCTTCTATCTGCTTCACCCTTTCCAGCTCACCCCTCTCTGCCGACCACCGCATGACCACCTTTCTAGGCCTCGAGAAATTCCATGCGCAAGTAGTGCCCTTGTGGCCCACATAGTAATCGCAGTGAAAGATCTCCAGACATGTCAGGTTTTCCAAACTCGTGAAGCGGTACTCCTCTTTGAGGATATGCCTCTCGCACTCGGCAACGTGCTCATGGGCATCAATCAGCACGTTGATCTTCACGGATTCCAAGTGCTTCATCTGATCGCACAGGTTGCCGATCCATTTCCGATGCATGCGCACTTCCTGTGTGACTTTGCACCTACTGATGATGTGGTCGGGAACATCGCAGGCCAGCGCAAGGTGAAGCTCCAGCTGGCGTGTGTACTTCATGATTGCGGGGAGCTTGAGGGGTTCCCCGTGATAACGATCGCGGTCGACGATGACGAGGCAGGTCTTCTTCTCTGCCCGTTCCAGATATTCATCCCGGAATTGGCGGTTGATGAGCAGTAGATGGATCTGAACAAGCCGTCGGCCCCGAAGGCGAACACCGGATTGATCCTCGAATTTGCGCTTGAAGATGAGGGATTCATCGTAAATACTGTCCCTCAATTCGCGAGGGAGATTGAAGAAATTGAATGTGCTCGTTTGCTGCTTTTGAGCACCAGCAGACATGATGTCCTTGCTCGTGTGCGGTTCAGCCCCCTGCCGACCCATGATGTCTTTAGATTGGTGTTCTGTCAAGCAACTGGCCAAAGTGTCGTCAGAGCGCGATGTTGAATGAGCTCTACCAGAATGGCTGAGGTTGAAGATGCAAGTGCGGGACCGGTGAAACATCAAGCCTTGTACGTGAATGATGAGGCGTAAGCGAGGTCAGCCTGAACCTTAAAGCTTCCATTTACCTTGTGATAGATAGCGCAATAGACCGGCACTGTCCAAGCCTGCGGGTTTGCTACAGATTTAATATCGTGCAAAGTAGAAACGGCTCAGAAACTCGTCGAGTGCTACTGGCAGATACAACGCTCTTCTTGGGTATAGTGTCCGCACCCGCGATAGCAAAGAAAATATGTAAAGCAGTCTCAAGCTTGAAGCACATGACAACAGCAAGTGAACGCCTTCGTCTGGGCAAACCTTCCATCTGGAGTTCTGAACAGCAACTTCAAAATGTCGGGCATGCTGTCTTCGCCTATTCGAATCTATCAACCTATGAAATCTGCAGACCGCAGGGTACTTTATTCGCACCCCATACACTCACTTTGACCTAATCCTTTTCGCCGACCCTCACTCGTCTCCGCCTTCCACCGCCACTTCCCTAGCCTTGAACGCACCAGTATCAGGCGGCTCTCGTAGCGCGCAAGCATTCCGTACGACTCGCACCTCAGCAGCACGGGTAAGCTGCAAATGCTTTAGGGTTTCCTGCTCCTCACTCGCTTCGGCGCCCGTGCCTTCATTAAGCTGCACGCTCTTCCGTCTGCGCTCAAACGAGCCCATGTATTCGTTGTAGTGTTTCTCCGTATCCACGAGCACAGCATGCATACTAGCAAGGACTTTCTCAGCTGCTTTGGCAAGCGGAAGGTCAGGTCCAGCAACGTCATCTGGACTTTGCCAGTGGGCATTGTGCGCAACGCCGGCCTCTGTCGCAGCTTGTCTTAATCGGGAAACCATGAGGGATGCAAACATGTCTCCTGTGCCTGAGAAAAAGATTGGCAACACGGGCACTGTAATCCTGAAGAGTCGGGGCTGCATATCACTTGTTGCCGTGCTCCCAATAATGGACAATTTCGCTGAAGTACTCAGATCTTCGTCTGCAGCTGTCGGAGTATTGCTGCTTGTCGGTGGTAATCGTATCGAGGTAATCAGCACGTGCGGTGTCCTGTGTTCTTTGTGGAGCTTTGTGATTGCCTGTTTCATGGTGGGCAGGTCGTGTATCTTGACCTCACTCAGGAGTTCCGCTTCGAACTGGTTTGGCAATATGAGGTCTGCGTCCTTCAGAAGGCTTTTATAGACTGGAACCGTATCTTCTGCGACATAAATACGGCCATTGTCGCCCATGACTGGATCCAGGACCCAAAAGAAGGATCCTGGCTTCGTGCTGGCGCGAGTGCGCAGCTCACGGCCAATACTACCTACTTGCTCCACCACGGCAGCTGACGGACAGTAGCCAGAGAGCATCATGTCGAAGCCGTCGAGATGGGCTTCTTTCAGGCCAGCATAGAGGTCGGCAATCTCTTCAGGAGCTGTTTTGCGACCCTTGAATCGGCGGTAGCCTACATGATTACCTGTATCGGGCATCTTAGCCTGGGAGACTAATATTCACAGAAGCTTTCATGTGCTCGGCGTACTGTAGTTGACAGTGTGAATGGCAGATACTTGACAGCCTAAGGTTTGCATGCAAAAGGTTGCCATTGTGTTGCCCACATATCTAGCGTCACTTAGTAGATGGACGGCCGTCGTACTTGGGTACCTACTCACCCTGCAGTCACCTTATGCAGTAGTTAGCTCTCATCCTGTAAATGGCGAGAGAAGAGCACCCACATGGCTGGCGATGGCCAGGACATGAGTCTCGGGAACCTCATCTTCGGCCATCTTGAACGCGGGACGCCGCAAAAAGCTTTAAACTCCAGAAAAGGACAATATTCGAAATACTGGAGAGCAATATCGTCCTCTGTCGTAGCAGGCTGCGATGCTGGAGATAAGAATTGAGGAAACAACAATGACGTTCTGCGCATGGTCGGGGTTCTTCGTCGAAAATTCCGGCGGTCGATCAAGGCACCTGCTGCTTTGGGGAGGGGCAACGCCGCCAAGCTTAAGGTACCTTTAACGGTCGCCGTACACGTACGAGACGTATTTCACGAGTCTATGTGGCTTGGAGGCAGCCGATCGCAATCCAATTGCGTTGAGAAGTATGGGAAGACTTTTCAGGAGGGAAGGCGATAACAATGACCACGGACTTATGAATTCAATTGATTGTATGTCGTGATCAGCCAGAATTCTGACCCGGCGATATGAGAGCTTTACGGCGTAGGTCTGAAGGTTTGAAATGTCTTGCAGAAAATTCATATACACGTCTCTGCTCATCTCATTATGCAAGATGATATAGCGCAAAGCGCACTCTAAGACGATATGCTGTCATGGTCAAAATATAAGAAAGGTTACCTGCTCCTCAGGCTTCGCGCGAGATCCCTCTGTTACGCCGAAAAACTCCTCTAACATGCATCAATTGCCGTCTCTAATCCCTATTGTGATGCGTTTACTCCTCGTCGCCAATCTGTGATGTTCGTCAGCATATGCATTGTCTAATAATCCTTTTATTGGACTTACCTTAGGCGCGAGGTAAAATCTCAGGTAGCTGTTGTTGCTGAGCGCGTACTCAACCAAGAGAGGCACCTCATTGCTCAAGCACAGCCGTACCGAGTCACTGAGACCGCTGGCTTTGCAGAAGTTGACAAGGTACTTGAGCGAGAAGGTCAGGGCGACTGGCTCGGACAGGTTGATCTCAACGTTGCGGTCTGGCTTCTCCACGTCGGTGTGCGAGCGCAGCGTGACGGCACCAGAGCCGATGTCACCGTTACAAGCAAACTTGACACCCTCCTTGGTGCACTCGATGGATACTGTGTGCCCGTCAGTATCCGATGCTGAAAGATGCAGACTGGAGAATACTTACCAGACTCAGAAAGTGCAGTGAGATCTCTGCAGATCCTCTGGAACTCAGAGCTGGGCATGTTGATGGTAGCCGCGTACTCAGTGTCCGGAATGCCCAAGTGCTCCTGGTCGATGTCCATAAGCTTGATGTCGTACTCGCTCAGCCTGTCGCTGTCCGCGCTCTCGAAGACCATGTTCACAACGTCCGGTGCATCCTCCGCCTTCAGGGTCAGGATATCCTCATTCTGTGCACAGCGCAGGACCTTCTGCAGCGAGGTCAGGTTGATACCGAGGGCGATGTTACGGTCGCAGCGGAAAGGAGAGAAGGACTCGGACTTCAGCATCATGGACACGAGAGCCACATGGGAGTTGTCCATGGCCTGGAGGGCGATGCCGGAGTCATTGCAGTCGAAGTTGCAGTCCTGGACCAAGTCCTTGATGGCGTCGACGACCTGTACTAAATGTCAGAGCGAAATCCGGATGAATTTGAGGGTTCTCGTCTCACCTTCTTGAGAAGCTGCGCCTGCTCCAATCTGGCTTCAAGCACTGGCAGAGTGTCAGCATTGATCTCGCCCTCCCTTACTGAACTGGGGCTTCCTCACTTTTGGCTGATAAGGTTCAATCCTTTAGATTTGAGTATTGACTGAAGTTGTGAGAGGATGGTAGTCGAAGACTGGTGTAAGGTTGAGTGTTTGATACTGTTGGTGGTGATAACTCGCGCGAAGAAAGAAAGACGCGACACGTCCAGCAGCCCCGCGTCTTTTGCTAGCGCGTTTCGTTTGATCAGTGCACTTAATGGATGGTCTGTGCATCGGCTGTACGTGGCTGGGCAGAACACGTCCGGACAGAATACGGGGCTACCGTGAATGTTCAGGACTCTAATAGATTATTCAAAGGCCGAATATATCTACGAAGAAAGTGCGCATAGTCAGAGAGCCTTTGAATCTATTCCAGCCCTTCTCTGGGTCCAAAGCTCTTGAAACGTCCAGCAGCCTGCGGCCGAATCCTCTTCCTAAATTGAAACTAGCTATGGATGTACACCAGTCGCAGTCGGCATGATTGGATAGTGTCACTGAACTTCTCGTAGTGATGCCTTTCACGGCCAGGTACGGGGGAGCGAATCAGCTGGCAGCCTGACTGAAAGTACGCATCTGGGTTCGGCGCTGTACCAGCAATGCCAGCATATATTCCAGTGAGATGTATAGCTTTTTGATCTGAGCTTCTGTCAATTGCCGCGTTCGTGCCCTGATGTATCTAGTGAAGAATCCCGGTGCCTTGCGTCGGTACCGTCTCACGCTTTGCACAGCCCATAGAACAGCGTCCACGTAAGCACAAATGACATGAGCCCTCCAAACATGTCTCCTATCCAGAGATCCCCTACTGGCCGGAAGAAGTAGGCTTTGGGGTTGCTTTCAGTCTTCAGCAGGTAAATAAGCGAGGAGACGAGGACCGTGCCAAGCATGTAGAAGATGAATCCAGGTAGAGATTCGAGCCCAAGAGTACCCGCGGCAACACCGAAGAGCGAGGCAGTCAGGGAGCGAATATTTGAGATCGTCTACATTAATCAAGTCAGCGGAACTGGTCAGGGCTGAATTGCGAAATGGCCGATGTTGTCCATGTGAAGATGACAGCGAATTTGTCGGGCAGCACTTACGCGGGCATTGTGCTGGACGCTTTCTTGCACAATAGGATGAATTGCCAGCTCCCGTTCGTCAATCATGATGCTGATTAAATTGGTGTGTCGTTTGACTTAGATGAGAAATCCGCCGTAGGCACCCACTCGACCCACTGATCAGGTCGATACTCCAACGTGCTTCGTGGCAGCACGGATGAGTTGCTTGTATTCAAGATTTCCGTGCCGCTCGGATTTTGTGAGGTGTTTCGAGCCAAGCCTAAAGGGAATCGAGAGCAGCTCTTGAAAATGACTAGACTTTGCGGCTGAGTTCGGTGTTCGAGTTTGCGACTTGTCGAAGTGTATGTCCTGGAGGGCGTCAGGTTGCCTCCGCAGCGAACAGCATTCGACGTTTCGGGTAGCTCGGCCGCCGGGATTAAGCTGATTATCCCCGAGGCGCAAAGAGAGCTTCTTGTCCCTAGAACTCATCATCCGTGGATACAATATCTAAGAACTGGTGACACGATGTGCATTTGGAATGACAAGAATGTATAGGCCGTCCCAAAGTATTTTGTTGAAAATGACAGGTAATATGTATCGCTATCTATGCTCACATGTCGTCCTTCAATGCTTAGGTATCGCTCCCTGCGCTCCTTTATTTTATATCGCTCTTTGCCTCTGTGGACTCTGTTCACTTGTGTCTAGGAGACGCGTACACATTCTCCTCTCCTATCACCCTTCCTCGGTATCACTCAACTAACCATCTATACTCGTCCAGAAATCTGCATAGTCGCATCAGTCTCATTCTCTTTGACCTCAGGACGCTGAATACATACGACTGAAGATCGGGGCTCAAACTGAAGCCGCGTATTGCAGCTGCTGCCCCCAGGAGTTGCAGCGCCCTGCGGAAGTACCTTTCGTTAATGCGAGGGCTGGAGACTTTACCGAGTGATAAGTACGCTTCAGCAGCCTATTTGAATGTCAGATTTGCGTCGTCTGTGGGTGGACGAACACATTACAGTGACTAGAAGGTCGCCAGACAGTGCCCTCTGGGCTGGTGCAGCAGCGACTGCACGTTCCAAATACTCAGACGCTGCTTGCAGATATCCTCTAGCTTCAACGTAGTCGGCCAGTCCAACTCGACGTTCCGCATCTGTCAGCTGGGCCGCAGTAAGATTTTCGTCCTCGCTGCTGGCGATTGCCGGTGCTGTCCTGGCATCGGAAGAGGTGTTGCTATTGGATCGATTAATACGTGCTAAAGAAGGCGCCGCCCTCGATAGCCAGCTTTGTCCGATGCCTCGCATTGCTGCCACGTTAGTTGGCTCTCGCTGATAGATCGCTTGCCACTTGCTCGTACACCAGACGGCAATGTCGTTGACTGAGCTGTTGTCTTGGTCTGCAAAAGCCAATCGCTGAAGACCTGCAATAATCCAGGCTTGCTCTGTTGTTCGTTCAGGCTGCTGCATAAGTGTAGTAGCATCAATATGAGCCATTATAGATCGACCTAAAGGTATGTAGTTGCGCCAGCTTTCCGGAGAGCCTCTCAGCATTAAATTTATCTGATTAAGACTGGTTTTGCAGACGGCGATGCGCTGCTCTTCGCTCGTAGAGTTCGTCATTTTTCAAAATTATCCTGGCGACATGAAGTGGTTCGAAACATCAGGGGCTGCTTCCGCGACCTTGATTGTATTTATTATGCGCTTGTGTGATTTCAAATCCAAAATTCCCTTTCGGTGACACGCTTGTCAAGGCAGCCTGAATAAGATCCTTATGAGTGGTCACGAGCAGCGCGATGCGAGAAATCAAGGCTGTGTCGTCATCCGTATGCTGCTTGGTGGCCTGAACAGAACGCTAGCTGGAGAGCGCTGTAGATCGCACATATTGCCATAGGCTACAGCGTCCAGAAATAAGGCCGAGATGTGATGATGGACTCGCTTGGGGCATGTAAAAGTCAAAATTTGTTGCAATAAAAATACAAGCATGACGCGAGTAGATCATGCATCGGCCTTGCCGCAGCGAGAGCGGTCAGCGTTTAGACTTCATGTTGCGAGATCAGCCCGGATCGCTCTCGCAAGGCTGACGTGCCTACTGTGTTGGGTAGGCGCCAGGCGTCGATCTGTATGAGCCGCAAGGAACTGCATGCTCTAGCCGCCACCGCTCTAGTAGCCGGGAGAACGACTTGAAGATTACAGAGTTCGGAGAAGAGACTAGAGCGAAGTGCGGACCTCATCGGACGTAAAGATTTCATAATTGATTAGCAAGCAAGCGCGAGAAGCTTCACAGAGTGGACGTGAATCGGGGAGACTTTGTCGGGCCGGCACTACTCATCTTGCCCGATCATGAGAAGCAGTTTCAGCTCCTACCATGAAGTCCTTGCGAGGTATCACAGTCCTCAGACGTCAGATCGCGGGTTGTGTCGGCCGAAGGTGTCAGCTCCGGGCCTTGCTCCCCTAAGATGTGCTTCTGAGCCCCCAGGTACATAGTACATATCTCGGATCTCATGCCGACCTGCTTGTCTCTAAGCCGTCGCATGCTAGCATACTATGTAGTAGCCAAATATCCACATAGGTAGCTCAAAACGCTCTTAGAATTCCAAATCCTTGAGACTTGGAATCTGCGCGAGACATATAAAGGGAATCGACGCATATCGTCCCAACATTGGGTCTCTCACAGTTCTTTACGGCTGATGCTGATAGTCCAATAAGGGATCCTGTGCATTGTTAGACGTTTTTACCCGGTACTGTGACTCAAGCACCAGTTCTAACTTCATGGCAATTGCCTCGACACTAGATTACCAATCTTCTGCCTAGCCGAGGCGCCTGGCCTTCAGGCCAGAGAGTGTCATCAGCCTTTGAAAGTCCCGCTAGGTAGGTACCTAGGTACACGGTAGAGTGAAGGAGTCGCTGCGAACAGATCTCACCTCTGCGGGTAAAACACAATCCTTCTTCTTCTCTCTCCGTTTTTTTTTTTTTTTTCTTTTTTGGGCCAACTATGAGGAAGTGAATCGGAACACGGCTCAATTATATATTGTAGAAATCAGACAGAGCTTGTGATCCGCGTCTGGGAAGCGCAGACGCAATGCAGTCCGTCGGGTTTGCCAACGTTTCTCTCAACTCTCGTCATAGCCGCTGGCGCAACGTTCAGCATTCTTCTCGGCAGCAGAGTGATGCATTTCTTGCGATGATTTGCACTTGCCTGTACACTGAAAAGAAGTACACATGCAGGTAATCTGCTGCGGATTCAATGACGCCAAGATCAAACGCGGAAAGCTAATGAGCACGCGCTTCCCCTGTCTCCACGTGAAGCAGGGTCTCGGACAGGTGTTCCAAGTATTTGGTCTCTCATTCCCGCCGATAATAATAGCCTTCATTCTCATTGAAAGAGAACGCTATAGGCTTCTGCAATCTGCGTATCTGCACTCCTGAAGCCGTGAACCCTTACCATCCTTGTAATCCCCTGGAGCCTTCGGAACAGGTTGGGGTCCAAAGGGTAAACCTGGGGACCTGAACTCTTGAAACACATCAGAGGCACGCCATGACGTGACATCCTGACAATGGAATGGAGACGATACACGCTGATGATACCCCTCTAGCTGCATATCTCGAAGGTCAGTACATTCAGTCTAAGACTGCTTCCATGTGAAAGCACGGCATACTGTCCATAGCGGAGACTGACCGATTCCAGGCGATGGCTACCTCGATCGCAGCTTCGACGACGACGACCTTGAACCCGATGCATCACCACTTCTTACCAACGGACATGATGGATCTCCGACCCCTAGCTTCGCTCCCTTGAACCGCCATGCCCCCTCCAAAGCGCGGAGAACGCGACAGTCCCTCGTGCCGCAGCTTGAAAAGGATCCAACAGCGCCGCAGAGCACGCTCAGCCGCATACACACAACCTGGTCCATCGCATTGAACTCTCGCTTGAGCCGAGCAGACAACGCCAAATTCATCGAGCATTTCCGATACGTGATCGTAGCATCGCAGCTCCTGAACGAATACCTGGACCACGGCTCGCTGCCAAGGTCCGCCGAAACCGAGCTAGGCGGAGACGGTGTTCAAGATGAGTCTGGGATTCCAGACGTCAAGACGAGTTTATATGGAGCGTTTGCCGTAGCGGCATTTGCATTCGCACTGGTTTATTTGATACACTGGGCAAGAAGCGGGCACAGTAGCTTCTTGAGCCACGGCAGGGTCGCACTAGCTTTGACAGTATTCGCACTGGTCGCTTTTGTTGGATATGCCTACGTTCGCCGGCAGTGGTTGAAGTTTTTGCGCCGAAATGCGGTCGAGTCAATCACCACCCTTACCAGCAACTGGCAAGCCTTTGAGGTTTCAAGCAGCTCTACCCTTGGCTTCATTCAGGAAGTGGAGCTGGTTTCGAAGGGATTCAGACTCAGCACACCACTCCCGCCAGCTTCGCGAGTTGAGGGACAAGGCGCCTCTCGAAGATGTGGGAGGTTGAGGAAGGCGCTTCACAGAGCTTTCGTGGACGTGATCCCTGCCTGCATCGAAGCATGCAAAGTGCTTGAAGGTCTCATAGATGAGGATGACCTCGCAAAGTACTTCGAAGTGTACGACATAAGTTCCCAGGATGCCAGAGAGGCTTCTGGAGACAACTCGCTCAGCGTGCTTGAAGACGATGCAGAGTCACTTAAATCATTACGAGTGCTCAGCTACCGGATGGGTGTCCTGCGCAGAGTCACGCTCTGCTCGCTGATGTCTCTTGAAGCAGACGGAGGCAAGCCTGATTTCTATCGCTGGCGAGTTACAATTGAGGCCATGCAGACGATCAGCAACATCCTTGCACCGTCCGCACGAAGGCTGCAGCAGAATCTTGAACGAAATGGAAACGATTTCGGTACCACAAACACCAGTTCGGAATGGACACGGTGCATCACGAGAGAAGATGCGCAGCCAAGTCAGGAAGATTAGCACTCTTTCTTCAGGCATTCGTGGTCTCCAAGCCAAAATGCAAATTTTGAGAGAAGAAACAAATAGATCGATTGAGCAGCAAGAAGACCTCACCGATCTTGGTCCATCATTAATGGCACAGTACGAGTCTATCGGTACTGACCTTCCGCGAGCTCATGCAAGCCTGGGAATCTGGCAAGACTTCTCTCCAGAGCAACATCACAAAACAAGAGCGCCGCATATCAATGGCGTCAAGTGGCCTTCGCTCGCCAGTCTCCAGCATCGGCGGACTGACGGCAGTAGATGAAGACGGCACGCCGGACGATGCACTCAAAGCATTAAATGGCGGCAGCCGATCGAATCGCTCAAGCCTAGCCACAACGCCATCCGATGAAGAACAGGTCTTTGAAGCCCTGGCCGTGCCCAGACAACGGAGCACCCTCACCAGAGAAGAGCGGATTGTGAAGATGCAAGAAGAGCGCGAACGCCAGGCGACCTTGCGTGCGAAGCGAGAGTCCAATACCAATATGCTTCGTGAGTTGGAATCGGTCATTAATCTACGGCCTGGGCCCGGAAAGACTGGCTCGTCACGAATAATGTCCATGTAGGAAAGAGATAGCACAGATATCTATATCTATTCGAGAGTATTACTGGGAACCTCCATGATTCTCAATGCCGTATTTCTTGATGGCAAGTGCTTTCCAGCACGTGAAAGGTGGCGCACCTTCCTCGCAGAGGTCGTACCTTCCCTATTGGCATTTCCGCCGTCTCTTTTGAACTTCTTATGTTTGCAGCTGGCTTTCATCCTTTTCTTCCTCTCTGCCACCAACTCTGACAACACCCTGCGGATCACAAATGGCAGACACAGATGACGGCCGGTATTTCGACTTCTTCGGTCTTGCGCGTGAGCTACGCGACGCTATCTATAACGACCTGCTGAACGAATCTACGCAGCTGCCTACGAATGGCAATGCGCCGGGGCTCAGGTTCCTGGCAAAAGGCCTTGTCGACACCAGCCTCTTACTCGCGAGCCGCTCATTTCACGACGAACTACAGGAGCGCGCGGACAAGAGACTGCACGTCACCATCGAAGAACGCCGCAAAAACTGGTTCAAGATCTTTTGGGACAGGTTTCCGCCACAACTCCTCCGCGCTCGCTCCCTGACGCTCAAGCTCTGGCTGGATTGCATCGGCGGTGCCTGGCCTGATAGCAGTGGCGAATGCTCCAGAGTAAAGGGAGATCTCCAGTACCTGCGTGGGGTGGTAGAATGCGCGGCCGAAGCCATGCCTTGTTTAGAGCGTCTCTGCATCGACCTACATCGCTACAACCTTTGTGATCACGCTGTATGCAAATACACGCTGGACAACAGAATTGGTCTGTTTTTCTCTGTGGCGAAGATTGTGGAGCTTCATGTTTATGAAATTCCTGCCAGGCTAGATACAATCAGAAGACCTTCTGGGTTTGGCAACCCCCTCAGGCACCCAAGATACTGGCGCTACGAGGACAGAAGAGGACCGCTCGCGAAATGGAACAACGCAACGCAAGCGTTGGAGGATGTCGACTATGTCCATGAGAAGCAAGCGGCTGAAGGCAGCGGAGGCTAGACGACATTGCTTGGACGAATGCGAGCGAGCGTCTACCAGACGTCCAGTACCTAAAACGATGTAACATTCGACAAGACCAGGGCGAAAGCTGCGACGACCGAATAGCTAGCCTATTGGAACAACATTAGTAAACGTAATGAGGCGAGCAAAGCGGAAAGGGGTAGAAGTCATTTCAATCTACATATCATTTCATCAAGTCCCATACCAAGACGCCTAGCTACTACAAAAGAATCACAAGTTCATTCAAAGAAAAAGGAGACACCTCCGCTAATATTGCAGCGTGACCTCCTGCTCCTTGACCTTCCCGATAACGATGCCCGGAGCGTACTTCGGAATGACCTCATCATCGTGCAGCATCTCGAACTCCTCGCTCGCGTCCTTGCCCATATGGCTGAACAGGGCCTGGGGGCCACCGGGGTGCTCGTCGACCCAGTCCGTCACGTTCATGACGATGCCCTTGACGGCGATCCAGAGGTCCTCCTTCTTGTTGTGCTTGGCGACCTCCTCAAGCGAGTACTCCTGGTCGGGGATCTTGAACTCCTGCTTCTTGTTGGGCGCCGAGACCTTGGCCGGGTCCTTGCTGTCGGCCTTAGGGGACAGGACGGGGGCGGCGGAGTGCTGCGATTGCTGGGAGATGGCGGGCTCGTCGGTCGCGCCCACGCCATTCGCCCATTCCACGGACACCTTGCCCGGCTGGTTCGGGTCGATGTGCAAGCTGACCTGGCCGAGACGGGATGCGGCGGTCGACATGCCGCCGTTGAGGACTTGCTGGAAGAGATACTTGCTTGCGCTGTCGCCGGCGACACGGCCGTAGACGACGCAGCCTAGTAGTGAGGAGCCACCGAGACGATTGGCGCCGTGGACACCGCCAGCCAGCTCACCGCAGACGAACAGGCCGTCGAAGGGCTGCTTGCTGTCGCCGTTGAGACATCTGGCTTGGTCGTCGATCTCGATACCACCCATGGTGAAGTGCAGTACGGGCTCCATCAATGCCACGTGGAAGGTGTCGTTGATCTCGACGGGGAAGTTGTGGTAGTACTTCTTGCCGAAGGGGTCCTTTGCCTCACCCTTGGCATAGCGGTTGTAGTCCTCGAAAGTCTTGCTGAGCTCCTGCTCCGAGCAGCCAATGTCCTTGGCGAGCTCCTTGCCGGTCATCTTCTTCATCAGACCACGGCCAGAGTAATGTCTGGTGTGGAAGTCGAGAACGTTGGAAGCCTTGCTGTTGAGCACGAGACGGATCGGCCACAGGTCTTTCTTCTTCTCCTCCCACATCTTGCCGGAGACGTAATCACGGTGCTCCAGCTCGTCGGTGAAACGCTGGCCCTTGCTGTTCAGCAGCAGACCACCCTCGCCACGGAGAGCCTCTGCAGCCAGGAACTTCGTCTTAGCAGTTGGGTCCTTGGGGTCGACAAGACCTGTAGGGTGGACCTGCACAGACTCCATGTCGATGCCGTTCGCACCAATGTTCATCAACATCTTGTGGCCGTCACCAGTGGCGTGCGCACCGTTGGTGGTCGAGAGGTCGAAAGTGTCCGGTCTCCACTTCTTGAGCAAACTGGTCTCTGAGAAGTCTGCGGCGTATCCGCCAGTGGCCAGTACAACTGGGCCCTCAAGCGTGGTCTCCTCCCCGTTGAAAGAGTATGTCACACCGTTGATCTTGTTACCCTCCTTGTTGATTCTCTCGACCTTAGCCTTCTTGATGAGCTGAACACGCTCAGGCGCGCTCTCTGATAGCTCTTCGAAACGCTGCATCAGTGCATAGGTGATGGCCATACCAGGGAACTTGGCATCGTGGCCACGGTGGGTACGTGGGAAGGAGTGACCACTGTAAACACGTTAGCACACAGTCTCTCCCATGCGTTGTTCTGTGGGGATTTCATACCCTAACCGCGAAACCAGGGTAAGATCGAGGTTGAAGACATCCTGCAGCCACTCGACGGCCGCCGCGGACTTGTACGTCAACACCTTAATCAGGTCGGGTCTCGCCTTCTCTCTTGCAGACTTGAGCGTGTCGTCGTAGAACTGCTTGACGCTATCGGCGATCTTCTCGTCGACTTGTGTGCGTGTGAGAGCTCCGTTGATACCGGAGGTGGCCTTGGTGGAGTTGCCGCCCATGAAGTCTGGAATGCCATCAGCAAACAATCATCGGGACACTCTACACATGCTGCGTGAGCAACTCACTGTTCTTATCCAACAGCACGACATTGCCGCCGGCAAGGTAAATGGTGTGAGCAGCACTCAGGCCGGACACTGTGTCCCAGTCAGCTCATCTTCTCAATCACCTCGGTCTTCTGGAGCGGAACTTACGGCCAGCGCCTACTACAATGACCCGCGGAGGCATGATGGGTATCTCGAAAACAGAATGGAATGGAGGATCGAGTTGGTGAGGAAAGGAAAGATGGAGTCTTGTGGGTAAGAGGGACGGCGAGAGGCTCTGGAAATAAGACCTCGCACACGTGAAAGAGCGGCGACGGTCGGTTTATGTAGGGTCACGCTAGCGTTCGACCTGGGGTCTCCAGAGATGCCGAGGCCGAGGTGAGCTTCCTAGACGTGGGAGAGAGAGAGCGAGAGGGTCTCTGGAGTCTACGGAACGCAGATTGGATTTGACACCTTTGAACACTATTCTGCGTGGCGACAGAGCCGCTATCTCACTGCTTTCTTTGTGCTGTTGGCGTCGAACACATGCTAATCCATTGTCCAGGGTTACTCCAAGCATGTGAAGATGCTGACTGTCATGGGGCTTCACACTGGAACACCAGATGACCGCTTGGCTCTCGCGGCGGCAGGACATGTCACGGGGCGGCCGTCCGTGCATAGCGTTCATACCCTCGGGTGTGGGGAGTCTGGAGGCTGCATGTGAAGTCTACCAGCCAATCACGTTTGCGTGGAGGTCAGCTTTACTCATCCGCAACTCCCGCAATACACGTTCCCACACCTTGACTCTCCAACTCCAGAGTCACAATCAACGCTGTATATCGGACGTCCTGATGCCAGATCCGTAGGTCTCCTGCATCGCTACCGCGCCGTCACTGTTGTGAGTAGGGCAACATAGAACAAACCCCGACGCGCTCGGCAGAGCAGACACCGAAGCAGACCATTCTGCAACAAAACGGAAGACGCCGGCGATTGCCGACAATTCTACATACCTAGGTAGCCCCCAGCGAGAGCCCAGTTGCCCAGCCGCAGCCGCAATGCGCAGCGAAGAAGGGAAGTCGATCCGGCATACGGAAGACATTGCCTTTAGATCTCGGAGTTAATCTGCTGGTACATAGCACTACTAGAAGCCTACCTACCTACTACAGTCTAAACTTTCTATAAGAATAGTAAAAATCGAGTCCCTTTTATTGTAACAGAGCGATATTGCTACAATAGATAAAGCAACACAGCTAAAAGACTAAAATAATCTTATGGAAATCATTGCTATAGAGCGATATTGCTACTCATGGTATTATTATAGCGAGTTTAGACTGTATTGAGGCGTGCATGCTAGACCATGAAGGGGTGGACCAGCGCCACACTAGGAGGTAGCCGTCGCTGCACCTCTTGACCTTTGCCCTTGTATGTTTTAGAACGTACTTACAGTAGAGTGCAGTCTTACTTTGTCTCTTTCCCAGGAACAGGATTCACTTGGTAGACCATTTAGCATCGCACTCGCCTTGTTCGCTACAGTAGAGGTACAATTCCCACGGTATCAAAGGCCTTGAGAGGATCTTTATTGCTGACAACCACGCTGCATGAATGGCAGCTTTTCCATTAAATCCGTTCTACTTACACCTTGTTGTCCAACCCATCCACGCTTTCACAACAAGGCGTTCCTTTATAAATCGTCACCACTACTTTCTTTCCTCGGGGTATATCTCTCCTCGTCTCGCCGCTAAAACACCGCCAAAATCTTGCTCGCTCCGCTATCGAGAATGCATACTCTCATCAGATTCCCACGGACCGTGCCTCATCCCCTCCAATCGTCCAGCGCCGTCATCAAGACCGACAGAGGTGGTCACGTGACTTATTGCTATCGACCGGCATTTCGTGTCGTGGAAGTAAGTGGAGGTGATGAGAACCGGACACCACCAGCATTTGGGGTATGATCATAATCATCAATTTTATCGTTGTTTCAGAATCTCTTTTGTCATGGGAAAAGTAGGAAAAAAAGCAAAGTCGTCAGTAAAGTCCCGTGTCGGTGTGCGGGGAGATGCTGTTAAAGAGAAACAGCGCTTGCGCACCTGTAAGAAATTCCTCGCTAAAGAAGAAATTGAAAAGATATCCGCGTTAGCCAAAAGATCGAGTTATTCCCAATTTCGTAGCCTTCTCTCCTTTCCCCTCTTTCCGCAAGGGGGATTAGAAAAGCTTTCCAGCGGGTGGGAAGGAGTGCCCACAAAGGGGCGAAGCAGACTTACAAGCTCAACGTAATATACCCATCCCGATCGACATCGTACTTCTTAAACACATCCGTCATGCGCTTAAGCGAAATGCACGCCTGGACGAAGAGATCGAAACTGAGCACGCGCTCCCTGACCCCCTCGTCCCCGCGCCCACGCGACTTCGTCTTCGCGAACGTGCTGAACAGCAACTGCACGAACTGCGGACTAAGTCTGTATCCGAAGGCTACCAGGGCGTCTTCGAACTCGCGCAGACTGATACTGCCGCTGCGGTCCGTGTCGAAGCGGTCGAAGAGGGCGCGCCAGGCGGCCAGGAACCCCCACAGTCCGCAGAACTCGTCGAAGTTGATCGTCCCGCTGCGGTCCGTGTCGAACATCCGGATCATCATTTTGACCGTGTGCGGGTCGAAGGCGGTGTAGTCGCCGTTGACGAGGGCGCGGCGGAGCTCTTCCTCGCTGAGCTGGCCGGACCGGTCTTTGTCGACTTGCAGGAAGAGGGGCCAGAGGCCGTCGCGGTCGTTGCCGTCGCGTGGTGGTGGCGGGGCGGTGGTCGGGGGGCGTTGTTGTTCGGGGATGGGCGGGCGGTTGTGGTAGCCCTGTGGTGGCGGACCGTGGCCGTAGTTCGCAGGTGGCGGGGGTGAGGTGAGAGGGTTTCGCGGCGGTGGTGGTGCTTGTCCGTATCCTCCCTGCGAGCCCCATCGCGGCGACTGAGGTTGTTGGCCGTATTGATCGTAGCGTTGGGCGGGTGTCTGACGTCCATAGCTGTCGTAGCCTCCTTGCTGTGGAGGAGGCGGGCCGGAGGAGCCATAGCTACTTGGCGGAGGCTGTGAACCGTATGCAGCCTGCGGCGGCGGAGGTCTGCCATAGTTTTGCTGTGGAGGGGGTGGCACCGGCTTGTTGTAGTTGGCGGGGGTAGGATTGCTATGGTTTCGAGGAGGAGGTCCGCCAGAGCCTGGGCGGTTGTTTAGCATCTGAGCTGCCTGCTCTGGCTCGGCATGCCTGTAGGCGTAGCGGGTTAGCCTGTTGGGGCCGTAGTGGTAGACGGTCATCCAGCGGAAGCTCTGATGGAGACTGGGAATGGGGGCAAATGTGGATGGGAGATGGAATTGACTAGCAGAGCAACAACATCTATATGCACCCAGACAAGTAGAAAGCTAGGAGATATACCGACTTACGCTGGAAGCGCATCCGGGTTGTACCCGCGACTATTGTAGGCCATGCAGGGTTTCCGTATTTCTCACGCCCAAACGTAGGTCGCCTGCCGTAGGAAGCACGTAGCTCTTTGTTCAGAAGTGACGGGCTGCGCGATTATGCAGAAAGGCGGCCCCAGGTCGTACACGTAAAGGCGCTAGCGTAGACCTTGTTCGCCTCCCTCGTATGTTCTATATCGATCCGGGATGATGTGGATGATGCTCGCGTTGCGCTTCGACTCGGCTCGGCGTTGTGACTCGAGGATGGAGGTCCGGCTACGTCAAGACTGCATAAGACCACCACTGGAGGCCGCAGAAAAAGAGGGATGCAAGTGTCAGGTCGAACGGCGGACGAGGGTGGGCGGAGGAAGGTTTTGAGAAGGATAAGAGTATTCACAGACCAGCCTTCGCCTTGGGCGCAAGAGGGCGCAGCAAACAGTTCGTTCGCACTTTCGCGCCCCACTCGTTGCTGCTGGCGTCACTGGCAAAGCTCGAGCCCTCTCCAGCTTCTTACAGCTCGAACTCGCTGTACGGAGGGAGGGCATCGTCCGACGAGCAATACCGCTCTAGGTACTCTATATACATGATTGTCGGCTGCATTTTACCCCTCTGCGCTACTATGCAGCACCTACAATGTAGCAATCCTTCCTCTGCGGCAATGACATACGTTCGATTTCTCGCAATCCTTCTGAGAAGTTTAGACTGTACAACGTTTCCGTCGACCGTTTCTCATCGGTGCAAGCGGCTTCGGTGGTCCATAAGGCTGGGGCCCGATTGAGTAACTGAGGCTGGATCAAAAACTTCAATTATCATAGCAGACGGTTGATATTATGCGCTCGAATGCATTGTCATTTTCTCAAAGAAGACCGAATACCGACCTGCCACGTGGGGTGGCTAGCATGCACGACCTGACACCGAGGTATAGCATTGTCAGTTCTCGACTAACGATTATGAAGTGGCATCTACAGTCTGAACTTCCTACCGGAATGGCAACAAGCGATCACATTCATTGCAGTAAAAGCATGGATTCATTCAAGGGGCAATACAGCAGCGTAGAGAGCAAAACAATTGACAGAGATGATGAATATAGCCCAGTTTGGTTAGTCTGAAGCTGCCTATGTCGAAATGTAAGCTTTGCTATGCAACAAGAGCGGATATTAGAAAAGCATTAAATATTCTTTTGCCTTTTCGTTCTTCCCAATCCTGTCTGAGAAGCTGTTATATTCCAAACCCGACTCGCCCAAACTCCTCGCCAAAACCCAAACAGGGTTATACATCAAAAACCTCAAGATGCGACCCCAGATTCCAGACGACTCAACGTGTTCGCCTGGTGATTCCTCCTATTCGACTCCAGATCATGGACTCGCTCACTGCTCGGCGCGGCAGGCATCGGCGGAACCGAGTCGCTCCCGGCAGCACTCCCAGGCCGGTTGTTCGTCGTCACTTGACTCGCAGGCCTGCTGTTCGATCGGCTGCCCGGCAAGCTGAGCTTCGAGCCCGTCCTGCTATCCCGCTGGCTCTGGCGCTCGAGCTTGGATTGCCGCTTGCTTTCCCGCTTGGCCTCGTCCTCGGCCTTCTGCTGCGCAGCGTGCTCTTTTTCTGCCTCTAGACCCGTCTTCGTCTCTTCGTGCTCCTTCGAGAGGACCTTCTTCCGCACGAAGAAGACGCAGATGGCGCCGACGACTGCTACGCATGTGTACATGATCCACATGGGTACGAGAGACAGTGCGAAGTAATGTCTGACGACTTCCCTCTGGTCTGGGGGCAGACTGTTGATGATGTCTGTGCTTGCGCCTGCGTCTCCGCCTCCGAGCCTCTGTGCCAGCTGAGGAGACAGGACTTCCCGTAATTGCGGTGCGTAGGACTTCATCTGGTTCTGGAAGACGACTTGGCCGATGACGACAGAGCTAGAAGTGGCGAGCTGTCTTACAAACCCCAATGTCGCTGTCGCTGTTCCAATGTCGCGAGGGCTAATGTGAGCCTGTAGAGCGATGATGGGAGCCTGGAATAGGGGACCGATTCCGAAACCAGCGATGATCTGATACACGATCAACTTTGCCCAGCTGGACTTCGCGTCGAAGTCGATGAACAAGCCAAAGCCCAGCGTCATCAGGAACATGCCAAAGTAGATCGGTGGGAGAAACTTTCCAGACTTGCCAATGAAGACACCGGTGCCGATCGAGGTGAACGCGAGCGCCAGTGCGGTCGGCAGTAGATAGACTCCTGAGAGGATCGGTGAAGCTCCACGGACTCCCTGGAAATAGAGGGGTAAGTAGTAAGAGCTGGAAATGAAAACGAAGCCATGGAAGAACACCACACCCAGAGTAGCGACATTCGTAACCTTGTTGAACAGTCGCATGGGCACGATAGGGAACTTGGCGAACTTGGTAGTCTCCCACCAGGCGAACAGACCGAAAGTGACGATGCCAAAGACGATCAGGCAGATGACTGTAGCCGAACCCCAGGGGAACGTGACGCCACCATACTGAAGCCCGAACAAGAGCAGGAGCGTCGCTGCAACAACGATAAGAGATCCTACCCAGTCGATGGCCTTCAGTCCCTCGACGATCGGTGTCCTCGGTGTCTTGATATCCAGGAAGAACAGCAGAATGAAGAAAGCGAGACCATCGAGAGGCAAGTTGATGTAGAAACACCATCGCCAGGTCACGGCCTCTGTGAATGCACCTCCGATGACTGGACCGATAGCGCTTGCGATGGCCCAGACGGCCCCGATCATACCGTAGAATGGGCCTCTGTCTCGGAGCGAGAAGAGGTCACCAATGGTGATGTTGACCAGAATGACCAGCCCACCTCCTCCAATACCTTGTACTGCTCGCGCCGCGATCAGCATTCCGATGCTGTACGACAGCGCAGCGACGAGTGAGCCGACCATAAAGATGACGTTGGCCAGCAGCAACATGGGTTTCCGGCCGAAGATATCTGAATCTTGCCCCAGCTGGGGATCGAGGCCGAGTTGGCGAGGAGGAAAGCGAGCCGATCCAGGTGTATCCCGCCGTAGAGTTGAAGTGCTCGCTAATGGTCGGCAAGGCGGTGGTGATGATCGTAACGTCCAATGCGGCGAGGAAGACGGCCATCATAAGCGCAGCCATGATTACGGCGATCTTGCCCTTGGACCTTTGAGGTTTCTGCTCTCCTTCCTCCAGCTTCTTCTCCGTCTCGCCTTCTTTGCCCTTCTCAACATCGTGCACGTTGCCGCTTGAGCCGCTGGATTCTGATGTGCCTGGCTTCTCTCCCGTTTGCGCCTCGCGCTCTCCACTTGTTGTATGTTGCGGCATCGCGGTGGTGTCTGTTGCGCCTGACTCGTCGGTTTCGTGTGCCGTGGAGCGCATATCGCGTCCTCGATCGTCGTCCGTCGCCATAGTGCTGCCCAACCCTCACAGCAGCCGGCCCGTAAGCAGCTGGTCCTCGCCAAGAAGTCGAAAGGAATGAGAGAGAAAGAGAACGACAAGCGCTGAGCGTACTAGATCTCAGCTATTTCAACGTGAGACTCCTCTGCAAGAATGGTTCTTCGGGCATAGGAGTCATGCCGAAAGAAAGCCAACAGTACCTCCGGTAAGAAAACACTCCCTTGTCCACAGCTTACTGTAGTCGATGACGCTCCAAACGTTCGTTTAACGAAGTCCCGAACTCTTCGGGGATTTCGCAAAACCCGGGCGCCCGCCTGGGCGCCTGCCAAAAAAGCTTGTTCGATTCGCGTGGACCCTCCGCGTGCATCGACTTGAAATTGGAAATCTGCGCTATCACCGCCTGCATTGATGAGAAGAAAGGCGGTTGCTCTTTCCTCGCAGGAAACTCCCATGTCAAGTGAATATCAGGCGGATGCTATGTAAGATGTTCACTCAGATCACTGCTTTGTGTTCATCTTGCCCTTTGTCATGGTCCAAATTAATGACTGGCAATTTCCAGACTTAGTAATTCAGCTTGATGATACATTCATTCTTTCTTTGATTGGCCGGGGGTCGAAATTCTGCCAGATTCCCAGGCTCGCCAGGGAAGGAGCCGATCCGAGGTGAAGTTGCGCTTGTCCAGACCTCATTGCTTCCTATCCATACCTCTTCCTGCATATCTACATGCGTTATGAGCTGGTCCTTCCTCGAAAACGTCACGACTTGGTGCGGTGAGCTGGATTGTCCGGTTTTGCAGGATCAAGGACCATGCAAGGACGTGAGTTTTCGATGCAGTGGGCGCGCTTGCATCTTTTGGATGGGTTTATTGTTCTGCTCTTCACTTTCGGAGCATGCGCTGAGGAGTAGAGATAACATTTCTGGGTGAGAGCTTGAAGTAGCTCCCATTGTGTATTGCTGAGTTTGACCGCGCAATCTCGCGACATGACATTAAGACGATGACCATTCGACAGGGAAAGGCCTCAGACTGCCAGCTCAGCAGGCAGCATCATCAAGTTGCGATCCCACCTTGCTGTACACCTGTTCTTCTAAGATCATCGGATGGCGCGGCTTCAGATGTGCTCTACGCTGATAGAGCGGATGCCCGGTGAAACCGCCAGTGAAGTCCATGGCCCCCTTGCAGTCAGCGAGCCCATCCACTTCCCATGTCAAGATCCTCGCAGGCGTTACCGCTGCGCTCTCGAGCCTCTTGGTAGCCGAAAAGAAACCATCTGTATAAAGGGATGGCCAAGTTGGACTTGACCTGCAACTTCGGGGTTTGACTCGAGATGAGGACAGAAAGTAACTAGGTAAGTGACAAAGATTCAATCATGTAGGTCATCATTCGTCGCTTTCTTCTTGGTGTTTTGGCATCATTGCACCCGGGAAGCTTCAGTCATGTCCGCGCTCGTCCTCATTCGAGTTAAGACTGGCGGGAGGCGGGATGCGGGAGCCTTGGCGCTCAGGTGTTTTGGCAACATTCGACCTCAGTTCACGGTCAACACGACAGGTTCAAAATCGAAATTCCTCTCTTGCTCATACCTTCCCCATTACCACCAAACAGCCAGCAAATGTGAAAATGAGTTGCAACGGATGAAAGCGCCTTTCGCCTTCAACAAGATTGCTCCGCAGCACGTCGAGTGTTGATCACAACATTGACTGGATTCGAAATGTGCTTCCAGAACTTCTTTCACTACGCCTGCGGGCACAGCAGGATCTTTGACACCAAGTGCGACGAAGCTGAGCAACTTGAGGTGGTATACTGGCAGAAACATGCCTGTCCGCATTACAACCACCAGACCTTTCATGCACCTTATCTTTGCGGCGGGGCTAGGTTCTATTGCAACCACACAGCAGACGCGCCATTCTTGAACCACGCGTTTAATATCAGGGTCGAATCGGACAAAATCATCAAGAACGAGGGCAGCAGCTCGAAGCGGCGTACCAGAAGGTCAAAGACTTCGTTCACCACGCAAAGGAGCTCCAGATCCCCTCTGAGGAATGGTCAAACATCCCGGCTCACAGTCAAATTAAAGAGACAGTTGTGAAACTTCTACCGAAGGTGCAGAAAGCGAAACAGCATTATAACGAAGCTACGGCCATTTTGAATCAAGCTCAGAAGTATTACGCCCAGCTCGCTCAACAACTCGCTCAACAGCGTGCAAATTATACCGCAAACGCAACTTCGCCATTCGCTCCTGGGCCCAACGTTTTGAGCAAGGTGCCATCGGAAGTTCAGCAGCCTTCATTCGGCGAGAGAAAAGACCCTGTCGAAGACAGCACTAGCAAAGACGCCCATCATCTTGCGACAGAGCCAGAGAACCCCGCAGCAATTGACTCAAACCAGAATCAAGCCAGTGCTCAGCCTTCGCCTGCTCCGACCACTTCCCATCTAGTGATACTCCCTATCGTGGAGCCAGAGAACCTCGGAGCTATTGACTCAAGCCAGAAGCAAGCCAGTGCTCAGCCTTCGCCCGGTCCGACCGCTTCCCATCAAGCGGTACTCCCTACCATGGAGCCAGAAGGACCCAAAAACCGTCTTCTGACATACGAAGAGATACATGAAGTCGCCGTAAAGGCGGCTCGACGTGAAGAGGCAAAGGCGAAGAAACGCGTTGCCGTGGAAGAGGAAACAAGCCCTGTGAAGCCAAAGAAGAAGGCACGTCCGGCGAAGAAGGCTAAGCCATCGCAAGAACAGGCGTCGGAACCTGATGCCATCAGGCGTAGTGTCCGGTACGAAACAGAAAGATTGATTATGCTGAGAGCCCAGCAGGCAGTGAAGATCCTTCACCGTTCAAATCAGAGGCTTCTGGATTCTCAATTGAAACTTCCGAGGTAGAGTCGTCGCCCGACAAGGCCAAGCAGAAGAGTACGCAAGCAAAAACTCTGGCTACCGTCACAGAAGAATCGACTGCTGTGCCACGCTCGAGCTTCCTTGGGGCCAAAATTGGCGATTTTCAGAGACGTGGCGGCGTGGCCGCGGGAGCCGCATCAGTGCAGCAGGACACCACGAACTTTGAGGGCTTAGTACGGTCCGAATCTCCCTCGCCAAGCCCATCTCCCTCAGGATTGGGAGACCCTCCTGGACTCAGGGCTGGTCGTGCTCTGCATGGTCTGAATAGATCCCAAATTCAGCCTTCAAAGATGCTGTCCAGCGCCAATCTCGCACCAGGCGGTCCCTGGCAGCCGCCGAGTATGCGATACCGACCACAGCCATTCGCTCCCACCTATGCTTCTTCGCCAATTATGGGTCACCAGCGCCTTCCTACCGAGTATCCAGTCGCGCCAAATGTGTATTCGTCTTACTCTGACCCACATTATTACCAGGACAGGCCAACATCCTTCCAGTACCAGCCGACGCAAGGCCCGACGCTCAGCCCATATGCAATGCCCCAGAGTCTAGCCGGCGGCAGCAACGTTGCACTGCCTCAGTATGGGAGCCTACCTGTGCTAGAGAACCGCATGCCGCCAATGTCGTTTGACCAGCCTTCAGCGCAGGGATACAAACGTGACAGTCCAGTGCTTCAGTCTCAGGGCAACGACTTTCAAGCCCCTATGCCAAATCAATACGACAGCATGCGTCACAGTTTCGGCACAAACGTCCCGGATCTGACGCCACCGAACATGTTTGCGGATAGCACGTTCAACGGCGAGCCAAGAAGCGCAGACGTCCGGTCGCCAATCCCATGTTCCTGAATAACGAGCATATGCAAGTCCCACTGCCTTCCGAAACCGACTTCGGCAACGGCGAGCCTGAGCAGCCATACGATTTCGGGCTTTCAACTCAACCGACATCGTTTGGCATGCCGCAGATGCCGGAGTATGGCACGACTTCGAACGGCGGCACACAGCCCTTCGTCAACATGCGTGACTTGGTCGCGTCTCCCTCCACGCAGGACCCAGATTTGGACACCGTGTCGTTGACTGCACCATACTTTACTACTGATGTTGTTGATAGTGCCGGCCTCTCCGTAGAGGGCACAGCAGCAGTCGAGCAGGAAGGGACAGGGTTCGACTTTGTCGAAGGCAATGATGAATTTAACGATACATTCGGAGACCTACTGAATACTGGAGCTCCAGATTGGGATTTGACAGGATGAAGCGGCGGGCAAGAGGCTAAGGTAAGTTGTTCTAACGTGATCGTGACATCTTTTCGTGGAGCATGCGACAGCGAGCGGCGAGCAGCCGGCAGCAGCGAAGCGCGAATCGAACCGACGGCGATGGAAATCCATTGCTCTTTTGCATTGAGAGGGGAAGCAGGCATCGAATGGAAGGACAAGAGCAAGTGACACAAGAGACGACGGGCGGAAACCCCTCTCCTATACGACACTCGACAGCATGCAGCGAACGAACGTGGATTTTCCTGACCACTTTGAAAAAGAGAGAACAAAAAAGAAAAAATGGACACAGCATGGACGAAGGCGCGACACCAAAATGGCATTTTCCTTGTTTCTCTTTCAAAAAGCGTTTCTTTAATCATCCGGCATGGGCAGCAGACGCTCCGACTCTATTGCAAGGTAAGCTTTCCCCCCTTTACCATCGTTCCCAAACCAGGATATTCCGCTAATACTGTCCATAGACGCCAGGCATTCGCTTGTCTGCTACGCAACGCGATTCTGCGAGGAGGAGCGGATTGGCGTCCAAAAACGGCATTTTCCTTGTCTTTCTTTCCAAAAAGCGTTTCTCTTTACATCATACCTGGACGGGTCGCAGACGCTCCGACTCCTTTGCAAGGTAAGCTTCCCTCCCAGCGTCGTTCCCAAATCAGACATTCCGCTGATGCTGTCCATAAACGCCAGGCATTCACTTGTCTGCTACGTAACGCGATTCTCGGGAGGAGGAGCGGTTTGAGGGCCTCTTGGTGCATGTCGACATGGAAGGTCGATGGAAAGCGGGTGGCGAGATTCGATGGCATTATGCGTTTCTTTTTTTTTTTTTTTTTTTTTCTTTCTCTACCCTCTTAATCATGCTCGGAAAGGCTCAAGCGTTGTTCTCCCAACATCAATAATAAGGCATCTCGCCACCCCCGGATAGCAAGAGGAGACAGCTTGAGCGAAATGCGAATGAACTCTGATTCAAAGGGCTTACTACCTACCCACAAACTACTTCCTACGCACGTAACGTCTTCATCCTCCCCTCCAACTCCTTGACCCACCCCTCCACCACTCTCCCATTCCGACCATTTGCCTCGTCGGCTTGCGCGACCGCTTGCTCCACTTTCTCCAACCCCTTCCGCCACGCCTTCAATTCCTTCTCCAGCTCCGTCTGCTTCTGCTCGAGCTCGTCGAGTGATGTGCCGGCGTTCGCCGCCGTCGTGTGCAGGGTCCGTAGACTCCGGAGGCGTGTCAGGATGGCGGGGACGGTGGGCGCTAGGGTTTGGAGGTTCGGGAGGAGGGTGTAGAGGGCTTGGAGTTTCTCTTGGTCTTCGGGGTGCAGGGTTGCTGCTCCTGCTGTTGTTCCTCCTTCGTCGTCGGCCGCTTCGCGTGAGGCGAGCTGTTGCGCTTCCGTCTTCAGCTTCGAAAGCCGTGTGCTAGCCGCTTCGAGGTTCGTTAGGCTCGAGGCGGTCGAGAGGGCGGTGAGTTGTTGGTCTAGGAGCGTGAGGGAGGGGAGCACAGGTGTGGTGAGGCCTTCGGAGGTTGCGGAGTCCAGGGAGGATAGGCCTAGGGCTTGTTCGAGCGCGGAGAGTCGCGTGTCGAAATCCATCACTTTGCCGAGCATCTGCTCGTCTGTCATGTCTCCATCCGGCTCCCGTGCTATGCCTTTGTCGTCCTCCGTGGGGTAGGTTTCGCAGGGACTTGCGAGCTCCGCGTCCCCTGCCGTCGCGGCATCTCAACAGATGAGAGCAGTCTACTCAGGCTTTCCACCCCTTCCCACCACCTTCCTGCTCTCCATCCCCCTGCCCAGTCTGTCCAGCTTCAGCACGACACTCCTCAATCTCCCTCCTCAGCCTGGCAATCCTAGCCTCAAGCCCCTCCTCTTCTTCCTCTCCAGCTACCACACCTCTCCGGACCTTATACCCCCTCCTCCGTCCATCAACGCGATCACTCAAATCCACATTCCTAGCCTCGACCTGCCGACTCGTACTTGCGAACCTGCTCCGCGCTTGCGAAGGATATAACCTCCGTCTGCTGACACCGAAAGCTTCCTCCTCGTCCTCGTCTCCTTCCTCGTCGTCCTCGTCGCTAGTTGCGGGGCTTTCTGAAGGCGACCGCGGCGAGGTCTGCTGCGTCGCGACTGAAGTCGAGTCGGTCAGGTCGGCGGCCGGCGTCTCGTAGACGTCGGGTGCGGTATCGTAGCCTGGCAGGCCGGCGAGGCGTGAAGGCTCTGTCATTGCTTTTGTCCAGGATAATGTGTGTATGTACTTTCTGTTGGGCAAGGTCAGACCAAGTTTAAGTATTCAATGGAGCGAAGGGTCTGGAATAGCTAATGCCGATCATGGGCTATTTAGAACAGGGTCAAGGGTCTCGCGCTTCCTTGACGCGGTGTCACGTGCTGATAGCCCTACCTCAAGGTACGCACTACTACGTAATCACGATGCACAATGGTTGACGGTCATCAAGACTTCCGCCAACACGCAACGATTGAAGAACCTCGCATGAGGCTTGAAATGCCTGTTTGGACTAATTCAGATTTCTCCAGAGGGTTTCTCCTTCCCCTCATGTCATTACTGGATTAAATGTGCGCTACGTATGCCCTTTTAATCATCATCCTCTTCTTTTGTTTACTAACACAAGCCTCGGAAATAGTCCCCCGTTGATTCCTGCCTGTAATTTCCCTCTCTAACTAGGAAAATTGTCAGAAGGCTAGACTAAGCGGCAAGGATTCCTAGCCCCTCGCACGCTTCTGCTCGCCACCAGCATCCTCTTCATTCTGTCGCTTGCGATCCTCCTCCCTCCAGCCTTGCCCATTCGACCCAATTGGCGTTTGGAAGTTGAGTGGTGAGGGCAACATATTACTGTCTCCAGATCTGCCAAAGCCCCATTCGGGATAGAAGGTAGAAGGTGAAGGTAATAGATTGTCGGACATGAATCGACTCGGCAACGCCGATATAGGAGTCTCAATGTGGTTATTAGCATCTCTCATGGCGTGCGGATTGGTGCTCATTGGCGGCGCTGGTCTCGCAAATGGATTAGGCGGACCTTGTGCGCCAGCAGACAGGAGAGCACCGGCAGAGGGCGAAGGTGGAGGCAAGACGACTCCATGTGCAGGACCGAAAGATTGTGGTTGTTGCTGCCCCGCTGTCTGAGGCTGACCTGTACTGCCTTCTCCTGCTTCCGAGCCAGTACCGCCTTCGTCACCAGATTGCTCACTTGGAATCTGTACCTTGAGGCGTGGTCTCTTGGCTTCAGGCTGTCCTGTTTGTCCTCTGTTCGGCGCTGGCGGTGCAGGTAGACTCGAAGTGCTAGCTGTGCGTTGAGGCGGGTCCGGCGACTTCGGCATGGGTGGCTTTGCTGGGGGTGGTCGTGGTGATTCCCCACTCGATTTGCCGCCATTCTGTCGATCTCGTTGCATAGCTGCAACGTCTATGCTAGCTGATCGTGGACCACCGTCTTCAACTTTGATGGACGGTTCGGGCTTTGGATACTCTGCGTTACTTGTCGATCCCCAGTGCTGAGCAAGCATAGACCTGCTATCATCAATGGGTGTGAAGATACTGTGTGCTTTGGCGTGGGCTGGCAGAGGTTTAGGCTGCGGAAGAGGCGGGCTAGGCAAATTGCTGCTGAGGCGGTTGCGGCGATGGCGTCGGTCTATTTGAGCCCTGCGGAGGGTGAGGTGAAGGATTTGGTCTCGTTTGAGGCGGCTGTAGATGTTCCATTGAAGAGTTACGAGACATTTGAGCGTGAGGTGCAGGGTTGGGCGGATATGCTGGAGGCACGGAGGACCTCCTAGCATCTTGCATATAAGCATGCTGTAATTGCGGATGCGTCGCCGGTGGCGGTGGCACTACCTGTGGAGGATGGGGCGGATACGGTGGCGGATAAGTAGCTTGTTGTCCTGTCTGGATTGGGCGTGCTTGTGCTGCTTGTGCTGCCTGCATCTGTGCAGCCGCTTGCGGGTTATAAAACGGCGGATTGGGGTGTATGCGTAGGTTGGCTGCACAGGCGCAGCGCTCGTCTGTTGCATGTGAGGTGGCACCAAGTTCGAGCTTGTCCTTCTCATGTGCGCCTGTGCCGCATGCTGCGATGCTCTTGAAGATGGCCTAGACATGTTTGGTGGCAATGGCGACGGACCTCTTACAAACGGTGGCATGGCTCCATTGGGCATTGGTGGGCTAGCTCCAGGAGTGCCGTGTCTGACGTGTTGGAAGCCGGGATGGTTCTGCATCTGCGGATGCATCATGGGATGCTGGTCCGGCGCAGGGTCCCTCTCTGCTCACCCTCGTGTCCCTCATCCCCGCCTTCATCGTCCTCGTCATCATCTCCGCCGCCCTTATCCGCAAAATCTGCGGGGCCTTTATGTTCGTGCGCACCGCCATAGTATTGGAACCTGCCTACTATCTCGTTGATTTCGGACGATGAGTACTCGTATAGTTTCTTGTTGTGGCCGAATATGATGACGGCGACGTCGACGGAACAGAGGACGGACAGCTCATGCGCCTTCTTGAACAGACCGCCCTTGCGCTTAAGGAAGGTCACGGAGCTATAGTTGCGTCAGTATAGAGAAGCAGGTAGAGGGAGGCGCTGGGGAGCGGTTGGCAGCGTACCGGTTGCGGTCGTCGCGAATGGGCTTGATCTATGGCAAGACGTCAGTCAGCGCCCGTCTCACGCGTGCATGGCGATCCGCGTCGTGATGATCATCGCACGACGTACCTCGATCTTGCGTCGACCCATTATGGTCTGTAATGGTGCGCCTCCCCTAAAGCTAGAAGTCTCGACGCGTTGCGCACCAGGCGACTTTCTCTAAGGCGTTTCCCGAACGCTCACCAACGGTCGCGCCGACTCGAGCTGAGCAGCGCAGCGCAGCCAGCCGACGAGCGGAAAATTGCGCCCGTGCGTGCACCGCTGCCTCTGCCAGGCGGATGGACTTGGACTTGGACTTGGACTTGGGGGCTGTCGCGTAAAATAGCTAGAAACGCGCCAAAGCTTGTTGGTGGACGACGTGCCGGTGTGCGGTATAGCTGATAGCTGACTGTCACTGACCCCACCGCGAATGACGAGGGCCGGGCGCACTGATGGGTGAAGGTGGATTGTTAAAAATAGGAGCGAGAGGAGAACGAAGTGCCCTCTTCACCGGTTGGCACTGTTTCGCCCGCCTGATAATAGGCTTTTCCCGCGCCCGCTATCACCGAACAGGTTAGCCGACAGCGTGAGATGCCGACACCGCGACACGTGAAGTACATACTCATGGCTGTAGATCCGGGGAAGTGTAAAATAGGTATGTACTTAATACAGTATATAGATAGCATGGCAATAGGAATAAGACAGAAGCAGACAGTGGAATAAACCATTGCATCGGTATATTCACTCTACGAAGCAGTCTTCCGTCGCCTCATCAGTTCCGCCAAAGGCACATTGTCCTCATCATAGAAGTCCGCTACCTCGTCTACCCCAAAGTCAGCCAGAGACTCGCCTTCCTTGTTACGCCAACCCTCTTCGCCCGCATCGCTACTGCGCACTTGAGGATCGACCTCGACCTCCTCCTCTTCGTCCTCCGCGACGATCAGCGTCTCATCTGCATCGTCTTCGAGCTCGTAAACACGATTCCGACCTTGATCTTGCCCTTCTTCCAGCCGCTCGTGGAAAGGCCGTCGGCGGACGACATAGTCGCCATCCACGTCTTCGAAGCGCGCAAGATCCGCTGCTTGGCGTGCACGGAACGAGTCTACATCCATTGGCTGCGTAAACCCAGTACCATTGGCAGGCCTTCGGACCGCGCGCATCATGCGATCCGGATCGGGTGGCGGCCATGGTTTGCTTGGGTCTTCTGATGTCAGCAGCTTGAGGCTTGCGAATGGACGAAGGAATGCATACCGTCTATTCCGTTGTGCTCGAAGACAAGGCCGCTCTCAACACTAGGACTAGGCGCGAAAGGCCAAATCCAAGCGAGAGGGTTGCTCGTGCCCATCCCTTGGCACAGGTTGAACCAGAATGAAACGTCCCATGGGAACTCCTGGTGTTCAACTCTCACTCTGGTCCCGTCTGGCCCATCAACGTAGCCGCCAAGCACTCGGGCGCGGCGGAGCACGGCTTCATGCCGCTCGATTTCCCAGCTCTCAATCGTCGTCATGTTCAGGGTCAGAGACCATACAGTCCGACCAAGGAGCAGAATGAGTCCAAATAGCACAAGCGAGTTCAGCACTGTAAGGACGAATAAATGGCTGAGCTGTAGCATGCTCGGCCCAAGATACTAACAGCACATTAGCGCAGAGCTTCCAGCAGAGAGAGAGAGCATGATGCTTACGCTTGGCATATGCCTGTTCCTCCAAAGCACGGCGCAGCGCGTATATAGAAAGGTTTCGAGATAGATCATGGCGGCAACAGTATAGGAGAGAAAGCGGACAAAGTGAGGAAGAGTGATGTGCGAGATACAGTTCGCTAGAGCCAACTGTTACCTACCGTCTTGTTTGTTACTCATGATGCGTTGCCTACCTGTCCAGACGCAATGATGGTCCATCTTCATAACGCAGCTGGCAATTTATCAGAAAAGAAAATGGTCGGCGTGCTCATATCAAGACTGACCGCTTGCAAGTCTTGCAATGATGCGCTCTAGGAGGTTTAAATGTCTCGCATCTCCGGCACCAGCGCTGCCTTTGGGATATCTGAGGGTCATCGCGACCATCTTGCTTATCCTCAAGATTCTGCCGCCAATTTTGCGGTATTCGCCCTGGATCCGTGAAGCACGTCCTGTAGAAGCAAACCAGGAGACAAGCTACTAGGAGATTAAACAAGTAGGTATCTCCTTTCCGTAACGGTCCAGGCTCAATGTAGAGGAATAGCCATTGTGAAGTATACGCCAGGAAGCAGATTAAAAGCGTGACACCTGGAACAGCCAAGCGCTGAATGAAATCGCGATCCATTGCAGTGCTGGAGAAGAGGAGGTGAGAAGACTTTAAGATGCTATACCCCAGAGTGAATAACGAGCCCGTTTGAAAATGGCGAGATTCTTCTCGGAACTTGCCGATGATGCGATGCAACCTGCCCCACCAGCCCACGACTTCGATTCGACCATGTACATGCGACTCACATCTAACAACTACACTCTATACGACAACAGGATCGCAACGCGCTGCGGACGGTCCAAGTGAATCCTTGGTGGCCACAGAGGTGAGCTATTGCTTACGGAGAGAACTGGAGCGCGTGATATTCACGAGACACGACTTTGGAGACCTCGCTGGGCTACGCAGCCCGCCAACCGCATAAATGGCGCGCGTGTACGCCAGTGTCAATCAGCAGATGCCCCGAGCATACTGGGACTATGACAGCGTCAACATCAGCTGGGGTGTGCTGGAGAACTATGAGGTGGTCAAGAAGATTGGTATGCGCCAGCAAATACCCTACCACGGGCTGGGATGAGTACTGACACCGTGGACAGGACGCGGAAAGTACTCCGAAGTGTTCGAGGGCATCAACGTGGTGAACTATCAGAAATGCGTGATCAAAGTTCTGAAGCCGGTCAAGAAGAAGAAGATAAAGCGTGAGATCAAGATTCTGCAGAACCTGTCAGGCGGGCCCAACATAGTGGCACTGCTGGACGTGGTAAGAGACAGCCAATCCAAGACGCCGAGCTTGATATTCGAGCACATCAACAACACCGATTTCCGCACACTATACCCCAAGCTTCTGGACTATGACGTGCGATACTACATTTACGAGCTGCTGAAAGCGCTGGACTTCTGCCACAGCAAAGGCATAATGCACCGGGACGTGAAACCGCACAACGTTATGATCGATCATGAGAACCGGAAGCTGCGGCTGATAGACTGGGGCTTGGCAGAGTTCTACCATGAAGGCACCGAGTACAACGTGCGCGTTGCGAGTCGATACTTCAAGGGCCCGGAGCTGTTAGTGGATTTCCAGGAGTACGACTACAGCTTAGATATGTGGTCACTAGGTGCCATGTTCGCAAGCATGATCTTCCGGAAAGAGCCGTTCTTCCACGGCAACAGCAACAGCGACCAGCTTGTGAAGATCGCAAAGGTGCTAGGCACGGAGGATCTCTTCGACTACCTGGACAAATACGACATCGAGCTTGATGCCCAGTACGATGACATCCTTGGCCGCTTCCCGAAGAAGAGCTGGCACTCATTCGTCAACTCGGACAATCAGCGTTTTGTGTCCAACGATGCGATTGACTTCCTTGACAAGCTATTACGATACGACCACCAGGTAGGCAAACCGGGTGCTCTCTGTGCTGAGGAAGCTTGGCTAACATTCCCGCAGGAACGGTTAACAGCAAAAGAGGCCATGGCCCACCAGTACTTTGAACCCGTGCGTCGAGCAGAAGCGAACGAGCTAGCGAAGGCCAACCACCAGTGATCGACACATACCTCCACAGATCACTCACGTTGCATGTGCACCCAACTTTTCTTGCCCTGAAAAGGACGGCCTCGGGTTCCGCATTTACATGGCTCCTTACTCTTCCGATCTCCTCCTGGTAAAGGTCATGCCAAGTGAACCGCTGCCTTATCAAACATTCTTCTCCAAATACAGTATGGCTTGTGGAAAATGCGATACGCTCGGTCAAAGCCACAACCCTTGGCTTTGCAACAGTCACGTGGGTCAGAACGATGGTAGTATCAATCCGGATTGGACGCATAACGTATCTTTTAAAGGTTGAATGATTCGGAGCGTGGGATGATGGTGAAGAAGACATCGGAGGGTTCAACGAAGACAAGGCCCTAATGGAAGGATCAAGAAAGACAAGAATCGAAGGGAAATTTAAGGGAAGAATTTAAAAAAAAGAAAAAGAAAAAAAGAAAAAGAAAAAAAGAACCAGGGATCAAGCAATTCCTCGAATGGCTAACGTACATGAGAGAGATACCCCAGCTAATGATATGATCTCCATGCTCACACAAAGCGGTGCAAAAAAAAAATTCATCTACACGATTGGATGCGATAAGACATCTACATGTTGATGAACTGTATTTCCCAAACGCGGCCCGAGGAAGAGAAGTATGCTGATGCATGTAGCGAAGGTCTGGAAAGAATCGGGGTGTCCTGGATAGTGGCGTGTGCCGCTCTTCCGAAGCGGAAAGGTTGTTCTTCGCGTGAGTCGTTACTAAATATCGTTTTTCTTTCTTTCTTTTTTTTTCAACAAACCGAAAAGTTGCGGTGATCGGCCGGTATGTAATGAGGCATGAATGGTATTGCATCCAAATCTTCCCGATCACGGCTGAAAATGATATGGCAGCAGGTATATGCAAATGGCCTTCGGAAAGCCCATTAGCCCAAAAGAAAATCGCCGGGTCTAATGTTCCCGCTGCGGTACGGGTCCTGCTTCTTCGTCTGCTTGAGGTAGACGTCGATGGCGGAGTAGGGATCGGTCTCCCGGCTTTTCAGTCCCTGCGTGAACATGGCCGCGTTGATGTCCCGCGATTCCGGTGCAGTCCGCTGGGTTTTGCTGCCATGGTGGTGGGCGTGGTGGTGGTGCCGTCACTGTCCCGCAGGTCGACTTGACACTTGCCCTGTGTTGTTTAAGAATTATTAGAGGTGGAGTCGTGCGGTTGATGCCATCGCAGCAGCTCACGTACGCCTCGTCATTTTTGACACCGTTGCCTGCGTCGTGTTTGGGACGAGAGACGCTGGTTGCAGTTCTCAGCGAGCTCATGAGAGCCAAGGTTGGTCGGCTGGACGTTTAAGGTGAGGTGGGCTCTTTTGAAAATTTGGTAGGGGTTTTCCCGCCGGTTCGTCTCAGCGCAGTTTCTAGGCACAAACGGATCATGGCGTTCAAACGTGGACGGGGGCAGGTGAGATTTATACATTCTGGTCTGCCAGGAAAGGGGAGCCCAGACGGCCACGTTCACAGCATGGTCAGCCGCAGCACGTTTCCAATTCGACGTCCCCTTTCCCCTCCACCGACGGGAGCAGTGCGATTCAGGGTGTAACAGGAACCGGAGTTTACTGAGAGCTTCGTTGGCCCCATATCGGGTGTCCGGGGATAGCTAGCCGAGGGGGGAAAGGGCCCCTGTGTAACCATCGTGAGTTTTCTGTCAGGCGGAAGGGTCAGTCAGTCTGCTGTGGCGTCAAACCGCGAGGAGTCGGGAATGCTGTCATTGCGCGGGTTGTTCAGCGCTAGCACGCGCGCCTCCTCGAATGCGGACGGCCTCGCATTGATGTGGCGTTCCTGCGTGCTACCACCCAGGCGCTGGCTTCCCTGATCATCGCGTGCTGCGCGGGCTTCCAGCAGGCGGACTCCCCCCTACCCTGGCGTAGGTTCGTCGCATGATCAACGCTGAACACTGTCATGACTGCAGCGATGGAAAACGGTCCGCTTGGCCGCGCCGTCCAGGTACGATCAATTGTAATTGCTACACGAGAGCTTTCCGCGACGAAGTACCACCTTGACCGGTTTAGGATGTCCCCAGTCTGAGGGTCGAATCTGGCACATCGTGCCCGAGCACACGTCGCTGGTCCACCGGACCGATGTAAGATACCGACGGGGAGGCATCTCGCTGGCGCCATGGAAAGCAATCCCCGAATTCTTCCTTCACGTCGGTAAGCACTGTGCGCGCTCATTAGCCAAAGAAGCTTCATGGAAGCCATGCACCGGCCGCCATAGCCGTGACGTCGGTAGAGACCTCGGAACCGCAATCTCGCTTTCACGTCGCACTGCATTACTGACCAAGACGAACAAGAGGTGGACCCCCTCCCCTTCGCCGGACAGCTGCAGCTTCTGCTAATGGAAGTCAGTCGCCACGAGCATTAAAAGGCCTCAGTAGATCACGATGACCTTTCTCAAGTCTGGTAGAGACAATACTGCTAGACACCCAATGAAGAGGAGCCCTGCTGGTGCACCCACGGAAAGCTGAGACGTTAGCATGAAGTTGTTGGAAAAACAGGGTCATGTTTTGCGAACTCGAATAGGAGCATGCCAGCCCAGTCCCCTGCCGTGCTACCTCGGCGGAACGCCACCACTGCGTTAAGGCTGAGGTGGGAGGGTTTCCAGTTCCAGCTCGAGCAAATCCCTTAGACACAGCCAGGAAATCGTGGACCTGATTCGCGCGACTGGCGGTGAAGCAACCTACTAGCGACAAGCCTTTTCCCCCTACCCAGACACGAACACAAGGCCGCGGCAGCTCAGGGCTCTTCGGCTGACACTGTACCTGCATCTCGCGGTTTTACCCATGACGCAAGGCTATTCCAAAACGATGCACTAAGCGAGAAACATATGCATTCAGGGTTAGTGACAGCTGGAATCCAACCTTTCCTTGAACGTTTCTGAACCTTTTCCATCCGCAAGCGTTGGCCCTGCTTGACACACCAGGGCCAAGTTGGCGTAACGAGTGATCCCCGATGTGTCACTTATTTACCCGCTGAAACTGTCGGCTAGCAGGTCCCTTGGCATTTTTGATACACTGGGTCTGTGACTGTGCAAACAAGGCTGATTAGAAGGATCAGCACAAGGTACCGGATAAGGGATGCCTTGCGCCATGCGGCGTGACCGGGGGAGGGGATGGGGGAGAGCCACAGCACGTGGGATTTTAACATGTCCGGCATGTCATGCTCTAGCTGTCACAAAACGCGAGGGGAATACTGTTCTGCACATCATCCGTGCAAATACTCTTTTGGGGAAACGTCGCTAAACTTGACTGTGCCAAAGAAAATTAATAGTGACATCCTCACAACTTCTAGAAGGTCAATTTACCGCCCAGAGGCGTACGCCACATTGGGCATCAAGTCGGGAGCTGAAGTGGTCTTGCACAAGAAGGGACTTCACACATCATAGGTAGCGAAACCAAAGCGCTGGGAAAGGCAAAACACGAGCTGAGCGGGAATTCCTCTTGCCATTGTAATGTAACGCTATTGGATTTTGTTTCGCAGAGCAGTAGCTACTCTTTTGAGCCTATCGCCTATTGCAGCTTCATTTGCTCGAACCGCGCCAAGCTCTCCTCGTACATACGCTGCTCGCTCTGCAAGTCCTTGAGATGCAGCTCCTCCTTCTTCCGGACCTCCTCGCTAACCTGCTGGCTCAGGCTGCCCAGCACAGTCTGCTGCTGCTTGACGGCATCGGCGGCCTTGGTCATCTTGGGCTTCATCTTCTGAATCTCCTTCTGTGCATCGACCGAACCGGGCAGTTGCAGGAACACAGCAACATCGGCAGAGACAGGGTAGACCACACATCCTGCCGGTGGGCCTTGACTGGGCTCGAGGACGGTGAGCTCGGAGAGGTATTTGCCTGAAAGGATCTTGATGGCGGGCTGCTCAGCAGAAGCCGTGCGGTACGTATCCTCGTTCAGAGGCTGCACGAAAGCTTTGCCGTCTTCCTTGATGCTGCACTCTTGGATCAGGCTACGCACACCCTTCGAACAGCCGAGGATGATCTCGTAATCGTGCTCGCTCTTCGGGTCGTCCATGCTCTGGTCGTACTGTGGGTACGCTGCCACGACGATAGACTTCGTGTTGTCGCCCGGCCGCCTTGGGAGACGCTGCCACAGCTCCTCGGTCAGGAAGGGCATGAAGGGGTGCATCATCCTCAGAGCATCATCAAGAGCTGTGTACAGGGTATCAAGGGCGCTCTTCTTCTCTGCTTCGGAGCCGTCGCGGATGATGGCTTTGCTGTTCTCGATGTACACATCGCATAGCTCGTAGAGCCAGTACTGGTGCGTAGATTGTGTGGCTTGACTGAACTCCCTCTCAGCCAGAGCCTCGTTGACACGCTTCGCAGCATGGGTAAGCTTGTGCAGAATCCACCGTTCTGGCAAGCTCTCGTTACCAGACTTGCCGCCCTTTGCAGGCGGAGTGTAGTTTTGCGGCAGGTTTCCAAGAACGAACTTAGTAGCCTGGTAGATCTTGTTACAGAAGTTGCGGTAGCTGCGCATGACCTTCACGTCGAAGTTGATGTCGCCACCACCAGTTGTGTAGTTGATGAGGGAGAAGCGGAGGGCATCGGCACCGCACTCGTCAATGCCGTCTGGGAACGCTTGCTTCTGCCACTTGGCTGCGCGCTCGATCTCCTTGGCGGCGAGGTTACCAACCTTCAACTTGTCGGTAAGGCCCTCAAGAGCGATACCGTCCATGATGTCAACTGGGTCAATGACATTGCCGAGAGACTTGGACATTTTGCGGCCCTCTGAGTCACGGATCAAGCTGTGGCAGTAAACCTCAGTAAAGGGTACCTTGCCGGTCATCTTCAAGCCGAACATGATCATTCTAGCCACCCAGAAGAAAAGAATATCCCAGCCGGTTTCCAACACTGAAGTCGGATACAGCTTCTCGAGGTCATTGGTCTTGTTAGGCCAGCCAAGAGTTGAGAAGGGCCATAGACCGGATGAGAACCATGTGTCCAAACAGTCGGGGTCTCGTTCCAGTGTGAACTCTTTGCCTGGGAATTTCTTCTGCGCCTTCTCCTTCGCCTGAGCTTCATCCGGTGCACACACCCAGTGGTCTGCGTCAGTATCGAACTCTGGCCCGTCCTGCATCTTCACGTAGAATGCAGGTACCTGGTGACCCCACCAGAGTTGGCGGGACAAACACCAATCGTCAATGTTCTCCATCCATCGTCGGTACTGCCTCTCCGCGCTCTCAGGCTTGATCTTGATGGTGCCGTCGGTCACAGCGTTCAATGCCGGCTCCGCGAGTGGCTTCATGGACATCCACCACTGTGGCTTCAGCACTGGCTCAATGACATCTTTGCTCTTCGAGCACAGCGGGATCACCATCTTGTTGTTGGCCTTGCCAACGAAAAGCCCAAGCTTTTCAAGCTCAGTGATAACAGTGTACCGGACATCAAAGCGCTTTGACCTTCGAAAGGACCGGCATTCGAGTTCATGGTGCCGTCGTCGTTGAGGATGTTGATAAACTCAAGGTTGTGTTCCTTACCACGCTTGAAGTCATTGAAGTCATGTGCGGGTGTGATCTTGACGGCACCAGTACCGAAGTCCTTCTCGACGGTGTCGTCGCCGAAGATGGGAAGGAGGCGCTTAGTAAACGGATGTCGCACGTGCTTGCCCAGGAGATGCTTGTACCGCTCATCTGATGGGTGCACAGCAACACCAGAGTCTCCGAGCATGGTCTCGGGACGAGTAGTGGCAACTTCGATGGTCTCTTCAGTGCCGTCGATGGGGTACTTGAAGTTCCAGATGCAACCAAACTCGATCTTCTTGTCGTAGCCTGGTACGTCCAGCTTGGTTGAGCCCTCAAGCTCCTTCTGGTCGACTTCGAGGTTGGAAAGTGCGGTAGTGAGACGCGTACACCAGTTGACGAGTCGGTTCGCGCGGTAGATGAGGCCTTCATCGTGCAATTGCACAAACGTTTGACGAACAGCTGCGGAGAGGTTCTCGTCCATGGTGAAGGCTTCCCTCGTCCAATCCATCGAACCACCCAGCCGCCTCAATACCTTGTTGATCTTGACGTGGTACTCCTCTTTCCATTCCCAGACAGTGTTTACGAACTTCTCGCGGCCCAAATCGTGCCTCGTCAGTCCGTTTCGCCGGTTGTAGAGCATGTTCTCGACGACGCTCTGCGTAGAGATACCTGCATGATCGCAACCCGGCACGTACAGCACGGTCAGACCTTTCATACGATTCCACCTAATCAAGGCATCCTGCAAGCTTGTTGCGAGAGCATGTCCAATGTGGAGAGCACCCGTGACGTTAGGAGGCGGGATGGGTATCACGAACGAGCCAGGCTTCTTGACATTGCCGTCCTCCGCGAACTCGGGGTGATGGAAACCCTCCTTCTCCCACCAATCGTACCATGCGCTCTCGACAACCGAAGGAATGTAGGCCTTGTGGTACTCGTCATCCAATGGCTGCAATATCTTCTTCTCGCCTTTGGGTGTTGCTTCCTTGTACGGCGGTAGCTTCTCTTGGCCCTTCTTCTTCTCCTTCTGCTTGGGTGCTGAGGCCGCTTGTTGTGCTTTCTGCTTCTCTTGCTTCGCGGCCAACTTGGCAGCCTTCTCTGCCTTCGCCTTCTCCTTCGCAAGTTCACGCTCAGTCTTCTCCTTCTTCTCGCCATTCTTGTCGCCACCATCCTGACCCGGCGCATTCACGCCCTTCGGATCTTGGTTCGAGGAGTCGAGGATGGCCGACTTGGCCTCGTCTGAGGGCTGAGGCGGCTGGCCAGAGACCGGGCCGGTCTTTTCGCCCGTGGCATTGTGGGAAGCGGCGTTCAACGCCATTCTAGAAAACCGTCTAGGTGTCGGGGAGAAATGAAGTGAAAGACCGCGCCGGAAAAGCGCGCGTGTGAAAATCGTGGTGGCTATTGTTCAAGTTGACCGGAAGTGGGGGTGGATGAGTCAAGCGGGGACCAAAACCCAATGGGTTGGTGGGATGGGGATGAAGGCGGGTGTCGCGACGACCGCGGTCGACGTCGACGTCCTCGCAGCGAAAACGGCGGCAGATGTATAGACTGGTGTCCGTCCACGAGATGATCTCAGAGATTCTCCTATTGCGATGCTGGACTCGCCAAACACTTCCACCAAATACTGAAACTTCGGTTCGGCGGCGGTTGAACAAAATATTTCACGCCTGAGGCACCAACGACCACGTCTACCTAACCTAGGTAGGCCGACGTCGGGAGCTCGGGGTTCCTGGGACTCCCGTCCTTGAGCCACCTCCGATCAGAGGCCATGAGTCTGCACGTCTTCTTATGACCACCTTGTCACTGGCACGGGGGGGATGGTATCGAGTGTGGTACACAGTGGTCATCATGATTCATTTGGCATAGAAGACATCAAGACTACGAGAGCGTCGCGACTATCTGGTTCCCGTTCAACTTCAGTATCCCCGTGTACATGGCACGACCGGAGCCATAGTTTCTGCCAGAGTGTTAGCACAGAGCCTTTTTGAGCTTGATTGAATATCCCAGGAGACTCACCCGTGCCATACAGCGTGATCGCCATTGACAGCAATGTCTAGACTCCCCGGGCCGTCATTCCGTAACTTCCAGTGACAAAGCTAAACAACGTCAGCATGCTGGACGTGACCTTTGCGGCCTCCATGGAAATACTTACAGTGGACCATATCTGGTGTACGGGCCATTGATGTTGTCGGCTAACGCATAGCTCACATCGTACTTGGGCGTGGCGAAGCACTGACTCGAGAAGAACAGGACGAATTTGTTGCCCATCTTTGTCAGAGAAGGCGCCTCGACATACGGACCATCCACCGCCCCGTTAGTGATCAACTGCTGCGGGCTACCGATGAGCGTGTGACCATCTTGGCCGACTTGCTGCAGCATGATCGGTGTTGGAACGATCGGCTGGATCGTGTTGCCGCATTCGCCACCATGCCCGATTGCGTTGCCGTCGACTTTGTACACCAGCCATCGCCGGTTCTGGGGGTCGACATAGCCAGAGGGATCAATGGCACCTCCTATGTTCGTTGGGCAAATCCATGGCTGATTGCTGTTGTCAACATACGGGCCCTCTACACCTCCAGTACTCTTGGCCCACCCAAGGCAGTGCAGGTTTGTCTTCGACTTGAGTGCTGCTGTGTAGTACATTATGAAGCTTCCATCACCCAGCTGATTCACATCCGGTGCCCAAACTCGAGGACTGTTTGGGTCTATCCAGGAGGCGAGCTTCGGCATGGCATCTTTCGTGCCGCGGAATTGCCAACTTTTGAAATCAGGAGTAAATGCGACTTGGACATGGACGCTCTTCCCAGGACCGCCATTCGTGCTAAAGGCATGCCATCCATCGCTGACTTTGATAATTGACGGGTCCGGAAAGTTTTGGCCGCCCATGACAGGGGCGACTGTTGCCCGTTTCGTCAAAGCCCCAGCATGGCTTGGTGAACAGAAAAGAGCGCAAAGTGCTATCGCTGAAGTGATTGCTGTGCCGAACATCGTGAGAGAGGTAAGAATACTGGTGTAACGCTGCTGGTCTTCTAGATGGTAAAAAGACAATACTGCGAGATGGAATGCTCGACATAGCAACTGGGACCGCTGCATTACATACCAATTCTTTGGTGCTCCATCTCGTCGGTCTGATGCTATTCTCGCTCTTGACATCACTGTCTGTCTGGCACCGACAATCACAATAATAGATGCACCGGGGCGCCCACCAATACGAAGGACGAAACTGCTCCATTGAATTTGATACGCCCTGAAAAGCTTACGGAACTATCACGGCCACCCCGTATCGCACACAAATACCGATCAGATCTCGAGCTTATTGTGTAGCCATCCGCAACCGATGTCCTCTACTTCACCCAATGCAGCTGAAGTTGCCCTGGGAGACCTTCTGGAATGCGCTAAATTCTTCCACGCTTTCGCTGCTGCCGGCACATTTTTACTAGTACCATTTCCAATTATACGGATCGTGGCGTTTTGTTTGCTGCGCAAGAACGTAAATACTTAGGCGAGCGGCATATTCGAGCGTGGAAGGCTTGTTCGATCTGGGCGGGGCTTTTTAGCCGAATTAGCTTTGCAGTGGCTGCCTTTCTGGGGATCAGCGCAAACCTTACCGCTCAAATACGAAGACAGACGTACACATGCCGCGTCAACTGATCGTTGCGACGCATTCATTCGGTTGTTGTTAGGGTGGCAGAGCGTGAGTGATTAACACAACATACTGTGGATCTTGTTTACAATTGCTAAAGAGGTCTCTTGGCGCCATAGTGTGTCTATCCGAACCACATCTTCAAAGGCCTCAAAGCGCATTACAGCTTCGGCCTTGCCGCTGGCAAAAGACAATTCAATTCAATTCAATCTTGGCATCTTCTCCCCGTTCACGCCATTGCAAGCATGCAGACGCTCTTGATCACCGCGCTGGCACTGGCAAGCCAGACCTTCGCGCAATCGCCCAGCAGCAACGACACTTCCGCCATAACCTCCCCCCCAGCATCTCCAACAGAAACCTACACCTTCACCGCCGCAGCCAACATCTCCTCCTCCACCTATGCTTGCAACCCGGCCCACCAATACCCCGGCGGCCAAGTCTGCGTCTCGACCGACGACGGCAGCCTGACCCTCGTCTCCGCAACCACCACCGCCACCGCCCCCACCGTCAGCGCCAGCGCCGCCGGCGACTGCAGATCCGAACACAAGCTCTGCATGTCGAGCACCGATCCCCAAGCTGCCGGCTGTGGCGAACAGCTCGCGAACTGCCAGGCCGTCTGCAAACTACAATATAACGCCTGTCGAAGCTCGGGCGATCCTAACGAAGCCCTATGCGCCTCCGTCTACGCGGGTTGTCTTGGCTCGAACCCCTTTGGTGCATCGAATGGGACGATGAATGGGACCGGTTTGCCGAGTTCGGGTGGTCCCATGGCGACGGGCGTGGGGAATGGTTCTAGCGGAGGCGCTGGCTCCTCGAACGAGACTGCTGCGTTTCAGGGCGGTGCCTCGGGCTTGAAGGTCGTTGGTGGGGATGTCGCGATTGCTTTGGTGGGGTTTATGGTGTTTCTTGTGGCTCTGTGATGCTGAAGGCTTTGCTTGCTTGTAATGAGCTTTCATGCTGATGGGGTTGTGATCTGAGACTATTCGTAATTATTTGATTGTAACAGTAGCTAGCCAGTATGTTGGCCTGACTGCTCTCGTTGGAACGACTGTGTTGTCGCTTAGCCCGATCAGGCGACATGGATTCTTTTGGGTATCCCTAGCCCTTACTACGTCCTTCTCACCCGCCTGTCCAGTCGATTGAAAATCGCCTCTTTCCCTCTTCCGGTCTTTCGTTCATTGAGGAATGAGTCCTCGAATTTCGTCTTTTACATCGGCCGTTATAGGGCCCCATCAATAAAGCCTCTGACCGATGCAAGGGTTAGGGTTGGCAAGGGTTACAGGGGTGACTGGATGTTGTGCATCGTTCCGATTGACCAGCAGGACGTCAATAGAAAACAGCATTGTATCTTCGGCTAAATGTATCGCGTGTTCACTTATATTCTGTGTCTTGTTAGGCTTCGTAGCTCGGTTCTCTTCGGAGCACTGGATCTAGTGTTTTTCTCTCCCTCTCGAAAGCCAAATCTTTAGGTCGACGGCCTTATGTCAAACTGCTCCCGCATGCCAGACAACGATCACATGGTTAACCGGGACAATGGAATATATAACGGACCAAAACCCCGATCGCAGCACCCTGTGACGGGATTGAACAGAGTTGAAAGATACACCAACAGGGAAAATGCCCGTCGAAAACCCGAACCCGAAAAGTGGACAAGAGTCAAAGCATCTAGGTAAGATTGCAAGCAAAAACCACAATACTTCCTACACACTACAACAAAAAAAAAAAAAATAAAACTCCCCCTCTACCCCTCGCCCTCTTCCTCTGCGCCTTCTCCCGCTCATACTCCTTGGCCTCCCTGCCCTCCTCGCCCTGAATCTCCGCGATAATCCGCCGGTGCTTGCGCTCATACTCGGCGTCCCTCTCGCGCTTCTCGCGCAACTGCTCGCGGGCGACGAAATTGGCGTCCTTCCGGAGCTCGCGCAGGCGCCCTTGCGCTCGCGCTTATATTCCTTCTGTAATTTGGTCGCGTCGGAGCGTTCTTTGTCCGGGTCGTAGTGTTTGTCCGGGTTGAAGGATTCTTCGAATTTGGGGATCCGGGTCGGGATCGGCTGTTTGCGGTGGTGGTGCAGTTCCAGCGGCCGCCGGCGGAGGTGGGATTGTTGGAGCAGGATGGTGAGGGTTTGGTGGTCTTTCTTCGCGCCGACGGATTTGAGGAGGGCGATGAAGGGGCGAAGATTTCCGGGAAGGCGGGTTTGTCTTTCCAAAGGTCCGCCATGGATAGGAGGTTGTCGAGGTGCGGTCGGAGCTCTTCGCTGCTTAGGATGGGTTTGAGGGAGAGTGTACGCTGGACGAATCTGATGGCTTCCGGGACGTATCTCTTTGCCAGGACTTGGTACTTGACGCACAGGGCAACTATGAATGCACCAGTAGCCCTTCGCTCAGCTGTGTCAGGGGCGTTAAGCCCAAGCCATTTGCCCATGAGAGTAATGGCTGGAGTGACAACCTGATGGAAGTGGTCGCTGGTTGGATAGATAGACCCAATCGCAGTCAGAATGATCAAATCCCCCGACTTCAGCTCCCCTTGCTCATGTGCAGCTAGAAGGTGCTTGCGGAAAGCCTCAGCAATCTCCGTCGGATATGTACGGGACAATGAGTGGATGTGTCGGATCACCTGCTCAACGACTGCCAGAGGCTGGCCGGTGTTGCCAAGGTACGCAATGTGATCTACCAATGCGGCAGAGAAGTCCGACATAGATTCCTTGTTCGAAGCAGAAAGAGATGGATGGTGGAGAGCACGAATCCGTTGAACGACAGTAGGAAGCTGGGTAGCAGGAATGTCCTTTACGACGTCCAGGAGCTCCGCATGGGTACGTGGGCAGGGGTATGTAAATGCCAGACCACCTGAGGTTGATTTGCTTGAGGGCTGAACCCCATTTGCGCCTGTTAAAGCTGGCTGGGAGGCAGCAGCGTCAGGGCCAAAGACGCCTTTGACGAATTCGTCGTCTTCTTCTTCGTCTCTCGTCGCAGCTGGATCGGTCTGCTCAGCGTCGTCCTCGTCGGAAGACGCGTCGCTTAGCTCTGAGTCTTCGTCGACATCAACATCAGAGCCGCTGGCGATGAGATCCTCATCGACATCGAATTCATCCTCGTCGTCATGCTGGACCTTCTCCTTTTCTTTGCCCCTCTTCGGTGCGGGAAGCGACGAAGCCAATCCGAATTCAGCAGCCTCATCGCCAACTTCATCGTTACCAAAAGCGTCTCTCGCCCCCTCTGACTGCTCCTTCTCTCCACCGGCAGGCCCGGCGTCTTCATCTTCGTCATCTGAGACAGGCTCTCCTCTCATTCTCTTCGCTCTCTTATCCTCCAGCTCCTTCAAGCGCAGAGCCTCCTCCTTGGCCTTTTCTTCCGCCGTCTTCGTGCGGTCTGAAGGCTTGGCTCTGGTATCTTGAGCCAGCTGACGCAGACGAACCTCATATTCTTTATCAGCTTTGCTTCGATCCATGCCATCAAGTAAACGCTGCCTGTCTGGGTTCATTGCAAAACCGTCGCCACTGGCAAGTGCAGCCTCTGCCTCTTGCTGGATCTGCTTGGGAGGTGGCTTGTGGCCACGCAGGAGGGCAAGCATATCCTGCATTCCACTATCCAGTTCATCGCGCAGATCTTCATCATTTTCCTTCGCCTTCTGCCTTTCATACTTGTGCATTTTGGACTTGGCAATGACTTCCTCCATAACCTCTTTCTTGGTCTTCTTCTTCTCAGGCTCGGGCTCAGCATCCGCGGTGTCATCCACCTCATCCTCATTAGACCGTCTTCGCTTTCGGCGCATGAAGCCTTCGTCCTCACTCCCGCTACCATCCTCGCCACCCGACATGTCTCCAAAGTCGTCTGCTTGAAGATCGTTCAGACTCCTGCCGCCGTGAGTCAGACCCATCGTAGGTTCATCATCATCACTGCCCTCGAGATCGAACATGCTCCTTCCGCCCTTCCCACTCTTCTCGCGCGCAAACCGCTGTACAGCTCGCTCTTCCGCCGTCATGCCTGGATCGCCCTCACCAATTCTCCTGTCTACGAGCCCACCGACTTTACTCCTGCGCTGCATTTCAGGCAACAACTGCCGCCTTCGCATCTCCTCGCCTGCGCTCTTGGAGGCACCCGGACGGTGCAGCACATCCTTGTACTTCCCGCCGGCTGCTGCTCTGTTCGCTGAAGCATGGCTGACGCTGTCGAACTTGGCCGGGCGACTGGCCTGACGCAGTTCGAAGGGGTTGAAGGAATCGCGAATGGACTGGAGTGCGGCGGCGCGATCCTGGTGGTGCGACTGGTTACCTTTCTGCGCCTTTTTCTGTTTCTTGGACTTCTGTGGGCCGACAATGCCCTGGTCATGCAAGCTCTTCTTGAGCGACTTTAGCTGAGAAGGCGGCATGACGACGGGTGGTGGTGGAGACGCAACGCCTCTTGTATCGTGTTCTTCTTCTCCCGTTCACACTTCACAGCTGCCGAACTTTTTCTGAGCTTTTGGAGAGATGCAAAGGCCGCCGGTAGCGCGGATGGTGTGGAGGCGGTGCGGGCCGCCACATTGCTGCAGCGGGCAGTGGGAACGAAGGCGGCGCCTGTAGGTTGGCTGCATCAACATCACACTATGCCACTCAATCAATATACATAGTACATTTGGTCGAACACGCACGGTTACGTTTCCATTTACCGTACTCGCGAAGCGCAACACCAGCATGACTTGACCAGTATCCGCAATGCATCGGTTCAGTTCGATTGGTTTGCCACCCTCATGGCTGCGCGCATCGACGACCGCTGGGTCTGGCTAGGCTTCGGCGTCTTCCTCTTCTTCGCCGTCCGCCAGCTACGCAACAGCATCCAAGAGACAGTCCGCTTGACCGAGATCGACCCGGCCCAATATGAGGACCGCGAAGAACGTGACAAGAAGTCCCCCGAAGACTGTATCTACTCCCCGCTACAACCCACCATTCCCCAGACTCATCTCCAACTAACTCTACCCTCCAAGCAATCTCCGTCGAGACATTAAAAATCCTAGCCGACTCTCCCAATCCCAACATCGCCAACTCAGCCATCTCGCTCATCGTGACCCGCTTCGCATCCGCCAAATCCGCCTCGGAAATGCTCGCCCAGGATGCCTACTCCTCCGACCCCAAACTCCGTTCGCAGGCCCGTACCGCCATCGCTTTCCTGAAGGACTGGCCATTACCGCCGGGCTCTGATCGGGATCCGACGCTGGACATGCCTTGGACCCCGGACCGTCCCTCACGAGGATATGGACTCCGTGATGATGCGGACGAGGACGACTTCGCGGGCATTGAATGGATGCCTGAGATTTTGCCGGAGCTCATCGATTCTGGGATGGTTGACGGTGGAGCGGTAAGGCGCACGGGGATGGAGGTCGTTGGTGGGCTTCACTCCAGACCTCGATGCTCGCCGAGGATGACGAAGTGGAGAGGCGCAGACGGAGGAGGGAGGCTATGGTTTTGCATGAGGGCGGGGGTAGGGTAGTCGAGGATGACATTATACGGCCGCGATGATGTTTTCCTCCCTACCCCCACTTTGTCATCCAGAACGCGTGATCAGAATCAACGGGAAAGTCCTTTGCACGTGGAATGTATTAATGCTTGTACAGTATACCTAGCGCCATTAATTACTTGAAAATAGCCGACCAGCAAACACGATGAAATCCAATCAACCATCTTCCTCGTCCGTTCGCAAACCTTGTGGAGAAAGGCTGTCTACTCCACCAGCCCCCAGATGCTTCGGATCTTCATTCCTGCCACCATCTCACAGGAGCCAATTAAATGCAAAATCACGCTCCATTTACCAAAGCTCGCTACAACAATCAAAACACTTCATATCAACAATCTATCATCACCCCCCCCCCCCCCCCCCCCCCTCTCTGATAGAATCTCTCTCTCAAGCCTAACTCTCTCTCTCTCTCTCTCCTCAAACCCTCTCAGTGCCGGCTCGACGAAGCGATGATCCCGCAACAAACACAGTACCCCTGCATCGACAACCTCGGAGGCCGAACCTTGCGAGCTGGCTTCTCTTCTCCCGTCACCTTCTCATGCCCGGGCGCCTCGCTACCCAGGTGCTCCTCGGCTGCACCATCTTCCCCTTGTCTCGCATCCCCCGAACCCGGAGATCCATCTATTTGCTCCTCAGCAGATGGCAGCGAGTCCTGCCTTGCGGGCGCCGTCGTCCGTCTGCAGGCGGCGTAGGCGGCGGAGTTGCGGGTAAGATTTGGCCGAAAGGGCGAGGGAGGAGGCGTGGGCGGCGAGATCGAGATCTGGAACTTGACCAGTGACTCGGCTCTTTCGAAGGCGGATACGATCGGGCCTGCGATGTCGAGGCGTCTCTTTCGTCTGCAGCGTCTGCTGGGCTCGTGGGCTTGCGGATGGGGCCTAGTTGGGACTGTGGCCGGGGAAGGGTCCAGAAGTCTGTTCTTCGGGAACTCGGTCGGTCTGGTGCTGGATAGAGGGTTTCCCGCCAGCCATCCTGTGGCTCTGGAAATTAGGCACTGCCCTCACCCGCTCGACCGTCTCTCGTCGGATATCACGCTTGATCTCTTCCATCAGCGATCGTGTCGAATAGCCCTCTGTCTCCCTTTGCTGCAAGGCCCCTTTTCGGCCCCGGGATATCGCCCAATCGGCAAGGCAGAATTCCAATACGGGCAGGACGAAACACCTCTTGACCAGCTCCGCCGGCCGTTCCTTCAGGACTGCTCCTGATGGAAGAATTTCTGCGCCTGAGATAAGTGCTCGTGCAGTCCTGCCAGCATCTCCCACGCCGTCTCGCGGTCCGGGAATCGCTCTGTTTGGCGCTAGGGGAGACAGGACGGCGTAGAATCGGATTATTGCCGTTAACCCTTTTGGATGCTGAGGGGCTACAAGCGAGGGCTGAAGCTTCTCACGTCCGGTCCCATCCTGAGCGCTTGGTGCGTCGAGCTTTTCGTCCTCGGACTCGACAAGTCGGCAGGCTGTGCGCAATATCCAGCAGGCTAGACTCTGGATCTGGAAGAAAGCCAGGCCGGGGTTGAGGTAGACCCACTGACAAGCGTAGTCAGTCAGGACATCGTGAGCGTCGGACGTGAGCTGGGGGGTTTTGGAGCCGTTGTTCCTGGCCTCCGAGGCGAGGTCAAAGGTGTCGAGACGGGAGATGGAGCTGGTGTGCATGCCGTGGCGATGGGAGAGGAGGACGTCGAAGCTGTAGGCTTGCTTTTGGGACGCCATTTTCTGATCGGGATGGGGTCCACTTCGCAGGATATGCGATTTCTACAGGTGAGTGAGTGGATAGAGCAATCTTTCCATGGAAAGGGGATTCTGGGTGGAGGGTCATTTTATGGGAATGGTTGTGCACGTAGCAAAGAAAGCCGTCTGCAATACGCTTGAAACATTCGAAGTCTATTGCATATCGAAACGGTGGGATCCAAAGAGTCTCTTGTGCCTGATAACAGATATTTGGAGGCTTAAGCATGACATCAAGAATGGAGATACGTCTTGATACCGCCTCATACTGTATACGAATTTCGACTTTAGCGTTTGCATGAAGAAATCCGCCATGAAGCCAGACATGCACTATACCGACCATGTTTCCATCCTGTCTTCCTCATACCACTGCCCCAGCAACCTCCAAGTTCTCGCACGCTTAGCAATGTCCCATCCGTCTCAGGTTCTTCAGCCTCTTTATTTACGTAGCTGTTGTACGATTGCCAAGCCATCCACGAGCTCAACTAATCCAAATCCATCTCGAACTCCGCAACCGAATCCCGCCTACGCAACTTTGGTCCAGCTTGCAAGCCTTCAAAGGCGCCCGTTACTGTTGGCATTGATAGGAAACGTGCCGGCTCAAGTTCGCTCGCGTGTGCATACTGATCCGGCAGCAACAAAGATGCGGCACCATATGGCGCTTTAACGAGCGATAGATCCCAAGCCTGCCTGCGAGCACATTCGCGAACAATCTCCGCAATGAGCAAAATGGTCTGGAGCAGACTCTGGTCATCACTGCATGTCGTCTTGCCCCACGAGTAGATCATGTTGCGCAAGGCAAGGAGAGCGAAATAGTCGTTGATTCCGTGGAATGGTGAGAGTGAGATTGTGAAGACAGCCTTTCCGATCGGTCGAGAGCGTAGCATGACGTCGACCAGACCTTGTAGAGCATCTGGGATGATACCGGGTCTTGTGGCGCAGCAACTCTGCGTAAGCTGCTCAAAATTAACGGTAGATGTCGGAGCCATGGACGGAGATTGATCAGCAGCCGCCATATCGTGCTTGGCGACTTCAGTCGTTTCGTGAACTGAAAGGTTGGTGAATATCATCTTGAATGCAATCTCAGTGGCTGGAGGTTTGCACAGCACCTTCGAAAGCCGCGCCTGTGAGTGCGGCAAAACATGTGCCATGTTCCGAGGTGACTTTTGAATGCAGGAGGAATGCTCATATCGATCTCGAGAGATGGCCAGATTCACTTGACAGCGCCATGGAACACATCGGTTCTGCGGAGAGCCTTGCCGGAATAAGCCAGACCTTGCCCATCCTGCAAGTCAGGCGAGCTCCAGGAGCGATGAACTTGAGGTAACACATTGTTGACACGCGCAGGATCAAGCTGGCCAAGTATCCTTCGATCCGCGCGTTGTTGCGCATTCCGCGAAACATGCATGTCTGGATCACTTTGGTACGCAGTTGGCTGCGAGGCTGTTTGTGATCGTCTCGACATCCTGTGTTTGCGAGGTGACCTGCTATCATCTGGCAAAGGGTCGTCGCCGCAAGGACTTCGTTTCCGCCTCTTCTGTCGACATCTGGGCGTGGCGTTTTGTGAGTCTTCTGCGTTCTGGCCATTCGTGCTGCCGGCTTTCGACGGCTGAGGCGCCATGCTGGGTGACGGCAGTGCGCTGTTAAAACTGAACTATCTTGTTGTGATGCTCGGTGAAGAAGGGAAATCAAGTTGTTGGGTGCCCGTTCAAGACAAAGACAAGCAAGCGCGTTCGTGGCTGGAATATTAGCGCAGCAAGCGAACCTCACAGCGAGTTCAAGTGCGGTGGTGATATGGCAAGTACCCTCCAAGCTCAGCCTGGACACTGCCCACTCTATTTCTTGGTGGCGAAAGTGCATGACTTTAGCAATGGCCATATGTGCCACGAGGAAGGTAATCATAATGTCAGATCATCGACACCCGCCCCATATCCCCTCTGCGACACTTGGAAAGCTTTATGAAGGGGCAGTCCGCATCTTCTCCATCACTTCAGGCTTAGGCGCAACATCACACACTTCGCCGCATTTCCCACACTTCCGCTTCTCTGTGTCTTCTTTGAAGGCGTTCACCGCTTCCTTTATCTGTGTTCCAAGATTGGTGCAATGGAAGCTCGCCTCGTGGACCTTGTCACCGCAGTTCTGACAGTACCACCGAAGCCGATCCAGACTGCTCTCAGGACGCGGCTGCTCAAGTACCACACCTACAGTGTCGGCGAATCTGACTGGGTTGTGCGGCGTGTTTGCGGGAAGGAGGAAGAGCTCGCCTTCATTGATATAGATGTCCTTGAATTCGCCATCTTGCACCGTCTTGAGCAGCATGCGGCCTTTGTATTGGTAAAAGAACTCCGGCGTCTCATTGATGTGGTAGTCAGTTCGAGCGTTTGGACCTCCCACAATCATGACAGTCATTGGGTCATTATAAACGCAGTAGTTGTTGACGGGCGGCTTGAGGAGATGCGAGTTCTCTTGCAGCCTGCGGCATGTCAGCTTTGGCAGTGCTTTTCAGGTCATTGTTTTTCTCGTACCATTTTGGCAAATTCAGAGGTGACGATAGCTGCGCCTTGCTTTGGCAGGAACGCGAGAATGCGGCATGCTGCACCTTTTGCTGTGCTGTGAAGGGTGCTCGTGCGAAGGCCGGCGCCGGTCTGCAGGCGTGTCGCGCTGCGCCTTCGATGGGTGTGCGTAACCTGAACATTGCTGGTACCTTTGCTTATCTCCCCAGCTGCTAGATTCACAAGAGACTAGAATACGAACGCTCCTGTACACACGTTGGCTTGCTCACGCACGAATACATCATCCGAACTGCTCAGGTGCTGCCCTTCGAAAAAGGTTCCCCACCAAAATCGTAAACGTCATGCGCAAAGTCCGCTATCGCCGGTGGCGGATCTACCCAGCTGCGCTTGAGCGGCCGATTGCCTTCACAGCAATTCCGCCGTGCGAAGCATAAGGTAATAGCTCGGTCCTGATGCCTTCGCGAAATCGCGATCTTTGCTTACAGTCGGACACATGGCAGCTACGGACTTTCAAACTCGCAACATTGGCAGCATAGACCGCACTGATCCGTCCGATCCGTGTTCACACACTCACCACAGATCTCGTCGATGTGCCGCCTACCGAGCCTGACAACCCTGGCACAGTGAGGAGGTGTCCTGGCAGACGTCTAGGATAGGTAATTATGACCACTGATCCATCCACCTCTGGCTGCGATATGGCCCTATGTCATTCGAAACCCTACCACGCATATGGTCAAGTCCAGTGTACAGGCAACCCACGCACGTCTTACGCCTACCCTTATCCGATGAATGTGCTTTCATCACGCTGCTCATCCGACGTTGTGATTGGTGGTCGTGCATGATGGCGATCGCAGTCCGCGAATCTTGCTCTGCTCAAGGGCATCTTTGTTGTTTGACGCACTGCTGGCCATGATGACTCGTGAGCTTCCAGTCACGAACCATCCCCGACCGCTGTGGAGGTCTAGAACATCCCGCATGAGACCCTACTAGAGCAGCCAGAAGACATTCGCTCTCGCTTTACGGATGAAGAGTCTCTGGCCGAGGCCATGCACGTGGATGGCCAGCTGTTTGGCTTGGGGTTGGGCACGGCCACCGCCCTCACAGTACACGCACTGCGGTGTTTCCTGGGCACCTTGCGACAGTTCACATCCAAGCTGCTTGTCACCCCATACTCCACACATTGGCGTTTGCTTGTCAACAGGCTCCACACTGATCTGTTCGACGTTGCTTGTCTGTATACTCCGCATTGGCAAGGGCTTGTCTTCGAGGTGGATCTGGGGGGCTCGTCGAAGTTGCTTGGTATAAACTTAGGGGTTGGCAATGTCTTGTGCGAAAATCTGTTCTTTGCTAGTCTTGTCGCCGATGCTTGGACCCACGCTCCAGGTTGGCATTTGCTTGTCTGTAGTTCAGGCTTTGCCATGTCAATGGCATATTTTCACGGCGCAATGTCGATCGAGTAGAGAATGGTCCTCGTTGCTCTGCGTGCCATGCAGTTAATCCGATCCCCGACATGACCGACCACGGCGCGCTTCCCGCGACCACTCGCGATCCTGCTGTTGAAAAGCCAGTTGTGAGCTTGCAACGTCGGGCCAAGCTCGTCAATTTGCAATCCCCGCGCCCCACCACGTCTTCTCCCTCTGGAGATCTCGTGGTTGGGGTTCCACGAGGGATACAAACGGTCCACGAAAATCTCGCAAAGTCTACTCGCCGTACGAACACCTGCAGGGCGCTCTAGGAGACTACTGACTCGGCCGGAGGGGCCGTCTGGACAGCAGTCAAAACCTCGGCGTTTGGGCGCGGTCCTGCAGTTACCGACAACCACGGCGGTGACGACCCGCAATTTACGCCGCACACGCGCTGCACGTGGTGACCACAACTGGACCCGCCAGGCATAGAGTCCGTGACCGACTGAAAGCGAATAACACGAATAAGTCGCGGGAAGGCAGCCAATATCATTGCGGTGTAAAGCTCAATGTGGAGAGGAAAAGCGGAGAGTACCAAGAAATTTCGGCTGTATTCCTCCGGTCAAGACGAGCCAGAAGGCTTGTGCGCGGTGTGGAGTGTCTCCAACATCCCGCAAAAAGGGCTGGAAATGAGACTGACCCACCCTCTCGCCTCCACAAGTAACAAATCCCCCATCTTGCGGACATTGCGGTGCCCCAGGGCTCGCTAGGAGTTATAGCAGACTTTATTCGGGATCCCACGGTGACGACGAGGTCATCTCGTGCGATCCTTCCAATCCTATTCCTCAGAAACTTCCCTTCCCTGCAAGATGAAAGAAGGGGCGACAAGTCAAAAAAATTCTCAGAAAATTTCGAAGCGCTAGTGCAGATTTCGACAGGGCTTTAATTATCACGATTTAGTTATGTTGACTGCAGTCTACTGCGGTACGAAAACACCTATGCCAGTAGTGACTCCAGACCAAGAACGAATATTGGCTAAAACCTTGCCGCGAATTGGTAATCGCCTCCGACCCTAGCCCTCGAGGGCTCGGGACCAATTCGCCAAGACCGCGCTGGTGAGAATCCTTCCGCGGTGGGAAATAGGCTTTATGACGATGCTGATTGCTCCCGAGCCTTCGCGGGCTTGGGGATCGCTTGACGTCGGTGGCGGTTGCCGCGGCACTGGCCTTGTCACTCTTCTCTCATTGCTTGGTTCGCTTGGGCCTTGGTGGGCCCTTGGCCCGGAACCGTGGTCATATCCGGGGTCCTAGGGACCCTTCTCACCCTACTAGTTCGTCTGACGTTGTAGGCGCAACTGCAACGGCTTCAGATCGGCTCTGCTTATCGACATAGTGTTTGAGTCGCGCGTGGGAAAAAACTCTGCAGCTTCTCCAGAGTATGAATACCCCCCTCGCCGCACCCTCTCTCCCTCCTTCCTCTTCCCCAGACACTTCCCCTCCACTTTAGCAGCTCTCTGGAAGACCCTCGCGGACTGGATCTGCGCGACACCTTACAGCATGTGGACAGCAACCGCCGGCCTTCGAGGCCAAACGCTGCGGGCGGCCATCACGGTCACCGCCGTCATGGGTTTCTCCCTCTTCGGCTACGACCAAGGTCTGATGTCTGGTCTGATCTCTGGTGACCAGTTCAACAAGGAGTTCCCAGCTACAGACGTTCCCCCGAACGCCACGGCCGCCGAGGCACAGCACGTCTCTGTCATCCAGGGTGCTGTGACAGCTTGCTACGAAATCGGATGCTTCTTCGGCGCTCTGTTCACTCTTGGTTTTGGTGAGGCCATTGGCCGTACCAGATTATGTGTTGCTGGCGGTACCATTCTTATCATCGGCACCATCATCTCCGTCACGACCTTCACCGGTCACTGGCCTCTCGGGCAGTTCGTCGTTGGCCGTGTCGTCTCTGGCATTGGCAACGGTATGAACACTGCAACCATTCCAGTGTGGCAGTCTGAGACCTCTCAGGCCAAGAACCGTGGTCTCCTGGTGTGTCTTGAGGGTGCCGTCATTGCTGTCGGTACGCTCATTGCTTACTGGGTTGACTTCGGTCTCAGCTACGTCCCAACCACTGTGCAATGGTAAGTTATTTGTTGTTGTGTCGGTAGCGATTTTTAGCTAACACATCAATAGGCGTTTCCCCGTTGCTCTGCAGATTTTGTTCGCCTTGATTCCTGGTCCTGGGTATGGTTTGCCTGCCAGAATCCCCTAGATGGCTGGTGAAGAAGGGCTATTACACGGAGGCTGGCAAGGTTCTTGGCTGCCCTCTACTCCACTACCGAGGAGGATGAGGCGGTGCTCCGTGACCTTGAGTTCATGAAGTCTGATGTGAGGAAGAACGCTAGCACCGGTAGCTTCAAGGCCCTCCTGAGCACCGGCAAGGGCAAGGAGCTTCAGCGTTGCCTGATCGGTTCATCCACCCAGTTCTTCCAGCAGTTCACTGGTTGCAACGCTGCCATCTATTACTCGACCCTTCTGTTCGAGAACACCATCAACCTGGACCACCGTCTCTCGCTTGTCCTGGGCGGTGTGTTCGCCACGGTTTACGCCATCGCTACCATCCCATCCTTCTTCATGATTGAGAAGGTTGGTCGCCGAAAGCTGTTCCTCATCGGTTTCCTCGGCCAGGGTCTGTCCTTCATCATCACAATGGCTTGCCTTGTCAACCCCACGAAGCAGAACGCCAAGGGTGCTGCCGTCGGTATCTACCTCTTCATCGTCTTCTTCGCCTTCACCATCCTGCCTCTCCCCTGGATCTACCCGCCGGAAATCAACCCGCTCAAGACCCGTACCGCCGCCGCTGCCATCTCCACCTGCACCAACTGGATCACCAACTTCGCTGTTGTCATGTTCACGCCTGTGTTCTCTGACACCTCCGGCTGGGGTATCTACCTCTTCTTCGCCCTCATCAACCTGCTCGCCGTGCCAACCGCTTGGTTCTTCTACCCTGAGACGGCTGGTCGTCACCTTGAGGAGATTGACCTGATCTTCGCCAAGGCGCACGTTGAGAAGAAGTGGGCATTCACCGTCGCCAACGAGATGCCTAAGCTCAGCTACGAGGAGATGCAGCAGATGTCCAAGGATCTCGGCATGAACGAGGTCGGCGAGGACTACGTCGAGGAGGGCGAGGGTGAGGGCCCTGAGAAGAAGGACTTCTCTTCTGACGATGAGAAGGCTGCCCACGAGGGTTAGAGAGTAATAATCGAGACGAAGGTGATGCTTCTTCCATCCCGGAAGCTTTAAACATAGATTTGGCATGGATCAGGTGTATTGTTATGAGCATGCAACGAACGATACCCTACATCTACTATACATAGATGAATCGCGGAATAGATATGATAGATTAGACCTTCGCGCTGTCTACGAATAGAATATAAAGTAAACATACCTTTCAGAACTTTTCATCACTTTCTTGCATAGTTTGCTTCGAACTGTTTTCAACAATCTTGTTGATGATACGCCTAAATGTAAGCTTTAGCAGATTTCCAGTTATTCACGTTCTTACCAAATGTCCTCGTAACCCTTGAAAGTCATCGGCCATATCCTGACCCAACGTTCGGAAGAAGAAGTCGCACTGATTGCAGCCGGTATCAGTTCTCAGAAAGGTCACTCGGCGAATCTTCAGTTGCGATTTTGGGGCACAGGCCTTTTGGGTTGCTGTGCCTCTTCTGCTACATCTGTTTTGCTCCTGGCGATTCGCCCTTCGACTTGTCGATTCTTTGCCTCTATAGCCTCTCGTGCGATTCGTCTGCTTAAGTTGATCCACGCTGAACAGGGCATCGTACGCCCGCCTTCACCAGCTTCTGTCAAATTGGCGTCCTTTGCCTTGTTCCTGTTCAATCGCCCATGTAAGATCCTGACCTTGACACGTTCCTTTACACGTGCGAAAGTTTCAACCAGTGAAGAGGCTTTAGGCTTCTCCTTTTTAACAGAGGGTTTTCAGACTGAAGTGGTGATCATTGGTAAATATTGCCGAAGTGCCTTATCCAACTCATTCGTTTCCGCAACGCCCTCGAGACTCTTTGGATCCAGCAACGCCAGGCCAAGTGCGTGAGTCGTCAAGGCCACGATTGGATCAAAAGGAGAAAGGCCAAGATTGAGCAGTAGATTTCCCCAGAAGACTTGCAGGTAAATAAGAAAGTCGAGGGCGGAAGCTTCTGGCGTTGGAGGTCCATGACTCGGATCCAACAAGACCTCAGCCAGGGCGCGTAGGTAAAGTTCTAATATCGGCATGGTATAGTCGGCGACTATCATGCTGGATGTGAGACCCATAATGCTGAATATGTGGTCATGCGGAAGCAAACAATCCAAATTGCTGTGAAATTAACAGCGTTGAGTAAATCACAGTTATGCCTAGGAGAGTCGTTGATTTGAAAGTCTCGCCGCCAATGATCTATGAAGCTTATAGACATGATCGCGCCTTTTCATAATCCCGGCATATGCTGGCGCATACGTGTAATTATAAGGCAACTGGTCCTGTCCCGGACAATTTTTTTTCACTGTGCGAAATTGTCTTCCAGGACTGAATCATGGCCGAGAGTTCACACGAGGTCAAGTGGAGGCGGCCACACCAAATTGAAAAATCTTGGGCGAAGACAAGCTCCTGGACAGATCCAGAGTCGTTTCCAGTACGTGTGAGAGGCAAAGGTGATGAAGACATTGTGATAGGTCTCCACTAATTCCCATCTATAGCCCTCAGAAGTTGGCTGGCTTAAAGCCTCCACGTCTTGTCCTAGAAATGATGCACTGTGCAAGGCCGACAGGGCATCCTCTATCTCTTCATGATGCGCAGTGATAATGGGATCATCGGGCAGATGACCACCAGCCATGCAATGACCTTTCTGGCGCCGCGATATATACGGCCCATAACATTGACCTGGCTGCTTCTCTCTGCCACGCTCGCTTGGTTGATGCAGAGCGCATCAATGTAGATCCAGTCGGTCTTCCTTTCTCCTGAAAAGCGCTGTAGAAAGTCATGAAGGTTCGGTCGTATCCAAAAGGGTAGTCCATTCAATGTGATTTGGATTGTAGGCGGATGCTCGGTCCAGCAGTACGAGAGAGCGAGATACTCCGGTGGTGAGTCGAGCGAGAAGACGTCCAGCAAAATGCTGATATTGCCATCTTCGTCAGCAGAGACACAGATGAGCCGGAACTCGTGCTTGGAAGTGTCAAGAGGCTGGTATATTGCTGTTGCATCAGTCATCACTGTGGCGTCCTGTCTTTAGGATCCGCGTGTCTGATTTGAACATATTTGAAGCGTGTCAAGGAGGACATGGCTTACTTCACTGCACTTATACAGGGTGAAAGCAAGGCTGAGATCTGCACAGTCATGTCAGACGCGCCAATATTCAGCCTCACCTAGTATAGACGTGCAGGTGTTCACGCTTTCAGGAGGCTGCATCCCCAAAACAGGAAGTGTTGCACAGCACGTGTAGAGACCGAAATGCATCGTAAAAATCGTTGAGTTTCAGTCACATGACCGACTGGTTTTGCCACCAAGGTCACCGTCTGTGGTCGAAACAGTTGCCGCCTGCTCACGGGGCAAGACGATTGCGCGTGTTGCTGCGCGTTCCTTCCCAGACTTCGTGGCTGAGCGGAGCTGCCGGACAATGCTCGGGTTGGGTTCCGAAGCTGGCGCAACGTCACCGCCGGGGTCCGGGGTGGCATGGCAGCGCAGGTAATCGTCAGGCACAGCAATTGCGCCTTGTGTTCTCGACTTTTCACCTTGCGACCGTTCTCTTTGTCACTCCCACTCCACGACCGGCGCAAAAGTCTGCCTTGTATATCGACAGTGGAGCCAGTGGCGACTTAGTTGTCAGCGGACTGGTGTAGACGATACTGACCTGCCCTACTCGTGGGCTTCCCTTCAATCCACCTACCATGGCGGTCACGAAACGAGCCGGCCGCAAGAAAGATGCGCCACAGGGAGGCGCTCAGGCGTCTGGCGGCGGACAACCGCAGGTGCGCAAGGCCGCATTCGAGACGACCAAGAAGCGCGAAGTCGGAGTTTCAGACCTGACGCTCATATCCAAAATCAGCAACGAGGCCATTAACGACAACCTCAAAAAGCGCTTCGAAAATGGCGAGATTTACACCTACATTGGCCATGTGCTGGTATCGGTCAACCCTTTCAAGGACCTCGGAATCTACACGGACAAAGTGCTCGACAGCTATAGAGGGAAGAACAGGCTGGAAGTCCCGCCGCATGTGTTCGCCATTGCTGAGAGCGCGTACTACAACATGAAGGCGTACAATGACAACCAGTGTGTTATCATTTCCGGAGAGTCAGGAGCCGGAAAGACGGAGGCAGCAAAGCGCATAATGCAGTACATTGCCAATGTGTCAGGCGGCGGCAATAGCAGTATCGAGGAGGTCAAGGACATGGTGCTAGCCACCAATCCGTTGCTCGAGTCCTTTGGCAACGCAAAGACTTTGAGGAATAACAACAGCTCACGATTTGGAAAATACCTGGAGATTCAGTTCAACAACATAGGAGAACCAGTCGGAGCGAACATTAACAACTACCTGTTGGAGAAGTCAAGAGTGGTTGGTCAGATCAAGGACGAGAGAACTTTCACATCTTCTATCAATTTACCAAGGCTGCGTCGCAACAGCACCGAGAGATCTTCGGCGTACAGCAGCCGTCCACCTACGCGTACACGAGCAAATCGAAATGCTACGACGTCCCTGGTATCGATGACGCTGCAGACTTCCGGGACACATTACAGGCGATGGGTACTATTGGAATGACACAGCAGGAGCAGGATGACGTTTTCCGCATGCTTGCCGCCATCCTCTGGATTGGTAATGTTACCTATGGCGAGGACGAACAAGGCAATGCTGCGATACGCGATCAGAGCGTTGTAGACTTCATTGCATATCTTCTTGAAGTGGACAGCGCATCCGTGAACAAGGCCATGACTACCCGTATCATCGAAACAAGCCGAGGCGGACGAAGAGGCTCCGTGTACGACTCTCCCTTGAACATCGCACAAGCGAGCGCCAGCAGAGATGCTTTGGCGAAAGCCATTTACAACAACATGTTCGATTGGATCGTACAGCGCATCAACCAATCTCTGCGCGCAAAGCAACAGGTCGCTCATTCCATTGGCATTTTGGACATTTACGGCTTTGAGATTTTTGAGCACAATTCTTTCGAGCAGCTGTGTATCAACTATGTCAACGAGAAGCTTCAACAGATCTTCATTCAGCTTACGCTCAAGACAGAGCAAGAAGAGTATGAAAGGGAGCAGATTCAGTGGACGCCCATCAAGTACTTCGACAACAAGGTCGTGTGTGAATTGATCGAGGAGAAGAGACCTCCCGGTGTTTTCGCGGCTCTGAACGATGCTTGCGCTACTGCACACGCCGATCCAGGCGCTGCGGATCAGACGTTCGTACAACGATTGAACGCGCTTTCCGATAACCCTAATTTTTCGGCACGATCAGGTCAATTCATCGTGAAGCACTACGCTGGTGACGTGAGCTATGATGTTCAAGGCATGACGGACAAGAACAAGGATCAACTGCTCAAGGACCATCTCAACCTCTGCGCGGCTCAGGCAACCAGTTCGTGCATACTCTTTTCCCTGAGCAAGTGGACCAGGACAACAAGCGTCGTCCTCCGACAGCTGGTGACAAGATCAAAGCATCTGCCAATGACCTCGTCAACACTCTCATGCAATGTACTCCGAGCTACATCCGTACAATCAAGCCCAACGAGAACAAGAGCCCTAAGGAGTTCAACGACGCCAACGTCATGCACCAGATCAAATACCTGGGTCTCCAGGAAAACGTCCGTATCCGTCGTGCTGGTTTTGCCTATCGACAATCCTTCGAGAAGTTCGTCGAGCGCTTCTACCTTCTTTCTCCAAAGTGCTCGTACGCAGGCGAGTATATTTGGACTGGTGATGCGCGTTCAGGCGTCCAGCAGATCCTCAAGGACTCGAGTATACCAAAGGAAGAATGGCAGATGGGTGTCAGCAAGGCTTTTATTAAGACGCCCGAGACGCTGTTCGCGCTGGAGACCATGCGAGACCGATACTGGCACAACATGGCCATCAGGATCCAGAGAGCCTGGAGGAACTACTTGAGGTACAGAATCGAGTGCGCATGCAGGAATTCAGCGATTCTGGAGGAAGAAGTCTGGTGGAGAGCCTTTCCTCGTCCTCAGAGATGAGGGCACGCAATACTTGCAGGGCGCAAGGAGAGAAGGCGGTTCTCCCTGGTGGGCAGTAGGCGATATGTTGGTGACTACCTTGGGATCGACCTTCCTGGTGGTACAGGTGAGACCCTGCGCAGAAACGCTGGTCTTGGTTCCGGAGAGAGGACATTCTTCTCCTGCCGCTGTGAAGTGCTGGTCAGCAAGCTTGGTCGCAGTTCGAAGCCGGAGCCGAGATTCCTGATCCTGACGAGCAAGGCTGTGTACATTGTGAAGCAGGCAATGGTGAACAAGCAGCTCTCCATCTTCGCCGAACGTACCATGCCGATTGGATCTATCAAATTTGTGAGCACGAGTCACTTGAAAGGACGATTGGTTCTCCCTTGGTGTCGGAAGTCCGCAGGAGCCGGATCCGTTGATCAACTGTATCTTCAAGACGGAATTCTTCACGCAGTTGAAACAGGCTGGCCGATCACTTGACCTGAAGATCGGAGAGCAAATTCAATACAACAAGAAGCCTGGAAAGCTTGCTACTGTCAAGGCTGTCAGAGATCCGGGCGCAGGCAGGTTGGATTTGTATAAGTCTGGTGAGGTTCACACAGGACCTGGTGAAGATCCTAGAAGTCAAAGCCGGCCAACACCTAAAGGCAAGAGCGTACCAGGCAAGGCCATCACGAGCGGCAAGCTTCTTAAGAAGAGTGAGGGCGGAAAGCTTTCGCAACAAGCAGCGCAAAGGAAGCCGCCTCCGCAGAGCCAACCACTGCCTGGGCAAAGCGCGACGAGAGCGGTGGGTCATACGGTACCTCAACCAGCATCTGCTCAGGCTGCTGCGCCCACACCGGCTCCCAGGCCACAACCAGCTTCACGACCTCAGCCGGCTGCCCCGCCTCAACCAGGTGGTGTAGCTGCCATGTCCAATGGCGCGGCCGGCCACAACAGAAATACTTCGAGTGCAAGCGGTAGAGCGCCTCCACCTCCTCCACCCGCACCCGCCCAGCCGCCTGCGCAACAATACAAGGCTCTTTACGATTTCCAGGGCCAGAGCAGTGGTGAGATGAGCCTGACGAAAGGAGAGTTAATTGAGGTCCAGCAAAAAGAAAACAACGGTAAGTACACGAATCCATACACATCCTACCAAATCGAGCTGCTACTAACTTCTTTTCAGGATGGTGGCTCGGCCGCCGAGCAGACCACTCCGCCTCAGGCTGGACACCCGCCGCCTACCTTGAAGAAGTCCGCCAAGCGCCACCGCCACCTCCTCCCGCTCCCGCAGCGGCATCACGCCCCGCCACCCCCTACGCCGAGCAGAGCAAACGGCGGTGGTGCTCCTCCCGCTACCAAAGCCAAACCTACTCCTCCCGCTCCTCCGGCCAAACGTCCTGCGGGAAGGAAACCCGCTCCCCCTCCTACCCCGCGGGATAGCGGATACTCGAACGGGCAACAGGCGAACGGTGCACAGCAGGGAGGCGGCAGTGGTGCCAGTACGCCTAGCGGTGGCGGTGGTGGATTAGCTGGTGGTTTGGCTGAGGCTTTGAGGGCTAGGCAGAAGGCTATGCAGGGTGAGAGTCAGGATGATTGGTAGAGTGGAAGATTTCTTATTTAGAGATGTATCGCTTTTCAAATTGTTGTGGGTTGTGTCAATTGGTTGTGTGCGTCGTCTAGATGGTTGGTATTTGTAGAGCAATGATCAAGACGGGCTTTTTGTTGCTGTGTTGGCAGAAGGCCACGCGATGTGACTTTTTGCTTCCTCTTTCACCAATCCGTTCTTAAATTTTGCCAAACGGTCAGTGGCTTGCCAGGTTTACGTCGATTTGATAGAACATCTCGACTAGATGCAAGGACACTTTAGATGGTATCTCCAGCGCCCCGGCCGTCTCCACCTGCCAGGCAGCATTGGAAGGCTTGCCTGAGGCATGTGCCTTGACCATGTTCTCACTGGAACCTTAAACATACTTGCCATTCCTCTGAGTCGTCAATATTACTTTCGCATAGTGTTCAAACCGGTCTCGATCTAGTCTTTCCTGATTTTCTCAGCGCCATAATGGCTGAGCAGCAGCCTGAAGACCTCTGGCTATTCGGCTATGGGTAAATATTCTCATTTCCAAGCCCAATTACAAATGCAACATTTGCCTAACCAAAGGATAGATCTCTAATTTGGAAGCCGCCGCCACATTACGGTATGCTAAGCAAGAGCATTATTGTGGTGACCGAAATGTTAAGAAGGCACTGTAGACCTGCGAGTCCCTGGATATATCGAAGGCTACGTTCGCCGCTTTTGGCAGGTACGCAGCTCATAATCTTGAAACCCCGACTGTGAACCGAGACTGAGTGGCAAAAACCGGCAGGCTAGGTAAACGACAAACCTTCTCATCGACTTGCAACTTCAAATGATTGGACAGTATTCATCTGGACTCTGCATTCTGACAAAGTCCTCAACAAAACCAGTCAAGACCACCGCGGCACCCCCGAAGCACCCGGCCGAGTGGCGACCCTCATCGACCGCACTGTATGGGAAACCCTCACAGACCAGCACCCTAGCGCCCCACCGCGCGTCTGGGGCGCCGCATACCGCATCCCCTCCCCCCGCGTGGCCGAAGTGAAAGAATACCTCGACATCCGCGAGATAAACGGGTATAGCATCCAATACACCCCCTTCAACTCCTCCGTCTCCCAACCACCACCACCAGCGGATCAAGACATGACGGCAACCTTCCAGACCATCCATCCAGCCCCGGAGATCAACGCCAGCACCCTGCCCGCCCGGATCCAATGTCTCGTGTACATCGGCCTGCCCTCGAACCCGCAATTCCTGGGCCCGCAGGACCCGCAGGCGCTGGCGGAGCATATTGTTAAGTCCCGGGGTCCCAGTGGGGAGAATACGGAGTACTTGTATCAGTTGGAGGAAGCGTTGCAGGGACTGAGTCGGGAGAGCGGGGACGAGCATATTTCGGATTTGGCGAGGCGGTGTCGGGAGATTGAGGGGAGGACGGAGGGAGAATGACGGGAAGCGAGTTGTCCTCTATGAGGTAGGGAAGAGGGAGAGACGGGGGGACGAAATTGAGGGGAGGTTGAGCTTGCAGATCCCCCCTTTTTCAAACTAGACCTATGTAGAAGGGAATTGGTTCTTTCGAGCTCCATTCCAGATGTAGACTTATGACTCGACCCAAGAGATTTAATGAAAAGGATACGAGCGGCGTAAACGATGTCAAAATTTCGATGACGATAGAATCTGTATTCCGAAAGAACATCCGAGTTCATGCCACTTCTCCCAATTCTCCCACCCATTGGACTTTCATACCCTCCAGCAAAACCCTCTGCGCATCCAATTCTTCTAGCAGCTCCACCGTCTGATTTCCCAATATCCGTCTCGCTAAGAACGCTCAGCACGTAAGACATAGACCCCTTGCATCACACTCAAAAGAGCCAGAGCCGAAAAACCCAAAGAAACAAGACTGAAATTCAAGGAAATGGAAATGAAATACACGCGCGTCGTCAACTCGCACACCCGGCTTCTCTCCCTCCTACATCCTCCTCGCCAATTCCCTCTCACGGCCCACCCCTCGGCGCCTGATTCCACCGCTTGAACCCCCTGACCGCTGCATTCACCACGACGTACTTGTTCTGTCGCGGGTCGTAACAGCTCTGCACATCGAAGAGGATCCTGCCGCGCGAGCCGCGGACTTCGACGAGCCCCTGTACGACGAAGGAGCCCCGTGGCGGTTCCGCTTTCTGCGACGAGTTGGCGGGTGGGTTCCAGGATTTGTTTAGCGAGGCGCTGAAAACGTGCATGGCGATCGGAAGGTCGGTGGAGGCGGTTGGGTTGGTTAGGGAGGTTGAGGGGAGGGGCAGGGTGGGGAAGTTGTAGGGGAGTTTTTTGGTGTTGGGGTCTGGCTTGGTGGAGGATTTGGGGTCGTTGGATTGGGGGTCGGCAAGAGAGGGCTCTTCTGCTGCGGAGCCTACGAGGTTGCCCGGTGTCGCTGTTCCGGCTGGTAGCCCGCCGTCGGGGGTTTGTGATGCTCGAGGATTGCCGAGTTGCTTCCTCTCCTGTGCTCGCTGGTGCTTCTCCATGATTTGCATTGCTGTTCGATACCTCTCCTCGGGAGAAAAGGGATCACTTCCCTCCAATCCTAATGCCTGCTTTACTCTCCGGTAATTAATCCCGCATAACACTTTCCCCGCCGCCCATAGACTGCTCAGTGCTGCAGTTGGCCAGAGTGCCCGCGTAATCCTCCATTGCTGCTCTTGTGAGACTTTCTGCTGACTCCATGCGATAAATCCGTCCCCGATTTCCAGTCCGCTGCGCTCATACTCTGGCGGTGGGCCGTCCGGGAAGGAAATGTCGAGCCAGTACTTTCCTACCTTCAGTCTTTACCACCTAGTTGCCGAGAGATAGTCGGGTGCTGAGTGGCGCCTGTGTAGACGACCTGCACGAGTTCGTCCTGGATCTTTCGATGTCGCTGCTTGTCCTTTGCGACCTTGACAAACTCCTGCCACTCTGGATCGCTACCCTTGTAAAAGGAGCGAGGGAGCTTGGTGGCCCAGGTCAGAGGGATAAAGGTGCTCTCTTCGTCAGCGTAGAAGGGCCCCTCCTCGCCCTCACCTTCGCCATCGGTCACTTCCCGGCCTTCTCGCTGCTGGTCCTCAGGAAGTTCGTCTTCATCCAGGATTTCCACTTCGATATCTAGAAAGCGGAAGATAAAGCGGGCGTAGGCGTAGACGACGGCGCCGTAAAGGGCGGTAGTGAAGGCGCGGCGCCAGGTGAAGTAGGGTGGTTTGCGAAAGCGGACGGATTGATAGCGTAGCGGTTCAGCGGGTCGACGGCCGAAGAGCTGCGGGGAGCGCAGTCGGCGAAAAACAGAGGTGAAGTGGCGATGATAGGCTGGGAAACGTGACAGGAGGATGTGGCGAGGGAGCGGACGGAGGGCGGTGGGCTGCTGGCGGAGGAGGAGGGAGCGCGGAAGGTGATGCGGCATCGTGGTGGCGAGTGGTTATCGTTGCATGGACGCGTGATGCCGTGGACGAGTCGCCTCCGGATGGTACGGTAGAGATCACGTCTGCAGTTTGTGTGTCCAGGAGAAGCGTCCACGGGTGTGTTCAGATTGTTTCTCTCCAGACGTCACTCGGTGATCTGGTCCAGTCGCCTCAAGTCCCGGCGTCTCTCCCCCACACACTTGATGGATGACGCTCGGGGAAGGCAGCCACCATCTCCGAGCCCGCGCCGCTCTTGGCATGGCGTAGGCCTCCCGCTTGTAGGAGGAGGTCGGCAGGGTAGTTGGGTAGCTGGCGTGTAGGCGCATGCGTATACGGTAGAGCTCTATTGCATACCTAGGACATCACGCTCCATCCTCTCACCACTCCCATTCTCATCTCATAGCCACGATGAGATTCGCCACAGCAGCGGCAGCTGCTTTCACATCCCTCATCTCGACCACCGCAGCCGACCGTGCAGGTCATGTCTATATCATCGACCAATCGACCCAGCCGCACACGCGCGATGCCGCCGACCTCAACACGCTTTCACCTGTCTCAGCCCGTCTAGTCCTTGCCCAAAGAGCAGGTGTGGAGGACTATCATGCTGTAGATCTGGAATCGGAAGGGGTCTTGGACGCCATCAATGAATACGGGGTCAAAACACCGATGTTCGCAGATAGCAAGGATGAACGGACACGAAAGCTAAACATGATGGTGCTTGTGGAGGAAGCCGCTCAAGAGGATGGTATGAATCAATCCTTTACTCCCTAAAACTCAAGTAGAAAGCATGCTGATAGGGCTATAGTTGAAGCATCACAACTGAACCAATACCCTTCCTTCGCTGTTTCTCCAGCGCCGGGCTATACTGCCTCTCGTGGCCTGTGGATCGACCTGGCCAAGCAGTCCGAGCCATCCATCTATGGCTCGCTGACCGACGAAGAGGCTCTGGAGCAATTATCGAAGCTGCCCGACTCCCACGTGCATGACACGTTCCACATCACTACCTCTGTCGACAAGCTTCAGGACCTCCTCAGCCACGAGAAGATCACCCAGAAATACACCATCACTGCCTACGTCACTCCGGCAGGCAAACACGCCCAAACCGGCGATGGCGCCTGGCAATGGGGGAGCTACAGCATGCCATCCACATCGGCTGACTCCCAAGCGACTCTGCGCAAACGCTCAAGCTCCCGTCCAATCGCTGAGGCACCGCTCGAAGACACCTCCGCCAGCAGCGCCAGCAGCTTCACAACCCACGACTTCACCGCTCCCGTCGCAGCGGAAGAAATCCACTCCAACAAGAAAAACACCTCCACGTCACCCCTCCCAGGCATCCTCCCGCAGTGCTTCGCCTCCCTAAGCGCCTGCGAAGAGACGACGCGGAACTGCTCCGGCCACGGCTCCTGCTACAAGAAATTCACCGACAACTCCGCCTCGGACACGAGCCGGTACCGGGACTGCTACGTCTGCGGCTGCAAGGCCACCGTCAAGGAGACGTCGTCCGACGGCGGCAAGACGACGACCTACTGGGGCGGCAGCGCGTGCCAGAAGCGCGACGTCAGCGTCGAGTTCTGGATGCTGGCGCTCTTCAGCGTTGGGTTTATCTTCCTGATCAGTTTCGCGGTCGGCAGTGTCTGGGAGATGGGCGGTGAGGAGCTGCCTTCGGTTATTGGAGCTGGTGTTAGTGGACCTAGCGCTAAGAGATGATAAGACGCTGTTGGAAACATGGGCTGTTTCTTTAGAATCGTTTTTTGCATTCAGGGTGCATGGTTGTGTGTATGATGTACGTCTATGTGTGGATTTAGCTTCCTCTCTGTAAGCGGGCGTTATTTACATCTGGAGTTTTGAGTGGGTGGAGGTTCATCGGGCGTATATATCAATGGTTGAGGAACTCTAGGTAGTTCTTAAAATCTGAGAGTGTTACAAGGCTTTTTAAGTATTTTGCCTCTATGTCTTTCACATTATTATTGTCGCTTATGCAATGGCCAAAAATTGGCTGCTGCAGCGGTTTTTAGGCCTCCACCCTCGGAAAGCTAGAGCATTGCTACCACGTATATACACCTGGAATCGACGTGAACATGAGCATTCGCGCTAGCGTGCTTTAGTCGCGTATTTCTGCCGAAGAAAATCCGAAGACCTCCTTCCCTATCCGAGATCCCCAAGTCGTCCTATATAAAAGTTATCAATGTTCATTTTGTTTCGGCAATGGAATACGAGAAGACGTATGTGTTTAAGCCAGGCGAAAGGCCTTCCAAGCGTCGACGGGTCGAGCCAAAGGGTTTGCAATCGTCCTGGAAGCTCCGGCAGGCGGCATATCAAGAAGCATGGCGGCAACAACAAAGCAAGATAGATGTGAGTGAATCTGTTCCCTGCTGTTGCGTGCGGATCAACTAATGTGGTATCAGTCTACTCTGGAGAATATCAATTCATCCACCATTCATGAAATATCCGGATTCCTGGACGACAATGGCGAAAGATCGGACGGCGGTCGTATACCGGCAGGCATCATTATCACTGGACCAAGTGCCCCTCACAGCAGCATAGCGGAGCAACTCGCAAAGCACAAAGCAAGCTGTAAGCCTGAGCGCATCTTCGTCCCGCTGTCCTCAGGCTCGGGCTCCAATTGAAGGCACTACTCAAGACCTTGATTCAAAGGGCCACTTCGCGGGGAAGCGCTCTCGATGACGAGACAGATGAAGTGCAGACCCTCCAGAAGAAAGGCGCGAAGCTACTCAATTACGATCTTCAGCTTCTACACGACTTCGTTCTTGACCGAAAGCTACGGCAGGTCGTTGTTACGTTCGATGATACGGAGGCTTTCGATAGCGACCTGCTTTCCGAGCTTGTAGAGTTGCTGGGATACTGGCAAGACCGCATCCCGTTCGTTCTGCTCTTCAGCGTCGCCACGTCTGTGGACTTCCTGCAGCAACGGCTGTCGCGGGAGGCAATCAAATGCCTCGACGGCCGGCTTTTCGACGTGGCGCCATCTGCAGAAGTTCTGGAGCAGATGATAGACACGATCACCTCCACTGACCCGCCCATATACATCGGTCCTACCGTCATGGGCATGGCGTTAGAGCGCCAAAGCGATTACATCCAGAGCATTGATAGCTTTGTGGACGCCCTCAAGTACGCCTACATGTCCTGCTTCTACGCCAATCCTTTGAGCTTGTTCACACGACAGGATCTAGATATCAGGAAGATACCGAAAGACCATTTCGAAGCTCTGCGGTGCACCGACTCGTTTCAGGACTGGGCGAGGCGCTCGCTGGATGAACAGCGCACTGCAGAGGTGAAAGCTGCTTTGCACAATGACTTGGCGCTTTTGGAGCTCGTACAACAAAGTTTGAGCGAGGGCCAGGCGACGTTGAAGGGCATGATGTTTGCCATCACTGTGATCCGGACGTTACAGCAAACTCTTCCAAACGCATCGGTCTCGCCCAAGTCAACACTCTATGTGCAGGCGATGACGGGAAAGCTACCTGGCTCAACAATGTTGCGGTCGTTGATGCTCACGGTACGGAAAGTGCCTTCTGACACCGCCATTAAGATTCTGAAAGCAGTCCTCAGCTTGGATGTTGAAGGACATGGGCTCACCGAATGCGCGGACATCGCGACAGATCTAGAGGAGCTTTTGAGAGAACAAGCAGGGAAAGGCAAACCTCTCCGGAGCGAAGAGGACATTCGAAATTCCACCCTAAGAACCACGGTCCACGCGCAGAAAGTTGAGCTCAGCGTACACAAGACCTCGCTCTCGCAGCAGGACAAGGACTTCACCTCCCTCCTCCGCCGCTTCACCGACATCCTCCAGGACTTCTTCACCCGCACCCTGATCAACCCGAAAGAACTCCCCTTCCACGAAATCTTCCTCTACGACCTCCGCTCCCCGCACCGCGAAGTCTTCACCCCGCGTCCACGCCATGCAGTCGAGCGCGCACTGGCATCGCCCCACGACTACCTGGACTGCGACTGCTGCGCGCCGGAGAAGGATTCACGGGAAGAAGGGGGAGAAGAGGCCACGTTAGCCGCTACGCAACCTGCGACGGCGGTGCTTTATCAATTGTACCTGGAGTCCGGCAACCTCATCAACGCCAGCGATCTCTGGCAAGCTTTCCAGGCTGTTATGGGCGACGACGCGGACGAGCGGCAGAGTATGGCGCTCTTCCAGCGCGCTTTGGCGGAACTGCGCACGTTGGGTATGGTCAAGAGTACGCGGAAGCGGGTCGATCATATTGCTAAGGTTGCTTGGAGAGGGTTGTAGGCTAGAGATTGAGAAGTCGTATACCATGTTTTGATTATATCCATTGTTTAAGTATGCCATTGCTTAGGATGTGGGACGTGGAAAGGGTTTCGGTGGTATTTTTTTCAAATCAGTGGCAAGCAGCACTCTTGTCAATGCTGGCTTGCCCGAACATGAGATATCCAAAGAATGCGCCGAAACCCACCGCCAGCATGATCCAGCCGTTATATGTCATAAATAGTAACCTTTTTCCAATCGCATTAGCCCAGCTTCACATTGCATCTGCCGCAAGCAGATCGCAGCGGATGGGGGAGAAGAAAGGGCGGGACGGAACATTTGGGCTTCGAGGAGCAGGTAGGGTTTGGGGAGGAAGAAGACACTTACATGATGAAGAACGAATAGAAGACTTGGATCCCGTATAAGGCTGCCTTGACAATCTTCCCTTTTTCTCTTCGGCTTCGGCCGTGTTCCCTGCCGTTGTCCATAAAAGTGAGCTTTGTTCTCCGACGGCGATCGTGGTGTTCGCTTCACGAACGGATGTTTGGTCAAGCATGAGCTTTCGTGTTCCTCTTTGCTAGTGGATGAGGGATAGATTGGCTTATTTCCGTCCACTCTTGCCATTCTCTTTCCCGCAGCAATCGCGGATCAAGAAAGCAAGGGAGAGTCATTTTGCGTGAAGGGATCAAGAAAAACGGGAAGGGAGGTTTCGACTTACGCGGTGCACTTTCAATCCTCTCGGCCTGTCTCGCTTCGTAATTCCTCGACGTCTCCCGGATAGCTTCGTAGCCCGCGGTCAGCGCCATCACGGCCAGGATGGAGATGACGAGGGAGAATGTCCCGTTACGCGCCATTGGCTGAAGACGATGCAGAGGTTGTCGGTGTCCCATGTGAAGAGCATCTGTAGAAGGTGGTTTAAATGAGTATGATTCGTTAGGAATGGTTGATCGATTTTAGGATGTGTGCAAGATGATTGGATGGCATAGGTGTGGGAGGACTGGTATTGTGAATAATTGTTAGGCAGTTGGGTTGGGAACGTACGTTCATGCTGCACATGGGACTATCGCCGCCACCGTCGCCCATATCCATGCCGCCATGGTTGTGATGGGAGTGATCCATTTCCCGCGCGTTTCCTTGATGACGCAATGTGAATGTTCGAGTCTTCCTGTGCCTGATATGCGAGTAGTGGGAAATGCCGATAGTGTTATCAAGAAGGTAGACGACAAGGTTGTCTGCTAGCGATGGTAGCTCAGCCGGGGCGGATGGGTGATGGAGGCGAGACAGGGCCTCGACGGCCTCGACGGCGCGCGAACGGATGTCGCAAAGTCCGGGAGAAGGCGGCGCTAATGTGCGTCAAAGCGATTCCAAATTTCACCAATAAGACCGAAGGCTTTTAGGGCCTGATAGGCGCGGCCATACCTGTATGTATGACCTTCCCGGGTTTTTCCCTCTTTCCCCAATCCAAGAGACATATCGCCCTTTTGCTAAATCTCTTTTGCATTATTCGTCGCACGAGCATGTGAGCATGCGTTAATACAACGGGCTGCTATTAATTTAATCAATCTGATGCGATGCCAGCAGCCGGTGAAATTTCTTGGGTGCTGGAGACACCGGGCTCGGCTGCGGCCTCCGCCCATTCTAGGTCGCTATACAACGAGACTGGGGCGCGCAAAAGGCGACAGCACCAGAAGTCCCGGAAAGGATGTATCCAGTGCAAGCAACGTCGGGTGAAGTGCGATGAGGTTCGTCCGATGTGTGGGCATTGCGTCGAGCGCAAGTGGGAGTGCGAGTTCCCTACCACCGCGACTCGCCGCAAGGGACCCGCCCTGTCACCAGTGTCTTCTGTATCTGAGAAGCATCCGTCTGGAAGCCAGAGTCCAACTCCAGATCCTACAGGATTAGAAGTTGGGAGCCGAGTATGGAAGCACACGCAGCTGTTGTCATGCCTGGAGAAATTGAATGTCCCACGCCAGGCGCCAGGAGATCACTCAGCATACCAGCGACAAGATGCATTAGAACTCATGGACCACTTCGAAGACACTTTGGAGCCATGGCTAGGCTCTCCGGTCGCGCAATCCATGATCCAGGAGCACGGCATTCAGATCGGACTGAAGGCGCCTTATCTATTACACGCCCTTCTAGCGTACTCGGCCAGCCACCTCAGTAGACTTCATCCCGAACAGCCAAAATACAGCGAAGCTGCCAAGACCCACTTCACGAGATCATTACAAGCCTATTCCACGGAGCTGGTCTACGAGCTGGAGAGGGGTAACGCGAATGCCCTTCTAAGCGCAAGCGGCATCCTCGCCAAATTATCCTTCATTAACACCCCCGTCCTATCGAACGAGAAGATGTCTGCGCCACCGGTCCCAGCATGGATCCGCTCTATGCAAGGCGTGCGAACCATCATGTCCACGCCAACCTTACGCAAGCAGCTCGAGGAAGGTCTCCTGGGAGAAGTGGTACGATACTACACCGGATCCGCCCTCGTACCCGTCACGCTCTGCCGCTCGGACGACGGCCAAGTGCTCCATACGGCCTTGATACATGCCCTCCGATCGCTGTGTCTCAGACCGGCAACGACGACGCATAGCCCTGCTGCTGTTGTTGTCGGTTCCTCTCTTCCCCTCAACACGTACACCGCCGTGCTCGACCGGCTGGAACGTCTCATGCTCTGTGAACTCAAGAACGAAACGGTAGATCCGATGCTAGCCTTCATCGCCACCCTGGAGCCGTCTTTCCTCGAACTCCTCGAACAGCACGACGAGCGCGCCTCGCTGATTTTGGCTTTCTGGTGCACCCGCATCGGCGTCATCGGACAATGGTGGACTGGCCCTTCCGCGAAGGCGGAGTGTCGGAGGATCTGTGAACGGCTGGCCGACAGTAAGGATCCTGGGGTCAGGGATCTGCTGGCGTACCCGGCGCCGGTTCTGTGGGTTTAGCCTGGAGGGTCAGAGTCAGTTGCCGTCGCCGCCTGCGGAATGAGATGCGGGACCCCTCGGTTTTACAGAAAGAGAGAAGGATCTGGAAGAATCTAGTGACCACTATTGGTCGTCTCATTTGCAGAGGTCTCCAGGCTACCATGTCTGAAGCGCAAGGACATACTTGCCAGACACTCGAGGGGTTCTTACTGGCTTGGGCTCTCGTCATCATAGGCCTGCATGCATCCCTTCGAGGATACAGCGTGCGAGGGAACCTTGATTGATGGAGGAAGAAGGCAGAAGACCCACGCGGTCTCCCAAGGCAGACCCCTGGTATCGAAAATTGGCTCAAAGCTCACATGTCCTGGCCCGCGTCTAGGCGAGCCGACGAAACAATCATATCAGACCGGATTCAGACTTAAAGGTCAAAGCAAGCGAGAAAAAGTTGGGGTCACAGGGTGAAAAGGGGAGGGGGAGGGCAAGGATGTTCCAAAATCTAGACGATGTAGGGAACCCCCTCTCCCGAATATTTTAAATAGGGCTCTTATAGCTACAGGGTCAGGCGACGAAGAAACCGCCATTCGACCCTCTTTCTCTCCCGGCTTAAGCCAAGTCCGCTTCTCAATTTATCTTGCAGCTATGGCTGCCCCGCCTCTCATACCATATACTTCTTACTGCCCGTCTCCCATGCGGAAATTCCTATCCCCCCTCCCATCCCGCGTTTCCATCTTATTCCTCTCTCCCCCAGCTACTTCCTCCCTCACTGTCCCAAATCAACCCCCTTGACCCTCTTCGCCAACGCATCCCCTTCTTCATTGGCATTCCGGCGCTTAGCAAGCGCATCCTTCAAAGTCTCTAGAATCGTGACGAGAGATTGCCAGCCTGTGTGATAGAACACGAAAACAGAAGAAGAAGTTAGAAGTCAGCAGATTCTTTTCTGTAATTTCAACACCGATGGGTTTTCTCGAGTACGTGAAGGGAAGGAGGTGAAAAGAAGAAAGCGAAAAGAAAGGCAATGGCTACGAAAAAGAATTCGGCTTCTTTGGCTTTCTTTTCGCGAAAAAAACATCTCCTCGCTACTGTTACATCTGAAGGATAGTCTGGAGAGTGGCCCAACCTGGTGTTTGCATAAGAGCTGCGCCGGCGGAGGCGTCATGGGTAGTCGCGACTTGGCAGAGGAGGCGTTCTTCGTCCTGTTATTCGCCACGCCGAAGGAGGAGCGAGGGAAGTGGTTAGCTGGGACGTTCTTCCAAATTTTTTTCTCTTTAGAGGGGACGGTGGGAGGGTCCTCATTATTGGGTTAAGAGGTTTCCTACTTACCTTACTCAGGACCCCGAGGTTCCGGATAAAGCAGAGCAGATGGAAGTCCGAAACAGCGAGGACGCCTTGGGGTTGATCGAGCGCGATGCGGTTCGCGCCGGCTTTGAGCTGGGTCTGGAGGTTGCGGGGCTCCTGGGCCTCGCCGATGATGTCGCGGTTCTCGATGGCGAAGGAGTTCTTGACGAACTTGGGTTCCGTCTTGTCTGGGAAGCCATGGGTTAGGGTCACGAAGAGGTACTCGACGGGGAAGCTTGGCTTGGCGTTCTCCTGCACGTTGGCGCCGTGCTCGTTGATCCGGCGGTAGAAGACTTCCGGGATGTAGCGTACGCGGCCGAGCTCGTTGTCTTCGTCTTCGTCCTGCACTAGCATCACGGCTGGATCGGCCGAGGGTTCGATGATGTCGGCGCGGACCATCTCGACGGCGGCGTTCGAGGCTTGGTAGGCTGAGATGCCAATCTGACCTTCGTCGTCGCCGGAAACGATGCAGGTCACGAAATTACTGCCGAACTTGCCGGTCTCGCTCCACTTGGATGGGCGTGGGTATTTCGCCTGGAACCGTGAAGCGAAGCAGACCTCGAGTGATGCGAGGAAGTATGAGTCGGCATGGCGCTTGCAGACCGCGTTTCCTGCCTCCGGGTCCAGGGGTTGTACCAGGTCAGTGAAGATGACGCCTACACGCTCCAAACCGCACAAGGATGCAACCTCATCAATTGACTGCTCATTCTCCCAATCGCCAAGAGTCACGCCATCGACCTCGTTCACCTGGGGAGGCTCGTATATAGCCTCTACGACCGCCTTGGTACCTAGAGGCACGACATCGTACTGCTCGTAGTGCCCATACATGAAACCCAACCGTTGCGCACCACCAGAATTTCTCCAGAAGTTGAGGTAGCTATTCACGATTTCCGGGTTGGCAAACTCGACGTGGTCGACCATTCGATATTCCTGCGGTTGCAAAGTAATGGCAGAAGGCTGACACTTGGTGCAGATACCTTTCGGGAACGGCGCGTGGCCAGAGGGACAGTTCGGGTTGACGCGGAAATAGGGTTCTGAAAGGGGTGGCATGTAGGAGCTCCCAGACTCGTACTTGTTCTTGCCTTGGTTCAGCTTCCGCAGGTAGGAGTGGTAGGACAAGTGCTTGATCTTCTTCTCTTCCAGGTAGTCTTTGCTGTAAGGCTCGATAGGCATGCAGTAATCGCACATGCCTTTGGGTCCATGCCTGCACATCTTCTGGTCTTTCTTGCGATGGATCTTGCCATCCTGCTGATCCAACCGGTCGTCCAGCGGCATCTGCTTGACGGTTTCCCATGGGTTCTTGACGAGGCCAGGTGCGCTGTTTGATGGTAGAGCTATACTCCCATTCTGATCCGCCTTGACTTCCTGCCCGTTCAGCTTGTTGGCAGGCTCGGAGTGGCCGTTGGTAGCCGGCGCATCTTGCTCGAAGTTCAGGAATATTTGGGTGCCGTGCGTGAGACCGAGTCTACCAAAGGTCACACCCTTCAGCGCCTCGATTGGCCGTGAGTCTGCACCGTGTGGCTTTGGACTGATGGTGATGGAGGATGGCACGACATCTTTCGGGAGCTTCTCTTGGACGTCGGGAAGGATGGTGGAGATATCGGTGGTAGACTCGACGTTCAGACGGAACTGGCCTTCGCGGCTCTGGAATCGTAATATCATGATTGGTAGAGATGGAGATGGTGTCCGATGGAGGTGCAGGCGGGGAGGTACAAGAGGTTGGTTTGGTCGGCTAAGCTCTGATGCTGGATGACGAAGACGAGATGGGGTAGGTTACCGCGGATGGAGCATGTCGTAGATGGATGGGTTAGGTGTTAGTCCAGAGGGGAAGCCGGAAGCAGTCAATGTTGTACGTCCCTTTCAGGCAACGTCTGTCTGTCTTGATGTTCAGCGGAGTGAATTCACGAGCTCCAAATGAAATGACGTTTGTCATCGGCGGCAGATTGACGACACTAGCGCTACAGCGCTCGGCAGAGGGAACCGGCGGCGCAGCGGCCGATCCCGCTTAAGGGTTCAATCAATTCGCGAGAAGCCAGCTGTTGCATGTTGATACTGGGCAGGTGGCATATGTGGGAAGACATCGAAAACGACAACTTGCGACTCACCGGTGAAAGGGTCCGTTGGATAGAATGAGAGCGTAGAGATCGAATCCACCCGAGTCAAAATCCTGCTCCGCGAGCAACATCAACCAACATGGACGACAACGCAACCAATTCCACCAACGGCACCTTCACAAACGGCACCTCCGATGGCACCTTCACCCCTCCACCGCCAAAGAGCTTCTGGACCAACCTCACCCTCCCGACCCTCTACCTGATCATCCTCATCGGCAGTTTATACACCTTCTCCTCCCTCTACCGGAAACGACAATTAGCCAAAGCCGCCAAGCTCGAACCATGGTTCCCCCAGCACAAGCAGCGCGACGTCTACCTATCGCTGCTACACATGGACCCGGCCGAGTCAGGCGGGAGCGCAGAGAATGAGAAGCAGTTGAAGAGGGTACCGGACTCGATCTTGAAAGCTGCGTTGATGCGAAGGGCTGTGGAGGATATTCAGAGGATTGTGCAGTTACGGAGCTCGAAGCCTGCGCTGCAAACGCTGCTGCAGAGGGGCTCAGTAGGGGATGAGCTATGGCAGCGGTTCCAGCGGGCAGAGCAGGAGATGGAGGCAGAAGTCAAGGATGTTGTCAACGAGGTAAGTCAGAGGTATTATGGCTGTATTGATTGGGCTGCGCAAGGATAACATAGAACATGGCTGACGTTTGTTTCTTCAAAAATCAGGCCAACGCATTCGCACAAGGCTGGGGTCAGATCATCTTCCAATCAGCCAACGAAATGAACCAAAATCGCATCCTCCGTGAGCGACTAGACGAGATACGCGCACAGCTCCCTTCCGAACGCACATGGTGGGATCAGAAGCGGGCGGGTATACAGTCAGAGTTCATGAAGGAGCTTGAACTGGACGGTCAGCAACCGGCTGAAGCGGAGAACAAGTCCGCCGGGGAGAAGAAGACGGGGAGCAGTGATGACGACGCTGTGCTTGTGGATGCTGGTGGGCCGACACAGGCTCAAGGGCAAGGAGGCGGCGAGAGCGGTGGTGGAGGTGGTGGCGGTGGTGCAAAGAAGCGGAAAGGGAAGAAATGAACATGATCGGCGCTATGCGTGCTGTCGTTCAAAAAATTTGATCCTTCTATAGCGTAGGGGGTTGTTACATGAAGCTGGGCGTTCGAGGGGTTGCAGGCAAGCACAGTACTAGCTAGGGTCTGTACTGATGCCGTGGGTGGCGTTCCCTGGTGCTCAGGGAGATAGGACGGATGCACCACCATCTATAGGGTCCGTGGACTTCTGTCGCACTAGTTGGGAAGTACAGAGACGTCTCTACACTGTGACGACTCCTTCAAGTAACGTTCGAGGAGTTGCAAGTTGTGAGCACGTACGAATGTGTTCCTTGCGACTCCTACTTGTGCTTCACATGATCTCACAAGTTCTATACGTCGATTCCACTTGAGCGGCATGACTGCTTGACCGCGTCTCTGATACATTCGTTGATGAAGTGAATGTCTGTACCATGTAACGCGCAGCGGCTCGCTTCGCGGAGAAGGACGATGCACCCCCCTCGAATCCAGCGGTGCCAGCGTCATCGGCTGTTACCTCTGGGACTTTTATTACAGCATTGTATTTCCCCCCTTCCCCTCCTCTGAAACTGATTCTTACACTTCAAAACCATAGCTCCGCCGGGATAAACAACACAGACCCGAAGCCATGGCCAACGTGGCATTCGGCTTAAGCAGCTGCAACAGCGGGCTTAACTCTTTAGACTTTGCCGCGCGACCTCGTGCTCTCCTCGGCCCACGGAGCCGAAGGGGGGAGGAGGCTAGAGGGAAGGAAAAGCTTTCCACTCCGCACAGCGCTTGCTCACCCCCGTGGGCCTGCCTGGTCGCTGACGGCTGCGCATCCAGAATCGAGAAAAGCTGGGGGTAATAGAAACGTAAGGAGAAGCCCATTCACCAGTCTCGTGACCGGTGCTCATGACGGCCAAGATGGAGGTCGCGTTCCGCGACTGGCTCGTGTGTGACTAAGAGATCCATTGCGCTGGTGGCGAAGGAGGCACCACGGAAGCGGAGAGGCACAGAGTAGGTCCTTGTTTTCGCAGAGACTTTTTTTCTAATTGTAAAAGAATTGCGGTGGAAGGTGGAGGTTGACTGCTCGCTTATCCCTCCCCGGAGAGACTAAATACCTATTCACGTCGCTACTCTTTACCTCTCCAGCAACTGCCTGACCTATCTATCTCCTAGAAAAGGGCAAGCACGAACTGTCTGAAGATCTTTTGAAGAGATCATCTGACTTCCGCTTTCTCATTGTCCCTTGTTGACGACTGGAACCCTAGAAGTTCCTTTGATTGACTACAGCCGTCTTTGTCTCATCGTTGCCACCTACCACGTCGTCGCTGGAATGCACATTAACGATTTGCCGACCGAGATCCTATCAAACATTCTGCTTCAGGCGACCAAAGTCAACGAGTCTGAAGGCGTCGGATATACGTATGGCTTGAGCCAGGCACCTTTGCCTCTGGAGAAAGCTAAACTCACCAAGTATATCCGGGGACCGCTGAGCCCAGAGTCCCTACGATGGGACGCGACGAATTCCATTCGACAGGTCTGCAACCAGTGGCATGAGTGGGCGCTCGGTTACAACTTCGAGCACGTCTTTGAGCGGCGATGGAGAGGCGCTGAGCGCTGGGCCAACCTATCGATCCGTCGAGGAAGCTACAGTGTCTACGAGCTCATCGATAATCCTAGTGGGTATGCCGTCTACCGTGACCCGTTTGGCCACTTGAAGCAGACAGAGCGTCTTTTCCACATGGCACCCTCATGCGCCAACGCCGTTCGTCGCATGTGGTTTAATGGTTTCTACACCGCGGAGACTGACAAGCTCATCTTGTCCGTTGTATCGCAATGCTCTCAGCTCGAGTACCTCAGCGTGCCATGGACTATCTTGCGCAGAGGAACGGCCGACGACTGGATCGACCTCTTGAACGTGAACACAGGCACTGGCAAGCCACTCCACTCGCTTGAGTTTCAAGCGGTCTGTCTGCCACACGACCAAGCACTGGCTTTGGAGAACGATGACACCCCAAGCCCTCTGGACGACCCTCGTGTCGATTTCAGTGCCCTCAAGCGTCTCAAGATTTTCGGCAACACACTACACAAACCAGTCTCGGACGTGGACCTCGAACTGATCTCCCGGACCGCCACCAACCTAGAATGCCTCGACATCACCAACCTCTCCACCATCTCCGTCGCAGGCATGCTCTCCCTCGTCCGGGCCTCCTACAACACCCTCCAAGTCCTCGAGCACTCCCCCCGCTCCGACGACGGCTTCTACCACCCTTTCCCCGGCCAGCTGGAAACCGGCGAGCACATCTGCGAACTCCTCGCCGGCCTCCCGCAGATGCGCGACCTCAGCATCAGCGTGCCATACATGTGCGCCGACCTGTTCAAGAACCACGAGACGCGCCTCCGCGGCGAGCTCCAAGTCCGCGCCACCGACATCTGCGGCTGCAGCACGACGACGGGGCCCTCGATGCGCGCGGAGCGACTCGCCGCCGTGACGGACGCCGTGCGCGAACTCATCCAGGCCCGACGCAGGACCCGCCACGAACTCTCCGCCGAACTCTTCTTCGCGGGTTGTATTTTCCAGCCCGAGAAGCGGCTGGTCCATGGTGACTTTACGTTGCCGGAGATTAGCTCCTCCGGGCAGTGGCCCGCGGATAAGCAGCCCAGTACGCTTGGTCCGTATGGGCAGACGGGGACGTATGGCAAGGATGAAGGGTATTGGGATGCGGTGAGCGAGGCGGAGTACCTGCAGGCTGTCGCCAGGCGGTGGGTGGCTCTTTAGGTCATGATCGAGGTTCGCTGCCGGTTTCTTTCCTTCTCTTTCAATTGCTTTTTCTCTTCTGCATGACAAAAAATTCTGGGATCGTCTTTCTGTTTTAGCAAGCAAGGCGTCTTTGGGGATGAGCGCGGATGAAAAAGCAAAAGCGATTTGACCTTTTCTGCACCACGCGAGAACCACAGGAGCGCGGATTTGGGGTATGATGTACTCAGGAAAATGATTTCACGGCCGACACAGCACGAGTATGATGTATGATGGTGTGGATCCTATGAAGTTCGCGCCTCACGAAGGGAGATTGCATCGGAGGCGTTGTTGTTTTCCATTGCCGGATACTCTAGCCTTGTTTTCTGCTTGCGACTGTGCATATTCTTTCTGAATGGAGTTTTAATCTTTCATGTCTCTTACTTGAAATAATGTGTATACCTGGCTTCATCTTTCTACTGTCTTGCGAAGGTCCAAGTCGTGTTGTAGCATGCGTAGTCACTGACAGCACCGCACCGTGAGAGCCTAGCGACTCATCAAGCGTGACGGAAATCCTCGCCTTGGTAATTGCTAGAGCTCAAGCGTGACGGGAATCTTCGCCTTGATAATTGCTAGAGCTGGTGGAAAGCAAAGCATAATACGAAGCATGCTTTTGCTTCGCCCAGTCCATAATGATTTGCTAAAGAATCGAGCCAATACATTCCATCAACCCCACCCGTGGCCACGAACGCCATTTGAACACCTCGCTGGAACGCTTCAATCGTATAAATCACAGAGAAGTGGTCGGGTTCAATCTCGCGCATAAGTGATTTTACCCCTCTTATTCGCTTTGCCGTCCTCATCGTCGTCCTTCTCCGTCGGCCGCTTCTTCTTATTCCCACTCTTGGTGTTCCCACCGCCCTCGTTCCCTCGCGCGACGGACGGAGCAGCGGATCCGGTCGGCGTGGGCGCTGCAGAAGGCGCACTCGAGTCCGGTCCTTCCTGGGCCTGTCCAGTCCACGTCAATATATCTATTCCTCCTTCTTTTGTTCTACCCCCCGAATCTCAACGAGACACCAAGAAAGCCGAACCGGAAAACGTACCTTCACCCAACTCACCGAGCTCCGACTAAACAGCCGCTCATCCTCCTTAAACCGCCCTCGTCGCCGATCGTCCACCGCTTTCTGCCCCACTTGCACGCCCTTGACCCAGCCATCAAACCCCTTGATGATATTCCCCGAGTTCGCCGTCTCCTCCAGGTACGCGCCTTCGGTCTTGAAGATCTGGTCTTCGATCGCGGCTAGCTGCTCGTCCAGCTTGCGCTTCTTGTCTAGCGTTTGGCGGAGCGTCGCGCGTAGCGATTCGTAGTACGGACGGCCTGGCTGGTCGGAGTTGGCGGTTGCGTTTGCGCCGCCGGCGGAGGGAGGCACGTTCTCTGTCATTTTTTGCGAATTGAGGTTTGATGTTTTTGGCGCATTGAACGTGTGAAGGAGAGAGCAATCGGAATGATGTGAGTGAATGGACTGGGGTAGTAATGATCGTCGTGAAGTCGGGCGGGTATAATTCCGCGACGCGCAGGACGGAGTATGTACGATATCAACTTTCAGGGCATGCGACTGTGACATTGCCAGACACTTCTTGAAAAATATTTGGTTTAGGACACCGCTTAATTTGGTTGTCCAACTACTGAACACTTCTCATTCTCTTGATGCCGCAGGTATGTGCTACTTCAATTGTGACATTATTGAACAAAAACGTCCTGCTGTCCGAAAGTCTCGCCGTTGACTCCGTATGTTAAACATATAGGTGTCTCGGTAGTTGCCTCACTTGTTAGTCTTGCCTCTCAGCCGCTCATTGCCCCGCCTCACCGTTCGTACCCACCAATGCACACATGAAGTCAGCCCCTGTCCTCGTTGTTACCTAGGTACGCTTTCATCATTCATATCTCGTATCAATGGGTAATTTTTCTCGTCATCCTCAGCCTTTTTGCCATCGTGTTCAGCGTCATCGTGCTTTTCGCAGTGCTCAATGTAGCCATATTTCCTGCACTACGCTTCAGGATCTGGACCTAAGAATAGCTTGAGTAGTCCTGCATGAACTTCGCTTGCCAATAAGATATTCTTTTGTCCATCTTCGAGAGACAAACTTTGAACACAGGATCATTTGTGTCTTCAATCTCCTGGAGGATACCAGCTCTCACTTCTTTGCAACCCATCGCAAAGTCTGGCATATCAAACAGCAGTTTCTCCTCCCACCGTTGCCATGGAGGGCCGTTCTGCAATTCGGTGTAACAGTGGAAATTGCACTGGAGTTGATAAGTCCGAGAATTGTCCATTGAGGCAAGGTAAATCAGCTCCTTTGCGATGTAGATAACGTCGCTGTCTCCGCCGAGGTAATCGGAAGGCGAAGTGTTAATTCTGATGACCCGAGGCATTACGACAACCTTGCAGATTACTGCAGCCAGTTCTCTGCCAAACTGAGCGTCGAAGTTCAGGACTAACTCCTGCGTACGAAGACCTTGGCTGCTTGGCACATAAGTGAAGGTATTGACCGCGTAAAAATCTTGATGGCCTCTTCGCGGATGGCTCTACACGTCCGAGTGAGTGCAAGTAGCTTGCGCTGGCGTGCAACTTGAGACCACGCCTTGCCGCCGGACATCGAGCTGGTGATAACAATGGGCTCTGGGTGAGTGAGAACGAGATGGTAGATCTGATTCCGGAGCTCCGCCGACAGCGTTGCGATTGGCGAGTTCTCCATGGTCGTCGTGTTGACTGTTCTTCGGTTGATGTTGGGTGAAAGGTGTCTGAACGAAGGGGATGGTTGTTTGGTCAAGGCGTGCGTGAAAGCTACTTCGTTCATGCAAACGGCCAACATGCAACGCTAGCACTAGCGCATTGTCATATGATATTTCATTTCACGCTCCGCCAAATTCGAATGATAGTGAAACAAAATGTGGTCGCCCAACAAACTAAAGCTCATGGATTGCTGTTCACGTGGGTGACAATATTCGCAGCTTGCAAAAGAACGTCAAAATGTTGCTTTTTAACCTCTGCAAGTGAAGCGATGCTAGGGTTGGAAATGGATGCATGCAAACTCAAGACCAGATAAAGCGCAGCGCAGTCTCTATCCGTTTGCAAGTGAATGCAATTTGGACTTTGATGTGGTTGCGTTGGAACAAGTCTTCGCCCTCAGAAGCTCTGCCAGATGACTTCAGTTGTTGTAAGCCCGCTGATTGAATACCGTTATGTTAGGCGGGGGATCAAACGGACAGAATCAAATCCTGCAAGAATCAGCAGACCAATATGAGAGATGAAACCGCATTCGGCTGGTCTAAACTGGAGGGCCTTGTGGGCTCGGATAATGGGGCAGCAACAAACTCATCTTGTCGGAGTACTCGATTGCCCTATAAGCGAGATTATACCGCTCTCCTGCTCGCGCCGCGCAAATGCAGAGTTCACCAACTACCGTAGCTCAAAAGCCTTCTCCGGAACCAGTAAAACCTTGTCAATACCTGAGGTGATGTGGCAGCAGGCAGGTCAGACTTTAAACGCCTCTAATCCATCGCTGGTAGTTTGATGACTGGCCAGGAATGCGTTATGTGCCAGGGCACTGTTTGCATTCGAAGCTGGATAAATTGTAGGTGCAGGCTGTGACTGTTCTACAGCAGAGAGCCATGGCACAGGCGTCCATGACTAGACTGATCGATCTTCCACAAGAGGATGGTTGAAATTGGTCTTCTGCTGCTTTCAAACAGATTGCACAGTCATGTCCAAGCCATAGACTCTCCACCCAAAGCAGCGCATCGATGACATCAACCCCAGGTCAGACTGCGAAGTCGAAGATTCCAGTGGGGATATCTATCCAAGCAATAGGGTTGTTTCCGCATCCCAGCGGGCCGGCGGAGCGTTGAGCTTTACCGGCACTAATGCCAGCTCAGATGGCCTGTGCTCTCCATGGTGATGCGGTCTGCAGCATCAATTGCATCTCAAACCGTGAAGCTGACAACCCAACAGCCCCAAGACTTCTGTAGACCACCAACTCAGTAAGATCGAACCATGGACAAGCTCAAGAAGTTGTTCAAGCATGACAAGGGCGAATCCGCCCAATCCTCTTCGCCAGCAAAGGCAGAGTCATCAGCATCCAAGCCGTCGAATGCAGCCGCAGCTGGCTCTTCCAGCAATGACATCGCAGAGGGCGTCGTCATGCACACGAGCCTCGGAGACATCACTATAGCTTTATACCGCGACCAGACGCCGAAGGTATCATGCTGACCAAGGCAAAGCACTCTGGAACAAAAAATGGCTGATTTATTGATCCACTCAATTCTTCCTTGTAGACATGCCGCAACTTCGCCCAGCTTGCTGAAACGGGGAAGTACGACAACGTCATCTTCCACCGCATCATCAAAGGCTTTATGATCCAAGGAGGCGATCCGACAGGGACGGGAAGAGGCGGCGAGTCGATCTACGGCGGCAAGTTTGAGGATGAGATTGTATCCAGCTTGAAACATCAGGACAAGGGGACCTTGAGCATGGCGAACGCGGGGCCGGGCACGAACGGGAGCCAGTTCTTTATTACCTGTAGGTCGCAAGCTGCGAAGGAACGGATAGGATGTGGTTAATGCTGATACCTGAGTGATATAGTGGGCCCTACACCGCATCTGAACGGCAAGCATACGGTGTTTGGCCATGTTGTTCAGGGTATGGACGTGGTTGATAAGCTTGGGAGTGTGAGGACTGGTGCCCAGGACAGGCCGGTCGAGGAAGTCAAGATTGTGAACTGCGATGTGTTTTAGGTAGGGTCTACTAGGCTAAGACGTCGAGATTGTGAAGAACGATGGCGGAAGTAGTAATATAGTAGGCATAATTGTAATGATGGAAGCATGCTTCGACAAACTATGACTATAACCCATTACCAGACGTGGCTCTTCAATTTGTTAACCCGTATTTTTGTAACGCAAGCGCTCATACTAAAGCAATCTTACCAGTGTTCAAAGCTACAGACCAAGCTCTCACTCATTCTAGGCGCAGCGTATAAATCTTAAGATTGGAGCAGTGATACTTCGACAGCGGTGACACCAGCTAGGAAGAGTCAATGGTCGAAACGAAGCTCAGCCGTGCCTGTCTTTGACTGCAGTGTACCTATCCAAGCACAAGGTAACTGTGCTTTCCTTGATTTCCCGCAAATGTTCCCGCATTTGCAAGTCAGAGGGCTGACTTGACCAAGCCAGGCATGAGCATTCGGCTGATGAGGGAGTGCTCGGTCCTTGGAGCGGGGTTATCTTACCTTATTACTACTTCAGTTCACCAGGTGACCCGCGCGCTCGGCTGTGATGCGAAGTGTAATGACCGCTGTCACCTCTCATATAGTTGCAAGATACATTTGCCGACCTGTTTTGCCGGTATTTGCTAAGCAGGAAGGTACATGCTAGAGGTGGGTACCTCTCATAGTACCTAAGGTACCTTAACCAGGTAGCTTATTCGAGAAGCTCACGGAGAGCTTCCGCTGCTGAATAGTTACCTGCAGGTGGAGAGGAAGTTCTCCTCGGATATAGGTGTGTTGTTTGATTACACTCGTCTCGCATAGTCATTTGCAAGGTTACTTCTGGAAACTAAAATAGCAAGAATGGAAAACGAAACCGTCTCAAGCGATCGGCCTGCAGCATGGCAGACAAGCGCACAAGTATATCAGAAAGCTGCAATTGCTAAAATCCCAGAAGCATGGCGACTTGACAGTCATTACTTAAAGGACACGGGACCAGCATCAAAACGCTCAGTACTTGACATTCCAGCCCAATGTGGGATCCTCAACGAGCGCGAGGTGGATGTCACAGAAAAGTACCACATTGTCCAGCTCCTACAACAACTCGCCTCTGGATCCATGTCCTCCACAGAAGTCACAACCGCCTTCTGCAAACGCGCCGCAATCGCTCAACAGCTTACTAGCTGTCTTACCGAGACTTTCTTCGAAGCTGCTCTGGCACGGGCAAAAGAATGCGATGCCTATCTTGCAAGTCACAAAAAGCCTCTCGGTCCCCTGCACGGATTACCAATAAGCCTTAAGGACAGTTTCAACGTGAAGGACGTCCGTAGCACTATCGGCTTTGTGGCCTTCCTCGACCATGACGCTGCGACTGATGACGCCGCACTCGTCAAGATCCTGCTTTCTCTGGGTGCTGTGCCGTATGTGAAGACAAACATCCCGCAAACGCTCATGACGGGGGACAGCCATAACAATATCTTTGGGCGTTGTCTGAACCCTCACAAGCTCAGTTTAACCGCCGGAGGTTCGAGTGGTGGCGAAGGCGCCTTGTTGGCGATGCGAGGCTCTGTTATAGGCGTCGGAACAGATATCGCAGGCAGTATCCGCATACCGGCGTACGTCAATGGAGTCCACGGTTTCAAACCAACTAGCCGCCGGATTCCATACGCAGGCCAAGAAAGTCCTGCCAGAGCTGGCGCTGAGACGTTTGGAGTTTTGCCAGCTGCGGGACCCTTGGCACGCTCTGTTCAAGATATTGAATATTTCATGCGTAGTGTGCTAAAGTTTGATACTTGGTCTGTTGATGAAGGGGTAATATCTATCCCATGGCGCACACAGCCTAACCCCTCGGCCGACAAGAAGCTGAGGCTCGGTTTCACTCTCGAAGACCCCAATTATCCGCTGCATCCCTACTGTTATGAGGACGATGAAGACGGCTATCGCGCAGCTTGAAGAGTCTGGACATCAGCTCATTCCACTCGAGCCAGATCTGCCGAACAGTGTCCTGACAGACGCCATGAAAGTGGCCTTCTTCCATTTCGCCATGGATCCGGAACAAACATCCTTCGGCCATATTTCGAGATCAGGTGAGGCTCTAATACCTTCTCTGTCAACAGCGACAATGCCAGAGATGAAAGACTTCAAGCCTCAACTCGACGACGTCTTTCGACTGCAGAACGAAAGGCTTCGAATCCAGCGGTACTTCCGAGAGCTGTACACAAGCAAGACCCTCGATGCTATCCTCATGCCTACGTACCAGGCCACTGCTGTTCCGCATGATACGTATGGCCTTCCCTGCTACACAGTTCTGGCCAATTTGCTGGACTATCCTGCCATTTCGATGCCATTCCTGCAGGCAGACAAGAAGCTGGATGCTGAGTATATCAGGGACGTTAAATACGTGCCGTCATGTGAGTATCGTTCCCATGAAGTGGTAAGGCACGAAGACGCTGACAAAAGGGTCCAGATCGTCCCGATGATGTCGAAGGAGCTCCCTGTGGATTTCAACTGGTGGGAAGGCCCATGCACGACGAGATGCTGCTGTCGAATGCTCAGATCGTTGATGATTGCTTGCGGGGGTAGATTTGGTCCTTAGGATCTGGGCCGACAGCCATTGGATGGTAGACTTAAGGGCGCGGCAAATGGGGTAAGTAAAATAGCAGGCAGACATCTAAATCTCCTTCAAGACCTTGGCAATGGCATTTCGAGCATCGTTAAGACCTGACATGGAGCCATCTTGGTGCGCCACTTTGACCGAGGTGTGCAGCTCGAGAAGATCTTTGGCCCGCTTGAGATCTTGATCATTGTCGTGAGGCTTCGTGTCAGCCTCCGCTGTGTCGATATTGCTTGGCCGCGTGGTAACCAGGGTCATTGCAGCTTTAGGGTCCTGTAACATCATGTTAGATCGTATGTCGGGATGGAGGGACCACTTCAGTGGCACATACGCAGACCTGAAGAGAGGTCAAGTCGGACAGGAGCGCTGCTACTTGCATGTTGGGTGAGGAAGCAAAGCGTCATATAACAAGTCGGGTCAGTGTTTGATACCGGAGGAGAGGAGGACCATGAGTCCATGGATCATCATCGCTTCATCCAAGTCCAGGTTGAGGTGGAAGTCGGGGCGGGCAAGGCGGGTCCACCTGCAGCCTGGAGGGTTGCGCTGGTGATTAATGCCTCAGGCACACCGACATCATTAGGCCTCGTGCACCTACCTTAGCTACAGCTCGCGTCAATGCAGGTCGCACCTTCCTCTACTTTCATGTTGAGCTTCTATATCCTTCTTCACGCCGCGCGTTCTTTTGCTCTTAGACACTCTGAGTGATCCACACAATGTCGGCCGCCTTGACGACAGACGTCGACAAGCGGCTGCTTCATACGACCAAGTTCCCACCCGAATTCAACAAAAAGGTTGACACGACCAAGGTTAATAGCGGGGTCATTACGGGGTGGGCGGCCGGCGAGCTCAAGCGCATACTCGGAGATGTAGACGAGATCCTATCGGGACTGGTCACTGGTTTTATTCAAGACAATAGATATGTAAGCTGGCCGCTCCTGCGACGATCGATGCAGCCATGAGCACTGCCGACTGACAGTGATGGTCTAGCCCAATATCAAAAAGTTCCAGATCTACCTGGCGGGCTTCCTCGACAAGGAAACACCCGACTTCTGCCAGCATCTGTGGAATCTATTGCTCAGTGCCCAGGAGAGCGAGACCGGTGTCCCCCAAGAGTTGCTAGAAGTGAAGAAGCAGGAGCTTATCAACGAAAGGGTGGGTCAGAGCCGCTGCGAAAGATTGCAGTCACATGCTGACCAGACTCCAGATCGAGGAAGAGCGACAGCGCAAAGAAGCTCAAAAGCAGCAGGACGCCGAACGCGAGCGCGAGCGCAACATGGCCCAGATTCGCGAGCGCGAGCGTGGTTATCCCAATCGCAGAGGAGGTAGAGGTGGGCGGGACCGCCGAGATCGCCCACCGCGTAGAGACTCAAGATCACCGCCACCAAGAAGGGGACGCAATGATGACGACTCGTACAGACGCGGTACGGATTCCTATGTACCTAGCGGTGACCGCCAGAGACGCCGTTCGCCCTCCACGAGCCGTTCGCCATCCCGCGACCGAAGCCCGCCGAGACGTAGACGCAGGAGCACGCCAGGACGCTCGCGCTCCCCACTCCGCAGAAGCCGTTACAGCAGCTCGCCATCCCGCGAGCGCGGAGGTGACAGATGGGGTAGACGCGACAGCGAAAGATACCGGGCCCGCTCCCCTGTAGATCGTAGGGTTCGCTCACGATCGCCTAGGCGTCACCGTCATCGTCGCCGCCGCTCAGTTTCCAGCGACCGTCGTTCTCCGCCGAGGCGCAACAGGCGCTCATCCTCGCCACGCCGCTCGGCATCTCGCGATCGACTGGCCGAATCGCGCTCTTCCAGCCCGCCTTCTCAAAAGAACACACGCCGCAAATCAAGCAATGATGACCTCATTCAGAGGCCAAGTCACGACGGATCGCGTCTTAGCAGGCAGCCTTCTCAAAGTGAGACAACTACTAACGAAGAGCTCAAGCGCCGCGGCTCCGATGCCCCACGATGAACCCACGAAACGCCCACGTAACTCCAGTTCCGTTGGCATTGAAGACAAGAACCCTACCAACAGTGGTGCAGAGTATATAAGAGGAGGTGAGCGAAGATGCATGATGCTTGACCTTGCCGGTTCATGTGTCATCCATCGCCTGTTCGAGATAGTGATACCCCTTTTCTGCCCTCATGATACAGATGTAATACCACAAGCACTCCAATACCTTCCGCGATAGACCTTTCCATTTGTCAGTGCGCTAACAAATTCTAGTCTGGGTTCTCTTTCCTCAACGCGGCAACAAGGGATCGAAACCGCTGGTTGCGGTTCGATTTGCCAGGAGCATCAATCGAATTGCAGTTAGGCGATGATCTCCTTCACAGTGGTCGTATGACGACTTTCAGGGCTCCAGCACCAGCAAGGCTTCCTGAAGTTGCCGTCCCCAAACAGCGCGAGCTGTTCCCAGGGCATCGCGCTGGTACTATCCTGGGTGAAACGCAGGCGCATCGCTTGGACAGCCATCACGCTGCTAACCGGCAGACCCGAGCTGTCCTACCGAGCCGCAGCGCCCCCATGACTCGCTTCATGCCATCTGTAGCACCGCCCACAGCACCTGCTCCGGACCCTACGCGTGCTCCCCCTACTAAGCCTCTGTTTGAGCGCAAGATGGATGAAAAAAAAAAGAAATTCCTCACGCAGCGCAGCAGCGGCTGGTATCCCTCGTTGAACAAGCGCAAGGACAGTGTCAATGATCCTGGTAAGTGAGTGTGCAAATCGTAAAGTCTTCTACAGCGCGTGAGCAGTGAGCAGCCGGCCATCAGCAGTCAGCGGGCAGCGAGCATGCAGTAGCCAGCAAAAACCGATGAGCAATGAGCACCAAGATTGAACGACGACAACGACGAGCAGCGCAAAGCTATCATATCATGAAGAAGATTCGCAACCAGAGAGACAACGGTTGCTTTCAATTGGGAAATGGTTGGATCCGAGACGAGCAACGTAAGTCGACCATGGGAGCGCGCAGCGACGCAACCGACACTGATATTTGGCAGGCACTTTCGTATCTCTAGATACGTATTGAAAACGCGCATAGCTCGCTGGTGCATGCTTTGAGCGAAAGTATGAGACCGAACCGGCGATGAAAAGGAAGAAAACCAAAAAAGAAAAAAAAAAAAACCAATTTTGGCTGGTAATCACGTGCTTTGGAGGGCGTTCGGCTAATGCAGGTCCGCCGGCAAGTTTGGCCGTAGCTGGCCGCCCCACCCATGACATGCATTTCATAGGATTCGGCGGGCGAAGATCATAACTCCAATGAGCAGGTGCAATCATGCATCCTCTAGTGCTCTATCATGGTTGCTGCAGATAGCTGGTCAAGTATAAGTTGCTTTACACTCTCTTTCTCTCATTATCGCTCAACTTCCGTCCTGCCCTCCACTGACGTCTGCTCAAGATGGAGAAGTCGCTTCCACTTCCCGTCGAGCATCAAGCTCCCCGGCCTGCGAAGAGCAATATCCGCCGCTACATCACTGGTATCCTAATCGCCGCAGTGACACTGTACTGGACAGCTCCACTCTTGCACAGCGTCGTCTCGAACGCGCCTCACTCCTCACCGCGAGACCGCAATGCTCACTCCAACGAACCCAAATGCTCCCAGCCTGCCGCCCTCTTCCCCTCCACCGACAACGACGCCCTCAACCGAGCGTACGACTTCCTCTCCACCGACGACTTCAAGCAGGCCTCGATCAAACGCCACTCCGGCGCCGTCCAGATCCCCACCGAGTCCTTCGACGACATGGGTCTCGTCGGCGAAGACAAGAGATGGAACACCCGTTTCGAGCTCCACAAGTACCTCGCCAACACCTTCCCGCGCATGCACAAGTCCTTGAAGGTCGAGAAGGTGAATACGTTCGGGCTGGTGTATACCTGGCAAGGTAGCGACGCGAGTCTGAAGCCCTTGGTTCTCATGGCGCACCAAGATGTCGTGCCGGTTCCGGCTTCCACGGTCGACGCTTGGACGCACCCGCCCTTTAGCGGGTTCTACGATGGGCAGTTCATCTGGGGCCGGGGTTCGATCGATTGTAAGAATCAGTTGATCGCCGAGATGGAAGTCTTGGAGGGTCTGCTTGAGGCTGGGTTTGAGCCTAGGAGGAGTATTGTTCTTAGCTTTGGGTTCGATGAGGAGATTAGCGGAACGCAAGGGGCGGGGAAGTTGGCGGAGTTTCTGTTGCAGAGGTATGGTCGTGATGGGGTTGCGGCGCTTGTGGATGAGGGCGCTGGAATGTCGGAGATGTGGTAAGGACCTGAGATGATTACAAACGGGATGGTAATGGTTTGATTGCTGATTTCTCTGGTAGGGGTACCACGTTTGCCATGCCAGGTGTAGGTGAGAAGGGCTACACAGACGTGCATATCACCATCCGCATGCCTGGCGGTCATTCCTCCATCCCTGTGGACCATACCAGTATCGGCGTGATGAGCGAACTCATCACCGCGATCGAAGCGCAGCAATACCCTACCTACCTGGCCGACGACAACCCCATCCTCGGCCTTCTCCAATGCAGCGCCGAACACGCCCCTGAATTCCCCTCCAAGCTCAAGAAACTCCTCGACCACCGCTCCCCCGCCGCCCTCCAAACCTCTCCCAAACCCGACCACCTCGCCCTAGAAGCTGCCAAACTGGGCCGTCCAATCCAATACCTGATGCAAACCTCCCAAGCCGTCGACGTCATCCAAGGCGGCGCCAAAGTCAACGCCCTGCCCGAACGAACCTCCGTCACCATCAACCACCGCATCAACATCGGCGACGCGCCGGACGACATCTACTCGCACCTGACCTCGCTCGCGAAGCCGCTAGCGGAGAAATATCCCTCCGTCTCCACGCCTTCGACGGAGTCGAAGAAGACGAGAACTCCATTTCCCTCTTCCCCTCGAACGCGACGTTGCGCGTTGCGCCCTGTAACCCCCTCCACGCTCTTCTCGGACGAAGAACAAAACCCCCACCCCCTACAACATCCTCGCAGCCACGACCCGCGCCCTCTACGGCTCCGACCTCATCGTCTCCCCCGCCATGATGACGGGAAACACCGACACGCGCTACTACTGGGACCTGACGCCGCATATTTTCCGCTACGGTCCCGGATACGATCCCCGATTGGATCCCCGAGGGCGGGTTGGGCAGGATCCATACCGTCGATGAGAAGGTGAGTGTGGTCAACCATGTGAATATGGTCAAGTGGTTTTGGTTGTTTGTGAGGAATTTGGATGGGGTGGAGGTGGAGTGAGGTTTGACAGGGTGTGAGCTGGGTAGGGATGTGTGAGCGTACGGGATGAGATTTGTTGGTGGGTTTGGGTGGAAGGGAGGGAGGCGGGGGAAATGATGGTCCTAAGACGCCTTGTTTGCGGTGCACCTACAGTTCGACGATATGTGAGATTGAACTTAGAGAGATATTGCCTATTCCAGGCTTTAGTACGGCCCTCGGGAATAATTTGTTCTTGGACACTCCTTTTTCGTTACGTGAATTGTGACAGTAGTCAGGACATAGACTAGCTTCCCCTCAAAATGTACCAAGCCAAAATCAGATCAACCTCCAAAACCCCTCTTCTCAACCGCAACATCCACAATCCTCCTCCCGCTGACCACACCCGTCGTACAAACCACCAGTTTCCTCGGCGTGGGACTCCTTTCCAACCGCTGACTCAAAAACCGGAGGGCGGCGACCTCGGCGAAAGTGACGCCGCCGAGGAAGAAGACGATGGTAGTCTTGGGACCCTCTTTGGTGCCGGTGAGGGTCTTCCGGGCGGCGGTCGCGTCGGCGTCGGCGCCCTTCTGAATGACATCGACAGTGGCGCCGCGGATGCGATGGAGGACGTCTTCGAAACCGCGCCAGCTGGTTGCCGAGGACATGGCCGTGGACGAGGACTTTGCCGCGGGCTGGGACTGCTGACCGCCGGCAGCGGACCTCGAGGTGGCGACGGAAGCGCCATTCGCCACGACCTGGTTCAGCTCGCCCTTCTCAACTACAGCCTGCACCAGCCGCACACTGAGCGGCGCCCACCCGGAAAAGACAAAGGAGACATCCTGCGTGTCCTCATCTTCGCGGACGTCATCAGACCACAGTCCCAACCCTTTGCGAACACCGTTCCATTCCGTCGCCGTCGAACCGGCAGAACCCGCGATGGGGTTGAGAAACCCACGGTGCGCTTCCCGCGAGATTAACAATCCCATCTTCTCTAGCCGCGCAAGGGTGAGGGAGTGCTGATACCCATAAGCCTGGAGGACCTGGCGTTTCAACGAGTCGAGGTCACGTGCGCGAAGGCCGTTCGCGAGGCAGGATTCGAGACAGAGCAGACGGAGGACGGTTTCCAGGGGGACGTCGCCGCGCGCGATGAGCTCTTCTAGGCTGTCTTGCATTGCGCCCGGGTCTGAGCCGATGAGGAGGGATTGTTCGATCTCGAGGTTTTCCGGAAAAGGTCTGAACGCGTGAATTTGGTAAGCTCCTCGGCGAGGGAAGTGTGGAGTTTCAAGGCGGTTTGCTCGGCTTGGTAGTTGGGCAGTTTGGCGACTGACGCTCGGAGATCCGTCATGGTTTGCTCTTGATTCTTTATACTTTGCTGTTCGCCTTGCAGACGACGGGCAGTGCGGTTGAGAAGAGGCCCGATAGTGGCGAAGTTGACATTGCGGATGGATGGGTAGAGTTTGTCAGTGCTGTCGAGTTGAACTTTGCGCCTGGTTGCACCGCCGCCACCTCCACCGGCCTGAGTGCTGGTTTGCTGTTGGCCCTGAGGTGCAGGAGCAGAGCCCAAGACAGATGTATCGACTTCCGTCTGATTGTTCGAGATGCCGAAACACCTCATCCACTAAGCCTTCATAAGTCAATTGAGTGGCGAGCGTGGTCGGAAAATCGACTTCCCGATCGACAATGACCAAATTCTCAACCAGTGCGCTCGGCGTGAGGCCGAAAGAGCTTAGATAGGTGTTATTAGGGTCACTGCTCGCATTGACTTCCTCTTCCTCCCTCATGCGCTGAAGCAAATCAGCTAACTTCTTGGCATTATCACCTTTGCCAAGGATACGTGGGAAGAGGCCGTAATGTTTCTGTAACCGCATGAGCGCCTGAGCCGAGGCGAAGATGGGCGTAGGGTCTTTGCGGAGGGTGATGTCAGAGAAGGCATCCTCTATTTCTAACGAGAGGAGGTCTGGCTCCAGTGGAATAAAATGTAGATCCAGAGACGTGATGTTAGCTTCGCCCAGTACACCGTGTTCCTCAAGGATCAAGTTGGAAACCAAGGTCCGCCGAGGCACCCAAATGATGGTGAAGTCAAGATCGCTCCTGCTCTCACTTCTCACCATTCGAATCTGCTCTGTACTGAGTTAGCACGCACTTTCACAGCATCGCGCATCTTCAATGTGAAACGAACAACGGCAGTGCAAAGTAAGGGTGATGTTGGCATGTGAGCACGACAAAATGGCTCACAACATGATTCAGAGGTCATATTGTGCTATAAAGCGCGCTGGAAGTACCGCAAAGGGCAGGTCAATGTAGGGATCAAGACTGAATACAAAGTGTAGGGGAGGCAGCTGAGTACTCTACTTTAAGATCCCAAAATGTGAAGAGGAAAGAGAAGGCTCAAAATGATTGGAAAGCAAGGATTGGGAAAGGATGCAGTAATGAGCATGAGATGGAGACTTACCCGCTACCGTTCGAACCTTCTTAGCATTCTCGCCTCGGACGAGGAAGGCAATGTTCCGCTGCGAGGCATCGACATTGTGGTTCTCGAGGAAGAAGACCTTGTCGACGCCATATTCCTGAAGCGTGCTGAACTTGACAAAAAGGCCGATCGTGCCCGCGAGAGACTTCTCGATGACGAGGTTCTTCTTGCCTCGGACCTGGTGGGGGTTTCGGTCAGTACGGTGTGGGTGATGGTGGGAAGGGTTACATGACAGGCTTACAGCCTCAAGGAGTTGGAGCAGGTCTCTCCGTGCCTTGTCGATGATGGCTTGGGTGTCAATGGCCTTCGCGGCCGGATGTGCTGCCATTACATATTGAAGTCGATGGGGGTGAACAGTTGGAGGCCCGGGCATGGGCGGGCAGCGGAGGTGAAGGAGTGGGCAGATGCCTTAGGCAAGACATGATGTGAAGGTGGGGTCCGGGCTGGAGATTTTGTGCGGCGATGGAGCTCGAGAGGGCGGCGGGCTGGCAGGCAGGCAGGCATTGAGTCAGAAGAGGGGCACATCGCATCGCTGCTGTGCGTGTCCGAGAATTCCATACGAATCATTCTACCGTGGATGAAGCTCTTCTTCTCCCTCCCTCCCGCCTTACGTTCTTCTCTTTTCTCCTTCTCCAGCGCTCCTGGTCGAGCCCTTCTGACCCGTCGACACCCTATCGTCTGGAACACCGCCACACGAACATACACAACCCCCGCTCCGTCCAACCCAACATCAAGATCAACAACCCCCACCTCCGATATGGGTAAGGAGAAATCCGACAAGCCTACCTTCCAGCTCAAAGTGCCCAAGGGCACCAAGGACTGGGAGGGCAAGGACATGGTCATCCGCGACAAGATCTTCGCCCAGATCACCGAAGTCTTCAAGCGCCACGGCGCCGTTACCATCGACACCCCGGTCTTCGAGCTGAAGGAGATCCTTTCGGGGAAGTATGGCGAGGACAGCAAACTCATCTACGACCTGGCCGACCAGGGCGGCGAGCTCTGCTCCCTCCGCTACGATCTCACAGTCCCCTTCGCCCGCTGGCTGGCCATGAACAGCAGCATCCAGAGCATCAAGAGATATCACATCGCCAAGGTCTACCGACGGGATCAGCCCGCCATGGCCAAGGGCCGCATGCGCGAGTTCTACCAGTGCGACTTTGACATCGCCGGCACCTACGACCCTATGCTGCCCGACGCGGAAATCATCCGGATCACCTGCGAGATCTTCGAGTCGCTGGGCTGGCAGGGACGCTACACGATCAAGATCAACCACCGCAAGATCCTCGACGGCATCTTTAGCGTATGCGGCGTGCCACAGGACAAGTTACGAACAATCAGCAGCGCAGTCGACAAGCTAGACAAGAGCCCCTGGACCGATGTGCGGAAAGAGATGACGGAAGAGAAGGGGCTAGACCCGGAGGTCGCAGACCGGATAGGCGAGTACGTGACCAAGAAAGGCGGCCGCGAACTCCTCGAGGTCCTGACCAAGGACGAGAAGCTCTCGGCCAACGAGTCAGCCAAGGCCGGCCTGGCCGACATGGACCTCCTCTTCACCTACCTCTCAAGCTTCGACGTGCTCGACCGCGTCAGCTTCGACATGTCCCTGGCCCGGGGGCTGGACTACTACACGGGCGTCATCTACGAAGTCATCACGGAAGGCTCGGCACCCCAAACCGCCACGGACAGCCAAACCAAACCGAAGAAAGAAACCAAAAAACCCGCCGCCGCCAACGGCGAAGAAGACGACCGCTCCAACGACCCCTCCGTCGGCGTCGGCAGCGTCGCCGCCGGTGGCCGCTACGACAACCTGGTCTCCATGTTCTCCGGCAAGCAGCAAATCCCGTGCGTCGGCATCTCCTTCGGCGTCGACCGCATCTTCTCCATCACGAAGCAACGCCTGGCGAGCTCGCCGGCGGCCTCGGCCGCCATCCGCACCAACGAAGTCGACGTGTACATCATGGCGTTCGGCGGCAAGGGGTTCGACGGCCTGCTGCCGCAACGCATGGCGCTCGCCAAACGCCTCTGGGACGCGGGCATCAAGGCCGAGTTTAGTTGGAAGGTGAAACCTAAGCTGCCGCAGCAGTTTAAGGCGGCTGAGGCGAACGGGGTTCCCTTTGCGGTTATTCTGGGTGAGGATGAGTTGAAGGCGGGCAAGTGTAAGGTTAAGGAGATGGGGTTGCCCGAGGGCCATGCGGAGAAGGAAGGCGTGATGGTCGAGTTGGAGAATTTGGAGCAGGAGGTTCGGGGGAGGATTGAGAAGGCGAATGCGAGGGCTGGGGATGCGTTGGCGGGCGGGATGGCTGGGTTGGGTGTGTGAAAGTGTGTTTTTCGATGAAGTATGATGGAAGTGGGGTTCGCGCAAAAGCGGGAAGGGGGGTTTGAGGTTTCATATTGCATTGAAGATACCCGGAGGAGGATCAAAAGAATTTTTTATTCATACCCATTTACGCCTCTTTCGGTCGTCCTCACTCTTGTTTTTTCGTTTCTCACTATCGTTCTTCACTCTCAGCCTACATGTCCTGGACCTAATTTTTGATCTATTTTATGCCCTCTCATTTTCATTATGACCCCTGTGCCTCAACCTCGCACAATAAACAAGTCCTCCCCAGACCATTACTACTACCGTCTTTTGCTACACAAAACCTCGTCATGATTCGATTGACCTTGGATTCCAACCACTTAAGCTCGCTCACCTCCTTCTTTGCCCTACTCCTCCCTGAAAGTCACGGAATATTAAACATAGTGCCCTGTTCACAGAACTTCGACCTAAACCTCTCACTCCGTGACACCTTTACTCTCCATCCGTTTCTCTCTCCCTCCCTTCCTTCCTCCCTCCCTCACTCGGTCGTTCTCGGCCGCTGGCCGGGCAGGAAGCCGAATTCCCACCAACCTGCTGGAAGGCCTTAGGTTTCTTTCCTTTCCCACGCGCCCGACATTTCAAAATAACCGGACGACCCTTGTCACGCTGTCGCTCCGGTTCCCGCTTTGAACTTCGGAAAGGAGAAAGCATCATCATTCATGCGGAGCCTGGTATCCCAGCGTGGATCCCTGCCACGGGGGAGGTGATTGGGCAGGCTATTTGAGGTGGCGGAGGTATTGCCCGGAGAGCATGCCGTGAAAGAAGAAACGGAGGACCAAGCTTCCTATTTCCCTCCTGAAAAAAGGACCTCTCAAGACCAGCGGAACGAGCGAGCTAATCGTTTCCAGAGATGATCAAAGAAAGGTGGCAAGAAGGGGTGGGGGAGTGAGAAGCCCTCAAGCCCAAAACCCCACTGCCCTTGTCCCCTCCCCCCCCTCACACCATTCCCCTTCTTCCTCCCAAGCCTCGCCCAAAACCCCATCCCCGCGCCCTCGTTTCCCCGTCTCTCTCTCACCCTCTCACTCAAACACAAACCCCTTAACCACCGGACTCGCCGCGAACTCCGGGTTCAACAGGATACAATTCAGGAAATGCTCGAGCCCCAACCGTCGCTGCTCGAGGAACCAGGGCCGGAATTTACTCACGACGCTCTTCCGCGGCAGGGCAGGGATCATGGCTTCGGCGTGCGGGAAGGAGCGCACGAGGTTGGTGCGCAGGGTGTCGAATTCCGAGTAACGTTTGCGGAGGTGGAGGATGTTGGATCGACTGATGCTGGCTGGTGGTGGTGGTGGGGAGAGGGCGTGTTGTCGCTGGCGGGATCATGGTGTTGGTGCTGGTGGTTTGGGGTAAGACGGAAATACGGCATGACCAGACCACGTAGGCGCCGATTCCCGTGGGACCTGTGAGGATCGTGTACGAGTCGATGGTGACGGATTGGGCCCAGCAGCTTTGCGATGGGTGGTGGGAGGCGGTGTCGGTGGTGTGGTCCTCTAGGCTGATGGGGTGTGGGCTGGTGGCGCGGTCGTCGAGGGAGTGGGAGCTGGCGGAGGAGATGGTGCGGGCGTGGGGGGTCCAGAAAGGTGGTGAGATGGCGGCCTGAGGTTCTGATTGTGGATTTGGTTGTGATTGTTGCTGCTGCTGCTGGGGTTTCCTGGCTTGGTCCATTGGTCAGGCTGTTTGCTGCGGCCGTGTCGAGGTGCATCGGAGCTGAATCACCGGATGCATGTTGCAGCAAGTCATCGGTCTGCCGCGTGTTCGGGACGGAAGAATGGCTGGGAGGCGTCATTCATCAATGCAGCTGACCGGGGCGGGTTTTCTTGTTCGTTCCCCGGACGGTATAAGCGGTACAGTGGTGGAGGGCAGCCCACAGGCCAAGCCAGTTCCACGATGGCTATCTACTTGAGGTATGAATTGATAGGATTTCTTGTACGGCGAGCGCCGCACGTGTATTGAATATAGAAACGCGCCGAATCCGACCAACCGTATTAATGGCTCTCTATCTGGAGAGTATACGGCTTCTTGGGGGAGAAAGAGATAGAAGAACGCCACCCCGGATGGTTGCGCTATCCATGCCTCCAAATCCACCTGGATTAGGCGTAGTTCACGCTAGCGGCATCGCCTGGACTTGACTTTCACTCTGGGTTCAAGCTGATCCCTGCACGACTACTACTGGATGCAGGCGCTGGAGAATGTATCGGGCTATATCCGACCTTTAGCTCCGTCCCATCTACTTCTTCAGAAACATTGACTCGGGTTTGCTGGGACGCTACGGCCTCTTTCTGTCCCTATCTCGACCTCCTATACGACGTGATTCACATGTTTCCGCCACGCTCCAGCGCCGATTGGGTGAGAATGGGGTGGCGTTTGCAGCGAGCTAAGGTACCAACCATGTACTTCTGGCCGTGAGAAAGTCATAGCTCCATCTCCTGCGAGCTTAGATAGCAAGACGGCGGGAAACAATGCGTGAGGATGGGGATGGGCCATGGTGGTCTAGCTGAGAGGCATTCAACCGCTTTGGCCGGCACCGTGGATAAGACGGCGGAGGTAGGTGAACATATATTGGTCTGTTCCCATTCCCCTTCCCCCATCGCTCTCCCGTTTGGTGACCAACTGTTGGTCTGGTCGTCTGGAGAAACGAGTTCTATTCTTGCCTTTCTTCTCTCTTCTCATCGCCCCCCACCCGTCTGCAGTCGTTACTGTCCCGAGACCTCGTGTCACTTCACCGTCGGAAGTAAGTATCTCGATCCCGGACGAGTGGTGGTACGAAACCTCACCATCGTCCGTACGCTCCTGCAGTCATCATCTCTAACACCTGACAGTCCCACCATATTTCAATAATCCAGCCCCCGAAGAAGACCGACCCGCCCTACCTACTCCCTCCAAACCGTCCATCCCATCGACTCTCCAAATAATCAAAGAAATGAAACCCACTACAGCCATCCTCCTCACCTCCTCCACCCTCCTCACCACCCTCTCCGCCCAACAAACCTACGCCATCAACCCCGACAGCGTCGACGACAGCACCAAGCAAACCTGGTGCACCAACCAACAAACCCAGTGTCCCTTGTAAGCCCTGTCCACCACATCCGCCTCCCCTCCATTCATCCCAGCATCCATCCAACCCAGAGAGCCTCCTACTAACCACCGTCTGCATCAGAATCTGCACCCAAACCACCCCGTCCCACTCCGCCGACACGCAAACCAACACCTGCGACCCCACCACCCTCACCTACGCCTGCATCTGCGCCAACGGCCTCTCCCCCAACATCTCCGAGTACTCGCAGACACTCCCCTACTACATCTGCCAGGAATGGACGAACCAATGCGTCGCCAACTGCGCAGCGGCGGACAACGCCTGCGCGAGCAGCTGTCGTGATGATCATCCCTGTGGCGCGTTGAACCCCACCAGAGTGAATACTAGTACGGTGAGCTCGACGATGAGTAAGACGAGTGGGGCCAGTGGTGGGGCAGGGGCCACGACGACGGGTGGGGATACGGTGTACACGGGTTTTGGAGGGGATAGTGCGGCGGCGGCTAGTAGTACGGGTGGCTCGGGGGACGATGGGGACGGGGCGGAGGCGAGTGGGAATGCGGCAGCGGGGAGGAGTCGTGAGATGCCGGCGGTTTTCCGGACGGCGGCTTTGGGGGTCGGACAGACATTTGGGGCCCTCGGGGTCGTCGGGATGTTGGTTGGCGGGGTTGCGGTGTTGTTGTGAGCGAAAGGGACAAGAGATGGGGGTTGTCAGGTATTGGGGAAAAAGGGAGGGGAGGTGGGGTGTGTCGTCAGGTTCTTCTCTGTTTTACTTTGGACTTGTTGAAAAGCGTTGAGCGAGTGGTCATTCTCTCTTAGCAGGCAAGGCGTTGGTTTCGGGAAAAGAAAGGAAGGGGAATAGGGGATACTGGGGCCCCCCTTACATTCTCTACTTATTACTACTATTCGCACTTTTTATCGGATATGGGGTAATGGGAGAGGAGAGCGATCAAGCTCGGGTAATGTAGAACAAGAAGGGAGAATATTTAGATCTCTCAGCTTTCGATGTCGATTGGGATTTACTCTTTAAATTCCTGCTTCCCCTCATTGCCAGCTTCGTTGTTCACCGCTAACTTCGTGAGGGCGATGATCATCACTGCGTCTGATCTATCGTCGTACTATGTACCCATCGAAGAGCATCCCCGAGAGTGATCTCGTAACAGAGAACTGCACAGGACCCAGGGAACGCCATCTTCGCGCTCACTGTCACGACAGGCCTTCTCATCCAGCCCGAGCGGTCGTTTTCAAGACTATCCTGTCCCCCTTCGGTCCCTCCCCACCTTCCACCTGAAACAAACCGAAGCTATTACAATCCCCTTCTTCGACATGAGATGATCAGTCGACGCTCTGTGCTACACAACCATGTAGACCAACGCCCATTGGCTTTCGCACCGAGCGGTAATCTTTTACGGTAGGTTTCCTTTTTCCTTTTCCTATTCTTGGGGGAAGGGTAATACTGTGTATGCGAAAGATGATACTTTATGGTGTGGAAGTACTTTGTATGTGCTGGATGCTTTAGCTGGATGCTTGGCCACCCTGCCCTTTAGCGACTCGGAGATAGGAGCCCTTTAGAAAGAAATCAACGACTATCTTCGCTGCAGACGCTGACAACAGGTGACCTTGAAGGGGAGCACCAAGAAACCAAAAGAAAAAGAGGGGGAAAAAAGGCACATGATGGTTAGACAGATCATAACAATCCAGCATGCCGGCCTTTAGTTGGTCGAAGTTACGAAATGTAACATATAGCTCGGCGAGAGAAAGGTAAGTGGCCGCAGCCCAACCTGTAAGTCCACCCAAAGTTCGTATCTAGTACTTTCGTTTTCATCGTGTCGTCACTTCATAGTCCTCGTTTCGTTAAGAATTTCCCAGTCCATTTCGTACTGCTGAAAAAGAAATTGCTTCGGATGCCGGAGCTGCAAGCAGTACGGTGACAATGTCACTGCTTGATGCCAGCGTCAATGTGTTCGGTCAAATGTGCTGAATGTTTCCGAAGCGGACAAGGTCAAGTCGTCACCGTTGTTAAGATCGTCTACACCCCGGCGCAGCCATGTAAAAAGAGCCAAGGAGCGAGAAGCCAGAGTGAAGTCCTTGAGTTTGGTGGGCAGTGATGCTTTCTGCCCATGCCGAGCAGACTTTGATGCGATTGTGATGATAAGAGTGATAGCCAATTCATCACTTCGCATGGTCGATCATTTGCTGATAAAGATCCTCGGGAATCTTACGGGCAAAGTTGACAGTGTAATCAATAACTTTCCGTGCCCGCAACGGCTTGAAATCGGGTTTCGGACTGGTATCGTAAGTCAGCAATGATTTCGAGCCCAGGGTTCATCTCCTCCCTCGTACCTTGCATTGGTCAAAAGCGAATCCCTAATCAGCACCAGCTGAGCCACTATACAAAGCAGATTCAAATGCGGCCCGTACGCGAACAGGAAGTCCCATAGTGTCAGGACCTCTGGCAGCGGTGGTGTGCAAGCACACATGGTCAATACGCTTGGGAAAGCATAGATTTCGGCTTTCATGCCCTTGCCGAGAAGGTGTGAGGATAGCTTAGGATCAACGACCGCCAGAATCTGATCGACTAAGGCCAGGCCCTTGTGCACGCCGTCCATGCTGCCGCGGACGTAGCCCGGGCATTCTTGGGAGATGCAGCGATCAAAGGCGGCGAACGCCTCCGCTTCACTGCGCGCCGCATATAGGAAGGGTGCGGCGAGGACGTTCATGCCTTGGACGTAGCCTACGGAGCCGGATCCTTCGGCGCCAGCTTCTGAGCCTTCGGTCCCGGTGACTGATCCTCGAGGTCCTCGTGTGCTGACTGAGGCAGGAGACGGGAACATGGCATCTGTCCCGTCGAGACTTTTGGGGACGTCGAGTGTCGGTGGCGACATCCAGCCATTGACACGCGCCTCGTTGGCGTCGTGTAACTTCCACGCTATCGCGTTCAATACCCGGGTAAGACTGTTCTCCGTCACTCTCCTCCGAAACAGAGGGTCAGTGGTCAGCGTGCGGAAGGTGTCGTTGCGGATTTTGGCGTATGCAGGGGAAGCCCCTTGGCGCACGAGATCCAGGTAGGCATCTGTGTGGACTGGCGGGGCATTTAGGAGGAGCAGCCAGATGTAGATTCGCAACTCGGACTGCCACTGGTCAGCATCTGCCTAGTGTCTGCCAATGGGCGCGTCGTTTGAACGTACCATGCCATCGCTATTGGAAGGGATGCCGTCGAGCAACACGACGCGTCGCAACTCTTCCAGACCCGCTACTAGGTCGCCATTTGGCGGGCCCTTCTGTAGGAAGAGGTCGAGGTGGGTCATGTCGGTGCTCGTAGACAGCTCTAAGAGAGTTCAGTCACACGTCTGCCGCTGCACCTCCGTTCGCCCTATTCTCAAGATTGACTACGTGTACGACCTTTTTTGCGTCTCAATGCACAACGATCACGTGGATTGTTGGCACCGCGACCGCAGCTCGGTACCGAGCCACGGGCCGCCTCAGCCCTATTATTATGTTCGAGTGCATTATTTGCGGAGTCGCTTCCGCATGCAGACCAAAGCACGCAAGGTTCACAGCGCCGTTCTATCGGTGGATTGAGATAGTCCTTATCTAGGGGGCACTTGAATCCTTTGGTTGGTGTGGAGCGACCCAAGTCTGTAGCAATACATGATATTAGGCCTAACTGCGCGACCGTCGCGCCTTTGCCATTTGAACGCGTCCGATCTTGCCCTACTGATCCGCGGAGTAGCCCCGTGCCGAGCGATGATTCTCCGAGCTGTACGAGTGAGATTCACGTCACGGTGATCGAGAGGATACATGCCGAACTCGTTTCTGTCTCTAGAGGCTCCGTCTCAGCCCCGTCCATTCTCACCCGGGGCTGTCTAACTCCGGGCCCGGTCCTAACGAAACTTCTATCAAAACTTGGAATTATTAATGCTTGGGGGCTTTATTCGCCCTTTGCCCTCGCGATCTTGGCCGACGTAAGTCGAGACGGAAGCGAAGGTTCACCTCGGAGCACACTCAATTGTTCGCGAAGCACTCAGCCGCTGGAGAGGCCTCATGCCGCCGTGCGACTCCCAAGACGGTCTCAGAGAGATAGGACAAGCCACACGGTGGATTCGAGATGCAGTCGATCTGGAGAGTGACGAGCACGCCTTCCGCCCGCTCGGTGATTGGCGCTCAGATAAAGGAATGCGGCCAGGCTCGTGCTGAAACGGCGTTCAACCACCTTCACCGAGACTGCTGAGTGCTTGTCCCTGTTTCCCCCAGACGGTACCATACCTCATTCGGCTTTAGACCCCTATCACCTCATTCGGGGATCCACTCACGATGCGTAATTTGTGATCGCGGCTTCGAGACTGACGACAGCCTGTGTAGGATAGTAAAACACAGTTTGCTTTTCCAGTTTACGAACGTTTCATTCCCCATCCCACATGGCAGACCTCCGTCTCCGGTACGCACGCGGCCTTGGTGTTTGTTGATCATTGGAGTTTTGGCCTGCGAAGAAAGGAAGTGCCAGGTTCCCATCACCCTCCTTCTGAAGTCGTGATCTCAGCATCACGCCAGCTCGTCTGCATACTCCAACCCCCGTCGACATTGCGACACAACCAATCGCGACCTGGATCCCATCCCATCTGCCTCTCCAGCTTCTTGCGTGCTCGCGGAAGCGTGCTGTGGCGTCTTACCCATTGGACCCGCAAACTCCGCATAGCTTCTGGTTCTTTCCGCCACCTTGCAGCTCTTTCGCATGGTAATCCGATAGCTCTTGATTTCTTTTAAGTGCTTCAACGCGCCCAGACCCCAAGCTTCTAACTACACACGAAGCCGCCATGGAGAACGCAAGAACAAAGGCCGGCCATGGCGTGGCCAAGGCCTTAGGTATCAAACTCGACTACCGGAACGAAACTGGCGACACCAAACTCTCACGCGGAGAGTCTGTATTCTCTGTAGAGAGCGCCGACAACTACGTGGAGTACGAACCGACCATCTGGGAATGGATGGCCAACACTTGGCCTTCCGGCCACGCGTGGTGGGAATACTTCAAAAGCCTTTTCCCTTTTGTCATGGATTCACCTGTACAACCTGCAGTGGCTTGCCGGTGATCTGGTAGCTGGTCAGTAGTTCTTTTTGCAGACCTTCTCGGCACCGTACTCACATTCATCATAGGCATCACCATTGGAGCGGTTGTCATTCCACAAGGTATGGCATATGCCAAACTTGCGGAGTTGCCTGTCGAATTCGGTCTCTATTCATCTTTCATGGGTGTGTTGGTCTACTGGTTTTTTGCAACCTCCAAGGACATCACTATCGGTGTAAGTACAATTTAGAGATTGTATCGGATAAGGTCGATGCTAATTGAGAAAAGCCTGTCGCTGTAATGTCTACTATCACTGGAAACGTCGTCTTGCATGTCCAGGAAGTTCGGCCAGACCTCGAGCCGCACGTGGTGGCATCTGCTCTCGCCATCATTGGTGGCGCTATCGTCTGTTTCCTCGGACTCATCCGCCTAGGATGGCTTGTCGACTTCATCTCACTCGCCTCCATTTCAGCATTCATGACCGGAGCCGCGATCAACATTGCTTGCGGTCAGGTGCGCTCATTGATGGGCATCAGCGCCGACCTTGTGGATACTCGCGATTCGACTTATAGGGTTATCATCAACACATTGAAGCATCTGCCGGACACTTCTTGGATGCTGCGCTGGGATTGTCTTGCCTTGCCATGCTGTACCTTGTCCGCTCTGGTTTCAATTACATGGCCCGGAAGCAGCCCAATCGCAGAAAGATCTGGTTCTTTTGCAACACGCTCCGTTCCGTATTTGTGATCCTACTGTACACGCTTATCGGCTGGCTCTGCAACCTGGATCTGAATGGTAAGGACTCAGAGAGATCACCCTTCGCCATTCTGGGCCGGGTTCCTAGAGGATTCCAGGACGCTGGTGTCCCCGTTGTCACCAGCGACATCATCAGTCTGTTTGCGAGCGAGCTTCCGGCTACCGTCATTGTCTTGTTGATCGAACATATCTCTATTGCGAAGTCGTTCGGCCGGATCAACAACTACACCATCAACCCTCGCAAGAAATTGTCGCTATCGGAGTTACCAATCTCCTATCTCCTTTTGTGGGAGGTTATCCGGCCACCGGCTCTTTTTCGCGGACGGCCATCAAATCGAAAGCTGGCGTACGCACGCCATTTGCTGGTGTCATTACGGCGGCTGTCGTCTTGATTGCCATCTACGCTTTGACGGCGGTCTTCTTCTACATCCCAAACTCCGTGCTGTCCGCTGTTATCATCCACGCTGTGGGAGATTTGGTCACCCCACCAAATACCGTCTACCAGTTCTGGCGAATTTCACCTATCGAGGTCATTATCTTCTTCGCAGGTGTCTTGGTAACCGTTTTCTCGACCATCGAATACGGCGTGTACACCACGGTCTGCGCCTCGCTTGCGCTTCTGCTCTTCCGTGTCTTCAAGGCCCGCGGGCGCTTCCTTGGCAGGGTGAAGATTCACTCAGTCATTGGTGACCACCTTGTCGAAGGCAGCGACGCCAAATATGGCCCGAGGGACCTCAATCGATGCCTGGTAATGATCCGGACAAGTCAGCGCGTAACATTTTCCTACCTATCGACCACGAGGATGGCTCCAACCCCCTTATCCATGCCGAGCATCCATATCCCGGTATCTTCATTTACAGGTTTTCCGAGGGCTACAACTACCCCAACGCAAATCATTACTTGGACTATATGACGGATGTGATCTTCAAGGAGAACTCGTCGGACGAACCCTCACAGCTTTCCAAGGCTGGGAGACAGACCGTGGAACGATGCAGGCCGCTCTCGCAAGCCACAAGAGCCCTCCCTTGTCCAAGATGACCGACCCACCCTCAAGGCCATTATCCTCGACTTCTCTTCCGTCAATAACGTTGACCTTACCTCTGTGCAGCACTTGATCGATGTACGAAACCAGCTAGACCGCTACACCACGCCTGAAAAGGTGCAGTGGCACTTTGCCTGCATCAACAACCGCTGGACGAAGCGTGCTTTGGCAGCCGCTGGCTTCGGATATCCTAGTGTTGAGGAAGACGATGGATTCCACCGATGGAAAGCCATCTTCAGTGTCGCCGAGATGGGAGGTTTTGATAGCGCCGCAGCTGCAGCGGAAGATGCTGAAAACCGCCGCGAGACGCGATTGCAACAGCAAGACATCGAGGCCGGACGATCCCTCAGCAGACAGCAAAGTCGACGCGAAGAAGTCGAGCCGATCGAGGAGGCCGACAGTGATGACAGCGAAGACCTTGATAAGCAGCTACAAAATAGCAAGGCATACAAAGAAGGCGTCCCTGAAAAGGATACAGGAGTCGCTGTGGTGCAGGGTCTTAATAGGCCTTACTTCCACATCGACCTTACCAGTGCGCTTCAGAGCGCTATTCACACGGCCGAGATCCTCGAGCGAAACATGGGCCCGACCACCAGAAAAACAGCTAAGCACAGAGTATGCGTCCACTTGATGGAGTGAGCATGTCGGACCTGCGACGGAGTTTTGTTTCTTATTGCCGCGTTTGAGCGATCGTTGGATACATTTACTGGGACCTATCTAGTAGTCCCCACGCATATACATAGTAGAAGGCATTGTAAAGCAGCGAAACAGTTTTTCGCTTTTCCACGTTCACCACCATTGCAGTTCTGAGCTCGCTTGCTTGCACATTCCTTCGCTCTACCTGGGTACATGGGCACACTGTTGCCTTGGCGGTGGGGCAATCGCGTTTCAGATCTTACATCTCCTGCGACCTACGCCACTTCAGCCGCGCATTGTACTGCCGCGCAGTCCTAGATCCTCCTTCGCTTATCCGAATCTCGAGAATCGCGATATAGCTCACAGCTCTCAGCTTTCGCATGACCCTGTCCCCCCAAGCCAACCTCACCTACCTCTGTGCGAAAAGCACAACGCGCAACATCATCTTTCCAGCCCTGTTCATACCCTTTCCTACACACACCTCATTTCCACCATGTCAACATCAAAAGCACCCCCAATCTCACCCGTCGTCCAAACAGCGAAAGCCGACCTCACCACTCCCTCCGCTTCCGCTAGCCACGACGAGCAGCCCGTCGAGCTGGACGCCACGTCCTCCTCGCCCGAACGCATCCGGCGGAATTCCCGGCCCTTGGCTCTTGGGGACTTGAGTCCTGAGGAGCGAGATGTGCGACTCCTCTCTACTATGCCGCGGAGTTTCTCGATGTTCTTTTCTTCTTTTGTTGGTGGCTAATGGTTGGGTTTACCAGAAGCGAGTCGCGATGTATAAGCAGCGCGAGAACGATCCGGCTGTGCTGGTCGATCTGCCGCAGACGCCGCAGGCGGCGGAGCTGGAGAAGGTGGGTGCGATGGGGAAGGGGTGATTGTGGGTTGGTGGGTTGGTGGGTTTGAATGGTGGTAGATGTTGTCTGGTGTTTCTGTGGGAGTGGGCAGGGTGGTGGGTGTACTCATTATTTACTGATAGGAAATGTTGGAGATCTATGCCCCTGCGAAAGACTTTGGGACCGGTCTGTTCAAGTTTGGGGTTACACGCTACCACGGGTGAGATTTTTTCCTGCCAAAAGCTAATACATTGGGAGTAGTGACGCAAAAGATACCGGATCTGGTCTTTCTCAAGGATGGTTTCTTTGTCTTGCAGGCGGCGCATTGTTGAGATTCCATGCCCATGCCGACCCGGACTATCTCTCACATACAAGATCTTCTTTGTTTCATATCCTTCGACTTACTTTTCAGACCATCTCAGAATACTGCATGATCATACCAGTATTGCAGAAATCATGTATATCGACTCGAAGCCGGTGTCGTTATATGCACGTACTCAAGATTGGAAGATGCCGGGTCCACAACCAAGAGACAGCAGTAGCGTCAAGCGCCCACCGATACTCAAAAACGGATCCTCGTCTTCTTCTCTGAGGGGGATGGAGCAGTCCGTTCCATCTTTCCAAACCTTCATCAAGCGAACACCACCGCCCGACCACCTCAAGCCGCTCCCTCCAACGCCGCTCCGTCCTCACCAACGCGCTTCCTCCTTCGACTCCGGCATCTCCCAATGCCCCTCGTCCTCCGGCCGAAGGTCTTCAAGCGTGTATAGTCGCACAGTCAGCCAATGGGATCCGGAATGGGATTCCCAACCGGAAGAAGTCCCAGAAGTACCCCCCTTACCAGACTGGCGGAGCGCCGACTTCGCCGACCAGGACACCAACCTCCTCCTCCGCCCGATCGCATACAGCGCCAGCACCTCGCAGCTCGTAGAGAAAACCCAGCAGCAACAGCAGCAACCTATCTCGCAACCCCAACTCCTCGAACCCCGCGCCTACCGTCCCCTCATCGTAACCCCCTCGCCAACCGCCTCAGCCTCCCCAAGCCGAGCAACAACGCCCTCCCCCCGTCCCTCCTCCGGCTCAAGACCCTCGATCCTCTTACCCCCGCCCCCGGCCTCCGCCCAAGTGCCCAAGAAGCACCTCCGCACCGTCTCGCTCGAGAAAGCTCAAGAGCTGATCCAAGCACCGGGCGCCGTGCACTTACTCCCGGAGGAACTCCGCGCGCAGCAGACGTTGACGAGGAAGACCACGAGGTCGCAGGAGCCGATGCGGATGGTTTTGCGGGAAGGTTTCGATGCTGGACGGTGCCGTCGCTGGAATTTCCGACTTCGCTGCCGTCTCCGGTTTTGCCGACGCTGATCGATGAGTATGGACGGGAGCGGCTGTTGGCGTCGCCTAGGGAGTCGCGGGTGCCGTTGTTTTCGTATGAGATGCCTTCGCCGCCGCTGCCGCCGCCGGCGGGTGAGTGGAAGGCTACGGGGTTTGCTTTTCATGCGCCGGAGCGTTTAAGGGTGGTCATGGTCGTGCAGTTTCGAGGGAGAAGGTCGTCCACAATCCGAGGTTTGATCAGACGGACGAAGATCGCGGGAGGGCGAGGATTCGAGGGTCGCGGACTTTGTCTTATGGTAACTACATTCCATCGTCTGGACGGGAACGGGAGTCCAGAATCGGTGAGGGGGAAGAGTACGAGGACCAGCTCGCCAAAGACGAGGCGTTGAGGATCGCGCAAGATTACCACTTCTTACTGAGGGAGGAGCAGCAAGAGCGATACCGCCAACCCTCCAGCTCACCAGCAGCGTCCCGAGGATCCGAGACGGACGACGTCCGCGTGCAGATGAAAATGGTGCCGCAGCCGCTCTTCCACGCCAAACCTTGGTCAGGAACCCACTTGCGACGCGAAAGCGCCGACAACGACTTCTCTTCGAGGAGCAGCGTCCAGTCAAAAAGCGAAAGAATCAGCCCATCGCCCTTCCACCTCCGCTCAGGAAGCGGGGCTTCACTGTCCAGCAGCAGAGGCTCAAGCGACGGCCACGGATCCTTCCCCCTCCGGCTCTCGACCACGCCACCGCCGCGTCCAAGTCGGGGGAGCAGTACGAGTGGTACGACCCCCATTTCACCTCCTTTCGCTACTGCCCTGCCGAAGAAGATGTCGGTCGTGTCTGCCAAGGCGCTGCCGTTGGCTAAGAAGAAGATGAAAAAGGAACGGGCGGGGAGGACTCGTGCGGACGATGGCGGTGAGGATCGCGTTTCGATGTATTACCCGCATGTCATGTCGCGGCGGACGAAGAAGGAGGGAGGTAAGAGGAAAGGGGGTGGGAAGGAGAAGAAGAAGAAAGGCAAGGAGGCGAAGCAGGAAGAGGTCTCCCCGGCGTGCCGCTGCTTGCAGCGGAAATCGTCGCCCAGCGGTTGGAGACGCCGGAGACTACGCCCGAGGCGTCGCTGCGGAGCGATAGCGCGTCCGGCCGCTCGGCGGTGGTGGAGGAGAAGCCGACGCTGCATCAGCTGGTGCTGAAGGGGGCTGCGCGGTATGCGGAGAAACTGACTGGAAGTGGGAAACAGACTGCTGGCCCGGCATCGTCGGTGTCGGCATCCACTGCCTTCCCGAAGCCACAGTATCAATATACTCACGACGAACCCTCAGCGGACCACCACCGCATCGCGTCCCCGGAATCACCGCATTTGCTCCCGAGCCCTTCTTCCAGCGGCAAACCCCCTCCAATTCATCTCGGCTGGTCCACGCAGTCCAAAACCTCCTTCGACCGGATCCGCTCGCCCACAGCGCAGCAATCCCCGAAACATCGCCAGCGGTCCAAGGACCTTCCAGCAGCGGCGCAAGCCATCACGCACATCCAGACGCCCGCGCGACCTATGAACGAGCGGATCGCGGGCCTGAAAGAGGAGTTGTCCGCGTCGGAAATGGGCGGCGGTAATGCTGGTAATAACACGGTCACGAAACCCGCGGGGATCTTTGGGGGTCTGATGGAAAGTTGGCGGGAAAGCAAGGCGGAGAAGCGACGCGAGGATCTGCGGAAGATGATCCGGGTCGTGACGCCTGCGGGTGTGGACGGCGGCGGCCGTGGTGGTGGTGACAGGGGGTTGCAAGAGCTGCGGAGGGGGAGTGTGGGAGGAGGAGGAGGAGGTCGTCAGGATGGGGTTCAGAGACCGGTAGGGCAGATGCAGAGGCGGTTGAGCGCTTTTAATTGGATGTGATGACTGTTCTTTCTTGTTGGCGCGGAAGGGGTTGGCGATGTGATCTTTTTTGCGATGTCCAGAGGTCTCGCCTCTTGTTTTCCTTTCCTGTGGAGTTGAGTTTGGCGAAAAAATTGGTTCTGCGAGACAGGGAGTATCGAAGGCTCGTAGATGAAGTAAACTTCGTGGCTGAAAGTTTGGGAAGGGCAATGTGAATATTTGACTGCTTTACCTTTTGAAGGGCCTTGCCATAACTTCACCAGACATTTATTTCAAGTCAGTCGTACAGCTTTATCGGGCTGTATGCCAACTCTTGTCCGATTTTGGTAGTACAGTGTTGTTGAATGCAGTAGTACGAGATGCGGGTATGGAAAGTCCATGCTGGCCCCCATCGCGACTGTCCTGAAAGTTTGCTGGCTTTTCCCGCATTCTAAGATCATCTGCGAAAGGGAAGCCTTCTCATTTGAAACCGGATATTTTGCATGTAGTTATAGGTTTCCTTTTTTATTTTTTTCATTTTTTTTTCTAAAAAAAAAAAAGACCGCCATGTCGTTCATCGCAATGGTAGTTACACTGAACACCCGTCTAAAGCTGAGTGTAGGGCTGAAGGCTGTGCAGTGTTACGCGGTTCAAAGGTGACGATCATGAAAATAATCACCGAAGACGCCGAACAGTGTCAGATTCTCCCTCCATCGAACGATCTCCGCGAGAGGATACAGTCTGAGACTGTACGGCGTCTTTGCTTTGAGGCTCGGGGGAACTTCGCAGATTAGTCCGAACGAGATGAGGGGGAGCGCAGAGTAACGACGGGCGGCGCGCCGATTCATGAGAAGCTGGGGAAGAGAAAAAAAGGAAGGGCGTTTCCAGTGCGACAGTGTGTTGACAGCAGCAGAGTCGTCAGCGGGGGGCCATGGTGATGGGTATGATAAGACGGATACTATTATGGCCGTGCTGGACAGTATTGACGTCTGTCAGTGCCTCCGAGTAGTGTCCTGTACTGTACTGTACCTGCATTTAGAAGGTCAGATGCCGAGCAGCTTGCAGCAGACGGCAGGCCCATTTTTTCCCCGGGCGCCACCCTTCTTCGCACGGATTCACGCCCGCTGATTGCGACGCCAACGGGCTTCCAAGGTCCTTCCATGCTATTACCCACCTCCAGGTGCAGTATCGTCCTATACATCCAGCTGCTCCCTAGCATGGCTCATTCTGGAGACTGTGAGCCGGCCGTCGACCTGACGACCTGATGCCATGACGCCATGAGGCGATGAATCGTCTGCCCACGGTGATACTACTACTACTACACAGTATGTATTATGTATGCAGTGAACTCGTACTATGTAGCCATCCGAATGCATGGGCGGAAATTCTTCTCCGGAGAATTATCTCGGTTGGAGTTGTGTCGTGCAGGGTCTTGACAGACGCTTGTCCCGTTTAGTCCAGCATTGGTCGGACGGTTTCATGAAGGGTCCTTGCTAGGGGATGGAGAGCGAGCGAGCGAGAGAGGAGAGTTACAGTAGTACGTTTAGTGAGCAGCGATTATTCTCTTCATTGCCTTTCATGTGCCCGATTCGCATACTCTTCCTATCCATCCAACAAGGCAGCGTATCATTGCCTCTCCCGTGGCAGTGCCATTGACAATCCGTCTGGACAAGCGATTGTCGTCCGCTCCTTAGGTTCATCAATTGACTTCCGCCAGCTCTGGGGCTGTCGAGAAGCGCGTCCGGAATAGAAACACTGGGCAAACATAGCCACCCAATACGACCACACACGAGCGCTACCACATCCCTCGCCACTACACTATACCACACCACACCACACCACACCTGATCCAGCCCGCCATCGACACCATCGCCACCGCATCGACTTTCAATCACTAGATTCAACTGTCCCGCTACATGCATGAGTGAATCCATCCCCTCCCCGTTACCCCCTCGTCTTCAAGATGGGTCCGCGACCCGAAAACCTCAACCTCGAAGATGATCATCGTTCGGATACGCCCCAGAGGCCGCGCTTCCCTTTCCAGATGGATTTACCATCGCCGCGCGCCGGTGAGGTCCCGCCGGCATTGTCTCCTCTTGACGCCTTCGCAATGCACTCGAGGATACTGGCGAAGCAGTTCGAGCAGGAGAGAAACGGCCGGCGCATAAGCAGGCTGCCATACAATGTGGTTTCACAAGAGCTAGCGAACCGACCAGGATACTTCAGGAGCACCAGCGGTGGCAGCGAAAGCAACATGAGCACGATGAGCGAGGTCCCTGAGATATTGGAGGATGGTAGCCCTACTTCGCCGGGCAAGGCGGGCATGGCTATCAGCGGTGAGGAGGTTCATCGTCCGAAAAGCTTCTATCCGATGATGGGACATGCCAACCAACCGAGCATCGACCACACCACCACGACGCCATTCTACGACGCCAACGAGCAGCCGCAGAACGAGGAACAAGCACCACAGGAACAGCAACAGAAGTCACAGGGATACTTTGACATGCCGAGAGCGGCGTCACCCGAACCGGTAGACCCAAAGCTCAATGTCGAGGCGCCCTCGCCAATGGTACCAAGTCTTACACACAGCATGGATTCTCTGCCTTCCACTCACCCGCGTACGATGACCGATGGCTCTACAACTTCACAACGATCGTTCAGATCTGACAGGGTGGCCTGTTGAGGCCCAAATCGCCTGCATTCCCGAAGTCTCCGCGCAGTGCGCCGGGTATCAGGGCAGTTCGACAGGATAGTGGCGATGAAGAAGGCTCGCAGTACGGTGGTGCCCCAGCACCTCCTTCAGTATCACGGAAATTTTCCAACAGCAGCAACATGTCAAGACCTCACTCCCCTTTTTCACCCCTCGTCCGGCCTGTTCATCGTTCGCCATCAACGAATTCGGAGCATTCTGCTACCGGACAGCAGGGCTTTCCGCCTTAGAAAAACCGAGGGCACCTTTTAACTTCTCCAGACCCTTGAGCAGCAGCGGACAGAGTCTGCACTCTTCGGGGCCGAGACCAAGCTTTGACAGCAGGCCTTCACTTGACACCAGACCGCCTGCTGACGGTGTCCAGCGGCAGCGCAAGGCCAGCGGCGCTAGCAGTGTAGCAGCCTCTTCCCTTCAAACCAGAAGTAACCCTTCTACAAGACAGAACTCTGCGGATGATGTTCGTCAGCAACCTGCAAACATTCACATAGACACACCACCTGTGTCAGCCCGGCCGGACCAAACGGAGTTTTCAGAGAGTGGACCGCAACCGGCGCCTTCATACGTCTACGCCAAATACGCCTTACCGCGTGGACGGACTGTTGATCGGGATTCCGATGGAGCCCGCGAGTCCTGGATCCACCACCAATTCAACTGGGATGACAAGAAGCCGCAATTACCTCTTGGCGAGAACGTCGACTCGAGAGTTCCAGTCGCTACCAACCACGATGTCTTCCATCAGCGAAAGCGGGAAGACAGTGATCTATCCAATTACTCAGCACCTGTCAGACCAGCATCGCCTGCGAACTCCACTGGCTCGGAAAAGATCTCAGGAACTCGTCTCAGCAGGCTCGACCGGCCTCAGATCTCAGGAGCAGCACGTTCACGATCCGCAAATCCCGACTCCAGGATGCCGAGCAATCTAGGCACAGCGCCAGTCCACCGCTCAGAGGCCTCCGTGCAATCCGGGAGCTCGGGGCGTACTATCCGTCCCATGCCCCCAACCGCATTGCACCAGCGCGCTTTATCCACCGAGCTGACCCCAGACGAACACCTGGAAATCGGAATCCAGACCCACTCCTCCGGCAACCTCAACAAATCCACCTACCATCTCCGCCTAGCCGCGCGCGCCGGCCTCCCAACCGCCATGCTCCTGTACGCCCTCGCGTGCCGACACGGGTGGGGCATGCGGCCGAACCAAGAAGAAGGCGTCAGCTGGCTGCGCCGCGCGATCGAATCCTCCGGACTCGAATTCGGGGACGTCGAAGCGACCGTCACCACCACCACCACCACCACCACCACTACCGACCCGGCTTCCACTTCCGCCTCCGTCTCCGCCACCGAAGCCCAAGAGCGCAAAAACCGCCGCGCCCAATTCGCCCTCGCCATCTACGAGCTGGGCATCTCGTACATGAACGGCTGGGGCTGCTCCAAAGACAAAACCCTCGCCCTGCGCTGCTACGAAGTCGCCGCCGGCTGGGGCGACTGCGACGCCCTCGCCGAAGCCGGCTTCTGCTATACCCAGGGCATGGGCTGCAAGAAGGACCTCAAAAAAGCCGCGGCGCTGTACCGCAAGGCCGCTGAGGCGGGCATGAGTATGGCGGGGAACAGCTGGATCTATAAGGCTAAATACGTGGAGGGGGCGCCGTCGTTGGAGGAGTTGGGGAAGGGAGGGTTGGCGGCTGGTGGGAATGGGGGTGGGAAGGGGAAGAGTCCGGAGAAGTCACGCCTGCAGCAGCAAGGCGGGCACGCAGAGGAGGGAGGAGTCCCCGGGGATGGATTTCCGGCTTAGGGATCCGAAGGAGCGGCCGACGCAGCGGGCACGGGGACGGTCGATTTGGGGGCGGAAGAAGGAGAAGGCGTAGAGGATTTCTCCTCCTTCTTCTTCTTCTTCTCTTCATCCTTCGTTGGCTCCTTCGTTGGCCTCCGCCTTCTTCTTCTTCCTTTTCCTCCGCCCGGTTTCTTTCCGCCAAGACACCCTCACTCCTCTCACCAATCTCTGCGCCCCTCTTCCCTTCCCGGGTTTGGCGAGACGAAAGCGCAGGTGCAAATCGGGTGGAGTGTGAGGTCGTTTCTTCGATCTGGAAATCGACTACCCTTTTCTTTCTTTTCTTTTGTTGTGCTGGGAGGAATGATCATGTCGACCCACGGCCGCTGCACCCCTCGCTTTTTTTTTTCTTTTTCTTTTTTTGGACCTTATCTCCTTTCAAAGGAGGGGTGTAAGAAGGAAGAAAGCTTTTCTTGGGGCAGTCTTTCCTCGTTTTGTTTTTCCGGCTTTCATGCGGTATTTGTTGTGGGGGGGGGCTCTGTGTATATATAGAAAGGGATGGGACGGGTTGGGAGGTGATTGGGGATCTGTTTTATTTTATTTGTTGGCTTTGGTTGGGCGTTCAGCAGCAGCGGGGAGCATATTTGGTTGCTTTTTCCTCCTCGAGATAGAAGAGGCTGGGACAAAATGGAAAGCGTTGGAGGGGATGGGGCTCCCGCTCAATCAAGGCATAAGCGGGGTGTAAAAGCCAGGAAGATTGCTCTCTGTGGATGAAGGAAAGGTGGCTCTTGATGAGCTGGGGATTTTTTTGGCCTTTTTTTTTTTAATTTTGTTCTTCTTGTCTACATTTACAGATACCCAGGAATGTAACTGTTTGGTTTTTGAGAGTCCTTTTTATTGCTGAATGAGATGGTAGGCTTTTTGGTTGCTTGGGGTCAGTGGATACCTAGGTAGACGAACCTCAAATATAAGCACATCTGAACTTCTGCATTCCCAAATATGTTTGAGGGTTAGTGCACATGGAGAAGAGCGGGATGACGGTCTGGATGCATTCTGGCTGTATGCCGTGCGCACAGTATTTGTAAGTACTGTAGGTGGTGGGGCGTCTGCCTTCGTGCCAACCTTTCCAACCACCTCGCGCGCCATGCTTAAGAAGTGGATAAGCTTCAATCTTTGGCCCATCCACCGTTTGCAGGTAGGATCTCGGTGCATGTTTGCAGGTGGATCGGGTGATGTCATGTCTCGACCCCACTTGGACAGCTCCAGGCCAGATGATGCGCAACTGATGTGCCTGTCTTCCAAGCTCCCCTTGCTCCCATCGTCATACCGCCCCAAGTGTGCCTGGTTACTATTGCATAGCAGGGCAGAGCACGAGACCTACTGGGGCCCTCGTCAAAGCTTATCGAGAGGCTATTGGCTTCTTTGTTTCCCCCCTCCCACGGGCCAAGCGTCGTCATTGGGCGTATATAGTCTATGTAGACCAGGTTTGTCCAGTATTATTCACTGCTTACTGCTTACTGCTTACTGCATACTTATCTACACACGCTTGACCTCGCCCTCAATCTGTACCAAACCCGTGTCCGAACAACTATCAACATAATCTAGCTGCACCCCAAGATCGGTATCGGCGTAAAGGACGAGTATCAACATCTAACGAAGAAAGCGAGAGGACAAAACATCTACTCCCCCCTACCATGACCGACCAACAAACCGACGGACCTAGTGTCCCCTACCAGCCCTCATCCGGAGGCCCACACCCGACCCTCGCGGGCAACATGTTCGACCCCAACGTCCGAGCCGACGGCGCCATGTCCGGCTCGCAGGAAGGCGTCGGCGGACAGGACGAGCGCACCATGCACGCCGAGGGCTTAGAGCACATCAAGAACAAAGCCGGGATCGGCGCGGGCGCTGCTTCGTCGTCAACGACTTCCTCCACCACCGGAGCTTCGACGACGACCGGCCACCCGCCTTCGACGAATCCCTCAGCCGAGGACCCCAGTGGAGGCATCCCCGCCGGTGCCGGCGGTGTGAGCTCCTCCGCGCACAAGATGAGTCCCGTGGAGGGCGTCGTGGGCCATGAGGATGAGGGGCAGAAGTCCGGTCTTCTGGGCTCCACGCTGGCCTATCTCGGTCTGGGCGGCAGTGGTGGGAGTCGGGCGCCTACGCAGCCGGATACGGAAGTAGGCCAGAATGCGGATGCGCCGCACCAGCCGACGTCCGGGTCGGGTATCTCAGGCGGCAGCGGAGCGGCGGCTGCAGGCGCCGGTGCGGTCGGAGCAGGAGGTGTAGCTGCCGCTGCCGCCACAGCTGCTGGAGGAAAGGACAACGAGCAGGCCGCCGGAACCGAGTCTACTCCCACCAGCAGCGGCGCCGGGAAGGAAGAAGACAAGCCGCAGAGCGAGGAGAGCTCCTCCTCCGCCAAGCCCCAGGAGAAGACAAGCCACGACCACGACAGCCAGCGCGAGAACCGCGACGCCATCCCCCTCGCCGGCGGCGAGAAGATCGGCGGCAAAGCCTGGGGTTCCAGCAAGATCGTCCCGGATAACCCCAAGCCGCGCGAGAGCACGCAGGTCAGTAGCGAGGAGGGCCAGGGCGATAAGCAGACGCAGAACAACGTAAGTTTCCTCTCCTTTCAGCCATCCATCATGCACGACGACCCGTTCGTCTCTCTTGCTTAGCTTTTTGGAGCGGGTAGTCGGGAGTTAAGTGGTGAAGTACTTTCCGTGAGCTAACGTTCCTGTCTTTGTTTTACAGACCAGCAGCAATGTGGGTGACGCGAAGCCGCCGCAGCAGCATATCAACGAGGACAAGTCCCAGGGCTCGTCGGGGACGGAGGACAAGCACGGCCTGGCGGAGAAGATGAAGGAGAAGTTGCATATTGGGAGCCACCACAAGTAAGTCAGGGGGGGGGGCAAAAAGCGTAAAACGTGAAGGGTAAATTGGGGGCGATGACACGCTTCATGGCTTCATCAATGGGGGACTTTTCGGTTTACAGCGGGTTTATTATCAGGGGAAGGGGAAGGAAGGGAAGGGGAAGGGGTGCAAGGAGGAGTTTTTTCTAATGTCTTGTACGATGTAATGCTTTGGTTCATGCGATGATGGTATGATATCATTTAATCAAAATTGTTGAATCACTCTCAGGTCCTTCTGGCTGAAGCAGGTGGGGTTTGAGAGGGAAGGTAAGAAGCCAAACGACGTTTTGTTCTGCTCTCCTCAGCGCTGGCAGGCGTCGGTGTCTAGTGGGTATTAGGGCGTGGAGGCATGCCGCTGGATGTGCCGCCCCTTCAACACATAAAGGTACCCATTGTACGTTTGGCTGTTGACATTCCGGTCTGCAGTGACTCGGAATTGATCCAATGGTCCTCGGCCAGCTGCGAGGCCATGTCTGATGCCTTTGTAGCACAACGGATCTCCGTCATGACAGGAACAGAGTAGTGTCTCAAGTAGTCTTGAAGGGGGTGAAAAGAATTAAAGGGCATGCCATGAGGCTACCACACGGAGAACTGGCATAGAGGAATGTTTTCTTTCGATAGATAGTTGTACAACGAGTTAAAGGGAACAGGCCTGGCTTCCCGCAGCGCGATCATCGATTAAACATCCGTGAAACCAGCGCGCCTCCGACATTTCTTGCCAGCGATGCCGAGTAGAAGCCGCTTCCCATAAGCCCACTGGCCTGGCTGAACTTGTCGCATCGGGAGAAGGCGAGGGTATTCGTGATGGTCAGGACAAGCGCGATGACTGTGGTGACTGATATTAGCTTTCCTCCCTTGATTCCAAACATCCAAATCAATCCTGTGTTCTTCTGTAGACTCACCAACCAGCGTAAGCCAAATGAACTTCAGCTGGACCAGCGCCACAATGGCCAACGCCACCCACAGCGCCGGCTGCGCGTACAGCGCCAACCAGAAGAACCGCTTGTCCGTCGCGTTCACGAGCTTCCCGCCCGGCTCGTTCGGCTGCGGCGCGCTCTCAAATACCCAGTGCGAGTCGCCCGTCTGCGGGTTGACTTCGTTCCACCATCGGAGGCCTACGAGACGTCGCCCCGCGATGTTCTTGAGGTAGTAGAAGTCGGCGGCGAGGAGGAGCACGGTGATGATGAAGTAGAGCACGAAGGAGCCGCCGAAGATGATGCCGCCGAGGAGGTAGACGAGGAGGGAGGCTGGTTGTGCGCAGTTCGGGTTAGGATTGTGTCTTGTTCTTCACCATTGAGTGTTGCGTTGTATGCGTACCTGCTCTGAAGGCCAGGAAGGTCACGAGCGTGATGGGATGCGCGCTCAGTCGCCAATTGAGCGTGCCTGGCGTTGGGTTGTCGAGGTCTGCCATTTTCAATGCCGATGCCGATGCCGCTGCTGCTCTGTCCTTATCGCATCGGATTTGGTTCTGTTCTGGTCCTATACAGTCAATCCTGGAATTTGGTAGCCTTCCGACACAGCTCCTGCTTCCTCGCCGTGCACGCCCTTCCCCCAGAGGACGCGTAGCAAGCTGTCTACTTCGACTTCTGGCCTGAGCAGTGCCCTTCGCGGACAAAAGTCTTGTCAGCCATTGAGGAGCTTGTGAGTCCCGCCCGACCACCCGACTCCCCATCTCCATCCCGCCTGCGGAGATGTCCACCCTATTCCCGGCTATTGCTCTCGCTCGTGTCATGCCCGGAAGCCTTTGTAGACTCATTCTTCAATGAGAGCATGTAGGAACTCTTATTTTTTTCTTCTTCCTCTCAAACAGATTTGACCGTGATCTTCCTGTAGAGTCCATCATGAGCGCCGCCGCGCAGGTGATCCGCCGGGCGCAACTATATGGTAAGTACATATCTTTCCATCGCTTCAAGATCGTCCTATACGTCTATCTGGAAGCAAATGCTCATTCTCATGTGTATCCAGTGCCCGGCTCATCAATGCGCTTCCTCGAAAAATCCCGCGGCATGCAAGCCGTCGACAGCATCGCCTACGATCTAGAGGACTCCGTGACCCCGACCAAGAAACCCGAAGGCCGCCAGAACATCCTGAACATCCTGAATCGGGACCGCGTGCCTGGGATCCGCGAGCAAGCCGTGCGGATCAACTCGGTTGGGTCCGGCTTCGCCTTGGACGACCTGACCGAGATCCTCAAGGGCAAGCATCTCGACTGCCTCGTCGTGCCTAAGGTTGACGCCGCGAGCGATTTACATTTCGTGACGGATGTGTTACGACAGAAGCTCCCCGAGCGGCATGCAGAGGGGAGTAAGAATCCGATTAAGATTGTCGCGCTCGTGGAAAGCGCGCGCTCCGTCATGGATCTCGCCTCCATCTGCAAAGCGTCGCCCTACCTCTCCGGCCTCACGTTTGCCGCTGAAGACTTTGCCTTAGATCTCAGCCTAACGCGGACGCCGAGTCTACAGGAGTTCATGTACGCGCGGTCCGCGATTGTCACCGCGGCACGTGCTTTTGATCTTCCCTCCACCTTGGATCTGGTCAGTACGACTTTCCGCGGCGAAGAAGGCAAGCGGGCATTGCAGGAGGAGAGCGAGAATGGGAAACGGTTCGGTTTCAATGGGAAGCAGTGTATTCACCCTGACCAGGTCCCCACGGTGCAGGAGTCTTCTCCCCGAGTAAAGACGAGACGGAATGGGCTGTGCGGATTGTAATCTGTGATCGCAAAGCTGACGCACAGGGTAGAGGGGCATGGACGTTGGATGGGAAGATGATTGACGCACCAGTCGTAGGCAAAGCCAAAGCCATCGTAGCTAAAGCCGAAGTGTGCGGGATCGATGTCAAGGGGCTTCAGAGCAAGTTTCAAGACGAGGAACCGCAATAGTAAAATTCAATGTGCTCAATCGCCATCTAGTACCCTCTGTCTCGCCTCACCACATTAATAACCTATCCCCCTTTTCCAACCTCTGGATATTCTCCTCCAAGATCTGGAAAGACCGCTCAATATACGAGCTACCCGTCCCACTCACATGCGGCGTCACCGTCACATTCGGCAAATCCCACAACTCACTATCCTCCGGCAACGGCTCCGGATCCGTGACATCGAGCGCAGCGCCCGCCAGCGTCTTATCCTTCAACGCCTCGATCAGCCTCGGCTGATCGATAATGGGACCCCGCGCAATATTCGTCACGAAAGCCGGCTTCTTCCCGTCCTGGCTCAGCGCCCGGAACTCCTCCGTCGACAGGAAATGCCGCGTCTGCTCCGTCAACGGCACCGACACAACCAACCAGTCGATCTCCTGCCGCAGGAAATGCAACCGGCTCTCCCTGTCTAGCCCGCTATACCACGCCGACGGGATTTCCCCGTCTTTATCCCCCGTCCCAGGGACAATAAACCCCTGGTCTTTCTTCTTCTCCGCTGTGTCCTTCGGTGTCGCCGTGTACGCCAGCACATCCATCCCCATGGCCTTCGCCACGCGGCCGACCTGTCGCCCGATACTCCCGTACCCCAGCACGCCGAGCCGACGGCCCACCATATCGTGGACGTTGTGGAAGTCGTCCTGCGTGGATTTCTTGCCCCACTTATGTTCCTTCTGCAGGTCGTGCAGCTCGTTATACTTGTGGCTCTGCACTAAAGCCGTCATCACGCACCACTCGGCGATCTGGGGCCCGTGGATCCGCTCGCGGTCGAGATCGGGATCGTCGCTGTCCGTGTAGATGGGGTGTCTCTGCACCTGGTTGCTGCCTGCGCTCGCGAGCTGGACGAGTCGGAGTTTGGGCACGTCGGAGAGCTTCGCCGGTAGGCTGAAGAGCGTGTAGAGGATCGTGACGGAGTGCCAGATGGTTGGGGGCAGCTTCGCGAGATCCTGCTGTTGTTGCTCCGCGTCGAGGGTGAAGCGGACTTCGTGGTAGGTTATGTCGATGTTGGGAAATTGTTGGCGTAGGGACTGGACGATTTCTTTCGGTTCTGGGTAGGGGAGCAGGCACAGGATGTGCTCTTTGGCCGGTCCGCCGCCCATGATGTGAGGATGGATGCAAGACGAGTCGTCTGAAGAGAAAGTCAAAGTGTTTCGTCGACTAGAGCGATTGAGCGAGTGCGAAGCAAAATAATGGAATCCTGGGTGATCAGACACAATAATACCTACAAAGTCTTGTTTATCGAGACTACAGGGCGCGACACTGATGGAGGGGTTCTTGAGGTTGTCGCTTCGATGACGCCGGTGTTTGGTCGCGGCATTGGCCTAGTAGCCGAGCCGAAGTGTGATTAGTAATGGACATGATGAAACAGGCTGCCACGCGCAACGTATACTGAAGCCACATTGTGCTTGGCAAGGAGTCGAGACTGAATGAACTTTTATCTGGCAAATTGAAGCGCGCCGATTCCTTGATGAATGTCGTTTGGCCACTATAGGCGTCTATGTTATCCTGCAAAACGTTGACCTGAGCTCGTCCGGTCCATCCTGGTCCAGCACTTGGTCCCAGGCTGTGGTGCTCGACTCCTCACCCGCACACCGCTAGGTCGTCTTGTCAAAGCTGATACGAACTGTAAAATCATACAGCCAGCGCAGAAGCCTTCTCTGGTACACTAGCGGGGCCACTTTCTCTGGCGACGTCTGGAGGCATGTCGAGTTCCGCCATTTCGGCATTGCGCTTGATGCCAGCCGCAGTCTTTTGCATGTCGTTCTGCTCCGTGCTCGTACTCTTCTCTTCATCTGCTTTCTTCGCTGCAGCCTTGTTCGCAGCCTTGCGTTCGGATTTGGTCATCTTCGGCTTCTCGTACTCGCCGATTTCCAGCGCCTTATCAACACCCTTTGCCATCTCCAAAAGATCGTCGTACTTTAATGCCCGGACGAGCTCACTGTAGCTCTTCGTGTGGGTCATGGCCTTGTACGCATCTTGCTTCCCTGGTATCATTTGGCCGAGAAGATATTTCGTATTACCCCAACGGTTCTCCACTTCCATGGCAGTTTTGACATATTCCTTTATCATTTCTTGCCACGGGGCGGTGCCACCTTCAGACCCTGGCCTGAAGACAGATGGATTGGTCTCCGCTGCAGTGGCAATCATTGCTCCATCGCAGCCATACTGTGATATCAATTCGAGTGCCTCGTCGCGAGAGTAGACGTCACCGTTCATGAGGCAAGCGACACCTGCTTCTCTGCAGACATCTGCAACCATTTTCAGCTGATCACGGATGGCGCGCTCCCGGGGTCTCATGGGTGTTGTTCTGCAGTGGACAGTGAGGCCGGTGATGCCCGTGGCAACGAGCTGACGTACGAGCGCCTCAGTTTCCGCCGCAGTGTCGAGGATGCGAATTTTAACGCTGATACCGATCTCGTTTGGCTCTCCTACGTGCTTCACCAACGCTTCAAGAATCGAGCAGAGTCTTTCCGGCGTTTTCAGTAGAGCAGCGCCCATGCCACCACTGGTGCTGAACGGCTTTGGACAGCCAGCGTTGACGTCGATACCAGCAACGTCTGGCGCAATGAGTTGGGCAGCTTGCACAGCCGTCTCCGGGTTCGACGTACCGATCTGATAGACGAGCTTGCGTCCTTCGCGTTCGGGATGTAAGCGGTAGATCACGGACTCTCTTTGCTCAGGGTTGAGCGCGGGATTCTTTGCTCCATTCGAAGATAGCCTGGTGAAGTCGACTGTCTTAGTCGTGGCATTTTCATGCCGTACAGTGCCAATCAAGGCCTTGTCTATCGTTTCTGGTCCCCACACCAAATCCGCGCCATATTTGAGCGCGAGGAGCCGGGAGGGACATTCGCCGCTCCGCACCATAGGGGCCAGGACGATTTTGCCACGATAGTCGACGCCATTTTTCGGGATAGGGACTTTTTTCGGAGTAGTCATCGTGCTTTTTGCAGCCCTGGATATAACATGTCTTAACATGGAGTTCGGCAAGGAACGCTTCCGGCACAAAGCTACGCCTGAATTGAAAGGTTTGACGAGTGATGTCGCTCAAATTCGCTGAAGTCAACTTAGAGCCCCGAAGTAGTTAGCGTGAGCGGACGGAGCCGAAGGAAGATCGTGCCGACCTCACGCTTTGAAGGAGCAAGGGAGACTGTAGGGGGGATGGATGAATCGATGTGGCCGCAGTTGCTGAGAAGGTAAGGCTTTCTCTACCAATTTCACCTTTTCTTCGCGGTCTGAGATTTGCTTGATTAGGACCCCAATTGGTGGCATGCGTGATTTACAACGCCGGCTCAGCCACACTCTCGAGCATCACTCGAACCCATGGGGTCATGATAGAGAATACGAAGTACGGTTGGCTCGACAGTAAATGTTTGGCGTCTGTGTGGTTTTGGGGGTTGGCAGTTGCGCGTCAATCTGTAAGCGTGCACTTCACAAGTCTCTCGGAGCACAAGCTCATTCCACGAGTTCTGGAAACTTTTGATTGGCCCACAGCGATCGGCTTCCGCTTTCTCCAACGTTTTGTCTCTCCAGGCGAATGCTGGACTTCGTGTTGTGTCTACACGGGCCGTACCACCATGGCGAAGGGCATTTTTCAAAGCTTCGGCGATTGAGGGGCAGCTGTTCACGGACTTTGCTCTCGCCAGCTGTGTAGCGTTGAAGGGCTCACGAGCTAGGCCGTTCTCAAGACGAGTGAATCAGTAATATTGCTGGTCGAAATAGTTTGGGCTTGTTAGGTTCTTGGTTCCACGCTAGCTCGGGAGTAGCCTTTCTTCGAGCCGGTATGGAAAGGCCCTACCTCGCCCTTCTGACACTTGCGCTTCCATCTCCCTCCATCTTTCATCGACTTCGCCAGCGCTAAGTTACGGTCGCCGTCTTAGGCGCGTTCGGGACGCCTGCTCTGGTCCCTTGATCACCTGCACACTCTTTGCATTACCTTTTTACCTTTATTCGCCGCCGGTCCGGCTGCAGGATAGTATTTCCTGGCTCCCCCGGCAAGTTGACGCCATATCGCCAGCGTGTCGTCCTTCTTTTGATACGCTTTTGGGTCACACACATCCGACAGCACTTACGACCTGTTTGCACGCCTGTTTGACGAACCCATCACTCTGTCGTCCTGCCTAACACATGATTCGCTGAAGTGGAACCTCCTCGTGACCCGTATGGCTCACACACCCTCGACCGGCGTCGCCTCGCCATCGCACGCGGCCGAGGGTTCTGGGGTGCCAGCTGCTGGGCTTCCAGAAAACCCTTATGGAGTCTCGTCGTTCTCTAGCCATCCCAGCGAGATGGTATCGCCTGCGTTTCAAGCTGTAAATGCAAGCGCTGTCGCTCAGAACGCGAGTAACAGCACGCCACCTGCCGATCTGACAACCCAGCGGGCCAGCGGGAGCCCGGTCGTCGCATCGGGTGAATCGCAATCAGCACGCGCCGCTCGAAATGCGCAACCATCACCAAACATGGATGGCCTTGACGCAGCCACGTCCGATGCTGCAACCTATGGAACGCGATCGCGGAATAGGACAGGCAACGCTCGACCAAATTACGCCGAGGACCAAGACATGGACTTCGAATATTCTTCTGCAGCTACTACGAAGAAGAAGAACCCGGGTGCTCAACCATCCAACGCCGCGAATGTGGATGATCTGAAGGGCTCTGACGATCGCGCTCGCTCTGTTGGAACAAGCAGCAACACGGCGAAGGAGTCGACGCCTGGCACGCCCGCGCCCGTGGCTCCAACTTCTAAAAAGCGCAAAGCAGCAGGTCCAGTCCCACAGCAGGCGCAAACGCCCCCTGTCGCTTCCGCTTCAGCGTCCATTGGCAACCGAAAGCCTATCACCACGGGAAATTCTGCGGTGGCGCGCGAGACAAACATGTTGACTTTCACCAAGCATCGGCATCGTCTGAACAAAAAAGGCGAGCTTATTGCTGACGATGGCTCGAAGCTGTCCGTCAATGGTGAGTCTTTGATCATTATGCTTCTGCTCAAACTTGATTTTGAAGCTTACCCCGCTTGACTGCGCTGTGAACTAACCCAGGCTAATGGTGTGCTCCCAGATCATGTGTATCTCGTCTGTGAGCCCCCTGGAGATCCATACTATCTTTGCCGAATTATGGAATTTCTCCATGTCGACGCTAATGATCCGACTTCGCCCATCGATTCCATCAGAGTGAATTGGTACTACCGCCCCCGAGACGTACAAAGATTCAATAGCGATTCTCGACTTGTGTATGGTACTATGCACTCTGACATGTGTCCGATAACGTCGCTTCGTGGCAAGTGCACAATCAAACACAAATCGGAAATCTCGGACCTCGACGCGTACCGCAAAGAACGCGATTCTTTTTACTTTATTCAAGTTTTCGACCGATTCATCAGACGCTGGTACGAATGCATTCCGGTCGCCCAGATTATCAATGTGCCCGATAAGGTGAAGAAGGCGCTTGACGAGCGGTGGAAGTTTATTGTGGTTGAGACAGGTCGAGTCAAGGAGCTAACGAGCGCTGTCAAAACCTGCAAGCGATGTGCCAAATACTGTGCGTCGCAAGACTCGGTCGACTGCGCCATTTGCAAGAACTCATACCACATGAATTGTGTGCAGCCACCTTTGCCGAAGAAACCCTTCTCGCGGTTTTGCATGGGCATGTGGGCCGTGCAGTAGAGCTTCAGAAAGGGCACTCGAAGCGCGCAACACGCCAACTGTCAGTGGCGAGGTCACTGAAGCTGAGGAAGAGGTCCAAGAAGAAGAATTGCCCGCTGTCTCGAATGACAGCACCCGTGCACCTAGCCCAAGTGGTGAAGAACCTGCGATGGACATGCACCCGGCGACTCAGGCTGAGATCGCGATGGCGAAGATGTGGCCTATGCGCTATCTGGGCATCCACTGTCGTGTTGAAGACGCACTCCAGTACGACGATCGTGCCATCTACCCAAGAGCCAGCTCAAGATTAGGACCGAGACATCAGGCGAATGTGACGATATGGCCAGGTCGGCCCGTAGAACTGGTCAAGCCTGCAGAGATTAAAAAGCGCTACAGCAAGAATAGCGGTAGCCACAAGAAGGACGGCAAGCTAAGCAAGGAAACTGTGGCTGCGCTCGAAGCCGACCGAGAGGAGCGTTCAAAGCGACCAAAATGGGTGCAAGATGAGCCACCTGGTTATGTCGCTCGCGGTGAAGATTTTCCGGAGGACGATCCACGTTGTACCGCAAAGCTCGTCTTCAAAATGCCTGAAGAAACTCAAAAGCCCGAAGCCGACAAATGTGTGGACGAGTACGTCAAGGAAGCGAAGAAGCTCGCCCGCGGAATAGGCGTTCCACCTTTTGGTGTGAATTTTCTGGACAAGGCCCTTGAGTTGTTTGCCAAGAGCAACTACAATGTTGGGGTCGCCCTGCAAAAGCTGCGGCAGATCGACCGCAAGAAGGACTTGCATGAGCCAGTCCTGACCAAAGAACAGCTGGGCAAGTTTGAAGAGGGGGTGGCAAAATATGGGTCAGAACACAGGCTGATCAGATTGCACATGAAGACAAATCTGCCCAATTCAGATATCGTTCGCTTCTATTATCTCTGGAAAAAGACTCCGAAGGGCCGGGAGATCTGGGGCAATTACGGCGGTCGCAAAGGCTCGAAGCGCAAAGTCGAAAATAATGCTGGAGCAAAGCTGCAGCTCGAAGTCGCGCACAACGCAGACGATTCTGCATTTGACAATGATAAAGCGATACGGAAACAAAAAGGATTCCAGTGTAAGTTCTGCAACGCTACGCATTCTCGGCAGTGGAGGAAGGCACCTGGTGTAGCACCAGGTCAACTTGCTCCTCCTGATGGTAAAGGCAGCAGTAAGCAGATAAGGCCCCTGCTTGCACTATGCCTTCGGTGTGCAGGCCTTTGGCGCAAGTATGCGATCCAATGGGAAGACGTTGATGAGCTTGCCAAGAAGGTCTCCTCTGGAGGTGGTCGTGCTTTAAAGAAGAGGATAGATGAGGAATTGTTACGAGAACTCATGATAGCCAACGAGGCTGCGAACACGCCGGCCCTACCAGGTCCAGAACCGACAGCTGCGCTCCCCTCAGTGGAAGCGTTTGGTGAACCGCCGAAGAAGAAGTCGAAAATGGATGCGGCGCCCGCTGTATTACCACCTGAGCCGCCGAAAAAGAAGGAAAAGCCGCCTCCGCCACCCAAAGAGCCTACACCACCTCCTCCACCCATTGTTCCAAGTCAGCCTCAATGGAGGGTTCTGCCTTGTGCGATTTGCAGAGCTCCTGATGACACGATCGAGTGTGCCCATTGCAAGTTGACGGTTCACCGACGTTGCTTTGGTCTAGACGAGAAGGAAGGGCTGAGGCCAGATGGATCAGTTGACTGGATTTGTGAGCAGTGCCAGAACGATCGACATCCCGAGGTCTCTACGGACTATGCCTGCTGTCTTTGTCTGACCGAAGAAACATTGACAGACCTTGTGGAACCTCCGAAAGTCTCTCATAAGAAAAAGACTGATCGCGAGCGCGAAAAAGAGCGCATGGAGAAAGAGCTTACGGAGGCTATGCGTGCGGAATACCGAAGTAAGCAGATTTCCATGCATCGCCCTGCTCTGCCTAGAGAGCCCCTCAAAAGGACGACTGGCAACAACTGGGTGCATGTCTACTGTGCCGTGTGGACTCCCGAGATCCGGTTTAGCAATGCCCAAAAGATGGAGGTCGCCGAAGGCTTCCAGCTTATTCCCCTGCAAGGTACGAGGCCGTCTGCAAGCTGTGTAAGAACAAAGATCACCTTAACAAGGTGCGGGAGGATGCCGGTGCATGCGTCTCGTGCTTCCAGTGCGGGGCCAATTTCCATGCGTCTTGCGCATTCGAGGCCGGGTATCAGTTTGGCTTTGATGTCACGCCCGTGAAGGGCTCACGCAAGGACCAAGTCGTAACAGCCAGGCTCGGTGAAGAGAATGGAGCCGTGACGGCAGGCATATGGTGTAAGGAACATGCCGTCAAGTCCATCATCCATCCGTTGAACGAGGTCGTAGACGAGAGCGGTAAAAATGCACTGCAGGTGTTCGTGGAAACCTACAAGCAGGCAGACCTAACTTTGACTGGCACTGTACGCAAAGCTGCACAAGCCCAACTTACGAAGGACAAGGGCCAGCAAGCGGCTCCCGCTGTGGTCAACGGTTCAAGGCGTGAGTCAACAGCTAACAGCAGCTCAGCTGGTATGCGCCGTGGCGCTCGAGCTTCCATCGCAAACGAGAGATCATCTGCTGCCGCCGACTTGAAGGCGGATACTGAGGACGGCGCAACGGCGGTTTCGGACGGTGCTGAAACGACAACCGAAAGGCGATGTGCCAAGTGCAGTATCGATGTTACGCCACGCTGGCATCGCTTTATAAGGGAGGCTCCCAAGATCAAAGCTTCACCGGAGCCCCCAAGACGCATGTCAATGACACTCGCCGAGATCGCGGATTTGGAGCGTGAGCGTCGGCGTAAAGCGACTGCTTCTACATCCGCAGAGCCTAACGGCACCAACGGCTCCATGGAGAACGCAACGCTGCCGCGGCTTGAGCAGTCTCGATCGCAGCAGAGCAATGGTGAGCCAAAGACGAGCGAAACTGCCATGACGGAAAGCAACGGCGAGCCTAAGCTAGATGGGGGAAAGCATGATAATGACGAAGTCTTTCACAACCATGCACTGCCTAGGTACCAGAATCCTGCTACTATGCGGAGCTCACCAAAGCCTGAAGAGGGGAATATGGAGAATGGGACGGTCAAGGAGCAGCGGGAAGAATGGCTGTGCCATAAATGCTTCGTCAAGAAGAAGATTGATCCAACTCCTTCTCCGCCTCCACAGCCCCTCCAATCGCCTCAACGCCCGTTCCCAATGCAGGTCGACTGGAGCCACCCACCAGCTGGCCAACCTCAGAATCAGCCACCCGCGCCACCGAGCGAGCCTGTGCGCATGCCCTGGGATCACCAGCCGAGGCCAACCCAACCGCCACCGCCGCAATCAAATGGAGTGGGGCCTGCGCCTCCCACATTTGGTTCTATACCACCTTCTCACGGTTCTGGGTATCCCCCCTTATGGTTCGCAACCCAATTTCTACGGCCCGCCGACCACACAGCCAAGCGGCCCTCCACAGCACCACGCTCCTCCACCACCGCAGCCGTACGGTCCACCTCATCCGCAAAGTCAAGGGCCACCTCAGGGGCCACCTCACGGTCCACATCATATGCACAGCCGCCAACCAAGTTTTGGCTACGGGCCGCCACCAGCTTCTAATCCACCTCCTTACGGTGCCCCTAGACCACCACACATGCAAAGCTTCGTGCCCCAGATGCCGCATGCTATGAATGGCACTGGGTCACCTTTTAACGGTCGGCCGCCGATCCAGTCACCCACATTCCCAGCGGGCCCTCCACCTCCGCCGCATCACCAACCCTTTGCGCCGAATCGAACAGAGTCACCCTTTGCGAACCAACTTGCGCCTATCGGGCAGCCACTACACAGCAACAGTCCATCGGCAGCTTTCCCAAGGCCGGTGGAGCAACACATGAACGGGCAACCCAACCAGGCTCCTGCACATCAACAGCCGTCACTGGCCCAACCACCGCAGGGTCCCCAACCACCTCACGGTCCGATGAATCAGCAGCAGCCAGGCCAGCACGCCAATCCCCCCACCAATTCTCCCAGGGAAGCACTCCCCAGCTGCAGCACACCAGTACCCCTCAACCTCCCCCTCCATCAAGACCCGAAAGCCAATCCCACCAGCCTCCCCAGCCCCCACCACCAGGCCTTCCCCACCTCCAGCAGCAGCAGTCCCAGCATCCCAGCACCCCACCTCCCGGTCAACCAGGGAGGTCCTCCGCCCTCTTACCCCGGCGCGAGCGCTAGTCCCAACCTGAGGAATCTCTTGCACTAGAATGGCGGAGACAACTCAGGCATGGAAGTGGACCCTGGATTGGAGAGTCATTTCCCCGTTCCTATACGCGACTTTCTCCATTCGCCGGGGGATCGGCATAGTGGGGATGGTCCCCCGATGGGGATTCGAAGGAGGCTGAGCGGGCGGTAAGGAGTATGGTGGACATCTTTGTTCAGAAGGAGAGGGAGAGGATGGTGGATGGGTGGTAAAGATCGGGATGGGGTTTTCGCGCTGGTGCGGTGCCCCTGGTCGTGAGCGAAGGAGACGGGCGGGTTTCGTTTTGATCGAGGTGTTAAGAGATGGAGCGACGGCGAATCATAGCGTGCCCTGTGGGACTGAATACGCAGTCATAGGTGGGAAAAGATCGGGTGGACAAGTCTTCCAAAAAACCCCTCCTACTTTCCTTTGCTTCTGCTTTTTCTTTCTTTTGCAGGTTTTTTTGCTGGGCATTTATTCGCATGCGCCGTCTGGGACTATGACGGGAAGGGAAGGGGAAGGGAACGGAAAGCAAAGCGAATGGAATGGGATCGGAAAGGGTGGGATAAGAGATAGAGGGGATATGATTTCGTGGCTTTATGGGGGTTGAGATAACTCGTCGTTGTCACTTTTTTACTTTTGTCCTTTGCTTAGTGTATGAGTAGTTCAAAAGATGGTCCTTTCCTATCATCTTCCTCGGAAGTTTTTTTTTTTTTTTTTTGGACTTGTGAGGCCAGGAATGAATTGGCTAAAAAGCTAAACGAGAGCCAAAAAGAAGGAAAACCTACAAACGCCCTCTGCACTGGAATGCACATGGAAATGGAAGGGTTTGGGAGTATCATGAGCAATGAGGCAGCCACCTATCCCTCCTTTCCGCACGTAGGAAAAAGTCCAAAAATTCTCTTCCATTGAGACAGTGTTAATAATCGATTTCGATTTAAAAAGAATGAGTAGCTAGATTGCAGCATCAGGAGTATTCTCTACCCCACGCGCCCCAAAGGCCAGGGGGAAAGGAGTTCTACATCACGATCCCCGCCGGCCCGGCATCTTGTCCCATGCCTCCCGGACTACCAGCGCCGGGGCCACCGGCCCCACCGGTTCCGGTCCCAGCTCCAGGTCCGTGTTGGCTCCCTTCCAGATTGTATGGCCCGAGGATCCCAGGGTGGTTTTGGATGAGTTGGGGATATGTCCAGGAGTGGGGTGTTGCATCATCGCTTGCGGAGGAGGGGCCGGAGCCCCGTATGAGAGGTGGTGGTGGCTCATTTGCGCGTGGGGATGTTGTTGATGGGGATCTAAAGTTCCCGGTGGGGGTTGATGGTGGTGAGGGTGGTGAGGGTGATGATGATGCGGATGGTGGTGCTCTGGAGGTTGAAGGTCGTAGTGGATTTGGGAGGGGGAGGAAAGCGGTTGCTGGGTTGGATGGGAAGGTGGCGGGTGATGATGCGCTTGCGGATGATGTGCCAGATGCTGGTCGTCGGGAGGCGGTTGCATGCCGGCGGTGGCCTGTTGTAGGTCAGGTTGATTTCGGATTCGTCTCCTAAAGCTGCGCCCGCAGCTTCGCCAGTGTAGTTCTCCGCTTTCTGCCAGCCTCCAAACGCGTCGTTGCGGCCCACAATCTCGCCTGTCTTCTGCATCTTGGCACGTAGCTGGCCCATCTTCCTCTTCATGCGCTCCCGAAGCATCTCGTCGTGTATCTGTGGCACCCAGTCGCCTTTGCTGAGATCGACCAGCTGATAGAGGTCGGTGTACATGTCGTTGAAAGTCTGCTCGCTCTGTGGGCTATAAATATAGCAGCCGTATTGATGCATTAGATCTGCTAGCAGACCTTGAGCGCGCAATGGCCAGATGTCTTTGCTTTGGACCCATTCGGCGGTCAGGTGGTCTCGTCTTCGACTGCGGCGCTCGAGATCGCGTAGCATGCGCTCCTGGCGCTCGGCTGTCCGGCGCTTTGACTCTTCAATCTTCTTCTTGCTACGAGAATCTCGCTTCGGTGGTTGAGGCTGAGCGGCGACATCGGGATTGAAGAGTACGCTGGGATTGGTCGGAGGCGGGTCCATGTTGCGGGTAAGAGGGGGTCCCCTTGCCCTGCTGCAGCCGGCGCATCTTCAGCTTGAGCTCGACCTCACGTTTTTGCAAAGCGATCTGCTGCAGCTGCAGCTGAATCGTCTCCTCATCCTCTGCCGGCTCGGGTTCCATCTGAGGAGTAGCCAAGGTTGGGTAAGGCGTTTGTGGGGTCTGCTGTTGGAGGGCTTGAGCCAGCTGCTGTTCGGCGCTCTGGGCGGTGGTTTGCATGGGCGCGTATGGCGACTGGTATGGCATGGGTGGCACCGGCGACGCGTGGTGCTCCTGCTCGTTCGGCATCAGGCTGTCGTCGGCCAGCGCGGTGCCCGGAAAGCTCCCGCGGGCGCTGGTACTGCCCTTCCCGCCGTTGACCTTGTCGCCCTTGCGCTCGAATACGCGGCGGATGGTGCGGGTGCCGACGACGATCTTGTACGTGTCGTACAGCCACCAGAGCATGTCGTCGACCGACATGTCCGGCTTTCCTCTCACATGGTCAAAGAGCGCCTGTCCACACTTCAGTCAGGATGGCGGACACAGAGGAGGATGCGCCTGGACGCGACGCGACACTCACTGCTTCTATCTCGGCGCTGAGCACACGGTGACGGCCGGTCCTGCTCTCTGGTGGCTGTTGTATCGCATTAGCAGCTGTTTAACGGGCTCTTGCTCCGACGATATAGGCTGAAGGTGGGATGGATGGCTGTTTACATACCTTCCCTATCCTCCCAGTGCGTTCCAATTCCAGCTTCCAACGGCGGATGGTGCGGTCGCTGACGCCGGTCTCCTTTTCGATGCTCTCCTCATCGCGGCCGGCCTCGAGCAAGCCACGAACATGAGTGCGCTGGGCTTCGCTGTATGCCTTGCCCATGTTGACTTCCCCGTCCGTCGCCCGACCTGACCTGACACAGCCGACACCGAGCGTGACAAAATGGGCATGGATGTCGACGAGTGCAAAAATGATGGTTCGAGGTTGGCCAAGCTGAAGCACCAGCACCGACAGCACCGACAGCACCGACAGCACCGACAGCACCGACAGCACCGACAGCACCAGCGAACGAGCGCCGTCAGCACCTGCTTGGCTCTGCCAGGACTCCGGGAGCGTGGAGCCGACGTTCAGGCGATAGCTTCAAGTTCAATTGAATGCGGTGGGTGCGCTTATTAAGCTTAGGCGCATGACGGAATGTGCCCCCGCATCGCCACTGCTGATCTTCAGCCTGCTGCTGCATCATGCGTGTCGTGCTGGCAAACTGGGAACACACTTCGCCAGATCGCGCCCAAGGTGACGCGGCTAGCCCCCTTCTACTAGTCGCTTCCAGGTAGGTAGGTACACAGGGAAGCATCGGATTATGATGACATCCTCTTTTCGGTCCGGGTGCCTACTGCGCTCAGCGTAACCCTGAACAACCTAATCCGGGCTTGCGCCATGCCATGGATGAACCGCACCCTGAGGCCGATAAGCAATCGGACCCTCTTGCACTCCCTTCACCTGAGAAACTAAAAGAAATCGCGGCCAAGCAAGATGTACAGGCCCAGAAAATTCGCGAGCGTCGTGCTGCTCAGACGCACACGCGGGCCTCGGTGGCTACAGAACGAAGAACAAATGCCGCTGAGCTGATCCAGAGGAATTATCGCGGATATAGACAGCGACGCCAGATGCAAGGCTATGCCATAGATCCAAGCACAAGATGGCTGGAGGTATGAGTGAAGTTCATGCCGCATGCTGAAGCGACCACATCGCTGATACAATGAATAGGCGCTGAAAGAAGGTAGGCAGATGCGACACCTACCATTTGACCCGCCCGTTGACTGACACCATCCTCAAAGCAAAATATCATTGCGCAACCCAACCCCGCTCGCGAGCTGAACACCACGCCTCGCTCGGACCCAATGCCAATCCGACTCTAGCCCGCTGGAAGCGCGTAGGCGCCGTCGTGCGCCGTGCAGACAGCGATGACACTTCCGCCAGCGAGGGTGACCAGCAGGCGCGCCTCAAGAAGGCTGAGAGAGAAAAGTATGCCCGCCGCATGGGCCTGGAGTACTTTCTCGAGATGGTGGACCACAACCACCGATACGGTAGCAACCTACGACGCTACCATCAGGAATGGAAGAACAGCGAGACCAAAGAAAACTTCTTCTACTGGCTTGACTACGGCGAAGGCAAAGAGCTCGATCTCGAGGACCGGCCGCGCTCGAGGCTCGATACCGAATTCGTCCGATACCTCAGCCGGGAAGAACGCCAGCATTACCTTGTACACATCAACAAGGAAGACGGTCTCTTCTACTGGGCCAAAGATGGCAAACCGGTCAGCACCAGCACAGAATTCAAAGACAGCATCAACGGGATCGTCCCAGCCGACGACTCCACCCCAACCTGGCGCGAAGTCTCCACGGGCCAGAAGCCCGAGCCTTCACCTCCATCCTCCTCCTCCTCCTCCTCCTCAGACGACTCCAGCAGCCTCCACAGCACCGGCAGCCATCCCGACCCAACCGCATACCCCAACACCTCCCTCCACACGGCCAAAGGCCTACATAAACTCCACCACCTCACCACCTCGACCCTCATGAACCACCTCCTCCGCACCACCACCACGAAGAAAAACACCTGGATCTTCGTCGCCGACACCTCCTTCCGGCTGTACATCGGCATCAAGCAATCCGGCGCTTTCCAGCACTCGTCCTTCCTGCACGGCTCCCGTATCAGCGCCGCGGGGATCCTGAAGATCAAGCGTGGCCAGCTGCGCAAGCTCTCCCCGCTTTCGGGCCATTATGCACCCCCGCTCCGGAATTTCCGCGAGTTTGTCCGGAGTCTGAAGGAGGCGGGCGCGGATCTGTCGCGGTGTTCGATCTCCCGTGCGTATGCGGTCTTGTTGGGGCTTGGAGGGGTATTTGGGGGTTAAGAGGCAGGTGAAGAGTGTGGAGAAGAGGGTTTGGGGAGGGTTGGTACATCCTGGTGAAGAGAAAAGGAGGGCGGATGGATGATGGGGAGGATGGGGATGGGGATGCGGAGTCGCGGTGGCAGTCTCGCTGCTGAGCGGAGGCAGAGTAGACGGGATGAGGAAAAGGAGGCGCAGGAGAGGAGGAAGGAGAGGAGGTGGAGTGTCAGGTTTAGGAAAAGGTTGAGCGGTGCGGGTGGAGATGGTAAGCAAGCGGACGCGGATGCTGCTTTGCAGCCGGGCAGTTTGGTTAAGGATGGACAAGGCGGTGTGGAGGTGAAGAAGGCATAGGTGGGAGATCTTGGTTGTTCTTCTCTCTTATTACCTGTCCTACAATGAAACCTCGATTGGGAGGGATGGTGGTTCAGTGGTTCTCTACGAAAGCAGGGGATGCCTCGTCTGTGGTATACATCTCCCTTTCATCCTCGCTCGAGTCCGATTGTAGTCCTCTCGTGATATTTCCCTCTCTTCCTATGTCTTGATAAGCGTCGCGCCACGAATGGAAAGGTCGGACACGAGCGACGTCCGAAAGTTGTGAGGCTGTTACAGAAGAAGATCTTAAACCTCGAGCACGACTGGAAAGCGCGAAGGCGTGTACATCTATCCCCACTGTTGCGGAAACCAGCTTATATGTATGAAACAACAGCTTCTACAGGGGCGGGCGGCAAGCATTGAGAACTGCAGACGCGCCTTTTCTCTAGCTTCTTCTTGCACAGCTGCAGGAACCAAAGCCTCACTTCCAACGCCGTTTCGTTCCTCGCCACACAGGCAGCCGGCCGCTTCAGCCACAGCTGTCATTCCGGTTGATATGACGAGCACGTAACGAGGATCTTCCTTGCGGGAAAAGGGCAGGGGAAATAGGGGAGAGAATTAAAACGGGATATCGGAGAAAATGAGGAAAAGAGTGGATGGGGCTGTCGTTTTGTTTGCATCATTATGGATTTCTTTGGGGAGAGGGCACAGGGCGGACAAGATCTACATGTCCCGTTCGGGTCTAGGTTGGTTTTGATTCCCTGCTTTTTTGGCTTCATACAATGGGCTGGAAGATCTGCACGTATTGGAGTTTTACGTGCTCTTTGCATACGTGTCGTCGAGCAAAGTTTCCCTGCAGCTTTCGAGACATTAGGTTTTGCAGTGAACGGGCAATTTGTTTGTTGGTTGTACGAAAGACGGCAGAGAGATTGGGTGTTGTTTTAATAGGTGAAGTTGATATTGACTTCCAGTCCGTTTCCCCCCTCCTCTCAGGAACAGGCGCACGGATCATAGTTGGAGTGCTAGCAACCGATGAGCTGGGATGACGCAAACTTTACACCATCTCGCGTTTGGGCCAGAAGAAAGTGGAAGCCAAGTCTGGTGGTCCTTTTGAAACGCGACCTGCGGGGGAACTAGCGTGTCTCTGGCAAGATCCTGGCCGTGGCTGAAGATCTAGGCCTCCCACCAGGACTTCTGCAGCTCGACAGCTGTAGAGGTTCGTCGGCATAATTATTCGCTTGCAGCTGTCACCATTGGATCGTCTTTCGAGGCGTTGATGATGGAACGGGTTGTGCCTCGCATAGACTACGAGGGACTGCAGAACGGCAAGTGTTCCATCTTTTGTACCGTTTAACAGACGGACGGCAGTACGTTTCGATCTGCCGTTAGCGGGCTGCCAACCTTACTCCATCGTCGATGCTTGTTCAGCAACAGGGTGTACAGAGCCCACGTTGTTTCTTCGCACTGGCCACTACAGTTCGCCCTTAGCCGGCGTCCAAAGTTTGGGACGCGCGACCTGGCGGTTTGGGAAACTTCTCCTCCACTGCGTTGCACTTCAGCGTTAAGCGCACGACATGCACATATTAAAGACGCTGTGTTGCAATGTCCGGATGCATCAAGCGTAGCCGTCGCCGCGTATATGTGGATGATCGCTGGGGCGATGGAACCTTTGCGATAGGCGGTTGACGAGGCGTGACGTCGACCAGGCAAGGATCTGACGCCCGCTATGCAGCTCATGCAATTACACGGGCGTGGGCTTGTTTCCGCGATCAGAGCGATGTACGCCATCGAACAAGAAAGCCTGCTTGCGCCAGCCGCGTGGCCAGTCACTGGCCACAGGAGGCGCGAGCTATCACAGCTCGACCCCTGCAACCATCCGGTTTTCGACGTCACTCGGTGCAACGCGACAGGAACTGAGCCTCTTACGCCTCTCATCCTGTCCATGGCCGTATATGTTCTCTAGAGCTCCCCTTTCCTGTCACAGCCACACTTCCTGCATAGCTCTTCATAGCTCCCCTTTGATCTTCTCTAATTCTCAAGTCCTCTACTGCTACTCCTACTCCCTAATACCACCCTTGTCTTGCAGCTTTGCATGACAAGCAATTCTAATCAATACGCGTATTACTCGTTTCCTCCTACCCCTAGCAGAACCTCACCATCCGTGAGCAGAGGATCGAGAAACGCGACTCCCCAATCCTCATCACGCAATATTAACATGCCTTCCCCAGCAGCTGGGAAGCAGACGGGTGGCGCTCCTAAAACACCAACGAAGCTCACGAGAAAGCCTGGCTCTACTCCCCAGAAGCTTGGGCAATCTGCCCAGTCTGCTTCCAAAGGCACGCCTTCAACACCTAAATCTGCAACCGCCCAGAAGCCCAACCCAGGTGATGTAGCTGGCAAGGCTCAGCAAACTGCACAAGGCGCAAAGGGCCAGGCAGAGCAGGCTGGTCAGGGTGCCAAGGACCAAGCAGAGCAGACTGCGCAAGGTGCTAAGGATCAAGCGCAGGGCGCTGGCGACCAGGCACAGAGTCAAGTGGAAATGAAGGATGACGATGACGACGATGAGGGCCCCATGAGCAAAGTCTCCCAAGCAGGAGATCAAGCACAGCAGGGTCTGCAACAGCAAGCTCCCCAGCCTGTGAACGAAGACGACGACACGATCGGCGGTGCTCAGCAGCAAGCGCAAAATACTGCGCAGCAGGCTGGTGAGGAAGCCGAGGACGTCGCGGACGACGCCACGCAGAAGGCTGGCGACGTCGGCGAATCCAACGATGATACGACTGATGACCAGGACCAAGACCAACAGCAAGGTCAGCAACAGGGCGGTGGTCTTTTGAGCGGCGCTCAGGGCCTCGCAGGCAAAGCCCAGGGTCTAGCAGGCAAAGGCCAGCAGGACCCGACAGGTGCCGCGAAGGATGCTGCCGGAGACGTCAAGGAGGGCGCTGAGCAGACTGCTCAGGGTGCTCAAGACACGGCGCAGGAGGGAATGGATGAGGCTCAGAAGGTTGCCGGCGAGGCAACTGATGAGGCGGGTGACGCTGCCGAGGGTGCCCAGGACCAGGCTGGTCAGGCTGCCAATGGCGCTCAGGACGCTGCCCAAGGCGCTACTGATCAGGCACAAGATGCTGCTCAGGGCGCTGCAGATCAGGCACAGGACACTGCCCAAGGCGCCGCTGATCAAGCGCAAGACACTGCCCAGGATGCTCAGGACCAGGCTGGCGACGCAACCGACGGTGCCACTGAGGGGCTGCCAATGCCAGACGGTATGCCGATTGACCTCGGCGTGCTCAAGGGCCTTGAAGTGCAGGAAGACGGCACTATTTACGACCAAGAAGGCAACCCCATTGGCAAGCTTGCCGAGGGAGACGCGGAAGACCTGGCTGGCTACCCCATTGGCGACGATGGTGAGATCCTTGATGATGACGGCGATCTCGTTGGTCGCGTCGAGCTTCTACCAGACGAAATTAAGAAGCAGATGCAGGAAGCCAAGGATCAGGGCGTCGATTTGCCTGAAGGCGCTGAGGACTACCTCAGCCAGCTGCCAGAAGGCGAAGATCTGGAGGATGGCCTGAACCTGCCCGGTCTGGACATCCTGAACGGCCTGACTTGCCAGATCGATGGTTTGATCTACGACGACGATGGCAACACTGTCGGCAAGGTGGTTGATGGAGACCCACAGGAGCTCCAGAACGCCACTCTCAATGACCAGGGAGAGTTCATCGACCAGGACGGCAATGTTGTCGGTCACGCTGATATCCACGAGGATGCCGCCGATCTTGTTGAGCAGGGCGTCTATGCGCCAGCCAGCGAGGCGGTCGAAGGCGCCGAAGAAGAAGGCGAGGGCCTTGTAGATGGCGTTCAGGACCAGGCCGAAGGTGCTGCGGATGATGCGCAAGACCAAGTCGAAGGCGCAGCTGACGAGGCACAAGAAGGCGAGCTGCCCGGCATCGAGGACCAGCTACCTGGCATCGAGGCTTTGGAAGGCAAGGAGCTCAATGACGCTGGTGAGATTCTCGATGACCAGGGCGACGTCCTTGGCCAGATCGCCGACGAGGATCTCAAGCAGAAGATCGAGAATGGTGAGATCGATCCATCGACGCTCAAGATTAACGAAGAGGGCCAGGTCGTCGACCAGGACGGTAACGTCCTCGGTGAGACCCAGCTCGCTGAAGGTGCGGCTGAGAAGCTCGCCGGTGGTCCCCTCCTCGACCGTCGCATCCTCGACGGCAAGAAGATCAACAAGAAGGGCCAGGTCCTCGACGAGGATGGAGAGGTCATTGGTGAGCTTAGCGATGGCGAGCTCAAGGACTGCACTGGCAAGAAGATCAACGACAAAGGTGAGGTCCTGGACAAGAACGGCAAGGTGGTCGGTCACGTCAACATCGTGCCGGGCGAGGCTGCTGAGAACGCAACCCGTGACTTGCTGGAAGAGCTTGGAGAATTGCCCGCTCAGTCTGAGCTGCCTGGCTTGGACATCCTTGAAGGCCTGAAGGTCAACAAGAAGGGCCAGATCCTTAACGAGGATGGTGAGCCCATTGGTGAGCTCGTCGATGGCGAGCTTTCTCAGTGCGCTGGCAAGAAGTGCAATGACAAGGGCGAGGTCCTGGACAAGAACGGCCAGGTCATCGGCCGCGTCAAGACGCTGGCGCAGGAAGGCGAAGACCAGGCTGAGGAGGCCGCTGATGAGGCTGCCGAGCAGACGCCTGGCTACGATATCTTCGACGGCCGCAAGCTTAGCAAGAAGGGTCAAGTCTTCGATGATGAGGGCGAGCCTATTGGCGAGCTTGTCGAGGGCGACATCGCCACCTGCGCTGGCAGACAGGTCAACAACCAGGGCGAGATCCTCGACGATGAGGGCAACGTCATTGGTCGCGTGCAGCCGTTTGGGCAGGAGGAGGGTGAGGGCGAGGAGGAAGGACCGGAGCTCCCGCCGCTCTCCATCCTTGATGGCCTCACTGTTAACAAGGCCGGCAAACTCCTCGACGCCAATGGTACCGTCGTTGGTGAGCTTGTTGAGGGTGATGCTAAGAAGCTGTCCAAGTCTGGTCTCACCTCTGATGACCAAGGTCAATTCTGGGACAACAAGGGTCACGTTATTGGTCGCGCCCAGACCGTCCCTGTCGAAGAGCCTGATGAGGAGGCCATCTTCGCTGGTCTTGAAGGCCTCCGCGTTGTTGAGGACGGTTTCGTCGAGGATGAAGAAGGCAACCGCGTCGGCGTCATCACCGAGGGCGACGCGAAGAAGCTTCTCGGTCGCGCTGTAGACGAAGACGGCGACATCATCGACAAGCGCGGTTCTGTCGTCGGCCATGCCGAGCGCTACGAGCCTGAGGAGGCTGAGGAAGAGGTCCCCGAGGAGGTCAGATCTCTCTTTCCTCCAGGGCAAGGAAGTCAACAAGGCTGGTCTTGTCATCGGTGACGATGGCGTGCCAGTTGCCCGTCTGATCGAGGGCAAGGCCAAGGATCTCGCCGGCAGGCAGCTCGACGACCAAGGCCAGATCTGGAACGACAAGGGCAAGGTCATCGGCCGCATTGAACTCATCCCTGAGGAGGAGCGTGAGTCTAAGCCTGAGGGCCCCTTCGCTGGCCTTGAGGACCTGCGCGTCATTGAGGGCGGCAAGGTCGCTGATGAAGATGGCAATGTTGTGGGAGAGATCACTGATGGCAACCCTAAGCGACTCATCGGTCTCTCAGTGGACGACGATGGTGACATTGTTGACAAGTACGGCAATGTCAAGGGTCACGCTGAGCCACTGCCAGAGGAGGAAGAGCAGGTCATTGACAACAGCGTGTTGAATGGCAAGGTGCTCAACAAGCAAGGCTACGTGGTCGATGAGAACGGCATTCCTTTCGGTCGTCTGGTTGAAGGTGACGCGAAGGAACTTGCTGGGCGTCCTTGTGACGAGAACGGAGACATTCACAACGACACCGGCAAGGTTGTCGGCCACTGCGAGGTCATTCCTGAAGACCAGCGCGTGCACCGCGGCGAAGGCCCATTTGCAGGCCTCGAAGGTCTACGAGTCGTCAAGGACGGCTGGGTTGAGGACGAAGACGGCAACACGGTCGGTCAAATCGTTGAAGGCAACGCCAAGCGCCTGGTAGGCAATGCCGTCGACGAGGACGGAGACATCATCGACAAGTACGGAAACGTTAAGGGCCATGCCGAGCCGTGGGAGGCACCCGAGGAAGAGCAAGTCGACCTCTCCGCACTCGCCGGTACTTCGATCAACAAGAACGGAAACGCTGTGGACGGCAACGGGCAGATCATCGGTCGTGTTGTCGAGGGTGACATCAAGACCATGGTCGGCAAGAAGGTGGACGGCCAGGGTCAAATCTGGGACAACGCTGGCAATGTCGTGGGACGTTGCGAACTTGTTTTCGGCGAGGATACGTCACCCGAAGGACCGTTTGCCGGTTTTGAAGGCCTCCAGATCACAAAAGATGGCACCGTCGTTACGCAGGCCGGGGACATTGTGGGACGTATCATCGAGGGTGAGCCTAAGAAGCTGCTCGGACACACTGTCGATGAGGATGGTGATATCGTTGACAAGAACGGTAACACCATCGGCAAGGCTGAGCGCTGGGAGCCTGAAGAGAAAGAGCGTCGTGTCAACCCGATGTCCGGCAAGCGTGTCAACAAGGAGGGTGAGGTGCGTGATGAGAACGGTGACCTGATCGGTAGGCTCACCGACGGCAACCTCGGCCACTGCGTCGGTCAAGAGATCGATGATGCCGGCAACGTTGTCGATGTCGATGGCAACAAGATCGGTGAGTGCACGCTGTTGGAGAACATTGTCGAAGAGGAGTACGAGGGTCCGAGCGAGGAAGAGCTTGAAGAGGCCCGCAAGCGTGAGGAGGAGAGACAGACGGCCGAGAAGATGGCCAACATCTGCACCCAAACCCTCGAGCGCATGCAGCCCATCTGCAAGCAGATCAAGGAGCACATGGAGAAGGCGGACCGGACACCCAAGGAGGAGCTCGACGAGGAAGAACTCGTCAACAAGGTCAAGCCCCTCATCGAAGAAGGCGGTCGCATCCTGCAAGAATGCAACGGCTCCCTTCCGCGGCCTCGACCCAGACGGCCACATTGCCGCCCAAGCCAAGGGTCGCGCTGGCACCAAGGAGGCCACCCCCGAGGAGTACCGTCTCGCTGAGACGCCTCAAGGAGCTCACCACGACCGTCGTCACCACCATCGACGACGCGAAGAAGAAGCTGAACGACATGCCCTACGCCAAGAAGAAGCTCAACCCGCTCTGGGGTCTCATGACCCAGCCGCTCTTCCAGATCCTCGCCGCCGTCGGTCTGCTGCTGGCCGGTGTGCTGGGTCTCGTAGGCCAGCTGCTCAATGGCCTGGGCCTCGGCGGCCTCGTCAACGGGCTCATGGGCGGTCTTGGTATCAACAAGCTGCTCGAGGCCTTTGGTCTGGGTGGCGGTGACAAGAAGAAGAAGGCTGGTAGCGCCGTTGGCAATCTCCCTGTCGTCGGCGGCTTGCTCGGTGGAGGCAAGTAGGTGGAACCTTCATTTCCCCTTGTCTTTGAATGAGAATGTAGCATGAATCTTGGATGGTCTTTTGGGATGTGGAGTTGGCAAAGCAGGCGCTACTTTTGGATGTTCTTTTGTGATGTATCGGAGCTTTTTGAGATATGTTTGAAGTGCATGGTTCATGATGTGTATACTAGTACGATGGTAATGAATTTGACTCTTCATTCTAACTTCAATTTGCATTCCTTCTTTCAATAACCTCTGTTATGGACTGCATTTGGTATGACCGGCTGGCCTGGATTGACTTCGTTCTGAATGTCTAGCTACTTTCTCAAAACTTGATGAAAACTTTTGCACACTCGATACTGGTGATAGTGACCATCCAAAATGAAACAAGACCCTCATCCACTCTCGAGCACCTTCTTGGCATTATCCACCACCCTCTTCAGCTCTGCTGTACCCTTCTCAACCACCTTCTCCATCTGTGTGCCGGCCTTCTTCAGGTCATCTGGCCTCACGCTCTTGTTCAATTGCATTCCCCTCAACTTCTTCTGTTGTTTCCCGCGAGCGTCCCGAGCACTTGTGTTCGCTTTCTCGCCAGCTTTGGCGGCCTCCTGCACAGCAGCTTTCCTCGACTCCGCCGTCGGCGGCGGAATGTTGATTACGAGCATGAGCGGATTTGCGCCTGTCGGATCTGGGTGAGGCGTGAGGGATAGGTTGCTTGACGCGATGGCGGAGATGACTGGTTTGACATGCTACGTTCTTCTGTCAGCCGCCGTAGCTTTGCGGATTGGCATACTGGTGACATGGCTTACATCTTTCTCTCCGACTAATATCTGGACGCTGCGCCCCTTGGGTATCACTTGGGCCACATCGTTTAGTTTCACCGTCTCTTTACTGCTCTTGTCCGGCTGGACCCGCAGTGCCTCGAGAACCTCTGGGTTGAATCGCCCGCCTGGTCGGAGCTTCGAGAGGTCATTCTTCAGGCGCTCAGTGATGGCGGCAATGTCTGCTTCCAGCGTCGAGAAATCGAATGGGTCGTCGCCTCCGGCATCCTTCCCCGAGTCTTTGGCTGCTGCTTGCTTCTCTTCTCTAGCTGCCTTTACGCCCTTTTTGTACAGACATGGCGAGACGCTGAATTGGCGCAATGGCTGTTTCGAGCCCTGTATTTGTCTACTTGAGCCGTAGGACAGCCGTGTTGTCTGTAGCGGAGCTACTGTCAAGCACGCCCTTTGGACATGCTGCGGACTGCAGCGTGGTCAGCGCTGTGTTGAATTGTGGGCTACCGCGATCACCTCACGTTATATGACTCCGCGTAGCATTGGATAGAGCGATATCTAGGAGCTTGTGACTTGATTTCATTTTATTATTACTGGACAACGTTCACATCACATGGAGCTCATTCGGACGAGGGCAGCACCGATGACCGAGATGTTCTGACTCAGCAGGTCTGTGCTCCTCATCCCTGTGTTCAACTTGAACAACTACCGCTGTTACTTTGCCTCTCCTCGTCCAGCCCAAGGCTTCAAAATACGCACTGGTCAAATGCTGAAGAGCTTGATCAGTTCCAAGTAAACCACTGCTCACTGTTGAGGGCATCGCCGTTGAGGGTTGGGTAAAAGTTGTCCGGAATCTCCATGGAATACGAAAGCATGTCCAGTTGAGGGTCTCCCATTAAGAATCCTTGAGCTGCATCAGTTGTAGAGCCATTGGCCAGGCTATTCAAAGAGCCTGATTGCTCTTCAGAATGCGCATATTGCTGCGCGTAGACAGGAGGTGCTTTGTCACCGTTACAAGGTTGCGAGGCGGCGTCGCTTGCTGGCTTCCTAGTGACATGTATATTGCCGATCAGTGGCAAACGCAAAGTGACCTTCTGGCATCCACCGTTCGATGGCGGCTGTAGCAGTAAATTCGAAAGAGAGCGTATCGCTCCGGCCGCTTGTCTTCCAAAGTCTGCCGCCATTCCAGTCGCATCAGCAGCTGAGATCTCCATTGCATCAACGATCCCCTGTGCGAGAGCTCGATTTGCCTCAGCTTCTGAGATGTTATCAGACGACCCTAGTCTATTACTCCCTGTCATTACATTACGCTGACTGGCAAGTAATAAGAAGACAGCTCCGGTAAATGCTTGCAAGTCAATTACCCTGCTTGCAAAGAAGCCGATGGGTAGGAGAGGACGCAAAGCAGTATATCGTCGTGCAAGCGCTTGGCTAGCCTCCATACATGTCGCAAAGTTGAACGCAAACTGCTGATTGGTGTTCAAGGCAAGCTGAACATGCGTCCTCACTGTCAAATACTGATGCCAATACTGCAAGATAGCACTTGACTCCAGCGACGGCCAGTTGATTCTCCACCAAGTGTTTGGTACCTGGTTGGCAAGATACCGAAGCTCCTGGTCAATCGACATGACCGTGTTGAACATTTCATACCCAGGCTTGCCAGATGAAGACATTCTGTCTAGATCGAGAATGCGGGACGCGATTTCTGCCAGGCGGTAGACGTAGCTTCGCGTGAGCACTCTACCATGGCTGTCAAGTATCTCTCGTTCCGGGAGAGGCGAATGTAGCGTTCCGAGCGGCATGGACCACATCATGGACATTATTCGATCGACTGCGCAGATCGACTCCCAGAGTTCCGCTTTGTGCCATAAATCCCGATCGATTGTTCCAGTCACTGTCCCTGATCGCCTTGATTCGATCGCCTCGGGGGCCCCGGGAAGGCCACTGAGTTCAGCGAAGGCGACGATACGCCGGATGACGATGTACATCTTCTTGATTTTGGCACGTCCTAGCTGTCTGGGACAGGACCATCAGTAATGAAAGAGAAAAGCGCAGATGGTCTGTTGAGGCACTCACAACCGAAGCCAAAGAAGAGCGACCTCAATGCCAGCCAACGACTCAACAAGCGCATCGTCTGCTATGACGAGTCGCTCCACCATATCTGAAATGCGCTTGACGAAGTGAGTTGCATCCCCAATGCTCTGAAGTTCGGGTTCTTTCCTGTCCACAGAAGTTTGCTGTGCTGTAATGGCTATGGCCAGGAGCAGGGAAGCACAGGACAGAGCAGGGTTCCAGTCCGAGTCTACAGCTGCAGGAGATTGCTCTTGCCAGAGTCTGTCGAAGGTCGACACCATTTCCTCGCTGGTCTTTGGCGTTTTAATCATTGGAAACATCGAATCGTAAATAGCCAGCCATCGACTTGCTAGTGATGCTATCTTGATCATGTCGTCACGGGAAGGCAGGTGTCTGCGCAGCAGGAACAGTGTGTGACTTGCCAGTGCTGTGACGTGCAGATGAAGGGCTGTCATTCTCGTTACTGTGAGCATCCGCACCCAGGACGCTGTTTGAGAACAGTTGCATCAGATGTGGTGGTGGACTAGTAGGTCCTTCCGAGGTATCTTCTGTTTCGTTCGGGACTTCGTTGAGCTCGTCGAGGCTGTCACGGACTCGAAGATCTGCGTTTGGAGTTGCATGCAATCCAAGCGCCTCACCGGCGTTGTCTTCGACGCCAACCTTGTCATTGAGCCTTTGAACTGCTCCGGATAAGTATTTCACTTGCCGTTCTAATTGCAGGATGCGTGCTCGTGGTGTCGATTGAATAGCATCAGCGGTCTTCAACTCATGTACTTGAAGGACACAATTACGATCCCGTGCAAGGCATTGATCGCATGTTGCAGCGTGTTCTGATGACCAGTCGCATCGTATTTTTCGATGCCGACCTAGCATTTGGCATTAAATATGGTCTTCGAAAGCAGCTGTCGTGACATGAGGTAGCTCTTACATTCGGTACAACTCTTCGTACCTTTTCGGACGCGCTTCAAAGGCGGCTCTTGCGAAGGTGACCGACCCGCCATGTTTGTCACATCTGCTAGGTCAATACAGGTGTACGACCTGCCTTGTCCCGATTGTAGAGCGATTGATCCGGACCTGGAGTGACGGTCGGACTCCGTGGAGCTCAAGGATTCCGGAGGACAGACTGTAGGATTCGGAATGCGGACACGAATTCGGTCGAACGAGTCTTGGCCCGAAAGCGGCCTTGTTCATCCGAAGTACGTCTGGAAACACAATTGTATAAAGGAAAGTGTGCTCAAGCAACCAATCAATGGTCACTAGTGTTGCATAAACAGCGTAACAATTCACTGCAAAGTTTCTTGTGACTCCTGTCGAGCCATTACAACCTAGACTGAGTTTCACCAAAATATTGCATTCATTGCACAGGAAGCGACCCAGTCGCTCGATCTGCAGCCACAATGCCCCAAACAAGTCCAGATATGGCATCGCCACCTAGTGGAGTACGTATTTCTGAGCACGAGTGGTAGAAGTACAAGGATGTTGACTTTCCACAGCCTCCCTACCTCCCCCCAGCGTCGCCTTAATCGGTGGCCGACCCGCCGCAGACGTCGATGTCCCTATTCTCGCCATACTTCTGCTTCTATACCTCGGAGGAGCAATCGGAAACGCATCGATCTTCTTCCGAAATCGCAAGAGAGGACACTTCTTTCCAATGTCGATGGCCATGTTTGGCTTCTGCATGTCTCGAATCGCGACATGCTCGGTTCGGATAGCGTGGGCGGCGCATCCAACGAATGCCAATCTAGCGATCGCAGCGACAATCTTCGCGGCTGTTGGAATCCTCATAGTGTTCGTTATCGTGCTATTACTGGCACAGAGGATACTGCGAGCGACGCATCCGAAACTCGGTTGGAGCAAAACGCTTTCTGGAAGCTTGAAGGCCACATATTTTGGCCTTTTCATCGCCATAGTTCTCGTCATTGCTTTCACAATACTGAACTACTTCACCTTGGACTCGAATCTCCGCAATATCGCCATGTGGATTCAGAGAGCTGGCATCCTGTATATGCTGGTTTTCAATCTCATCGGACCGGTGCTCGTCCTCTTGTCGCTGATTTTGCCGCGTCCAACGGAATTTACCACTCCGGAAAACTTTGGCGTCAAGAGCAGCATGCTATCAAAGTACGTCGTCCTTGGCGTCACCATGTTCTTCACCGTTTTCATCATAGGCTTTCGAATGGGTACGGCGTGGGCTGAGGCACGACCTGCTTCCGACCCGGCATGGTGGGAGCGCAAAGCTGCGTACTACATCATCGAATATGGATGCGAGGTCGTGATAGTATACTGGCTGCTCCTCGCACGCTTCGATCAGAAGTTCTGGATACCGAATAAATCCCACCATCCAGGAGACTATTCGCGGAAGACAGCCCTTGAAACGTCAAAGGCTGAGGCTTCGAAACACGAGCCCCAGCAAGCTTAGGCAGTGTTCGCTCTGGTGACGGATTTTGCCATGATCCAAGTTTGAGAGTACATGCCTGATGCATGAAATAGTGGTGGGTTTCTGTGCTAGACAACTGAGCGTAGGCGTTCGGTGTTTATTAGGTAGCCCTTTCAAGATCTCCTTCCTGCTTTTTGCCTTTCAGCGCTCTTGCGTCGCCAGAGCCTTCCCAGACGTCTGCTGGCCCATGCACTTCTCGCTACCATCATCAATGCAATGCTTGCCATAACAGGTGTTGCGATATACCAGAACATCACATCACTATGGTTGTTGACGATAGGCATCGGATCGAAGTTCATGCCAAAATACCCTGTCAAGAACGTCAAAGGTAGGAAGAATGTCGACACAATAGTGAGCTGTCGCACGCTCTCGTTCTGTTTGGCGGTGATGAGATTGAATATTAGAGATGTGAGGTTTTCGGCTGAGCGGATGAGCGCATAGGTAGTCGTCGTAAGTGTGGTGATGTGGTCATGTACATCTGAGAGGTAAGTCCTTGTAACAGGAGAAATCAGCGGCTTGGGAACCACGCCAGAATGGTTTGCTGGCCCGTCTTTGTGGCATGTCATCAGAATTTTGAGAAGCGTTATGACTGTCGTGAGCGCCAGAATTGACAGGTCTGCCCATTGCGTGCACATCACGCAACGTTCGCACGACTGCACCAATCGGTACAATGAGGTCCCGGAAGCGCGACAGCTCTGATCGCAGAGTATAGATTTCGGTAGACTGGTTGACAGTGGGATTCATAAGCACCTCTTGCTCAAGCTCACCGAAAGCATCGCTGAAATCCTTGCCAATGGGCAGGGAGATGTCGATGATTGTGTCGATCACTGCTTGGACAAGTGTGGAAGCGTCATTGCTAGATCGAATGATTGTCTTTGAAGAGTCTAATCTGGTCAAAATCGGTTGCAAGATTTCTGGACCAGATCGCTCGAAGATGGTGATGACAGTGTTGTCGGATCTTAGGAATAGCGAGACCTGCTCAACTGAGACCGAGTGCTTCCTAGGGGTAAGCGTGGTCCACTTCTGATGTCGGGGGTTACTGCGGGTGTGTGGAAGATGTTCGAGTGGATTGCTGAGACGGCGTGCCTGTGTTTCTTGCCGAAGTTCCACGAGCTTTTGCAACGTCATTACAATGAAGCAATGATCTTTGTACCAGTCCACTTTCGTCGGCGTGGTAGTGTGTAACACATCTTCGAGAGCAAGCCTGTGAAGACCTTCTTCATTTCCCAGGTCGTCACCACATTGGTGTCTAACTCATTGACATATATCCAGCGGCAAGCGGCCCAAGCAGGCTTCCCAAGCTTGCGCCCGTAACCATCGAGCGCAGAAGCTGGTATGTCATGCTGCTCTACACGATCAGCACAATAATCGATAATCTTAATCTGAGCATTGGGCTCCGCGTCAGATTCGTTCTGCGCTTCTTCTAGCTCTGTTTGAGAGCCAGGCTCGGCACCAACAATTCGCTGGCGAGATTCCGAAGCCGCATGGTAGAGACGTAGAGCTGTTGCGCTGAAAGGTCGGATGTTACTGGCTCTGAAGCAGCTGCTGCTTAGGCTGAGATTATTGTGGTACGAACGCCTCCTGGATTTCTTGAGCACGGTAGACTGGACGGAGAGAATCGGTCCGGTGGCAACCAGTGAGCCCTTGGGTACGCGGACGGTGTGCCGCGCAGACTTCCAGCCGATCGTTCGAAGAGCTCCAAAGCAGAGCATCTTGCATTCATATCGCAATGTCGGGGCATGTACTTCAGGGGTTTCCTGATGCTCGAAACCTACTGAACGAGGTAGGGAGGTAGTCGCAGAGGGAATAAGCAATTTTCAATGTTCCTAGGTCATCCATGCATTACAAAATCCGTCAAATATTTTCCCAAGTAACGATCCATCGCTCAGCGTATCACAGGTTTTGGCAAGCGCGTGTCGCTGCCACTGGTGAAATATTGTCTCAGATAGACCTCCCGAGATGCAGCCTTGGGCAGGTGAAGTCTGGTATGTTCGAGCCTCAGGCATCCGGGGTATGCAGATAGCTGCACTGCTGCACGCCGGGCAGGTACCTATCGACTTCTTCCCCTCGGTCAGGTGATCCGAGCGCCTTCACTGTCGCATGCTCTTCAAACGCGTAAGATCTGCCTAAGACATAAATCACGAAGGCGGCCTCCAGGAATCGCGCAATTGCATTCATTGCTTCGGGAACATCAGTACGAGTAGCGAACAATCCTTGCGACAACGAACGTAACCGACTGCGACATACCACCGAAATGGCAACCACAATGGATGCCAAACAGCTGGCGGACGCTGGCAAGCAGATAGTCAAGGCGGCGGACGGCGGCGACCCTTCAACAACTATCATGCAGCTCTTGAAACCGCTGCAGAATGTCAAGGTCACCGAGGACCTTTTGCGATCCAGCAAGATAGGCGTGGCAGTCAACAAGCTCCGGCAGAACAAGGACCCGCAAGTCTCCTCGTTAGCAGGGACGCTTATCAACAAGTGGAAGCAGGATGTCAACGCGGCAAAGAAGGGAAAGACGAGCTCGCCCGCGCCGAAAGCCGTCAATGGCGCAGCGACAGGGCGCGATGCGACGAGCAGTCCGGCGCCAGGTGCAGGGAAGGCGGACAGTGCCAAGCAAGAAGGCAAACGGAAGAGCACGGTCGCGCCAGAGAAGCGCAATGTGAAAACAGACGAGGTGAACACAGACGTTACAGGCAACCAGGCGCGCGACGGCTGCGTAGCCTTGATCTACAACGGCCTCGCATATTGCGCAGAAGAACCACCGCAGGACGTGCTGAACACCTCCCGGAGCGTCGAGCTTGCAGCCTACGAGCACTTCAACCAGGACACGTCGCAGGCCTACAAGCAGAAGATGCGCAGTCTCTTCCAGAACCTGAAGATGAAGGGCAACGAGGACCTGCGGAAGGGCGTGCTGACCGGCGAGATCACGCCCAAGAAGTTCGTGACGATGACGAGCGACGAGTTGAAGTCAGCTGAGAAGCGCGCACAGGATGCGGCTCTGGAGAAGGAGAATATGAGTAAGAGTATGGCGGCGCAGGAGGAGAAGGCTATCTCTACAACGTACGTTTCCCTTCCAATGCTTTCCACTGCGAACTTGACCTGCGGGGCACCGCATTACGAACATCACAGACCTCATGCACCACCTCCATGCAATCCTGCCATTGTATGCAGATGATGCTGGGTGGTGTGTGAGGTCTTCTTTGCGTTCATTCCGCTGCCATCCTTCATACCTATCCATTCCGCGAAGTGACAATCACATAGCTAACACAGACAACTTACAGGATGACTTGCGGAAAATGCAGACAGAGCCGCGTGGCGTATACGCAGGCCCAGACGAGATCTGCTGATGAACCTATGACCACATTTTGCGAATGTACGAACTGTGGCAATCGCTGGAAGTTCTCTTAAGAGCTGGGGTCTCGCTGGTCAGACCAGCGTTATCAGACCAGCTCTCGCGACTAAAAAATGGCGTTTAGGACGAGGTGCTCATCGCATCCAGGCGGGCTTCAGGATGTGAGCTGGTACTGTGTTCAAACATTTCATGGTGCTTCGAGAGCGTAGGCGTGGGCGTAGGTTGCAATTCAAGAACAAAGACTTCGTTTCTTTCGGAACACTTAGCATGACATTCTCCTCGCAGGATCACGTGATTTGCAAGTGGGGCTCCTTTAGAGAACCAAAATGCTATCAGGTCATCGTTGACATTGGTCATATACTCATTATCCATCTCTATAGCATTGCCAAACAGCATCCAAGCAGTGCAAGTCTTTGCCCCCCTCTACCACCCATTCTCCATCCCGATGCCTTCATCAAAGGAGCCATTCTGCGACACAGAAACCCCAATAACCGTGTCCGCCCTCTTCTTCATCGGCGGCATCATCTGCGGCTTCGACGGCAGACCCTGCAGCATTTCCCCATTCGCCTCAAGCATATCCATCGCGCCCTGGATCCAGCTCGCTTTCTTCGCGCTGACACCGAGCGTCCATTTGAACTCTTGTAGTCTGCTGGCGTAGAACTCCGCTTCTTCCTGTCCGGGACTCGTGGCTAAGAGTAAAGAGCCAAAGGTGCCGATGAGGGAGAAGTTGGAGGCTGAGGCAAAGTACCAGAAGGCATCGAGGTGTTCGGGTTTCAGTCGATTGACGTAATCCATCGCGCTGATGAGACGCGTCTTGGCTGCTGAGCGGCAGATGTAGAGCATGTACGGGTCGCTGAGCGAAGGGTCCAGACTCTGTACGATCCGGCGATGGATGCTGATTTCCGTTGCAAAGTACCCAAATGCAGATACCCAGTTGCGGACAGCGTGCCAGGGGTGTAGTTGTCCATCTTACACTCTGGTGGTAATTTGGCGAACCATTCCTTCAGTCGCAGCTGGACTGGCTTGGCTCGGTTGAGGACAAGCTGTGTTGCAAAGCGTCCAGCTCGAGCATATTCTTGTTTCGCTGTTTGCGAGTAGAACACATCGCATATATCCGAAAGCAAGCGAGTCAGCTGAATCATCTGCATGAAGATAGTTCGGCCTTTGGTAGTCTCCGCCTCGTCTTCTGAATCGAGACTGGCAGACTCGGAGAAGGGAGGGATGTTCTCATCGAAATCTTCCACCGCTGGCTCGCGAACCGACCAGTCCGCAGCGTTAATGTGTGATGGCCTGCCGTGCATCAGAGCACTCCACTTGTCCTGCATGTATAGTGCCCATGCAAGACGTTTCCGTAATCGCTTCTCCCAATCTGGAATGGACCAGCCCGAGCAGTCCAGATGTAAACCAATGTCCTGGCCGAGTGCTACGAGCTGCACGGTCAGAGTCCACGTGCTCGCCTTCGCTCTCTGAAGCAGCAACAACCCCGCTTGCACCGCCGAGATCTTCGGTCGCTGCATCGCCTGCATCAACCCAGTCATAGCTACGACCTCCAGCCTTGCAATGTCTGGCTTTGGATGCTGCGCCAGATCCGGGTCTCGTTCCCACCATGACAGCGCAAGGACATACATGGCAGCGAGCAGAGGCGGGTTGAATTGGAGATCATCATGCCTTATGCGATCCAGGAAGGCAGACTTCTGAAGGATTGGATAGCTGGGGTGGACATTGCGGAAGTAGATGTCGATCAAGGCCGGGCCATGCCGGCCTACCACGGCCTCGATCTCCGCCAAAGCCCGCGTTTCGTCGTCGGGTACAGGCACGTCGGCGTCGTCGTATGTACTGAAGTATTCGCTCCCGCCCACCTGACGCAGTGTGCCTACGCGAGACGCCGTCTCGTTCTTCTCGTTGAAGCTTCCAAGACCGATCAGGCACGCGTCCAGGGCAGTCGTTTGCCCCAGGAGCTTGCAATGTCGATGTCGCTGTAAGCTCAGCGACTCATCGACTGCAAAAGGCCGGCGGATCGGAGTCTGTGTTGGTTGAGGTACTGCCGGGGCAGGTTTGTGCGAATGCTGAGGGGCTGCTGCGGCACTTTGGTGACTGGCCGCAGGGCTCCGCTTGGCAGAACCTTCGACAACAGTGCCGTCCTCGAGCTTCCGTTTCCGCGGTTGAGCCTTTTCGACAAACGTGCAGTCCTGCTTGTGGAACTCGCAAAGCACACACTTGCGAGATTCTTGAAGCACGCACTTGCTCTTGCGCCTTCGGCAGCCGTCACAGGGTCTCTCCTTGCGGGTCCTGGCAGCGGGTGCAGATTGTTGTAGTTGCTTGAGGGCAGGTCGGTTCTCTTTGGAGTCTATGAATTGCATGGACGGGTCCCAAGTAGAAATTGGTCTCGGTGCAAGTGGAGGCGCAGCCATGACGGTAGCCATAATTATGGGCCGAAGGCAGATATGCTGGGCGGCCGATTGACGAAAATGCTGATATCTGTCTGATATGCAGGGCTCGAGAAACACTCCACTCGGCCAGCCTGGTGGCACAGAATCAAAGAGCCCAATGCCGGAAGGATCCCGGGGAAGTAGGTGAATGGCTGCAACACCAGGGCCGACGCCTATCTATCTCGCGTAAACACCACGCGGGGAAAGGTAGGTGAATGCAGGTTCCTTATCAGGCGGACGGGCTGGACAGTAAGGAGCAACGAGATAGATATCAGGCCTAGGCGTGGTCGGACTGACCGCACAACGCTTCTATCAGGAGTAGATAGTCGAGCGTGACAGGCGTCATTGGACGTTGGGTCGCGGGCAGATGAACGAGACAAACGACTATCCGCCGCCTGTCGGTCTAGGTAATAGCTTTCTCACAGAGAGTAAGGTAGACACGCGAGGGGGGAAGGGGGAATCTTGTGCTGTAATCAGAGTTAAAGATAAAGCGACTGGTGACCTTCACTCACCGCGACCTGACACCCGGTAACTTCCCTATCAACGCCAATCCCACACCACTATGGGGGTGCTGTGATACAATGCAACGCAACTGGCTGCACACAACCGCATGGTAACGAGGCGCAACCCCAGCCCGCTGTACGTAAATATCCCAATGGATTTCATAAGAGAAATAGCAGTGCTGCAGAGAGAGTTGCGGATTTACAGGATGGGTTCGCGAAATGGTTACGCCCAGAGATAAGGAAAGTCGGCAGCCAATTAGAGGCGAGGCGCGGTCGCATTTAGCTCACGTCAAGATCGCGCGCTTCCGGGAACGGGGGTTGGAGTGGATGTCGGCAGTGCGAGACCCCTCCGCTTCGCGTGGGCCCTGCAGTGGGGAGAAACAGCCTGAAAAGGACGAATCCGATGTCATATGTTCACATTATTCGTACACTGTGGCAGCTGGGCCATCAATGACTTGTTATCGATGACTGATAATTATATCGAGCACGCTTTCATAGGCCCCCTCCGCTTCCACAACACCACCCGAAAGACCTCCAGCTTGTTACTAAGTTCGTGGTCCTGTCGTGGCCGGGTAAGTTATTACGCGGGAAGTTACTCGGCGTTATTGGAGAGTTTAACCACGAGCACCACTGTTGCCTTGAGCGACTTTGCGCCCTGCCCATGTCGTCTCACTTGGTCGACGACGCATTCTGCAGCCTCATCGCGATATAGTTTGCAATGTGGTGCGACAAATGGCGCATTTACTACCAGTCTGCAGGGTATTTCTGGTAGGAATGAAATTCAATGCTCTTTTCGAACCTCATTTCAACCTCTCTTCAACGCTTTAGACGCCATCGGTCGTCCGGGTCTCTTCTTGATTGCTGTTGCTGCTCGCGCGCACATCCTTAGCCCTTCGCTTGGCCTCCCTTTTACTTATTGGCTTCTCAGCACTGTCGCCCATATTGTTTTCTGAACTCATGCCCTCGGCCTTCCTCTTCTGCGCGTTACCAGCCTTGGCCTGCCCTTTGTGGACCCCGTCTTCTGCTCGTTCTGCTTTTTCTCGGCAGGCGCAGGCTTCTCTCCGCCGTACACAACATCGATTACACCACGATAACTCGTCCTCTTCAACTGTGCTGTGACCACAATGCTCCGAGGCTCCTTGCTCATCGCCTCGAACCCCCGCTCCTGGCCCAGTCCCCAAACATTCGCCAGATTGATAGCATCCCAAGGCCTCTGCAGCCTACAGCCGCCTTCGCTTCAGAGCTAATCAGCAACCCTCTCCCCCTACTTGCACGGATCAGCTGCGTGACATTACTGATCAAATTCCGCCTTGCTGCGCTATCCCCCATCACCCCCTGACTGTAGCATATCTCCAACCTCTTTCCGCTCCTCACAGCTTCCGACAAGGTCTTGAACTTGAAAAAGAACGGTAACCGCTGCGTCAGGTCCAAGCTGATGATGTCGCAGTCCAGACTCCCGCATGCGAGCTGGAAGCTACGCTCATCGACCGGCCTTACTGCTAATATATCGTATGCGCGTGCCAGCTCCGCAAGTCGCGCATTTTGATATGATTCCGTTAGGGTCAAAGTGACTCGGCGTTTGATCTCCAATTTCTTCGGCAGGTCTTTGTATGGCAGCGGATCTGGTATGGCGCAGTTGATCTGCGCAGGCAGCTTGCCAGCGATGGTGTGGTTCAGAGCTATCACATTGTATCCCAGCTCTTCCAAAACGTTAGTGTTCGCGGTAGGTGCTTGTCGTCCGGCGACCATGGTATGTTAAGATCGTAGAACATGTTTGCGGTACGGTTTACGCCACCTCTGTCGCATCGCTTGTCGAATTTTCGTCGTGGAGGAAAGATCCTTGATCATCGTCCGCACGTGCTTGTCGCAGTGCGGCGCATGTTAGCGGGAGCTGGAAATCAGGGCTTCCAGGTCAGGTGGGAGTGGCTTGTTGGTTTCACATGAAAGAGAATCGAAAGCTTTGTCGCCTTAGGGTACAACCCTGCCTCGGCACGCTCGAGCTCCAACTTCACATCCTCCGACGCTAGCACGCCTCCGCATGTTCCTGCATCACTTTAGCCACGCGTGCTCCTCCCTCGGCGATTTTATAAGGCTGCCTGGCTGCGGAGTACCAAGCATTGGTATTGATCAACCGGGTGGTACCGTTTGAGCACATTATTCAAGACAAGAAGCTAAGGTGTTACGACCTCTCCTTATAACCTCCCACCTTCTTCCCCACTTCAAACCAGCGGACATCTACAACGTGACTACAATCCTCCCACTCCACAACAAACAGTGTAAATCCATTGCAAACGTTCAACCATGGCGGCCCCAACATCAGTAAACATCAAGGACATGACGGGGACCTACACCCTCAACAGCAAGCAGAGCGACTCCTCGCAGGCCACGCTCAAGATGCAAGGCGTCGGGTGGCTGGTCCGGCAGGCCGTCCAATACAGCACCATCACCCTGCACATGAAGCAGTACACTGACGACAAGGGGACTGTGCACCTTGACCAGGAGTCCATCTCCACGGGCAATGTCAGCAGTGTGGAGAACCGCGAGCTCAACGGCGAATGGGGCGAGAGGGAGAACAAGATCTGGGGTAAGGTGAAAGGTACCACGAAGTAGGTCACAACGGCGATCGCAATTCCAATATCGTAATGGTGCGTCATTTCTGACTCTCTGTCAAATAGGTTCCGCAAGGTCTCCGAGCTCGAGGACGACTACCTCAAGGAAGGCTGGAACCAGGAGACGCTGGATGGCGAGGTCATCGAGGCTGTCAATGAGAGTTGCACCGATACCTGGACCGCCGTCCAGATCTATGGCTTCGCCGAGATTGAAGGGCAGAGGAAGCATATCAGGCGGACGGTTGCGAAGAAGGGGAAGCAGGTGGAGAAGATTACGCTCGTTTATGACTACACGCCTCAGTAGTGGTGGCTTAACTCTATACCCTTGTTTTGGATTGTATCATGCGCGGTCTTCACAGTATGCATCTTGATCCGAGAGTGACTTCTTAATCTCCCGTTCCTTCAGTTTCGTCCTCATATCGCAAACGATGTCGTATTGTTCTCTCTGCACTGCCCGATTGCTGCAAGACGCTATCCAAGCATTTCACTTGCCTCACTAGGGTTCGCTACCAAGGAGCTGTCGTAGCATTACGGCATAAGCATCTGCTGAGCAGCGTGTAGTAACAGCGGCGCGCGTATCATATAGTCTAGAGGCCGCTATTCAAATGACATGGCGCAATGTGCGCGATGGACCTTTTGCCTATCTCCGCAGAGTCTTGTGCTTTTAGAGAGTGCAACAACCTCCATTCTGCGTGCCCTGTACGTGGAGCAAATCATGAATGTAAACAGCAAACCCGAGTCATCAAAAGATTGCGCCCTTCTTTCTAGCTGCAGGCAAGGGCACAGCGGTGACATCCTGGCCAATGCGGACCTTGATCTCGGAAAACGGAATGTCCAGTTCAGCAATGGCCGAGGGTATGGAATATCTTGTCCGGCCAGATTTGGTTTTGTGGCCTCAAGTGACCAGGCGATGCTGATGTGACATTTCCCTCCTGCTGGAGAGGGAGGTTTGGCGTCTTTCCTCTTGCCTTTCGCGATGTTTGTGTCCTCGGCGTACAATAGCGGCTGATCAAAGGCCTTTGCGACACGGTTGCATGCTCAGGAGGCTCGACATCTCGGCCTTTTGAGTCCTTTCAAGACCCAAGACCAGGAAGTAGCGCGAATTGCTCTCGTTCGAATGCCATCTGAGTCCACTGGGCCTGACGGTGAAGGTGTGGACACCGCTGGTTGGAATTGCATTTCTTAGGCGGTCAAGGAACAGATCCTTCTGCTCTGTTCGCAGCACCAGTGGTCGTGAGAGGGAGACGTGTAGGGGCAGCGATACGCCAAGATCGTTTTGTAAGAGGCTGTGGATCTTTGCCTGGTCACCAGCGACTTTGTCATCTGCGTGCTGAGCAGCAATCAACCCCGCCAGTAGTTGGGCTTCTTCAGGATTCGGTCGCCCTCAGTCGTATTAGCACCTACCTTTTCCTGAAAAGGGCTTTTACACTGTTCAGGCTCGTGCAAAGCTCCACTTACACTCGAGGTAGACGTGAGTTGGCCAATTGCCCTCAATGTGAGGCGTTACCCTCTTTCGTCCGCCATGCAAAGACGGGTCATCTTGCGTGCTCGTTCGCACGGTCGATGAGTACAAGTCTTGGAAGGTGGAAGGCAGTGGAGGCAGTGCAGTCTGCCTCTTGGCTCCATCACTAACCTTGCGTCTCTTCACCGGCTGGGCATCTTCCTTGTCGCTGTCCGACGAGTCAGAGTATGCTACGAGCGCCATGATGCCCTAGGAGATGAGAAATGCACACCTGGGCAGCGATGGCAATGACAAGTTGAATGCAGCTACATACAGTGTATGTCCAGTGTCCGAACGTTATGCGGCTCAGATAAGCATAAACCCTTCTCAACCGGCTCGATGGTTGTCCAACGCACAGAAAAGGCGCGACCGTCGGATCGACAGGGGTCCGTCTCCGCCATGACGCGGAGGGAGGCAGCATAGGCCAATGACGTCTGCCTTCCCCGGCAAGCCTGCCTTTACGTGACGCTTTCCGCGTGGATCCAGCGCTGGTTGTGTGGCAGCCGCGTCACGGCATTCGTTCTGAAAACATTATCTCAAAGTCCATTCAGCGAGTGGTAATGTTGATTGCTTCTTTTCCTCACTCATCTATCAACTGACACTCCTTGTCACTTACACTCGGCGTGTCTCGTCTACACAGCACTGATCTGGACATGGAGACAGGCGCAGCCAGCTCGAAGGAGGTAGGCTGAGCTCATCCCCCAAAATGGTTGGATACATAGTACAACGAGGCTGACCTGACCTCCGCTCCAGGCGCAAGCCTACCTGATCGACCCGGTCACCAACACGGACCCTTCTGAAGACACTGGTCTTAACTCCATTTCCGCAGCACTTATGACAAGCAGCCGAGCAGCACCGTCAGCTCCACCGCATTCCCCGTGGCTCGCTGAGCTCCAACAACCCTTTCCGTGAAAGTAGTTCGCCCAAGCATCATTCTCCTGGCGGCAGCAAAGAACGCTTCCCAACGTACCGCGAACAAGCGTTTGGCGGCATGGATCCCCGTCCACGTCGCTCGGGCTCTGCCGGTACACCGCCATCCTATAGCGAGTCCAGTGGCCGCGTGCGAGCAAGCAGCGGCAGTATCAGTGGCAATGGTCAGCCTATTGGCCGCCCCCGCAGAGGTAGTTCCCTACGTGAGCGCTATCCCGGCGACCATAGCCATCAGCCGTTGGATATCATTAGGCGTGATTCCAAGAAGGCTAGCCGCTCGCCGCATCTCCGCCGGCAGCACTTGCCTGGCGCCGACACGATCGACCGTTTAGATCCGGCCGTCGGTGGCCGAGCCTACCATCACGAGGGCCCGTACGACGCAGCACTTCAAGGTGTTAACCGCATGGACAAGAAGCATGCGCCTATCGCGGCATTGGAGTCGAGCAACCAAGAAGCACTCAAGGCTACGCCTGCCGAGAACGTTAAGGACGCTGTCGAGCGGCACAAGCCTCTAGACGGTGTTGCAGTGGTACCTCCCGGTCAGCCCGATAGGCTTGGGCGGACATACAACTATGAGGAGGGCACCGACATGATGAGGGAAGGCACTGGCGACGACCCCGGGTACAAGAGGTGGCACGGTGTTGTAAGTTTGCCCACCGGCAATCTCCATTTCATATGATATATCAAACTAACACAATATTTTCAGGAATACCTTCCAGAGGACTTGAAAGGCAAATCCGAGCCGACCTTCTCCCTCGACCGCGCCATGAAGGCACACAAGATCGACGACAACGGCATCGAAATGGAAGATCCGCCGACAGATCATGAAGGACTACAAGGACGCAAAGCGTCGCGGTAGTCTCGACCCGCGCGATCCCGTGGACATTGCCGGCGGCAACTCTCGATACGCCGACGCCGAATTCGCCCAGACCCGGGATAACTACAAGAGCTCTGAGAGCGAGATCCATCGCAAGGGTAGCATAAAGGATGGCTGAAGAAGCGTATTGGGTCTATTAAGAAGAAGAAGAACGAAGGGTTTGACCTTCTCTAAGGCGATTATGCCTGTTTGCCACCATTGTCAACTCGCTGGCTTGATATGGCCGCCAGAAATTTTATCACCGAAGTTTCTCACTCGTTGTCTGATGATGGGCACAGAGCGATTTCCGAAGAAGAGATTGATCATCACGCGTTATGAGAGGATCATGAAGACATTGTATAATCTAGGACTGAAAGTACATAATTTACATAAGAAAGTGAGATTGGAATCCACTCTGATTAAGCGATGTGATAAAGTGATTTTTTACTGAGCTGTCACACCCCTGACAACAGATCCTCTCCGCACACCCTTGTATAGCTCTTCGCCTGCCTTGTCAACGCGCTCCCAGCGATCCTCGACGTCCGTATGTCGTCTCATTTGCATGTCTTCTGAGAGGAAGATCGTATAGTTGATTCACAAGGGGGTTAAAGCTGTTTCTGAGATCTCTTCTCCTCTTTCGTCTCCGTAACTCTCCCCATTCTTATTTACGGATTCCAACGAAATGGTTCCAGAGAAAGACAGGGAGAGGGGCAAATAAAAGAGATGAAAATTTCTTCTGCGAACGGGTACAATACAGCCAGCGTCTCACCCTCGAAATTTCTATCGTACAAAAGCAAAAATCCTTCAACCCCCCCCCCCACCCCCTTGGGACCCTCCCTCCTGTGGGGGTCTTGCTACAGCCAGCTATGAAGACAAAGAGAAGGCACACCGCCCGTTTCTCCATCACCATCCGCCCGCTTCCGCTTTTACAGCAATGCGGTACGCTATGTGTGGATCCTTACAAAACTCCGCATGAACCCTTCTCCCATTTTGATAGTAAGTATACAACGGCTTTGCTGACCTTACGAGTAAGGCAGCCCCCGAGAGAAAACATCAAGCAGATTGTCGTCCGCTTGCTGGATTACTCGCCTCCCAGGCACGGCTGGCTTGGATTGGTGTTGGGCGGCTTGCTCCAGGAGAGTCCGCATGGGGTCGCTCTCGTTAGTCTGAGGGTTCCCGGAGGTTACTTGGCCTGGGGAGGAGACGGGAGAGGCGAAGACGTCGGTCTGGTCTCCTTCTCCTTCTCCTCCTCGATGAGGAATGCCGGCGGGCTCGTCTTCCTGCCCATTTCGAGTCGTCTTGGCTTTTTTGGTGGAACGGCTAGGCTTCGAGATCTGCGTATGAGAGCGTGGTGTTTCTGCATTCCGCTTGCGCTTCTGTGGTATTGCGTCTTTTGAACTAGGCTCCACTTGCTGGCGAGCGTTGCGGGTTACGCGGGGGCCTTCTGCACCCAATTCTACAGGCGTCTCCTGCTCGGGTAATGGATGCTTCCTAGGACGGCCTCGTGGACGTTTGGAGGCTGATTGGCTGTCTTCTATGTCAGCAAATCTTCTAATCAGAGTACTTGTGAATGTCACTTACCCTGACTCCTGGGACTCCATCTCGCTTTGCACTGGAGTGACCGCGATCTCGTACCACCCCTTCCCTGAGCGGATAATTGGCTTGTCAGTGTCGTTTTTGGAGGGCTTTGGAGTCTGCGATTCCGGCTTCTTCGCCGGCTTTGACGGAGCTGATTTGGAGGGCTGCTTGCGTTCTTTTGCGAGCACGGTATGAGAGTCAGATTTGCGTGCAGGCTTTGCTGCAGACTTCGCCGTGCTCTTAGAGACAGCATGAGTGTCAGATTTGCGTGCAGGCTTTGCCGTGGACTTTGGTGTGCTCTTAGAGACAGCATGAGTGTCAGACTTGCGTGCTGGCTTTGCTGCTGGCTTCGTTACAGCTTTGGAGGTGCCTTTGGAACCGGCTTTGGGAGGCTGAGCTTTCGGGGCTGGGGGAGCTGATTTCGGCGGAGGCACGCCTTGTCGAGTTGATACTAGTGGTTGTCGTTGAGGAACTTGTAATGGCTTCCCAGACTTGCGGGATGACTCTCGATTCTGGCGGATAATGTCCCTATCGGCACCCCCTCCCGCCCACTTGTGAGACTTCTTCTTCTTCTTTCTCGGCATCTCGTTCTCGCTGTCGAACTCATCCGCATCCGGGGTCTCGCTCTCAGCCGAGGCAGACGTGCTCGTAGGCTTGGAGATTGGTTGAGCAGCTGGCGCGGAATTTCGCGTTTCTGCCATTCTTTCCATTTCTGCGACCAGCCTTTCATTTGCTTTCAGCAGCTCCTCGTTCGCAGCCTCGAGCATATGAACACTGTCTTCGAGTCGCTTCATTTCGGCCCCTTCGTTCAGCACTTGCCGAGTAAGATTCTCCAGTTGGGTTTTGATGGCGCTCATGTTGATTTCGTCCACTTGTCGGCCTACATTCTGGAGATTTTCACGGTACCTTTCCAGGCCTTTCTCAGCTTCATTGACTCGTTGCAGCAAAGCCTTTTCTCTGGTCAAAGCCTTCCGCCTCTCCTCCTCGACTTCGGCACCATCTTTGTCGAGGGACGCAACCTTGATCATTGTGGCCTCGTGTTCGGCCTGGACATCTTCAAGTTTCGACATGATCTCTTCGCCCATTTTGGAGAGTCGCTGATTGAAATCGCCTTCGCTCAATCCTCGGACTTGCTCAGTCAGGGCGGCGATGTCGCGGCTGACCGTTTCTCTTGCCGCGGACTCGGCTTTTTGGATTCTTTCTCCCTGCTGCTTCCCCGCAGATTCTAACTGCTGCAGGCGTGCGAGTAGATGGCCATGCTCACGCTTTAGTTGATGCCCCCAAAGAAGTGAAGTGGGTGAATCTGGACGCGGGGTCATCACAACGGTTATACGCGTAACATTTGCCTCAGCCGTCTAGAGCCACGACCAATGCTTGGCAAATGCCGGCCCGCGGAAAGGACTGAAGTGAAACGAAGATGTTGCAGACGGCTAGCATGTGAAATGGAGCTACAAGCGGCCTTAAGGAGGTGAAGTGCAGACTCGGCACGAGCCTCAGGCCGTCACCGAAAGCGTTTGGAAATGGAAGGCATGGAGTAGTGAACCACAATATCAATGTAGCACAGCATTCATTCATCTTACACGTAGCTTTACCATAATCAGTACGCGCTTCTACGTACAAGATCACAGTGCAGGCGAAGCAAGAACATTTTGAACGCATGTAACACAACCCTCTTTCCCAATCTAAAGAAACGCGCGCAAAATGTGAGAACTTTCGAATCATCAACTCCGCCCTTCAGATGCATGTATGCCGCCATCGCGTCGTCCCAAGCACGCTGTCGCGCGCGTCACGCAGTAGCGGTCAAGCAGTAAGCAGTTGAGGTTTCCCTTTCGTCAATGTTTGTATTTGCAGCCAAAAGTGGCGCAACACAGTCGAACGGGAACTTGTAATTGTCGGTTTTGGTTTGTCGCTTAAATGAGGTCTGGAACGTGGGTTAGCATCGTGTCCACATATTTTCACAGTCAGTATTGACATACCAGCAACGTTCATTGGCATCTCCTCGATCTGAGTGCTGTAGAACTGCTCAATCTCACGCATCATGCGCACATCGTCGGCAGTGACGAAGTTGATAGCGACACCCTTCCTACCGAAACGGCCACCACGACCGATACGGTGGATGTAGTTCTCCCGGTTGGCCGGAAGGTCGTAGTTGATGACCAGCGAAACCTGCTGCACGTCGATACCACGGGCAAGCAGATCGGTGGCGATCAGGACACGGGAAGAGCCAGAGCGGAACTCCTTCATGATCACGTCACGCTGGCCCTGGTCCATGTCACCGTGCATGGCAGACACGGTGAAGTCACGGGCAGTGAGCTTGTCGGTGAGCCAGTCGACCTTTCTGCGGGTGTTACAGAAGATGACGGCCTGGGTGATGGTGACAGTCTCGTACAAGTCGGAGAGCGTGTCGAGCTTCCACTCCTCCTTCTCGACGGCAATGTAGAACTGCTTGATACCTTCAAGGGTAAGCTCGTCCTTCTTGACGAGAATACGCACAGGCTCGCGCATGAACTTGGTGGTGACCTCAAGGACATCCTGCGGCATGGTAGCCGAGAGCAGGACGACCTGGGTGGACTGTGGCAGGAACTGGAAGATGTCGTAGATCTGCTCAGTGAAACCGCGAGACAGCATCTCGTCGGCCTCGTCGAGGATGAACATCTTCATGCTGTCGGTCTTCAGCATGCGGCGCTGGATCATGTCGTGGACACGGCCAGGAGTGCCAACAACGACCTGCGGGCCGTCCTGCAGCGCCTTCATGTCGTCCCTCACGCTGGTGCCACCAATGCAGGCGTGGCACTCGATGTTCATGAAGTCGCCGATGGCCACGACGACCTTCTGGATCTGCTGAGCCAACTCACGGGTCGGGGCGAGGATCAGGCCCTGGCAAGCCTTGATGTTCGGGTCGAGCTTCTGGAGGGCGGCGATTGCGAAGGTAGCGGTCTTGCCGGTACCAGACTGGGCCTGAGCGATCACATCGTTGCCCTTGATGACGGGCATGATCGCACGCTGCTGAATCGCGGATGGGCGCTCGAAACCGTAGGCGTAAACGCCGCGGAGCAGCTCGCTCCTGAGGTTCATCGAGTCGAAGGAGTCGGTGGTCTCATCGTAGTTCGACTCGATCTGTCCCGCCTCTGTCGCGCAAACGACGTTAACATTTTTATGCTCCCTATGCTATCGCGCCGACGATTCTAGGGATGCCCTTACCGATGTCCTCAAGTCCCTTGTCAGCCATGTTTGCGGTGTTGGGATCGGTGCTCACTCGCGCTGCGCGGTGAGCTGTGCGAAGTGTTGTGCGGTGGGTCCTCTTGGAGTCCCGCCGGGATGAAAGCTGCTGGTTGTACTAAAGAACGAGATACCAGACCCTCTTACTTGAGAGTCGCTTGGTTCTCGTTTGTGGAAGTGTGTCTGTTGGATGTGGTTTGTAGTGGTGGGAGTGGGAAGAAATGCTGCCAGTCGCCGTTCAAATTGTACAAGGGCACGAAAAGTTCGTGTTGGCCCGAGCTTTTTGAAAAGGCGCTAAGTTTCCGCATCTCACTTTTGCACCACCAAATTGAATGGCTCCCTCGCGACGACACAGCAGTTGAGTCACCCGGTGGCGAACGCGAGCCTGGATTCATTCTCGAATCGGCAAACCCGCACCTGATTGATTGGGCTACAAGCGAAGGCGCTTTTCATCTGCCTCCTCGTGGGAGTGGCGACTAACTCCGACGTGGTGTGGGGCATCTTCGAAAAAAGCAGAGATTATTTTTCGATTTGTCCGGAGTCCGGCATACTGGTTCCCAGAGTTTCTCGCTAGGCTGGAAAATTATACTACCATCTTATTGCCAGCTGCTATCCCCTCTCCCCCTCAACGGATTGTCATTTCACAATAGCCTGTGACAGCAAATCCCGAGCATCTCGTCGACACTCCTCCAGAGCAAGATGACCGATGCTGCTTTGGCGGAGCTGACCAATTCCCAGGCGGATCGCCTTCTCGAGGCCGACCGACCGGTGAAGCGTCAGAGGTTAGAGTCCATCCCAGTCATCGAACATGGGGAAGCCGGAGATAGCAGTCTAGTCATACGGCACCCTCTCGGAGTAAGACCATCAGGGAATGCTTTGACTTCAAGCATCAATCAAAGGCGGCCTGCGGGACACTGGGTGCTTTGCCTGATGAGTTGCTCATACAGTTGCTAGAAACCTTCGAGGCGCCTGATCTCTTGCGTCTCGGTGGTACATGCCGAGCTTTGTACGCGTTCACAAGGAGCGAAGAATTGTGGCGAGCCTTGTTCGTAGAGTAAGTTGATTCACTCTTTTGTGACTCAGCAGTATGCTGAGCAACAGGTAGGTCCCATCCAAGAGACTTTACATGGCAAGGCACGTGGCGTTCTACGTATTTGGCACAGCCAAAGGACAAAGAGCCTCACGTTGATTGCTCAAACCTTTTCTCCGATGTTTTGCATCGGCCTTTCTTCTGTGCGCATGTCTCACTCCTACCCTTTGCTTCAAACATACCGAAGCACAATGAAATTGCGCGGATGAGCGACTTGTCGCCAGATGAGTTCCAAACGGAGTGGGTCAACAGGCCATTTATCTTGACTGAGCCTGTCAAGCAATGGCCTGTCTTCAAGACATGGTCTACAGAAGAGCTTCTTGCCAAATACGCGGATGTCGCATTCCGCGCCGAGTCAGTGGACTGGCCGCTGAAGACTTACATCGAATACATGAATAACAACACAGACGAGAGCCCGCTGTACCTCTTTGACCGTTCCTTCGCCGAGAAGATGAACCTGAAAGTCTCTACTCAGCCTGAAGACGACGCCGGATACTGGCCGCCAACCTGCTTTGGCTCAGACCTCTTCTCAGTATTAGGAGCACAGCGACCAGATCATCGCTGGCTTATTGTCGGTCCTGAGCGTAGCGGCAGCACTTTCCACAAAGATCCGAATGCTACCAGTGCTTGGAACGCCGTACTCAAGGGCAGCAAATACTGGATCATGTTCCCGTCTTCTGCCAACCTGCCGCCTCCGCCAGGCGTCTACGTCTCGGATGACCAGAGCGAAGTCACGAGTCCTCTCAGCATTGCCGAGTGGTTGCTCGGCTTTCACGCCGAGGCAAGACGGACGGCTGGTTGCATCGAAGGCATTTGTGGCGAAGGTGAGGTGCTATACGTACCCAGTGGATGGTATCACCTGGTCCTTAAACCTGGAGCCGGCCATAGCGATCACACAGAACTTCATTCCGAGGAAGAGGGTTGGTGCGGTCCTGCACTTTTTGCGTGATCAGAAGCAGAGCATCAGTGGTTTCAGCGACGAGGTTCAAGACCCTTATACTCTTTTCGTAGAAAGATTGAGGGACTATGATGAGCAGCTGTTGGAGGAAGGGCTCCAGGAACTGGAGAAGCTCAGCAAGGGCGCTAGAGGCAAGTGGGAGCAGCTGACCAAAGGGAATGCCGAAGATGATGATGCCGGTGAGGGAGGCTTCTCGTTCGGCTTTGGCGGAGATGATGACGATGCGGAAGTGCCATAGCTCATCTGTGGGATATCCAACTGTATATATGTGTATATAAACAAATAGTCTAGTAGGTCTCCGTGAACTGGTAGTTGCCGCCTTTGTCCTTGACCTCCACATTGATACGAGCTTCCTCGACCTCCTTGCCATTGATCCGCATGCCAGCCTCCATGACATCTCCGGAAGTGACTGAACCAACCCCCTTAGGCGTACCGGTCAGGACGATATCGCCCGGCTCAAGAGTCATGACCTGGCTGATGTCGCTCAGCTGTTTGGGAATGCGGAACAGCATGAGTTCCGTGTTGTCCTCCTGTTTGGTCTCGCCATTGACCTTCAAGTATATCTCCACATTGTGAGGATCGGTCACCTTTGACTTTGCGATTGGTCCAGCAACGGGCAGGAATGTGTCGAACCCCTTCGCGATGCTCCATGGCAGCCCTCTCTTCTTGGCCTCCTCTTGTACGTTGCGGCCCGTCATGTCGATGGTCAGGAGGTAGCTGTCGATGTACTGCAGGATGTCCGCGTCCTTCTCCGTGTTGATGTCCTTGACCTGCTTGCCGATCACAAGGCCGAAGCTCGACTTCGAAGTGCATGTTGACACCGGCCGGCTGAGCACTGGGCCCTCATTGGGCAAGAGGATGGATGATGGGGGTTTGAGGAAGAAGAAGGGCTGCTTTGGCCGCTGGTTGTTCAGCTCCTTCACATGATCTGCATAGTTGCGCCCTATACACATCACCTACGTGCGATGTTAGCACTGCTTTGCATGATCGCAGGCTGTCTATCCCCATACCTTCTTGCAATTCTGCTTAATGCTCTGGAGCGCTGCCATATTGCTACTACTTAACCTGGCACTTGAGCTGCTGAACTCACGCACGCTGCCAATTTGCGGAAAAGATCTTTGCGAAGTCGCAAAGGCACCATTATGACTCGCTCCTAGTTTTGGTGCTGTCTTCGCGGCCGCGACTCGGCCAGCAGCTCGTGCGACAGCGGGGGAGCAGAATGCGGGACTTCGTTTCGGCAGAGCAAACGCCGAATGCCTTAGGGCAGGGATCGGAAAGGACATTTTAGGCGGATAACGATTGGCTCAATAAAAATACACAAACTCCCTCCGCAATAACAACAACCGGGTAGAACAAATATACAGATACTGATCACGGAAGTGATGCCGCAATGGAAGACGGGTGAGATGCCGTAGCTTCAAGGGTCAGTGCGAGGTTTGGAGTGGGGCTATATCGATCCGCCAAGGGAGGGCAAGATGAGGCCAATGCGGCTATTGCGGGGACGAGATATGCTGCTGAATACGCTGAGATTGCGAGATATGAACACTATTCAGAAGATGAAAGGTCATCCTGGTCTGATGCCATCATAAAGCGTTGAAAGCCATCATGCCTGCTGCCTCAACTTGATACGACAAGGCATCCCCTCCCTAGGTTTCGCAGTGCCGAGCTGTATCTGGTACGCGGCATCACCAAATTGCTCTTGCACACCACTCGTGTCGCTTGGGGTAGCCGCTCTTGTCGCCCTTCAACTTATCCAGTTCGTCAAAAGCAGGTTCGAAGTCAAACAGCCGCAGTGTCATCGCAAGGATCACCTTGGTCTCAATGATGGCAAGTTCCTGGCCAATGCAGTTCCTACTGCCCTTTGAGAAAGCAATCCACGCTTCTTTGCTGTTGTAATTGGCGCTGCTGTCCGACGAGTTGACCAGATGTCGTTCTGGCTTGAAGCTGTGCGGGTCAGGCCAATACCTTTCCGATCGGTGGAAGCCGACATCAACCTGCGCATGGTCAGTCTTACGCACGAGCAAAGAACAACTCTTTCTGACTTACCGGCCATAGCATCATGTGCTCAGTAGGGAGCCGTTCTCCTGTCTTCGGGTCAGTCAAAAAGAAACCTTTCTGACCAACCCGCACGGTACTAGCTGGTGGCTGCAAACGCAAAACCTCCCGTGTCACCGCCAGCGTATACTCTAGCTTGTTGAGCAGCCTTGGATCCTGCTTCAGCTGATCCGCAACTGCTTCGGGATATGTGCCGAAGACGTCGTCATGCTCCTTGCGGATCTTTGCCAGGGCTTCTGGATCCTTGGAGAGATAGTAAAATGCATAGACGATGGTCGAACTTGTCGTGTCATGTCCGGCGAATATGAAAGTCTTCATGTTGTTGATGGCGGCCTGCTTGAACTCTTTGTCTAGGCCCTTCACGTTGGAGACATCGCCGGTGACGCCTCTGACCTCCTTGAGGTAAGCTTCGAGCGCGAGATCAACCACGGCTCTGGATTTGCCGCGGCCTTCGCGAGTTGCGAAGCGTTCCTCGAGACACTTTCCAATATACCTGTCCATCTTCCAGGTGAGATACCATTGGATAGGATTGCGGATAGGAAAGTCGATGAGCTCCCATGGATTGAATTGTGCTCCGATCTTCTGCCACTGGACTTGCTTCATGAAGGCGTCTACGAGTTCGTTCGGCCCTTTTTGAGACGCTAAATCCAGATCAAGTACTACTTTGCCAATGATGTCTACTGTCAGGCTTGTAGTTGCTCGCTCCATTCGGAAAACGTCGTCATTCTCAGCGTGCTTCTTCATAATGTCATTGAATATCAAGACGTCGTCGACGATCAATGGCACAAGACTCATTAGATGGCTAGCCGCGAATCCAGGATTGAAAGCCGATCGCCACTTTTTCCATTCTACACCTTCGCTCGAGACCATGTTGCCAGGTCCTCCAATATTCCGCATGAATTTCTCCACTTCGGGATGCTTTGGCAAGCTTTGCTTGACAGTGAATTGATTCATGATGTCGGCGTCAAAAATCATCATAATTGGATCCCCAAACGGCCATGGATCTACATAGAAGTAGTCGCCTAAGCCAAAGTGGTCTCTGATCAGGATGCCGAAGGTCTGTGGTGCCGCACGTTTTGGTTGCTTCGAGAGCACTTCGTTCATCGACGGCAAGGAGCCCCATATGTAGCTATGAGGTGGGCCTGGCAGCCCTTTGACAATTCTCCTGTGGAAATGTAGTTTTTGGAAGAAACGAATAATTAGAGTAGCTATGACAACTGTCACCGCCCACGCCAGGCGATTGGGAGTTAGTAGCTCAAACATCTTCGCTAGAACTCAGCGTTCTCGTTCAAAGCATAGATGTTCGAGGAGAGGAAAAGAGCGAAGGTAACACGGCGGATGGAAGCGTTGTATTTCCAGTCTCTCTACTCCACCACTAGTCAGCACGGGCCGCTCACATGGTCCTAGTGATCCTTTAATACTGATTTCAGTTGGTGGCTTGCTCGAGCTGAAAATCATGCACCGGGTCCTTTGCGGTTGGATAGATCAATCACCCTCAGACCAATAACCTCGACCACGGCAAAGAAGGCCAGCTCATACTTCGACAATCCTCATTGTTGCTGCAGGTGTGAGTGACGTCTGGGCATGACGTACTTCCGTTGACTTTGCGACTTGCTGCACGCCCGTGGAGTGAACCCCAGCCGTGCTCAACAGGTGTGGCACGATTGTTTACATGAAAGCCATCGTGGTAGCTATAGATCCTTCAACACTGCAGCGGAACCCGTTTCACGAGTTCCTTTGGTTTCGATATCGATAACATTGTGGGAAGAAACAGGAGGTGGTGGGTGGTGAGACAGCTCCAAACGACGGGTACTGTGGGTCCGTCCCGCCATCCGAATCCGCCGAGGCCATGACGCTCTAGCCTAGCTGCTCCAGACACTCGACCAGCTCGACCGGCCGCATTGGACTCGTGGAGTTGCGCCCATTGTCTTTTGAACCTCCTAACCACAAGTTCGACCTTGCCTTGTCCTCTCACGCTTCGACCGAGGCAAAGCGCTCTTCGGCGCTCGATGACAGTCTTGTTCAGCTCGAAGCCAAGCTCGTAGGCGGCAGCGACGACAAGCTCCCCAAGGCCAACGAACACGCAAGCACATAACGAAAGCTCCGGGTTACTGTGAAGCAGGCATTGAACAGCTTGCTGTGATAATCTAAGGGAGGCCAACCATCGCCTCTGCTTCTGGGGCTCTCACAATGGAGGCGGACAGCAGCAACGACTACGATGACCCTAATTGGGAGCAGGCAGGCGCTCACGCCGATCCCCAGGATCTTGCTGGCCCAGGGGCACATGGCAGACTAGAGTGTCATGTCTCAAAGCCACAGAAAGAAGGCGAGGGTACACAAAACGCCTACGTCTCGTACGTTGTCATCACCGATACCGACTTCAAGTCTTTCCAGTCCTCACATTCAGAGGTACGACGGCGTTTCACGGATTTCGTGTTCTTGTATAAGACGCTGGCACGAGAGTATCCGCAATGTGCTGTCCCGCCCCTACCAGACAAGCACAACATGGCATACGTTCGCGGTGACCGATTTGGCCCCGACTTTACCAATCGAAGAGCCTTTTCCTTGCAGCGCTTCCTTGAGCGACTTACATTACATCCTGTCCTACGGCGAGCTACAATACTCACACTGTTTCTGGAAAGTAGCGATTGGAATGCCATCATGAAGAGCAGGCCTACGCGAGGCATGTCTGGGAGTGACAGCGGGAGCAATTCAGTCCTTGAATCGTGGACAGATGGCTTCCTGAACGCTTTTACAAAGCCTCACAGGACCGACAAACGCTTTCAGGACGTCAATGACAGAGCGAAGAAGCTTGACGATGATCTGGGTACAGTGAGCAAGACGGTAGCCCGCGTAGCGAAGAGAGAGGGTGACCTCGAGGGTGACTATGCAGACCTTGCGACCCAGTACCAGAAGCTGGCCGCGCTGGAGCCTGGTGTGCAGGATGAACTCACCAAGTTCGCAACAAGTGTACAGTCGACCAGCGAAGGCTGGAAAGAGCTCAAGGATCACACCGATCAGGACTATCTCGGCTCGTTGAAGGACATGGAATCTTACATCGGCAGCGTCAGAAGTCTACTAAAGACACGAGAGCAAAAACAACTTGACTTTGAGGGCCTCACAGACTATCTCAATAAAGCTGCACAGGAGAGGGACACGGTAGCATCACACGGCAGCGTAGGCGCCTCTGGCTTTTTGCGACAGAAGATAGAAGACGTGCGGGGTGTCGATCACGAGCAGAGCCGGCGTGAGCGACAGCGGAAACTCGAGGTGCAGATTAGTCGCCTGACTACAGAGGTCGAAACGGCCAAGAAAACCACCGAAGCCTTTGACGAAGAAGTCATGAAGGAAGTGGGTGACTTTGAGCGTATCAAAGCCGTGGAATTCCGCAATACCCTTGGCGGCCTCGCGGATGCGAATATTGCTTTCTTCCAGAACAACATCCAGATTTGGGAGCGCTTCGTGCAGGATCTGGAGAAGCAGCAGGCGCAGAGCGGTGCACAACAAGTTGAGCAGTAGGCTTTGTACGCTAGCGTTACTGCGAGATTCGTGCCATAGCATGCCGAAGGACCGGCACAAGTTAATGTATACTCATGACTATGATTTTCTGCTAGAGCGTCTCTTACAAAGTCCATTGTAAATGGGGCATTAATTTCTGTCAGAGATCAAGACCCTAGGGACTGATATCCTTTGTTGTGATTGACTTACACGCGCGACGTCTTCACGTCTGACCACTATCCTGTTCGCAGCTGTGTCTTCTGGTTGTTATATTCCAGTTTCCAAGCAGTTAACCTGTGTCGTCAACTTCCCCACTTCGCATCCTCCATTGACTTACACTAGGCCGCAACAGGCAATGTGGTAGGGGACTCCCCGAGTTCCTTTTGACTTTGTTTCTACATGTTCAATCCCATCTACCGCAGGGAGGAGAGTAATCATTGTTCAATACTGGCATATCTTTTGAAACGCATAGGCAAAGATGTTGTCGACCATGATGTGGGTCGCTTTTCTACTGACGACACCCATCCTGAGTGTCGCTGGATGGCACTTCAACGAGATACAGTCACCACTTCACGACGAGAGACCTGAGTCCCGCAACAGCTATGCTTTTAATCGTTGGTTGCATTTTTGACATCTTCGTGCTCGCCCTTTATGCTGACTTGTGTAACGCTTCAACCGCATCCTTGCCGAGCTGTAGGTGAAACTTGCGGTTATGCAACCGCTCTAAGACTACGACGAGTCTCGCTGACCTTAAACACAAAGACCCTTTGGCCGTGAAAAATCCTTACCTATCTACTTGGGTGCCAGGACATCTAATGAACGACTCTGCTCACGCCCAACCCGAGTTCTGGGCCGGACAGCCATTGACATGGGTCAGTAGATCGACAATGTGGTACCACTGGAGAACCAGATCCTGACTTCCCGGCGATCAGATTGTATTAGCCCGGGTCAACGGGAAAACGTATTCGCTTTTTGGGAATCCAGACGGCGTGGGTCACACTACTGCCGCGACGACTGAATCGGTCAGCTTCACTTCGTCGCACACGTTCGTCAACCTTACAGCCGGTGCCGCGAGTGTTACTCTGGACTTTTTCTCTCCTGTTCTTCCAAGGAAGGAAGATTACGTACGACAGTCACTTCCTTATTCGTATCTTACAGTTACAGCTGGTGAGTTGATATCCAAGCTGTTCCAAGCATGAGTACGTACTGATCGTCCAAAGCACCTTCTGGAAACGAGGAAGTCGACGTGCAGATATTCAGTGCAATTGACCATACGTGGACCGCTCAGCATGGTGCTGCTAGCCTCAATTATTCGTCTTACGGTTCCGCAGGATACTTCCAATTCTACAACCCATCGCAGATCCTTATACTGAGGTTAATGATATGGCCACCTATGGCTCGGTATTGTTTGGCACAATTTCCAACGATGGAGTCACACACAGATGTGCTCCAGAACACATACGGTCAATCAGTTCGACACACTTGGCCGGTTAGCCGACAACGACGTTTCTTGCTCTGGCTCGGACTTGGCCGCGCTTTCAAAAGATCTTGGAAACGTGAGGAAGGAATCCAGCCGCCAGAGTGACATTCGCAGTCGGTATGGACCGCAAAGAAGCAATCAACTATCTTGGAAACACGCAGACTGGTCTTTACCGTTCCGTCTGGTCAACGGAGGCCGAGGCGATTGAATATTTCTTGCAAGATTATGAGTCTGCTTATAACACGTCTTTGTCATTCGACGCAGAGGTCAGATCTAGATCCAGATCTGTGAGCAATGCTTTTGGCGACAAATATGCGGATATCGTCGAAGCGAGCGTTAGGCAAACCTTTGGTGCGTACAGACTGGTCAACAACTGCGAATGAAAACTCACACCACATGACAGGTGCCATAGACTTGACTGCAAGTCCCGATCTCGTACCGTCCTTGCATAATACTAACTTACATTCTAGGTGCCAGCCGACGACCTTGGAGCACGCCCACAAGCTTTCATCAAGGAGATTTCCAGCGATGGGAATCTCAATACTGTTGATATCATCTTCCAGACCTGGCCAGTCTTCATATCACTCAATCCAGACTATATTAGACTCTTATGGGAACCTATCATGTCCTATTCAGCGAGTGGACGCTGGCCGAAAGACTTTGTAATCGTGAGTGGCCTAAGATTTGTTTGCAATGCGCTGTACTGACCATTCTCGCTTTGTAGCATGACATGGGAACTCGTGAGTACTCTACTCCAAATACCCGCTGATAGTTGTCATAGCTTAGTCTAACCCATAAGCCTCAGACTACCCTAATGCAACGGGACATGACGACGGAAGGGAAGAGCATATGCCGCTCTTTGAGACGTCTTCACTCTTTATACTGTTTTACGCATACGAGAAGTACACCGGCGATGCGTCCTGGGCAAAGCAATACTCCAGTAAGCCAACTTTCCCGTCACATGAGTGAGCATGTCATTATCTGATTTGAATATTTAGGCCTCCTGACAGGTTATGCTGATTACCTGGTCAACAATTCGCTCTATCCCTCAGCACAGTTGATCAGCGTGGACGCCATCCGAGGATATCCTAACCAGACGGCACTTGCGATGCAATCTGCCATGGGCCTTAAAGCAGCTTCGAAAGTGTTAGATAACGAAACCTATGCTAAGATCGCAGATTCTTACGCAACGAAGATTTACGATCAGGCCCTAGGCTTGGACGGATCGACTGTCCAGGATAGCACTCACTTCACATACTACTACGGTCAGGATGATACTTGGAACGTTATCTTCGCAGCATACTCCGACGTCCTACTAGAACTTGATACCTTCCCTTCGGCTGCTTGGGACATGCAATCAGAATGGTACCTCCGGCAAATGCGTGACCTTGGGCTTCCCTTTGCAGGACCCACGGACAACCTGGACTATACCGGCAGTAAACTCACTTGGGGCCTGTAAGTATTTCTGCCAAGTCATTTCTCTGGTGAAGACGATGAGACTAACACTTACAGTTCCGACTGGAACATCGTTGCTGCATCAGCTTCATCTACCGCTGTACAGGCTGCAGTCATCAATACTACCTATGCCTTCCTGACGAATGGCAAGAATGATATTCCGTTCGGCACAAAGTATGAAGTCGAAGGTCCGCGGGTTGGCAAGTGGATTAGCAACAGGGCTAGGAGTACTGTTGGATCTAACTTTGCTCTTGTTGCCTTGAAGGAAGGGACTTGGTGGTAAACTTTTGCACTGTGTGCACACTTACTTAGGTTGCATCACTTCCTAATTTGAGGGGCGAGTCTCTAAATTGCAAGCTTTGATATACGTTTACAGCAGCTCGGCCTTCCACGAACGACCACAGGTTGCAGAAAACAGAGGATCCCGTCCGCTCTCCTGTACTTAAGCTGCAAACCGGCAGATTAGTATTAACGTCGGTGACGAGTTAAGAATCCCTGCTGTTGTTCGTTTTTTGCCAATTTTTGCCCTTGCGGAAATTGTCTGTGACTTCCCGAACCGGAAATTTCGACCCGGAGGTCAAGCGGGCGCGAAGATGACCTGCCGAAGTTATTGCGACCAGTTGCTGGCGACAAGCCTCCCGATCGTTTTACGTACGTCAAAGCTTCCTATACTACTGTACTGTACTGTGCTCTTGCTTCGGATCTGCGCACATACTCTGGTCTGTGGTCTAGGACGCATCGTTTTGGTGTACGAATCGTGAGATCCCCAAGAATTGAATAGGATCCCAGTATTACCTGTCAGAACGGATCTTCGTGGATCGGACCTCCACAGGTCGCAGGAGACAGATGAATATACACCGAATGCATTAAAGAATGCTCAGCTTTATTTCACCACGTGAAGTCCACGTAGGAAGAGATGCCTGAATACAATGACCAAGGATATGGCTCGGAGAGATGAAGGACTATTCGGAGGTGTGGGTAGTAAGTCGGCGGAGTTCTACATCATCGTTCTCCGGAATGAGCTGCCTTGGCCTCAGCAAACAAGTGGCGAATATGCGCATCGTACTTCGCCTTGTCTCGAAGTTTTGCAGCAATAAATTCTTCGTGATCTTCGCCCCATAGCCGTGAGAGTGCTATGCCCTCTACGTCAGGATTGAACGTTGGGAAGAATCGTGGCTGCAAGTTGTTCTCAAAGACCAGCGGGAAAGCATTGCTGCTGCGTAGTGCAGCATTGTACCACAACCTCCCTGTCTGCCAGTCTTCTTTTAAGCGGTCACTAAAAGCGTGCCCCTGACCGCGGTTCGTCTCCTCCTCTTCTAGAACCGTGATAAATTGATCATGCAATTCTTTGTATTCATCAAGCGCGGAACCTTCCAACTCGTCGATGCTCTTGCCACTCAGCCAATGTGGGACGCCAATCATTTGTTGCGGCTGAACAGGGGCAAACTCGAAGTCGATAACGCCAACAATGTTCCATTCTTCATCAACAAATATGTTACTCTGGTGAAGATCAGGTAAGGTGAGCACGAACGGTCCGTCCCTTAGACTTCGAGTCCAGAATTTGGGAAGCAGTGCCCTAAGTGCTGTCAATGCTGAGAGCTGAAAAATCCCATCAGGCCTTCCAAGGATGGAGTTTGGCTGGTGGCGTAGTCGCAAGTCCTGGTAGGCAAGCAAATCTTGCACGAAAGAATCAGCGGAGACATACGTGAGGTCCTTCATACCACAAGTCAGCTATGACAAGATGTAATGGGGAAATGGAACAGACCCGAGGTATGCCGGACGGAATTCCATGTCTGTTCCATAACATTGTGATATCAAGAAGTGGCCGATTTGTTAAGGAGATGATCCCGCGTCCATCCATTCTCCATGAACCAATGCGGGGCAGAGGGACATTCATAAGATCAAGTAATATTTTTGAAAGGCTGCGGAAGAGATTCTTGCATCTGCCACCGTCGTGACGATGCTCTTTCCAACTTGAGGATAACGGGTCACCGTTCATTACGTACTCGAGCAATAAATAGCCGGAGTCCAAAAGATCATCTTCTCGATCGTGAGCATAGAAGCGTGCAAGCTGTTCACCTCTGAGCCATGCAAAACAGCTTTGCATCTGCCAAATGACTTTGTGCCAAAAAGTTTCATTTTCAATGGCCGTCAACTATGATCCAGAGTCTGGTTAGAGGTTCCCATGTTCCCGAGGACACGACACGCCCAGAACATACCGATTCTCCCGAGGGGAGTCCCACAGCCAGTAATTTAGGGGTCGGGATGGAAGGACACTTGCGTTGAAGCCAGATGTACGTCGCAGCCTCACACCGGAGTTTTTCTTCGACATTGCCGGGACTATAGTCTTCCCCACACCTAAACGGCAAGGGCAAACGCAGGATGGCCTGGCGAGGAAGGGATTGAGTGACTGACGTGGATTTGATGTCGATTGGGAGACAGATGTTGAAAGAGCCCCAAACCCAGTGTTCTTGACCGAGAAGAACGAATTCACAAGGCGAAATGCCGAGGTGGCGGGAAATCAAACGCTCGAGCTGAGGACGGTGGTCTTCAAGATTGTTACAGAAGGATTGCGTCTTTGAGTAGGCGGTCAGTGTAGGAATCATATCCCAGTCCTCGTCGAGAGCTTGCTCCTCAGTCATTGTTCTCCATCTGGAGATGGGGATGGCGAACTCGCTCATGGTGATCCAAGACGGACAGGTTGCGACGACATACGAGCCAGTGATGCGGGGAAATTATTAATTTGAGAAGTCAAGATCTCTGAATCTCTGATAGAGTGTGCATTTCATGGAGACAACAACGACGCGTGATAACGCAACTTTGATGGGACAGAGTAAAGACCGTTCTCAGTTCAAGACAGGGGTTCGCGATTCACCCTTGCATCCTTGGCACCCGCCTTCCCCGCTTGCCTGCGTTTCCCCAGCTTCAGCACAACCACCACCCTGATTTCAGATGTGTCAAGAAGCTGGACGGCCTCTTTTCTTCTTCGCGGCATTGGCCGAGTCTGTGAGCTGCTTGACTTGTTCTTTCGTCAAACGTTTCTCGCTTGAATTGGCCGTCTTCGCAGCGCTGGACTGGGCTTCAGCATTAGATCGTTCGTTGCCACCAGCTGATCCGCTGCCGCTGTTAGAGCCAGTCTCCCGAGGGCCGTCTGAGGCGGACCCAGATGTGGTACCGGAAGACATTGCAGGGAGTCGGATCCGCTCAATGTCTCTTGACTTTTTTGTAGCGTCGCACCTAAGCCAAGCTCAGCGTACGTATGACCTTTCGTCTTTCGGGCGTGAGATCTCGACGAGATAGAAAGAGTCCGAGGTGGACGTGCCCATGCAGCGAATTCAAAATGAACCAGGCATAGGCAATCAGCCCAATCATCTAACATTGATAAGGACGTCTTGTAACGCTGGAACACGTTGCCGCCAAGGCGCGATGTTCCATTAATGGTCTTTGCCGATTGCCCAAAGAAAAGCGGCCAGCAGATCCTAACCCATTTGAACAAGGCGTCAGCTCGAGCGGCACATACATGATACGGGCACTATAGCTTGTATGTGCCGCAGAGGGTCGTCGAATAACTAGAATCACAGCCGACTTCGGTTCGAGATGCCACTGCCGGCGGGGCTTCAGAAAGAGCTTCCAAGGCCGTCAAGGCGATGGAGAAGGCAGTCACTTTTTACACGCGTGTCCTGAATGTGCAACAAAGGTGCACGGGGCTTGCAGACCGCAACCGATACACCGTGCAAATATAATGGCTTGGTGACATTTGTAATACCTTGGTGACAGAGATGCAGGTGCTAGTGCGTGCAACATTGCCTGGACCTAGTAAAACCGCCATCATGGTACCTGTGATCTGCATCTTCTCCCTCACCTCGCTTGCGCCAGCCGGTCAGAGCAGTCACGGATTCTTACGAAGATCACTCGCCGAAATTGACGACTTGCAATTGAGCTTGCGTGTGCCTTCAACGCGTTCGATCCCTTTGCTGCAAAAGAATTGTGCACCTTCGTCCGGAGTACAGTGCCCTAGGTCTTCACCATTGAGACCGACAAGCGCGCCGCCTCGGTCCTTGTAGTAAGCTGCCAGGTAAGCGATGAAGCGTCAGCGCCACCGCACAGTGCTAATGGAAGTCCTAATCACTCCTCTTTCCACCCCAAGGATGTCACAATTTGGCTTACTGAAATGGTAATCCTCCCTCCTCCTACGCGCGGCTCGTTGAGCTCCATTTCCAAAATTTCGCCGCCGCCTTCGACTTCGCCCCCGGCATTTGCCCTTCGACTCTTCTTACACCGCACGCCAGTCATCTTGCCGCTGACATCAGAAAAAGTGCCCCAGTCCATGCTGGCTTTGACTCTATCGCAGCCGATATCGTTCGGGTGTATTGGCGTAAACTTGCCAGCCCTCCACGTTCCCTATATGCCGGTCCCGCCCTTGCCGACCTTGTAAAGGCTGAAATCCGCAGTGGCAAAGGGAGTGAAAGCTAGAAGGGTGGCGGTGAGAGTAAGCAGCTGCATATTCGGCCCCTTCTTGCTAAATAGGCTTTTTTGATTTATTGAGTTGACTGAGTGCGTAGTAGCGTGCTGATTTAGTATGTTGGACTACTGATTGGTAGGGGAGAAGTGCAAAGCCCGTGATACTTATACTGAGGCTTCTACCCGCCTCCAAAGGATCCAGTCTCACCGGTGCAGTCTGATGGAATCCATTGCCCCCTCCATTCCTGCATGTGGTGTAACCAACATCACTACCAGTGCTGCACCAGTAGCCAACATCACCAACAATGTTACACCGGTACTGCTTGAATTAAGCATGCTCCCACGGCGAAGAGAGCAAGCAAAACCGGAGGTTTCGTGCCAAGGTCTCGTCCATTCTTACCTCCTACATGAGCAAGGCGGTAGCTTGAAAGACATGTGCATGATACCCTGGGGGCATGTGGTTGGCGGCGCTGGCGCGTCGATGCGGCGATGCTCAAATGATCCAAACCACTATTGACCAAAAGGGTGAACGGCGCGTGTCCACTTTCCGAAGACAGTGCAGTGTAGACATCCCAAGGGAACATGACTTTCAGTCGCTGCTCTCACACACACGAACGACAAAGCACTGTTTGGGTGAAGACGCCGCACTCATAGTGGACTGCACTATCTCCACTGCACATCCATCCTGCGGTTGCTGTGCAAAGAATCGCTATGATTTGGGTGCGCGAGGATGGCATTTGGGATTGTGAACGCAGAAACGTGCATGACACCACCAACAATCTAATTAAAATGAAGTTTCAAGATGCTTGCTGTGGCGGTACTCTCAGCGCTTATCTAAATGACAGTTCTGGAGCACTGGGGCCGACGGCGCGCCGCTGACGTGATGACGACTTTACGCGCTCGGCGAAGGCATGCATCAGTTGCATCCACTTGGTCAAATCTGCAGTGCGCTGCGCAGCTCTTCTATCAACACTTATATTCCTAAGAAATGGAGGAAACGCACAAAGCCGGACCATGAGGCCACTGTGCGGACAACCAGGCGATAGAGCGTGGCTTGTCAAGAGCGATGGATCTTGCCATCCGCTGCTGCGCCTCTCAAACCGGCGGCTACTGATACTTTTATTCGCACACAGGATCATGCATGTGCGAAGGATTTGGCCCCCACTCAAAGGGGTAACTATTGAACATGAGCAAGGCTGAGTGTGTAGCGAGAGGGATTTCAAGTATGCAGTGCTTCGCCTTTTAATCCTGCTCGAAGGAGCTGCCCAGCTGTGGCAAAATAAACGTCGGACATTAACTTTGTGGCGAGAATGATGGCGGGGGCCAACACATATGACCCATTACTCCTGGATGCTGCGGAACGACGAGGCGATCTCGATGGCCACGACCAGGAGATAGAGCTCTCGAGTGTAGCACGATCGCCAGCACCGAGTTATGTGTCGAAGAGCAGCTTCCGTGACCGCGAGGAACAGGCAGAAGAAGTACTCTTGCCAGGTAAAGGATCACCTTTCCTAGACGCAGCCAAGAGTACTCCGGACTATCACGCAGGCTATGCCGCTGCTGAGATATCGGCTGGCGCCTCAAATCGCGAGAAAAGGCGAAAGCTACAAGGCTGGAGATTTGGAGTCACAGTTGCGGCATCAACAACTTTCGCCGTACTGATATTGAATACCACCCTCGCCGTGTACGCGGGGATCCAATACGGGTCTAATGGCGCCGTCGGAACAGCACTCGACGGAAAATGCGAAGAAGTGAACACCTGGGCGACAATCTAGCACATCCGAATCAACGGCCTGAGCTCGATTTTGCTGAGCGCCTCAAACTACACAATGCAGTGCCTCTGCTCACCGACTCGTGCCGAGATCAACCGCGCACACGCTCGTGGCGACTGGCTTGATATCGGTGTCGCCAGCGTGCGCAATCTTTGGCGGATCAACAAGCGTAGGACCGTCATTTGGTGGATTTTGGCCCTGTCCAGCGTGCCGATCCACTTACTGTACAACTCGGTCATCTTCAAGACTATAGCAGCGAATGAGTATCTTCTTGTGGTGGCAAACAAGGACTTTTTACAAGGCAAAGAATTTGCTCCATTCTACCTAGACACAGAGAAAGAGCAATTCTATGCAAGCAACGCCAACGACTCATCATATGCGTATTTGCGCTATGAAGGTCCTTCAGATTATACTGTTGAGCCCAACGACACGTACACCTCAGCAATACGTGATGTACAATTAGATTTTTCTCAAGGAAACAATTATGCAAATGACGCTAAAGTTCACAATCTCAGCGCGAGCGAATGCATGACTGCTTACGGGACGTCTTTCGTGTCAGAACATCGCAACATCGTTGCGGTCACGAGCGCACGTGGCAACCAAACAAACAACACGGTCCTCTATGCCGACTGGCCCTCAATAAATCTCAATGGAGCATGGCTATCTGACATATGGATGGATCTGCCTGGACAATCTAGACACAAACGGCTATGGAGACACGTACGAACTCGTCATGACGGAATGTGACGTTGCGTCTAGCCGGAAACATGCCTCGGACTGGACAGTAAACAAGCACAAAATCGATTACTGCCTTGCCCAGGTCGCGCAGCCCCACTGCAAATTGCAATTCAGTCTTCCAATATTAGCTACGGTCATCGTCATGAATGCATGCAAATCGATATGCATGTTCTGGACTTTGTGGACGACACAGGTCAGCGACCCTGGTCACCATCGGTGATGCTATGTCAAGCTTCCTCGACCAGCCGGATGAACTCACCAAAGGTCGCTGCTTGATGGGAAAATCGCAGACCTGAAGCGAGGTCCAATGCGCTGGAGGTTGTTGACACGATATCCTCACACATGCCGACCCAACACAAAGCCAGAACCTGTCACCTTTCGTGCTTCATTGCGACGCCGTTGGTTCGCAGCTGCAAGTGTTACGCAGTGGTGTATGACAATAGGCCTCTGTCTTGGAGCGCTCGTTTTGACGATCTATTTGTTGACCCAGGGCTCCAGGCAAGTGCGGTCCAGGACCAGTGCTTCCATCGCATTCAAGTCAGGCTTCGGGTCTGTTGATTCACGGGCACTTATTGATATAGGTCTACCTCAGCTTGGTTCTGCAGGCCTTGTGCTCTCCGTTTTGCTCGCAAATCTGCCACAAGCCATCGTGAGCCTTATCTCTGATATACAACGGACTGTTTACTTGCATGTGTCTCGCTCATGAATACAGCAAATATGGCTTGGTAGACAGGAAGAAAACTGCGAGTAACGACTCCGCATGGCCAGCAGCGTAAGTCATTTCTGCTTTCGACATCCACCGACCGGTATACTAATGTTACGTAGGTTCCACGTATTATTTGCAACTGCCTTTTCGATACGCCGCACCACTACTCATCGCGTCAACGACACTCCACTGGCTGATTTCGCAGAGCCTCTTCCTTGCCAGGATCAGCTCGACGGATTACAAGGGCCGGAGCGACGGCTCAGAAGATCGTTCTGAAGTCGGATATTCGTGCCTTCCCATTTTACTGGCCATTCTTCTTGGTACGGCAATGCTTATCGCTGCCCTTGGCATGCGGTTTTAGGAAGTTCGCGAGCCACATACCCGTTGCCGGATCATGCAGTGTCGCCCTAGCTGCGGCGGCCCACAGACCGAAAGACGATATCGATGCGGCTTTCTTGCCGGTGCAATGGGGTGAGGTTCGTAGCGAAGGAACGGATGAAGTCGGCCATTGCTGTTTTACGAGCCAAGAGGTACACGACTTGACACCTGGCCGTAAGTACGCTGGTACAGCGAGGAGGCCGTACGACAGCAGCTCTGATGATCAATGAATGATGTGAGAGCTAAGGACTCTACAAAGGACTAGATGTGTAATACGTGAAGTACTAGTGTCAATGTTCGTTTCACGGACCTCGCGGCGTCTTCTCACTGTGCCGCCGATATTGAAGCTTCTTCTTTTGGACATAGTCAACTATCATGGCCCTGACGGCAAAGGGGCGGATACCTTTGAAAATTTCCTAGACCTTGCAGACACCTTATCGTCATCCTGAAGATCTAAAACCTTCCTTTGAATTTACCTTTCAATGTTCAATGTACCACCTGGAGGCAAACGACTGGATGCATTATGCACGAATTACCCAGCAATGCGTAGGTAGTCGTTTCGCGGACCTCGCAGACAGACAGCTACTTGCCTTCGCGTTGCCCTGCCGATATCGGAGCTTCGATTGGACCTACGCTAGCTTGCCCGACATGCCCCAGAGCTATATACATGAAAGGATGCGAACATACATGCCTCCACAACACTTCCATTCAAGCTCACGCTCATAACTATTCCGCTTTCCAGTGCATCTACACCATTTACAATCCAAGGTTGACATATTCAAGTACCACTCCACCATGCCAACAACCACCCAAGACCACTGGACATCCGCCAAATACCAATCCGCCGCCTCCTTCGTCCCCAAACTCACCACCACCGTCCTCTCATACCTCGACATCCAACCCACGGATCGGATCCTGGACATCGGATGCGGCGACGGACAATTAACCTCCCAAATCGCGCAAGCGACAACCCAAGGCCAAGTCCTCGGCCTCGACGCCTCACACTCCTTCATAGCCACCGCCAACCAAACCCACAGCTCAACCAACTGCTCCTACCGCCTACAGGACTGCACCGCCCTCTCCGCGTCCTCAGACGCCGTCGGAGAAGGGACTTGGGACAAAGTCTTCAGTAACGCGGCTCTGCACTGGATCCTCCGCCCCTCTGCCACGAGGGAAAATGTTTTCCGCGAAATCCACTGCGCGTTGAAACCTGGAGGTTCCTTCGTCTTCGAGATGGGTGGGAAGGGGAATGTAGCGGAGATCCAGGCCGCGTTTACCGCTGCGCTAGTGCATGCGGGACTTTCGATCGAGGAAGCTAGGGAGGCGTGTCCGTGGTTCTTTCCTAGTGTGGAGTGGATGCGGCAGATGCTGGGGCAGGCGGGGTTTGAGGTGGTGAAGTGTGAGAGTGAGTATAGGCCTACGAAGCTTAATCCTGAGACGCAGGATGGGTCGGGTGGGATTGAAGGGTGGTTGAGGTTGATGGGGGCGCGGTTTTTAGAGGCTGTGGATGAGGGGAAGAGGGAGGGGGTTTTGAAGGAGGTTGGTGATGTTCTGGAGAGCATCATTACGCGGGAGGAGGATGGTTCGAGGTGGATAGGTTATGTTAGATTAAGAGCGGTTGCTCGGAAGAAGTAGTCTGAGGGCTTGTTGCACTAAACTCGATTGTCCCACGGAAGGACGTATATTGGCCTTCAAAAGTCGCCACACTTTCATCTCCGCGGCGTACTCTCGCAGCTGTTTCCTTCCGCCAGGCAGTGTACTCTCGTACTCTCAATCTCGCTGTAGATGTTGCACTCATGTTGTGTCGAAGGCCTTGTCTGGCAGTCTGCGAATCACAGAGCTTGTACTTGTCGCCATACCATCAAGGCAATCGTTGGACTGGCTACGTCCAATATCGTCGTCCTCGGAGGCCGTTTGGTCTTATGTCACGTCAATCCAGTCAGGTGTCATCGAAATGTGAATGATTGGTCTATCATTCGGTCAGATTACTGACAAGGTAGGCATATGACAACTGCATACACATACAAATGGCATGGGACCGACCAGATCGACGGAAATATCGTTCCAAGGTTTGTCGAAAGATATTCTTCTCGTTGCGTGATGGCACTCATTTGGGAGCATCAGAGAAATGATACCAAAGGCATGGCTTAACGGGGACGTCTTCGTCGCAGGTACATCTGATATACTGCCTGGAAACACAACGCTTCTTTCCAGCGGTGGAAGATCGACCGTCCTTCCGGAAAAAGCGGTTTATCTTGATTGCCAACATCGTGGGTGCGTGTGCTTGGTTTTAGATCTGGTGGCAAACGGCGTGAAGATGCTAAGGCCCTGCGAGAGAGCGCACGGCGGCCACACAGTCACCTTTATGTATGCTGCGGCATCGGCTGCCTAGCCTCTTCGCAAATCTGTTTTGCGATCCTGAGCGACGATAAACGACAATCCCAAGCCGCGCACGGACCTCTTGGAGGACCGACCGACCCCCCGATCAAATCCACCCGACGTCCCGAAATTGAACCTGACGAAGTCATGGGCGTTGGTCGGGTGGGAAATGCCCCATAGATGTTCTGCCGTGGTTGTCGCATGGTTCCTGGCTGTTTCACCATTTTGCCGTCCGTTCGGAACGAACCAGCGCTGTATCGGAACAGTCCAAATCGGCCAGTGTCGAATCGCAAGTACCTACCTAGGTAGGTACCGAAACCGAATTTGCTGCCCGCTTTGTGGACGACCAGAAAGTCCATGTGCCGATTGGCTAGTAAGGATAGTCGCCAAAAGACAGCAGATACTGATAAGTGTGAAAGGCCACCATTCACCTGCTAGCCACATGCACAAGCAGCATGGACGTGCCATTCACCAGATGTAAGGAACGTCCTTTCAATAATTGCCAGCGAACAATTTGATGTCGTTGATCAATTACATGTGCATTCCCGTGTCATTTGACTCCTAAAAGCTTTGCCGTGTGGGTATCGTATTGTAAAGCAGCACTTTTACCTATCATTCCTTCCGAACGCCTCGCGCAAGCCGCATTCTCCTGGATGTAGCCATGTTGTTTCCTACGCCGTCGCATCTGAGCAAGCCTCGGATATCTACCGCCCTCGACTTCCTTGCTCCTTTCTCTCAAGAAGTCGGACAGCCACAGTAGTGGCTTCTCCGGCTCGTACATAGCGAGATGCTTCATACCCTCGAGCAAATGTGGGGTGATGTTGGAGTTGAGGTATTGTCTCGTAGGCCCACCATGTGCGACTGGCTTTTCAGGGCGTGTGGATGGCTGAGGAGGCATTGAGGAAGGTCTGGCGGAAGCGCCTGACGTGGCCGGCGGAGTCTGAGCGGCTGGTGGTTGCGCGGGTCGGATGCTGGAAAGCTGCTCTGGTTGCGCGGTGGTCGTGGGCTGAGTTGGAGGGTTCGCTTCGGCGATGTTGTTCATGTTGGTCTTGTAACTGTGTTAGTGGGGTGTTGCTCTGATGCAAGCTCGCATGGTTTACATACGGTAGGTGCATGCTCCTCTTTCATCTCCACGTCCATGTTCGTGGACGATGTCCCGTTCTGTAGCTGCTGATCCGCCATGGCAATTGTGTGCGATGTGTTCTCCCTGTGACGCCGTGTAGAAGAGTGTGCTGCTTGAAAGGATGCCCGACACTCGTCAACGCGTATGGGAACGCGAGCTTCGAGGGAGCTTCGCCAAGCGGAAACCAGCCCGCGTCGGATCCACAATCGCATAGACAAACGACATCACTTCACCATCTTCAGCAAGATACGGCTCGCGTGTGCGTACCTCTTCTATCACAGCGAAAAACAAAGAACCAAAACTTGTATGACCCGCCTCATATTCAATGTGATCAGACGAGGATATGAAGTCCATCAATGAACTGTGCCACCCAAAGAGCGAGTAGACGAAGAAAGATTGCCATTGACGATACCGGATGATGCCTCGCCAACGAGTAAGATATTATGCTTCGAAAGCCTTGAAAGCAAGACTGATGAAAAGTCATGATCATGAAGGAGTGCACAGGGATCTCGCATTGTAATATATGGTTGATGGCTACAAGCACTGGCATGCGCTATCCGATCCTACGTCAGACCGACTGCAAGCATTGGGACCGAAGAATCTAGCTGCATGGTGTAGGGACTAATCTCCATTTGCAATGTATCAGGATCCGCAGCGAATAATGAGAGCCACCTCAGATTCCTGCGGGTCAGCTGGCAAGGCGTATTCACGATCTCAATGTGCATCCGCCTGATGCCTTCGATAAGCGCACGTTTGTAGCGTGATATCTCTCAAACACCTTACATGGAGCGTATAAAGGTAAACAAGGCCAGGGACCCAGATTTACATGCTGTACATGTGATCGTGACCTCAATGTAAGCCTTTCACACTTCAGTTTAGACAAAACCCGGATCTTGATTACGCCTAGGGTGAGCCTTACTTCACACGTCGGATCAAGGCCAGTCGCTCCTGCCTCAATCTCGTGGGCTCAAGTCCTCACATGAACTTAGCTTGGACCATGTGATATCGACTTTCACAGCTTCAGACCTCTTATTACCACATATGACCTATCCTTTTTCTCCAAGTTCGATCGTCAGTAGACATTAACTACTGCAACCTACCCTAGCCTCCTTTCACTCAACTCCGACTACCCCTCAATCAGTAGCAGGCAGCAAGATGCCTCCAAAAGGGTCAAAGGTACAGTGACTCCTACTCCATCGATACAAGCAACACTGACCATGCGCAGAAGGCCAAAGAGGTCACGCCCGAGCCGCCAAAGCAAAAGGCTAAGGCTAAACCCAATTCCACGCCTACGAAACCAACCCCTTCAAAGCCGACCCCTTCGAAGGCCACTCCGAAGAAAGCTAAAGAGCCTCCGACCTACAAGCAGTTGACCAAGGACAACACTGGCGACGCCACACCGGTCGAAGTCTCCTTCGAAGGCGACTCGATTCAGGCCAAAGTCAAGAAGACCGGCGGGTTCGGGCACGTGTTGAAGCTCGACTCGTCGGCCAGCTTCACCTTGCTGAAGAATGTAAGCGCTTCCAGCAATTGCCACCCCTGTTTCCGCCACTCTAGAAGAACATGGCTAATGCATCTGTTTTCTCAGGTCATGCTTACCGAAGGTCCCCACGAAGGCCACCAAGCCATCATCATCCGCCCGGCCAAGGCTTTCGAATTCCTGAAGCTGACCAAGGAGATCCAAGCCCGCGTTTACGAGTACTATTTCGCGCAGAAGGGCGTTGTCGGCGAAACGATCGTGCTCGATGGCAAGCGAGCCAACAAGGAGATCTATGCTAAGACTTTTGCCGAAGGCAGTAAGACCCGGGTTGGGCTTCTGGCCGTCAACAAAGAGGTACGCATCACCCATCACTCGCACGCAGCAAATCCCTTCCCCCCGTTCCCAACCCCTCCCAACCCCTCCCCTCCCCTCCTTTCCCCTCCTTTCCCTCCAAACCAATCTCCTCTCCAAACCCCTCCCTCCTAACCCCTCACTTCGCAGGTCCACAACGAAGCCCTCCCCATCTTTTACGCCCACACCCTCAAATTCGAATCCACGACCACCCTCCTCGACTTCCTGTCCCAAATCCCCACCTCCATCCGTCCGCGTCTGCACTCCCTAGAAATCAAATCCTACATCAAAACCACCTCGCGCAACGCCATGCACTTCCTAGCCGAAGCGCAGAATCTGGCTCGTCTGCGCATCGATTCGGGGGTGTACTGTGGGAGTGAGCCGGCCGATCCGGCGAAGGCGGCGAAGATGTTTTATGCGGATGCGTATAAGTTTTTTGAGGCGCTGGGCGGGAAGGCGAAGGGGGAGGGGAAAGATGGGGGAGGCAAGGATGCCGGGGTGGATTTGCTCGAGTTTGGGCGCTTGGCTCTGGTGTGTAAGGATGAGAAGAAGGTCGTGAAGCCTTGGGATCAGGAGAAGGTGCAGGAGTTTTGGGAGTGTTTGAGGGAGAGGTTGATGTGAGCCTTTCTTTCTTTCTTTCTTTCTTTTCCTTCTTCTGCCATCCTTCCCCCCTTCCCTTCTATGCCTGTTGCCTTTTACGATCTCTGCCTCGGGTCCACCACCCATTCCATCACATGCCCCCCTCCCCTCACCGCCCCATCCATCTTCCCCCGTTCCACCGACGCTGATCGCGCATCCTCTCCGCAGGTAAACCCCATCAACCTAAACGTCCCCCCACCGCCCATTTCCTTTCCCACTCAACTACTTACCCTTTCAACCACCGACACGCGCTCACTTCTCCTCCGCAACACTCCAGAAACCCTCCCCAACCCTGGACCTGCATCTGCGGGCTCCCGACCACGCCTTTCCACAGCTGTCGCGAGGAGATGGAGCGGAAGAAGTGGGTGAGGGATGGGTGTGGATGGTGGGGGACTTGAAGCGGTCGTACTCGCGGTAGCGGTTTTCTTTTGTTTGTGGCGGGCTTCGACATCAGTGCTTAGGCTATAGGAAGGGGGTTGAGTAGTCAGCGACGAGGGGCGGGGAGCACCTGGGCGCAAAAACAATGAAAGAAAAAAAAAAGAAAAAGGGGGGGGGGGGGGGGGGGGGGGGGGGGGCGGAAAAACAGAAAGAGGAAGTGGCTGAGGAGGATTTTTCTTCCTTTTGGGAAGGGGATGGTGTTTTTCCTTGGGATCCCCGAAAAAAAAAAAAAACAAACAAAATTTCATAGGTCTGATCAGGGACACAATGGGGAGGAGAGAGGGTTCGATGCGGAAAAATTGGAGAATTGAGGTTCGATGAGGGCGGCGGCCACTTTTTTTTCCCCCTTGCGGGTTGGGGACGGCAAAACGGAGAGACGATCAATGGCTGTTGACCGGACTGAACTCTTTCCTTCCTCTCTCCTTTCTCTTCGCTTTCTTCGTTCTTTCTCATTTCTTTTTATTTTTCTTTTATTTTTCTTTTTGGGCCCTCCCCTTCCCCCTATTCCTCTTCCTCAAAATTGAAATTCGGGAAAGAGAGAGGGGAGAGGGGACTGCGGATTTAAAAAATGATGGCAAAAGAGGGAACATGGAACTGGGATTCCCCTAGAGGAGAAACAAATACAACGGAGTCCATATGCCCCATGGTTTTCCTTCTCATGCTCCCTCCCTTCACTCTCTCTCTCCCATTCTCTTCCTCTCTCTCGCTTGAACGCTTAAAAGGCAAAGGGGGAAAAACAACAACAACAACAAAAATCCCAACAACTCCAGCAGCAAAATCAGGAAGGTAACCTACGAATTCCAAGCCGCCCGCTGAAAACTCTCCACCGAAATATCCCCCGGTTTCCCCTCCGCCATCTTCGGCGGAGCCTTCTGCTGCTGAACCTGCACCTTCTCCCTCCCTCCCCGTAACCGCCATGGAATTCGTCCTCGTCCCCGTCCCACTATTCCCATTCCCCGCGCTCACCGTGCTCATGGTATTAAGTCTCGATCCCTCGGGACTATTCGGATGGCTCTTCGCAGCAATCTGCCCTGCTGTTGCGGTCGTCGCTGGATCGTCTCCAGATAGGGAGAAGGCAGATACCCGACCCGCCCATCCCGGGCGCGACAGCGCCACCACTCGGACGAATTGCCCAGGGGATCCGACTTCGAGAGGACGGCGACGAGGTCCCCCTTTGACACCGCGAGGTCGATGCCCTCGGTTGGAGCTGGTTGCCCGGGTTGGAGGGGCGGGGTGTAGTCGTATAGTACGCGGCAGAAGTCGAGTTTGCTTGGGTCCAGGGGTTGTTGGGGGGGGTTGTTCTCGGCAAGACGTTGGGACTCGGCTTCTTGGGTTGCGGCTAGGGCGCGGATTAGTTTGCCCATGAGGTAGGGGAGGCCGAAGACGGCGACGAGGAAGAAGATGAAGGGTTTGCGGCTTGGACGGGGAGGGGCGCCTTCGGGGCCTGCAGAGGAGGCTCCGCTGAATGCGGCGAAGTTCGCCGGCGTCAGTTCTTTGCTTGATGCCGGTGGTGGGCGACCTGTCAATTTCGCGATTGCGGTTCGGATCCATCGCATGAGGGTGAAGATGCCTAATACGGATCCTAAGGTTTGCCGCAGGTTGCCGAATTGTTCGGCCACGCTGACCATGGCGAAGAAGCTGCTATGCGTGGCCATGTACGTGCTCTCGAGCATCTGGGCGAAGCCGCCAAAGGCGCCTACGATGCTCTCGATCATCTGGAAGGTGGCTTGCGTGCTGTTGTTCATGGTTTGGGTGAGGCTTTGGTCTTGAGGTCCACCCATCATTCCCGGTCCGCCATACCCGCCCATCCCGCCGTAGGGAGATCCGTACATGCCACCGCCGTACATTCCGCCCATACCGCCCATCGCGCCCATCCCGCCATAGCCCCCGCCGAATCGGTTGTAAGGAGAACTGTATGGAGAGCCGAAGGAGGAGCCTCCGAATGTGGAGCCGTAGCCGTATGGGGAGGAGTAGGAGGAGGTTCGGTTGTAGGGGGAGCTGTAGGCACCGGCGTTGCGAGTAGCCATGGTGTTTAGTGAGTCGGGTCGTGATGGTAGAGCGGGTGCGGAGGCGGCAGTGTCGGCGGTGGAGGTGGTGGTGGATGATGGGACCGCAGCTATGGTCAAGTTGTCAGTTGCATTCACAGTCTGTCTAGGAGCAGGTGTTTTGCATAGAAACATACCCGAACTCGTGCTGCCAGCGCCCGCCCGCTCCCAGGGCTTGGGCGGCGATGCTCCACTGGCCATCACGGCTGGAGTCTTTCACTCCCTCTCTGTCTCTCTCCCGGTCAATCAGGTGACCCTCCTGCTTTACTCCTCCTTGCGACTCAATCAAAGTGGTGCGCGGCCTGCTTGGATATGTCGGCAATCGTTAAACCAATCTCCAGCGGCGAGGATGCAGGTCGCGAGCGATTGTTTCGTCATGCGCCGATTCCGGCTGCTGTGCGTCCGTCGCAAGTAAACGCCTCGTATCTAACGGTGATAGTCTGTAATGTACAGCGAGGAGATATGAGGAGTAGTAATAACAATAACAAGAGAAAGTTGGGCAGTCTCCCGCCAGCAGGTAGGTAGTGGTAGTGGTGATGATGACCAGTCTCATCAGTCTCGCCTGTCCGGTTGCCGGTCGGCTACGGCTACGGCTCCAGACTTCAGATGCCGGATGCAGCCGTGCCTCGGTCTTCGGTAGACCCTTCCGAGCCCTTTCCTTTCGGCGACTTCCTCAAAGAGCGAGAGGTAAATATGTACCTTACATACACTTACATATTACTTTACAGTATGCTGCAGCATAGGGTATACGTTGACGGTGGGTATTCTCTTGACTAGAAGTTGTTATGACGATTAGAGTTCTCTGCCGGTCATGTCGCTATACTCGGCCGATGTTAGCCTGTGAACATGTTGTCGCATCTGCACCAGAAGGATGCCGTTTTCTCCCGAAGGATCCTGCTTCTGGTGAGGCGAAGTTTCAATGATCGACATGTATTTGAACCACAAGAAATCCTACCACATCCTTACCAAATTTTGTCCCATTTTTCAGCAGAAAAGAGCCCACAATCGTCCGCCCCCTACTACACCATCACAAAAAAAAAAAAAAAGGAAAAGAACAAACAACCACCCTCTACTACACTACTCATCATTATGCCACGTCCACCATCCCAACATGGACAGCAGACATCGAAGCCCTCATGGCTTCCATCCTCGCCACGCCCGAAGGAGGACCCCCCGAAACAACCAACCAAGCCGAACGCTTCGCCTACTACCTGGCCAAATCGACGTTACGAGTAGAACGCACCCATAAAATCCGCTTCCTGAACCCCCACATCACCACCTTCACCCTCCTCGTCCTCGCCTGTCTCTGGCCCCGATGGCCTCAGAAGACAACCAAAGCCCGCCTCACCGACCTCCTGGCCCTGACTCTCACTCTCGCCCTCCTCTACCCCCAAAACATCCACCTCTCCCTCCTCGCCTCCAACCTCTCCCTCTTCTACCTCTCCTGGTCCCTCATCCCCGGTCCATACTCCCGCGGAACTCCCCCAAACCTCCCAGACTGGCCGACTTTACTCGCCTCCCTGCCGCAGAAACCTTGCCCGGGAGCCGCAGAAACAGAAGCAGAAAAAGAAGAAGAAGAACGATCAGACGAATGCATGATCTGCTGGACCCCTCCGCGTCCCTCCACCCCTCTCCTCCAACTCCCCTGCTCCCATTTAGCCTGTAAACCCTGTCTGGACCTGCTCTTCCCCTCCACAACCTCTCCAACAACACTTACCCCACCACACCCGTCTCCACCCCTCCCCAAAACTCCTCCCACTCCTCCCCAACCTACACCTGTCCCCTCTGCCACCACCCCCCTCTCCCCGAACCCCTCCGTCCAGCCCATCTTCCTCGTGCAGAAGGCTGAGGATGGCGCTCTACCCCGTCGCCCTATCCCTCTACTCCTCGCGATTCTCTACCGTCTCCGGCGCGGAGAATACTGGTCAGCGACCTGGCCGGTCCCCTTCCTGCTCGGCGGGGTTTTGCTGCCGTTGGGGTGGTTTGGGCGTGGGATTTGGCGGTTCGGGGGGTGGTGGTGGGTTGAGGGGGTTGATGATGGGGAGGAGGTTCGCGGGGGAGAGGGTGGGGATGGAGGGAGGGGGAAGATGCCTTCGTTTCAGGCGTCCGTGACGGGGCTGGTTGTGGTGGTCGGGTTGGTTGTTGGGAAGTGGGTTGAGGTTGGGATGTTTTTCTGATGGGGGGTTTTTTTTTTTTTTTTCCTCTCCACTTTTTTTTTTTTCACTCTCCCTTTTTTTTTTTTTTTTTCTCTCTTCCTCAATGGAAAAGGCTGGGAAGAAAGGGAGAGAGAGAGGGAAGGGAAGAAAGGTAAAGAGGGGAATCTTCCACATCCTCGATATAGTGGATGGGCACCTTCTGAATTTCAGCCAAGACGGAGAGCTAGATGAAAACTCTGTCTATCAGAATCGGGGAGAACTGGACGCTATGGACGCTTCTCTCATCACGGGCGCGAATACTCTGGAGGAGCCAATTGCCTTGGCTCTCTTATCCTGATGTTAGATCTCCCGACAATGACTTCCAACGAGCGGTATACATTGGGTAAACGAAATGCGCGCAATGCCCGAAGAAAGAGTGTGCCTACCTCACAGAACGATGGCGGGAAGCTCGCGAGTTGCAAACGGGGCACAGAATATGCTCAGGGAAAAGGGGCGGTATCGGGGTTTGAGAATACACGCAATGGACGAGATGATCCAAGTTCTCGCTCTGGCTGGCTCAGATGAGATGACGGGAGAGACTTAGAGTGGTTGAAAAGGTGGAAGACCCATCGGAATGAAAGGGAGAGAAGAAAGCAGGGAAGATCCCGTAGAGACAGGGAAGACGAAAGAGGCGACGGGGAACAAGAATGACCTCGAAATTGAAGCACCAAACGTCTCCTCAGCGCTCCTTCTCATACAACCCCCCCAACAGCCCCCCCTTCCCACCCAACCATTCAAGGCCACATCCCCCTCGGAATCCGCCCCTCATGCCACCCATCCCGCCCCACCACCCGACTCAACCCATCATCAAACGCCACCCCGACCTCCTCATGCAACACCCTCCAAGGCTCCACCACCCGTCCCCGATCCTTCCCCCACTGCGCCCGCGTCATCGCAATATTATAACTAAAACTACTCTTCACGAACCCGCCAAACACACTCGCGCGGAGCAGAACCTCATAATCGACGAGGGCCTGCTGATCCCAGGTCAGGGCCTCGAGGTCCCGGAGGCCCTGTGGGGGGAGGAGGGCGTGTTTGGATACGACGGTGAGAGGAGGGGAGTGCGAGGCCGCTTTGCTCGCGAACCGCGCGATTTCCTCCTCAGACCCGGAGCTGACGTAGATTGTCCGCAGCCCGTGGGAGAGGGCGTGCGCGATGTATGCGTCGGTTTGCGCGGAGAAGTTGGTGTTGGGTTCGTTGAGCCATCCGATTGCCTGCGCGTCGGCTTCGGTGCGGAGGTGGGCGCCGTAGAAGGCTTGGGGCGGGATTGCTGCGAGGGGATCTATCTTCAGATCCCTCTCCGTTGCGAGCTGCTCGACGACAATCGCCGCAAGCCGTCGGATCACAGGGTTAATCCGCAACAATTGTCCGAAATTCCTCGGAACCCGGCAGGTAAACTCCTCGTATCCACCTCCCACAACGTGCGGCCAACATTCACCAGCACCATCCCCTCCCCCTCACTCTTCCGCTCCCTCACCCAACTCCCCAAATGCTTCCGAAACCCCTCCCTCGAATTCCCCCCATCAACATCCACCCGTCGACTCGGCGGAACATAAACCCCCTGCAGCGGCACCACCATCTCCTCCTGCGCTCGGGGTTTATAAACCCCCATCTGCGGACACGCCCGTCCCAGCGCACTGACAAACCACCCCTCGTCGAACATGACGTCGAACCCGCCCCTGGAAGCCCACACATTACTCAGATCCGCGGGACTGCGGGTCGCCATGGTGGGCAGCATGATGGACGCGCCCGCTTCCAGCGCGTAGAACACGAAGTCCAGGATGTTGCCCCGGATGTTGCCGATGCCGCCGTTGGCGTCGGCGAGGTTGAAGACGAGGCGCGGGTCCCAGGGGGTTTGGTTGCAGTAGGTGGTTAGGGCGGCAGGGTTGAAGGGGGAGAGGAGGTGGACGGAGAGCCAGTCGTTGATGAAGGTTGCGGAGGACGTGGCGGGTTCGGAGGGGGGACGATGAGGTGGTTTGTCCGTAGGGGTGATGGAGTCGGTAGTGGTATGAGCTGATGTAGAGCGGGGTTAGGGTTGCGAGGAGGAGGGTGAGGTGGAAGGCGGGGGGTTTGTTTAGGAGGGTTTGCGCGGAGTGCATGATGCGTGGATTGTGAGGCATAGAGAAAAGAGGGCGTGGAGGCGAACCCTTTCCATTACGGATGGGGGAAACTTGGCTTCATCTCCGAAGGAGAGGAGAGGCGTGAGAAAAACGCCTCCGCGTGCCACGAAGGTGTCACGAAAAGCCGTGGCATGCCTTGCGTCAAGCCCTTTCTCCCCCCCAAAAAAGTCGGCCTCACGTGACCAAAACCCTCCCATTACAATCCGATTCTTCGTCCTCACCCCGGCGCCGACCGTCGCGGCCCCAGCGCAGCATCCATCTCACTCGGGGTCCAACTCCGCTCCAACCGACTCGAAGTCGTATTCCCATCCTCCCCCGCCCCACTGCCCCCCATGCCCCGACCTCCAAACTCGACGTCTCCCCTTCCTCGCGACTATCGTCCTTCTTCAACCTCGCGACCCTGCCCCGCCGCCACCTCCACCACCAGCCCCGGAGGCCCTGGAAGTCGAGGAAGAAAACTTCTGCATATTCTCCACCGTCAGCGCCGCATTCCCCGGCCCTTCCTCTGTCGCCCTGCCCTCTTCCCCCCCACCCCCACCCCCACCCCCAGCTCCACCTCCACGCTGACCAACCTGCGTCTTGGGATCTTCGGCCGACAACCTCAACGCCTCGTCGCGAAGCGCCATCGCCTTCTCCTCCGCCCGCTGCTGCCGCATCGCCTTATCGCTCGGCGTCTCCTCCGAGCGCTGCGTCGCGGCGCGCTGCATGTAGTCCAGACGATCGAGCTCGGAGGAGAGGTGGTCGGCGGGGGAAGCGGAGGCGTTGTCGGAGGTGAAGGAGGAGGTGGCGCGGTCGAGCGGGGGTCGTTGTCGGTGGTGGGAGGGGTTGAGGGAGGTAGAGTTGGTTGAGGAGGAGGCAGCAGCTTCGGCGCGTTTGCGTTTCCCCTCGATCGCCCACCGGATCAGCATTTTCTCGAGATTGGGTTTCTTCACGGGTTTGGCCAGGTAGTCGTCCATGCCGCTGGCTTGGCATTTTTCCCGGTCGCCGTGGATGGCGGACGCGGTCATGGCCACGATGGGCATGGATTGGAGGGCGGGCATGCTGGCGAAGGGCTGGCTGTTGCGGATCGTGTAGGTGGCGCGATAGCCGTCCCTAGAAATGTTCTTTGTCAGCAAATTTTCCCCTTGTGTCTCTCGCCCCCGTGAATACCATTTCTAGAGACTTACATGATAGGCATCTGACAATCCATCAGTATAACATCAGGCCTAGGGTACTGCTCACTCGGCGGCTGCTGCAAATAATCCAACGCCTCCTTCCCGTTCCACACGGCCGAGACGGCAAACCCCAGTTTCCGGATCGTCTTGAGCGCGATCTGCTGATTAATCGCATTGTCCTCGACGACAAGGATATTCGTCGTCCGCCGCTCCGCTTCGCTGAGTTCCAGCGTCTCCTCGTTCGATTGCGAGGTTGTTAATGCCGCGCCGTTGGCGGAGGAGGTGGAGAGCCCACGTTTGTGGGTTGGGAAGCCCGGTGTCATGGGTGTCGCGGGCCCGCTGGTGTCGGAGGGTGGTCGCGAGACGGAGACTTCGGATTGTAGGCGGTAGGGGATGGTTTCGATGTTGACCACGGGTGATTCGCCGGAGGAGTAGGCGGCTTTGGGGAAGGGGATCCAGAAGGTCGCTTTCGTGCCTACGCCCAGTTTCGACTCTAATGAGATCTTGCCGTGCATGAGCTCGACGAGGTTCTTGCTGATGGTTAACCCAAGTCCTGTGCCACCGAACCGGCGCGCAGTTGAGCTATCGGCTTGTGAGAAAGGTCGGAAAAGCCGTTGTCGCACTTCTTCTTCGATCCCGATCCCGGTGTCTCAACTGTGAAATGCACCTCGACCACGTCATCCGTATCCCTATGCACCTTCACCCGCAAGGTCACACTCCCGTTAGAAGTAAATTTGATCGAGTTGGTCAGCAGATTCGTCATCACCTGTCGCAATCTGCCCGGATCGCCCATGACCTTCCAATTCTTCAGCTCCTGGATATCATCAACATATCGGAGCCCCTTGCGCTGCGCGGCAAAACTCAGCATCTTATTGACGTCGCGGATGACCACGCTCAGGTCGAACTGGACCTCCTCCACATCCAGCCTCCCACTCTCCACTTTCGAGAAGTCCAAGATGTCGTTGATCACGGTCAACAACCCATTCGCGCTCCGCTGGATGTTCTCCGCGCACTCGCGCTGCTCCTTGCTGAGCTGTCCGCTGTCGTCGTCCAGCAGCAGCTCGCTCATGCCGATGACGCCCGCGATGGGCGTGCGGATCTCATGGCTCATGTTGGCCAGGAACTGGCTCTTCATCTTACTCGCCTCTTTAGCCGCCACGCTCTGCGCCATCAGCCGCGAGTTCTCCCGGTCCCGCTCCTTGATCTGCTCCGCTTGCTTGCGCATCTCCGTGACATCCATACTGACACCGACTACGCCGTCCAGGTACTCGTCGCCGTCTAGCCCGCCCTTGCGTTCCTGGCGCAGGAGCGGGAACATCCTCGTGCGGAACCAGCGCTGGTTCGATTCGATCTGGTTTTCCACCATCTCCACCTCGCTCTGCCCACTCATTATCCGAGCCATGGGGTCTCGATAGGTGACCAGTTCATCGTGACGGCCTTGAAGCTCGAGTATTGACCAGAGATTCATGCCCATGTACTGCTCCTTGTCTTTCGCGAGTTCTTCTGCGGTTCGGTTCACCATGGTGCGTCCTTGGAACAGAGTCAGGGTGTACTCTTTGTCCACAGCCCACAGTGTGATCCTGCGCATGGTTCACTACCCGTTCCAGCTGCGCTCTGGTCTGTCGTGCTTCTTCCCGGGCGAGCACGAGATCGTGGATGTCTGTGCACGTGCCGAACCACTTCACAATCTTTCCATCTCCATCTCTCATTGGTAATGCGCGGCCGAGCATCCATCTCCATGCGCCATCCGCAGATCTACACCGGTACTCTGTTAAGTACTCGTCGCCGGTTGCTAGCGAATGTGCCCAGCGCGGTTTGGCCACTTCTAATCATCCGGATGAAAAGCATTTAGCCAGCCTTCGCCGTAGCTGTCCTCAATGCTCAGACCCGTGTACGAGTACCATTGATCGCTATAGTAGTCATGAACACCTTCCGGGTCAGTTCTCCAGATCATCTGCGGTATCATGTTCGTGATATCCTCAAACTGCCGTGCATTCTCTTCCTGCTGCCGGTTGATGGTAGCCGCATAGTCCGTCACATCATGGAACATCACTATACCACCTAGAAAATCCCCCTTGTCATCTGTGAGCGGCTGTCCACTCGTATCGAATTTCATCTGGCTCCCGTCCTTGGCCGAGTACATCCCCACTCTGTAGCCCTCAAAAGCTTGCTTTTCCTTCATCAGACGCATGATAGGGAATTCTTCCAGCGGTATCTCTTCGCTGAAATCGTCTCGGTATAAGACATATCTGCTAAGGAAATCTCTGGCTTGCTCGCTGCTGTCGTAGGCCCCGTCCTCGATCCAAGGGTAGAGCAGTTTAATCGCGGCTTTGTTCGGGACACCGAACGATTCGTCCTTCCACATGGCGTACGCTGGGATGTTCATACTATTCATCAACGCGTCTTTTAACCGGCTCATCTTGCTGAACATTGTCGGCGCCGCGGCTCCAGAACTCTTAGACGGTGGGCCTGCAGGCAGAAAACCTTCGAGCGGGTGGCTGTGGTGAGCATACTGTGGGCTGGTGAGGCCGGAAGACGTCGTCGGGGTATCTGGTTGATTGGACTTCCTGCGTGCATTAGATCCAGAACTGCTATTTGAGCTTAAGCCTGCGCTCAGACTCGCGCTAAACGTCGTCGGTGTCCTTGAAACGGTCCTCGTGGTCGTAGATCGTGCGGCCTCTGATGATGTTGCTGAGGCCGGTGCTTGTCTCGCAGCGGTAAAGGTGAGCGTGTAGAACACTTCATCCTCCGTAGCCCACACTGAAACGATCATCTGAGCCTGGACATGATTGGACTCTTCCAGCCTCGCAGCCAGAGGGAGGCCAGTCTTCGGATCTCGGTTGGTGGAGAACAGCACGTCCATCACAGCATCGTGCACCTCTGTCCGTGTTCCACTGACATGGCTAAGACGTGCAGAAGATGCTACTGACGTAGACCGCTTGTGGCGCGTCGTCGGAGTCTGTCCTTCGTCCTCCAAGCCTCTAGGATGGAAAGTGTTCAGCTGGGTGAGTGAGGACACTGAGCGCGTGAAGCATCATCCACCACTGTCTCTAAGAAATCCTCCCATGCGACAAAGACAGGGTTCCCATTTAAGAGTAAATCCACACCAAGCTGCGCAAGCGTTGTGCCATACAAGACGTCAGTCGGCGATCGAAGGTCCTGACTATCCACCTTGGACAAGTCTTCCGAGTCGAGTCCAGATGCGTCCAACTGCGCAGCGGGATCGACGCCGAATAGCCGTCCCATTGCTTCGTTCGCCAACACTACCGTCTTCCGGCTCGACAATACCAATACCGGCATGGGTAAGTACTGCAACGCCGTAAACGCCATGTCGGCCTTGTGCTGCGGCGGAGGGATGCGGATGGACATGGCATGGCGCTGACGGCCTGGCGAGCGCGCATCGCCCACGCTGCCGTCAGCCGAGAAATAGTCCTCTGCTGCCAGCCTGTCTTCGGTGTCCTTGGCCCGACGTGCCTCTTCCAGCCTGTCCTCCGTGTCCCTGGCCCGGCGTGCCTCTTCCTGCACCGAGACCAGATCTTCAAACGAAACCCTCCCCCGGCCGTGGTCCGACATCATGGCGACTGAGGGGGAGATCCGCCGGGTTCCGTGCCTTCCGCTTCCGTCCACTGCGGCTTCACCGCGCCTGCGAGATGCGCTGCTCTGCCTCCGCCTCGTCAGATAACACGGTCATCTAGAGCTGCCAGGTTGACGGGGACGAATGACTGCGGTTGGATAGTGCTCTGGAGTGGAACTTGAAAGGCTCCGCTCTTGAAGACGGGTTTCTCTTTACGGGTGGTGAGACGAGGAATGCGATGGCGGCGTAGGATTGGAGGGTTTCAGTCGAGCAGGCGGTCTGGGCTGTTGGATTGAGTGGTCCTGGTAGTGGTGAGTGAAGGGGAAGGGTAGAACATTCTTAGTCGTTAGTGTGATGACCGAACGACGGCCTGGTGTCGAGGCCGGCGACTTTGGTGAACTCTAGGCCCTTCGCGGGCGATAGAGTCCAGCTAAGACGTCAAAAGTATGAATTAAGTTTCCCCTCGCGTCTTTGAGGAAAGGGCTCGCGGCTGCGGTATTTGCCTACCTTTGTTCATCGTGTTTTCTACGTGTGTGTCTGGGCGGGTGGATGTGGAAGTCCTATCTCGACTGCAACTACGGGTATTGATCAGCCTGGCGCACCAGCAAGTAACTGCTCGGCGGTTTCGCTGCAGATCGCAAGAGGAAGAAGCTGCCCACCGGATGCGGACGCGGATGCGGATGCGCGATGAGCAGGAACCGGTCGGATCAGTGGGAGCCTCAATCCGACGACCAATGAGCGATGGAGCTCTCAACCGATGCCGGCCCGGGATCCGAGCCAACGCTCTCTGGAACTGTCGGCGCCATCGGGACTACCCGCCCGTCTCGCTCCGATGCCGATCATCGCCATCACCACCCAACAGTCTGGAACACCCAGCGCGGGCTTAATAATAACCAGGCGATGATTTTTGGTTCTTTTTTTTTAAAGCATAATTATTCGCCGGCATGAGTCTGGCGTCGTCAGACACAGAGACAATATGCTTCAAGCAATTACTTTCATGCTTGCAATATACCCCGAGTCACGTAGACACCAACCCTAATCCGCTTTCCTCTCAAGCCTCGGACGGGTAAGATTTCATTCGTAGGCCTGGCGAACCAACACGCGGCTTCGCCACCGCATCTCCAGCTTCCTTCAGTCCATCCTTTGAACAAACACGCACAAAGTCTACGCAACGGTCCACTGTTGGTCCTTGGCGAAATTACTACCACTCACCAAGGTGTAGCCTACATCGCGTGCGACTGATCAGTCTGCCATCATCCTTGGCCAGCTATCGCTACATCCTCCATCTTTTACTAATTGTCATCAAGTTCCAAATCAAACACCATGCTGCCTCAACACACTTCTCGCAACCGCGGACGCACTAAGGGTGGTCCTAGTGGTGTCCAGCGATCCTACGCATCCCAGCTGAAGGAAACCGAAGCCCTGTTCAACAGCTACGAGCATCTCCAAGGTCTACCTCGCGGTGATGCCGCCCTCACAATGCTACGCAAAGTCGCCTCGCTTGTCAAGCCCATCATGAGGAAACGCGGATGGAAAGTCCAGATCCTGGCCGAATTTTTGCCACCCGAACAGAACTTACTCGGTCTCAACATCAACAAGGGTTACAAGATCTGCATCCGATTGAGATACCATAACAACCCGGATCTGTTCTTACCGACCGAGCAGGTCGTCGACACTATGCTACATGAGCTCTCGCACAATGTATGGGGGGATCACGATAGCAACTTCCATCGGCTCTGGGATGAATTACGCGACGAGCAGGAGACCCTTATGCGTAAAGGCTATACGGGAGAAGGTTTCCTCTCGGAAGGCCATAGACTTGGAGGCGGAAGGTATGGTGCTCCACCTCCGCATGAAGTGAGGCGGTTGGCGAGAGCAAGTGCCGAGAAACGGCAGGCGCAAGGCAAACTCAGTAAAGGGTCCGGGCAGAGATTAGGCGGGACGCCGCTGCATCTTTACGGCGACGTGAGGTCGATCATCGCGGATCAAGTGACGCAGAGGAATACTATCAATAGAGGCTGCGCGTCGGGAAGAGGAGACGCCAGCAAACTTGCCGAGCAGCAAGGCAGGACCACATTCCGAACGAAGGCGGAAGAAGATGATGCTAATGACCGCGCCATTGCACAAGCGCTGTACGAACTAATGGAACAAGAAGAGGAGAAGAAGCTAAAAGGCACATTCTCCGCTGCACCCGCCGACGGCGGACTAGCATGGCATCCTGAAAGCGGACTCTACGATCCCAAAAAGGAAAGCAGACCGTTGTCCCACCAACACGAGCAAAACGACCATCCGAGCGAAGAGGAACAGATGCGATGGGCGCTCCACGCCAGCACCAATCCATCACCGTCCTCCAGCGTAGCGCCTTCAACCCATGCCCTCTCCCCCGTCAGCCCCCTCTCCCCACCAACCATCGACCGCACCATCTCAGCACCTCCCCCACCACACCCCCACCCCTCCTCACGACCTTACCCAGGCAGAACCCAACCCAAGCAACCCACTTCCACGGAGGGGACTACAAAACGCCCCCGCACCACCCCCAACCCTCCTCCCCCTCATCCTCCCACCCCCACCACCACCTCCTCCTCCTCCACCACAACCCCCGCCCTTCCATCCTCCTCGTCATCGACTCCTATCGACCTCACAACCACCACCACCTCACCCCGGCCACCACCCCCAATAATCGACCTCTCCGACCCCTTCAACCCGGACGAATGGACCTGCGAAATCTGCACCTGCATCAACCCCACGCCCTTCCTCGCTTGTGATGCTTGTGGGACCGAACGGCCTACTGCTGGCGTCGGCATCGACGTAGCAGCCACAGCACGGAATCATGACCCTCCCGCCGCTATTTCGCCCGCTGCTGCTACCCCGGCCCGGCGAGCGGGAGGTGCGCGGTCTGCGGCTTTGGAATCTGGAGGGCGTGCTTGGAGTGAGGGGTCGGAGGCGGGGATGGGGAGGGGGATGCAGGGGCAAAGGGGAAGGGATAGGGATGGGGGAAGGCGAAGTGGAATAGGCTGGAATTGTGAGAATTGCGGGAGTTTTATGGAGCATAGGTGGTGGACGTGTAGTGCGTGTGGGGCGATGAAGGGGTCGTCGTAGATCCGCTTTTTTTTTTTTTTTTTTTTGTATCCTTCCACGGTCGTGCGTCACGGTGGTGATTGTGGTGGGAGTGGGTGTGGGTGTGGGAGTGGGGTTGTAAGGTAGTAGGAAGGGAGGGAGGAAGGGAGGAAGGGGAGACAAGGCGAAAGCAGCGTAGGGTTGAGTGGACGCACGTATGACTCCAGCGGGAGACAAATTTCAATGGGGATGACGAGCCTGGCAACAACTGCCCTGCGGCAGTTTTCTTTTCTTTTCTTTTCTTTTCTTTTCTTTTTTTTTTCTGGAAATTGAGGTTTTTTTCAATTTCATTTTTTTTTTCATTTTTTTATTCCCCTGTGTTAGAGAAGAGAAAAGGTTGAACACTCCCCCGGGGGGGGGGGGGGGGGGCAAGAGAGAAGCCGAAAATTCAAATAAAGAAGGGAACCAAGAGACCAGGGCCAGTGGGTAGGAGACCCAAAAGAAATCTTAGATCCCTTTCTCTCTCTCTCTCCTCGCTGCTGCTGCTCTCTCTGCCACCGAACCCCCTCTATCCTCTCTCTCTCTCTCTCTCTTTTCCGGTTGCTGGAGGATGTCACATCGCTCTCGCTCTTTTTAGTCCGAAACTGGCGGGGGAAGAAGATATTGGATAGAGCTCGGGGAGGGTCATATGTCGCACCACATTCCATGTGATCTCACTTATGGTCTAGATTTTCTTTTTCGCTTGCTGAAGCCTGTCACGTTTCTGCATCCTTTTGTTTTACTTCACCCCTTGGAAATAGGAAAAGATGCGCGCGGGGGGGAGGAAAACTCCTATATCATTTTTCGTCGATCGACATTATTTACACATGTCTGCCTTTTGATCCATTATGGATACTCAACTTCCTTTGAAGAGGTTTGAGATAAGCCCTTAGGGCTCTTTTTCTTTTTCTTTTTTTTTTTCGGGGGGGGAAAGCCACGGCATGGATTTCGATGAATGTCTCGAAAATCCCCACCAACCCCTTTCGACGATTTCAGTCTTCACGGTTGGAACTGGATACCTAGGTCTACAGAGTGCAACACCGCGTGAACATTACTAGTGTAGGTAGGTAGGTAGTAGTGGCGTAGTAATTCGAGCTCGAGTATAATTCCTCTCCTGCAGCAGACATCCCAATCAACCAAAACTTGGCAACCAATCTACGGCTTCGAGAGGGCTCTCACGGGTTACGAAGAGACAGGGCAGAAGGGCAATCTAGCTTAGAGAAATGTAGTGAGATCAAAAGGTGTTTTCCCTCCCATTGAAAGATATTGAAACATTCCGCTTCTCCCCAAAAGACCGAAGAATCCCTTTAAGATATCAACTCTCCCCCGAACCCCTTTTACCCATACAACCATAAAACCCCCGCAAAAAAAAAAAAAAAAAAAAAAAACGCCTGTCCATCCAAATCATCCGCTGTCAGATCGTACTTTAATCCTCCGTTTCATCAAAGGACAGAAGCTGCAAGTGAAGACCCCTCCAGACCTTTGTCCCTCCACTCTCCCCCCCATCATTCATTTACAACACAACCATCAACTCATGCCTCACAACCTTCTCATCATCGACAGCAGGATAATACGGCACCATCGCATCAGCCGACTGCACATACGCATCATTATACAGCCTCCAATAGGGCGTCCTCACCTTCCTCGCCGGATGGAAAAGTCCCGCCCAGACATAATTCAGCACGGCGCCCGTCCCGACCGCGAGCCGGACAGCGTCAATGGCTTCGATGACGCGGTCGATGACGTGGGGGCTCGTCTCGAAGAGGTTGGGGTAGAGGAGGTTGAGGAGGTGCAGCATGGCGTCTTCGCAGCCGAGGCCGACGACGCCGAGGGCGATGTGTTTGACGACCGAGGCGGCGGTTTGGCGGTGCACTTGGTCGCGGTCGATCAGGGCGTCTTCGAGCAAGGGGGTGACGGCGTAGACGTAGTCCTTGGCCATTTCGCCGATGTATTCGAAGAGGAAACTGAGGGATTTCAGCACGCCGTTTTGCACGTTGAGTTCCGGGACGCGGTATTCGTTCATAAGGGCTGGGAGTACGGTGAAGGGCGCACAGGTTTCGGCGACGATGCCGATGGCCACGGCGGTACAGACACGGCTTTGACGCTCCTGGACACGCAGGTTGTTGAGGAGGGTCGGCCAGGACATCCTGCGGACCGATGGCCTTGGCGATGAAGCCGAACGTGTTGTTTGCAGCGCGGCGGATACCCTTCTTGTGGGCCTTGAGCATGTCGAGCAGCTCAAAACAAATGCGCATCCATTCTCGGGCATTCACGCTTTCTGGTCCACGGTCTGCGATACGGCCAACAAGGTCGATCGTGTTTTCTTGCACCTTTTCGTGCCTGTTTCGCAGGATGGGTGTGAGACGAGGTAGGAGATCCTTGATAGGTGGTTGCATGCTGGTGATGCCGACAACACTGACGATGGACCGCATGGCGCCCAGAATCGAGCCCAGGACTTCTGGGTACTCTTCACCCAGGTATTCGTAGAGCACTGTACCCAGCTTACCCATCAGACCATCCTCACCGCACTGCTTCATGACAGGGGCAATTCTGCTCACAAGATCAGCAGCCTGTTGTCGGACGGTCGCAGACTTGTTGTTCAGTCTCCACAGGATGGTAGACACGATCTGTGGCAGGTAGGGCTTGCACCGCGTACCAAGCGAGATAGCCACGGTTCCAAACCCGTTCAGCAGAACGATATCCTCCACACTCTGCTCTTGGAAAGCGTGCAGGATACCATCGACCAAGCGCTCCTCCAGTCTCTCGTTGATGTCGGCAGATCCCTGCGAAGCGATGACCTTCTCGATAGTCTCGACTGTCATCTTCCGGTACGCTTCGCTCTCATCCTTGAGGTTCGTGACGATGCGCTCAACGATCTCTCCACACCCCACTTTCTGGGAGAGATCGACTGTAGTCTCGACGACTTGTTTGTAGTTCCGCTTATCAAGCGCCATGCGCCTGACCCAGAAGGACTTGAAGAAGTCGGTCAACACCTTCTCCTTTAGATATGCAGCCGTGACACCTGATGTGCTGGAGCATTGACTGATCACCTTAAGCACAACCTTCTTCATCTCCTCGTCGGGCGACGAAAACTCGCGCAGGAGAATCTCCATGATTTGACTGGTGTAGTAGTTGCTGTACTCCTCGTCCATGAGCGGGATAATGTAACCCACGGCCTTCAGGAAACCAGCAAGCCCCTTACCTCGCTGCTTGCGAGCGCCAGTCCAAAGCGGGTTAAGAATGTCGTCGAAGGACTCAATACCGAACGGGTGCGACGCTTCAGCAAGCGCTGCGAGAGCTAGCGATGTGACCGTCCGCACCTTAGCTTGTTCATCGTTGAGGTTCTCGCCGATACAATCGACAAGACCCCGCAAATGCGGCAGCACAGCACAGCCCATCAGGATAGGAATCTGCTGCACGATCTTGACACCGGTATGTCTCGCCTGCCATGACTTCTTGCTCTTGCACACGGCCTTCAAGAAAGGCAACAGGGTCGGAATCCCAATGCCGAAGCGACCACGGCAAAAGCTCTTGCAGTCGTATTCCGCACGTATTCATCCACGTGATCGATATCGGGTCTCATCGTACTGATCATGTGGGCCAACCCAGCCGCTTTGGATAGGTTGGAGATAATCTCACGTCCTTCGACTCGAGCGTAGTAGTCCTGGTCGATAAGCAGCGGCTCGATGACGACGAGAATCTTGTGTACATATGGTCGTACGAGATCGTCGAGCTTGTAGAGTACACGATCGATGACCTTGACAAGCAAGTGTCGTTCCTGGTCCTCGAGCGATTTCTCCATGAGCAATGGCAGGATCTGGTCGAATAGCGGGCCAGCACCGAAATGCCGGGCGTTGTCCGTGAGCTGTCGAAGCGCAGTTTTACGCATGGGTGGTGTGCCGTTCTTGAACTTTTAGTAGTAATCGCATAATCTTCCGTTGCTTCAGGTCATCGACGCTGAGTTCGTTCTCGTCGGCACCGTCAACGAGCTTGCCAAAGTATGCCATGTCCTCTGCTTTGAAGAACTGCAGGTCACCAACACCTGGGATGTCTGAGGGAAGCTGCTTGCCCATTGATCTTGCATCCGCGGGTTCTTGCATCATGAACCCTCCAGTGTTGACTGGTGTAGCTGGTGGCGCGACCCTCTTTGCAGGGGCACGGAGGGGTTCGTATCCAGGAGGGGGAGTCAGGATCATGAATCCTTCACTCGGGAGCATTTCATCCAGCTCTTCATCTGACAAAGGTGCGTTGCGGGTTGAGATATCTGTTCCGAAGCCGACTACAGGCTGCACCGGCGCAGCAGCACTAGCCGACTGTGCAGCCCCGTCTGTCGTAGGCGCAAGATCCCACTTTGACCTTCTCTTCGCCGGAGCCGCCTCTCCATCAACAGCAGGCGTCATATCCCACCTGCTCTTCTTGGCCGCGGTCCCACCATTCGTCTGCGCACCATCTGCCGCACCAGCCTCGCCATTAGTTGCAGGCGCCTCGCTCGAAACATCCCATCTCCTCTTCCGCGCTCTCGGCTTCGGCTTCTCCTCCCCATCCGCACCCTCCGCCTTCACGCTCTTCCCCGCCTCCTCCGCAGCACCATCCTTCAGCGTAGCCTGATGCTCCTTCTGCACCCCATCTCCATCTCATCCTCCTCCCCACCCCTCGCAATCTCCTCCTTCTTCTTATCCTCAATCAACCTCTTCACCCGCTCCTCTTCCCTCTGCAGCTCCCGCTCCGCCATGACCTCCTTGTACGTCCGCCCTTCCTTCTCCTCATCCAGATTCCGGCGGAACCGCCGCTTCTGGTACTCCGACTCGCGCGACGCAATCTGCGCCTGCTTCTCCCGCGAGTCGAGGATGTCGTCTTCCGCCGCGTCGCCCGTCGCCCACTCGTTCATCTGCGCCGACGTCGCAGTGTACTGCCCCACCAGCTTCCCGGACTCGTGCTCGTCGGTGTCGACCGCCATCGCGTCGTCCTCGTCCATGGTCGGGATCGAGGTGTTATAGCCCGCGTACCTGTCCCCGGAGCCGTTGCCGTAGAGCTCCGTGTCGAAGTTGTCCGTCATGGAGGCCTTGGTGTCGGTTTTGCGCTGGTTGTCGGAGCCTCCCTTCTTCCCGGCCGTGTTGCGCTCGGCCTGCGCGGCGCGTACGCGCTCGAAGTCGGCGTCCGACATGATGGCTACAGACTGCTGTGATGAGGTGGGGATCAGCAGCTGTAGATGGGGTTGGATTCTGTCGTGCAGAAGAAGAAGTGAGTGAAGCTCCGTCCAGAAGTTCGCAGCTTGGTGACTAGCGCGAAACTTTATCTCCGAGTTCACGTGACCGATTGGCCCCTCAAACAGTATGCTCACAACGGAAAGACTGCGTTGACAAAACCAAACCGACCTGCATGCCAAGGTCAAGTTGAAAAGCCCATATACGCAGAGAAACAAACGAGCCTTGCCACGATGGCGAGCGAAATTTAATATTACATTTTCCACAACGAAACCCTACCAAAAAAGCATACGCTCAGCAAAAAAGGTCCTCCCACCAGCGCCATCGCTAAAGTCAGAATATCAGCTCCAATCTGTGCAAGACTTCTCCCCTTTCCCAATTTCCCTCCTGCACAGCCCCACCTGCCCCTTGACCACACATGCAAAAGCCCTCATATCACCAGCCCTGTTCTAAGCGACCGGCTGAACGAAAGCATCGGGTGGCAAGCTCCCCTTCACGCTCTCGAAAGCCGCCAATGCAGCATCCCCATTCCAGCCTGTCTGGTCGAGACAGTCCTTTGCGTAAGCGATGGTCATGTTGGTGCGCTTTGAAAGTTCTTGTACCATCTGCTCAGCCATCTCGAGCGAAAGGCCGGCTGGTAGTGCAGGCGGCGCAGGCTCGACTGGCGCTGCTGCGACTGGGACTTGGACAGGCTGAGGCTGAGCAACAGAAATGTCGGTGTTTTCTGGCTCGTAGGCTTGCATCCCTCCGTAGCCACGGATAGTCAGGAGATCGCTGACTATCCTCACACCGTCCGGCCCACCGCCGGGACCGAGGACGATCGTGCGGTCGAAGCTGCGCTTTTTCCCGGCTGACTTCATCGAACTCGCCACTGACCGTGATGAGAAACCCGTCGACACCATTTGCGGAGGCTCCAGATGGGTCGGGTACGCCTGGAACCATCTTCGCTTCAATCAACCACTTCCGTGCTCCGGCAATCAAGTCAGGGTGCTTTGTAGCCGGCAGAGCAGCAAAAGCAGTCGCAACGGCCTGACTTCCGCGTGATATCCTACTTTGCCGAGCTGGAAGCTGCGAGATCCTCTTTAGATTCCTACTGCTCTTGAGGTACTGCTCCCATTCACCTTTCTCCGTCTTTTGGCTATTCTCAGGGTCGGCCGGCGCCATAGTATTGACCGAGTAGGAGAATTCGCTCTTGTCATCGTAATAGTGCTGTGCGAGCTCGTTTCGGTTGGTGTCGAACGCCGGAAAGAATTTCCGAATGAATCCTTCAGCGATACCCCCTTCGTCTTGGAAAAGCGCGCTGCGAATCGGGAATGGCAGGTTGGTTACTTTGTTCTTGTTGGCAATGTCTTCCTCTGTGCGCACTTGTATGCCGTTCAGTTGTCGGAGATTCGGGTACCAATTGGTAAGCGTTTGGGCGTAATTGGGCTCGGTCTGCTCCAGCGGATTGCCAGTGACAATCAGATGCTGCAGATGGTAAAACCTCTTGCGCCATGGCGTGAGCGCGTTGAGATTGGCAAACTTGTTGTTTGATAGATCCAGGTTCAGAAGCTTCGGAAGCGTGGCGGAAAGTTCTTTCACAGCCGTAAGCTCCTCTAAGCCATTGTTTGCCAAGGAAAGGCTGGTGACAGCTGCATCCTTTTCTTCAGGCTTATCGAATTGAGCGTCAAGCACTTTCATCATGGCCGGGAAGAACTTCGATTCGGTCGACTTCGTATCGAAAAGCTTCTTGTCTTTGAGGTCCTGGTCCTCGGCCAGTGCGCTCATATTGAGGAATTTCGTCTCAAAATCGTATCGTCGTTCAAGAACGCTCTTGAACATGTCTTTGAGCTTCTGCGTTTCATTGCTTTGTCCAGACGCATCTTGCACAGCTCCTCCAAGCCTCTCAATTCCGACATTGACGCCTGCCCAACTGTATCCGTTCATCCTCACTGAGGCACCCACGTCTTCCGATGCTACCTTGATTATCAGATCGGGCTCCTGTACTTGTGACTATACTCAAGTTAGTACTATTTAAAACATCGGCATGCTGTGCATTGGCCGATCAGCCATATGGTAAGCGGTCGCCGTCCAAAGGATTGATCGCGGTCGTCGTTCTGAGATTGGCTGCTAACGAAGGCGGACCGGATGCGGCGGCGAGTGCGCAATACGGGAGCTGGTAATCGGCGAAGTTTTGGCGACAACGTACCTTCCGGATCTTCACACTCCTGCCTTTTGAGCCGAGCCTCGAGCTTGCTTTCTTCTCCAGCCACTGAATGAGATTGCTGACACCGCCGTCAGAGGTTCCGGAAACCTTGCTCTTCTGCCATCCAGTGACCTTCAGCTCCACAAGACCACCTCTTGTGCCAGTGACCCTTGATTCTTTCATGCTGACATCCCCAGCACCTGCCTTTCGCAAGATCTCGCGCTGTGCCGTTGCACTGAGGATTCCACCCTTTGCGCCTTTGCCAGTTAGCTCCTTCTTGGACCCTGTCGGCGCCGTGCTTTTGCTGATTCCACCACGTCCCTTGACCGACGTGCCCATAGAGATGTCGCCGTCCTTGTCTGCTCTCGCTCCTGCCCGCTTTGCTGCCGAGCCACGGCCAGCCGCTCTCGGGCCATTCTGACGCGCAACCATTTCTGCGACAGATACGTGTGCCGCGAATGGAATTCAGGAAGTTCGAGGAGAGGTGCAGGAGCGCAAGCGGCCTGCGCCTGCTGGGAAAAAGCTGCTGACAGCTAATCCAGCTGATGGTTTGCTATAGCAAAGTCACTGGCTTGTCGGAGTTCGTCGCAATGAGTGTCACAAGAGCAACAGTATCTGCCGCTCTTTGTAATGCCGTGAGGTAGTGATTTAGTGATTATGCGTATGAGGAGAAGTGAAAGTGAGTAATGCGATAAAGATTGTCAGAACTGCGGCCTCAGTGAAAGAGAAGACGGCGGAATGAGCTAAAGCGGGACGTGCCGCGTCGCGCTCAAAGTTCCCAGGTCGCCGGACCCCGCGTTTCAGGCAGCATTAAGGCGGCCACCTGCAGCGAGCTTCCGGCTAGACCCGGGGGCGCGTTATCAGATCCGGAGCGCGCGCAGCGCCATCACCGCACTAGGCTATCCTACGGGCTTACCACTGGAGGCTGGCAAGGTACCGTAACAAGGAGCGACGGGAAGCGTCACTTGCGGTTCAAGTCCTCGGACTGCAGTACTGTCACCTTACCATGCGCAACGATGTCGCACAGGACTGTAAGCTCTTCACTCACCACGGCTTCCACACGCGCAGCACTAATCTCACTTAGCGACATCGCTGTCCTCGCTGCCCCTCCACCTCCTCCGCGCTGAGATAGCCCGCCGCCAGACACAGGACTCTGCTCAGGATGACGCCCGACCGACATGCGGCTCTGGAAACAAGAACCGACACTACGACACCGGCCTGCACGTGTTTGCGCTCTTCCTGATTCTCCTACTCAGCACCCTCGCCTGCTCCTTCCCCATCATCGTCAAGCGCTTTCCGAAACTGCCAGTGCCCAGCTATGCGCTCTTTCTCAGCCGGCACTTCGGGACGGGTGTTCTGATCGCGACTGCCTTTGTGCACCTGCTGCCCACCGCGTATACCAGCCTCACCGACCCCTGTCTGCCAAGCTTCTGGAATGAGGGTTACCCGGCTATGAGCGGCTTTATTGCCATGTGTAGTGTGCTGGCTGTGGTAGGCATTGAGATGGTATTCGCTATTAAAGGGGCAGGGCATAATCACAGCGTGGACTTGGAACAGTTGAGAGGGGACAGCAACCCGAGACCGAAGGTGGGGAGGAGTGAGAGCAGTAATTCTTTCAGACATGAGCCGCGTGGGCAGTACGATGAGCTGGATGCGGCAGTGCCTCTGCAAGAGCATAACAGCACGCGACCTGGCTCTACAGACAATGCCGAGACCCTTAATAAGCCGCTCCCGCCAGAGCCTCCTTTCCAGGACGACGACGACTCCGACCCAGATCTCGATGAGCTGGATCCAATGGTAGCGGACGATGACAGACAGCCGCTTACTGGCGACGACGCCGACGAACAAGGTGAGCACTCCAACGGCCACCTCCACAATCCTTCTTCTCGCCGCAACCGCAAAGTTTCCTTTGCAGACCCGCCTACTACCCACTCCCACACCTCCCCAACTACTCAAGACACCGCACAAGAACAACGCGCTGTACTGCAGTGTCTCATGCTCGAAGCCGGCATCCTCTTCCACTCCGTCTTCATCGGAATGGCCCTTTCCGTCTCCACCGGCGCCGCCTTCGTCGTCCTCCTGGTCGCCATTTCCTTCCACCAGACCTTCGAAGGTCTGGCTCTCGGCAGCAGGATCGCAGGAATCTCCTCGTTCCCTCCTAGCAGTCCGAAGCCATGGTTGATGAGCGCCATGTACGGCGTCACTACCCCCATCGGCCAAGCCATCGGGTTGGCAGTCCATCGTTTATACGACCCGGAAAGCCAGTTTGGATTGTTGATGGTCGGTATTGTAAATGCTATCTCCAGTGGCTTGCTCCTGTATGCAGGGCTTGTGCAGCTGCTCGCGGAGGATTTCCTAACAGATAGAAGTTATGCCGAGCTCCAGGGCAGACGGCGACTTGAAGCCTGTGGCGCTGTCGTCGGCGGTAGTATGCTTATGGCCCTTGTCGGCGCCTGGGCTTGAGTCCCATCTGCCATCCTTGTACCAAAAGTTCACAACGTTCTGCTAGCTTCGACAGGAGATTCTCATTCCTCTCTCCCAGTCTCGTGCGTGACCATATCGTAGATCATCCCCATTTCCCTGACCTTTGCGCGTCTCATGTCCTGCCTCTCTCAGCCTCATGCAAACCCCCCCTTCCAGGCTCCCAAACAAAGTCAGAAAAGGGAAAATCTCAAGCCGGTCTCCTCCTCACAAACTCCCCCAAATCCTCCCGCGTCACAACCCCCAACACAAACCTCCTCCCGGGATCCGTCACAACCGCAAACTCCTGCTTCTGTCCCCTCATCCCCTCCCACTCCCCCTCAAAAAACGCCTCTAACTCCTCAAGTCCCGTCTCCATCGTTATGAGCCTGTATTTCTTCCCTTTCCGCTGGAACCGCAGCATAGCTTTCTCCACGGGCTCGTCTTCCCGGACTTGACCTGTTTCGATTTGGTGTCGGAGGGAGGGCATGCTGAGGTAGCCTAGTAGGGTTTTGGTCGTCGGGTGAATGACGGTCAGGTGTGTGTATTCCCGTTCGAAGGCTGCCATGAGCGCGGAATGGATTGGGGAGGTCGGCGAGGTGGAGAGCGCGGGTGGGGGATCGAGGTCTTCCACTGTGGCCTAGGGGGAGAGAGCGTTAGTATTCCTGGGGTTTTTTTCTTTTCTGAGGTGACGAGTGACATGGGAAGAGACGTACACCGCGGTATTTGTTTGCCCAGGGCGAGGATGTTTCGGTGGGAGGGTGGGATTGAGACGGTGGGGCAGTAGTTGTTGACATGGTTCTTCGGGGTTGTGTTTATGCCTGCTAGATATGCAGGCGTAGGTGCAAGGGAGAGCTTGAGGGGAGCTTGCAGAGTTCGATTGGTGGGGTTGTTATTGTAGATGTACCTAAGCGTGAAGTTGGAATTGAAGTCACCACCTCACCAATTTATTGCAGAGGAATGGAACCTCTGAACTGCGGGGGTCAAGTGTGGAGCCCCCACACAACTGAAAGATATGTCCACCCTTGCACTACCTTACCAGGTACTTTCTGTTACTACAAAATAATAAGGAAACAATTCATTTTGTTTTCATATGATGTAATGGAAGTATCTGTGTAGGTTCCTTGTCTTAGAAGAATGGTAGACCTGAATTAATGCAGAAGCTATCTTGGATTGATTCAATCTAATGTAGACATTGGACACAAGTGGAAAACACCTGATCATTCTCATTATGAATTTCAGCAATGGGTCAACTAATAATGCATAGCGCGCACAGCCACGAGACTCTTTCCGATGTGTGCCATTAGAGCTCTCCAGAATCCAGTCCTTTTAACTCCGGCTTACTGAAACACCGCCGTCCACGCTTGATACTGAGATCGACAAGCTCATCATCTTTTACGATTCGAATACAGATACTATCTAAAACCCTCTCAACGATCCAGTCGTCCCCAAGCCAAACACTGATGACGGACACTAAGCTCTTGCGCAGATGTCGATCGGAGCGCGAAATCCCTTCGATCATGGTCATTGTAACAACGTCGTCCCTTCATCGACAGGTCACACCATATACCAACTATCAAGGCGCAGGGCACGTCAATGGTACCCCGCAACTCGTTACGATCGTGGTGGTAGTCAGCGTAGTTGTGCCCACGCCTGGTGTCGGTCTGCAAGTGCCGGTAGGGCTACCTGATGTGAAAATAGTGACAGTAGAGTCCCGGCTGCTACTGGGTACATCGGTTGATGAAGCAGCCGAGTAGACGGAGGACGAGCCGATGGTGGTCAGTGTGGAGGAGCCGCTTGCGGGTACAGATGTGTTGCTTGTCGTGGTTGGAAGGACTGTGGTGCTTCCCGGCGCGGTGACTGATGATTGTGCTATTCCACGATTAGCAAAGATCGTCTCAATGGGATCAAGAACGCTTACATGGAGACGTGGCCGATGAGGACGACGTCAAAGATGGTTGAGAGCTAGAAGACTCGCTTGCCACATTTGTAGTCGTGTACGCCGGTGGTAATCCAACAGTCGGATCCGTTGGCGAAGTAATCTGCGTTGCTCCGACGGCACCAGGTGCAAAGTATGTACCCGTAACCTCGCTAAACATCGTGCATTGAGTGTCGATGTAGTTGAAGGCCACGCACCCAGTCGTGGTGTCACAGAGATCTGCACAAGCTTGGAAGGAAGGCTCTTCACTTTGCCTCCTCATCTTATAGCTGGGAGGACTGAGCACCGTGCCGGTATATGCGACATTGCAGGTCAGTTTGTAGGCTGCACCGTTGTCACTGGAGCACACTGACTGGTCGCCAGTATTTTCACATGACTCTGCAGGGTCTGCAGGGCATGAAGGGGCCGGCTCGTTTGGAGGAGGCTCCGTGAACGTCGGTGTAGCGTATGGACCGGGAGTAAATTGTGTGGAAGTCGTTGTCGAAACTGTGTTTGGTTGCGAAGACGCAATGGAAGAACTTGATAGAATTGAACTGGAGCTGGCAGAAGCCGGCGAAACTACTGGCGGGGTGCTACTAGATGTCGTTGCGCTGCTAGCAGCTTCAGTAGCTACCGAAGGTATGCTGGTACTACTAGAGCTTCGAATAGCATAGCTTGACGGCTGAATGCTAGCAGTCACTCCACTTGAGGTCGACACGCCGGATACGCTTGTCCTGGAGGAAGTCGGAGCGACGTAGCTGGAGGGCGAAACATTCCCAGAGACTGAGGCGGAGGTACCGGTCATGGCAGAGGCGTAGCTTTCAGGTGCAACGGCACTTGAGGCAACATTGTTAGTAGACGTGGAAGGGTTGCCAAGCATGGTGCCGGTCGACAAGTTGCTTGGTCTCATATCACTGCTGGTTGTGTCGCTCGGTCTTGCATCGCTGCTAGACACGCTGCTCGATCTCGTACTACTGCTGCCCATGCCGCTCATCATTGCAATGCTGCTAGAAGCGAGATCGGTTGTCATGCCCGAGGATCCGTAAGAACTTGTTAATGACATACTCTCATACGAGGGCGGAGTCAGAGTGCTCAGCATTGCAGTGCTGGACAACGAGCGTGGCACATTCGTTGCAGTGCTCGTTGCGCTAGCTGCTCCACCTACAACGATACCTGCGACTGACCTATCGTTAGTCACAGGCTTTGGCGTCTGCGGTAATGCTTTGAAATAGCAAATGCCACCATAATCTGGGTATGATGACCAGACCCACGCGCCGCACTCTGACAGTTCGTCACAGGCATCCATGCATTGCGTGAAAGTGCCACTGTCAAACGTACGAGTCCCGAAGGCACCATCTCCTGTAGTGTCGGAGCTACAGTAAATAGTATACGACCTGCCGTTGTCATCCGTGATCTCTTCGCCGTCTGCGTCGGGGCAGGCCGCATCAGGAGTGCTGGGTGAGGTTGAGGAGGGATACGGTGTCAGCGACTGGCTTGGACTACTAGCCATCGTGGATGTCATAGATGCTGTATTGGCCTCGCTGGTGATAAGGGTCTGCTGCACTGAGCTGCTTGCAGACCCCGAACCCGATACGCGGACTGCAGCGTTGGTGGAGCCATCGTAATTCAACGATCCAGTCGCATCCTTGATGTAGCAGCTGCCAGCGCCATTTCCTCCGACGAATGATACTGCTTTACAGCCCGAGGTATTATCGCAAATGCCGAGACAATTCTCAAAGCTCTCGGCGGCATAGACATTGCCGCCGCCCTGATAGTCGAACCCACAGTGAATTTCATACTGCACGTTATTGTTGTCGGTGAAGGCCGTGCCGTTGTAATCGGGACAAAGCACCGGTGTAGAAGCTGATGCAGGTGCCGAACCGGTTGGAGTACCACTTGAAGTCGGGCCAGTGTATGGCGCGGAGGAGACGTCTTGGGTTGAAGCACCTGGACCAACAGGAAGTTGGCTGGTGCCTGCTGTGCTTACCGCCGGCGTAACTGACGAAAGGCTAGTCGTGTATGACGAGCTTGGCTGAGCACCCTCCGGCATTTGGTAGACTTGCAGGGAATTGATTTCCCAGTATGCTTGCTCAAAATATGACGGGTTGTTTCCAACAAAATCAACGCATGAGTCCAAGCTGTTGGCGCTCATATTCTGTGGACATTCAGGGAATTGAGATTGGTACACCCAACCTGCCCAAGCGCCGCAGAAATCCGTGTTGATGATTATGCTCATGTTGTTAAAATGAGAGTCGATGTCGCAAGACCCTTGAGCATTTACAGTCGGGATACCCCAAGTAGCAGGATCTGGCTCTCCTGAAGCAATGTTGTCGGGAATGCTGCCTCGGGGGAAGAACCAGTGCTTGATGTACTCGGATGTCCACTCCGTTGCATAGACACCTCCACCGTTGTTGTTGAGACCCTCGCCGTAGTTGTTAGGAATCTTGGAACCGTCTAGCAACGAGCCACAGCCGGAGTTGCCGTTCGCATTGTGATCACAATCCGAGGTTTGGAAAGTCGCCGTCTGACCACTACCAGCGATTGTGCAGCCTGCTTCTGTGTGCATCGAGATCGAGTTGGACATTCCGGTATTGACACCTTCGATGATGTCAATCTCGCCATTCGTCGCCCAGTCAGGGCCCAGAAGCCAATATGCCGGCCAAGTGCCACAGCCCCATGGCATGTGTTCGAGATCTAATATGAAAAGGCCGTGTGTGTAGGCGTTGTTGCTGATGATCCTAGTAGCCGGTCTTCCATCGCCCCCTCTTGGCCACTTGTTTGTGGTGTCGACGCTCATGATCGCCTGATCACCTTCCTGAACGTAGCCATTCTGCCAAGCGACATCTTTGGTGACATATCTATAGGCAATTAGCTCTGCCATCAAACCAGAAACGAGATGCATACTTGACATGACCATAGGTAGGATCATAGGACTTTCAAACTGTCAGTGCAAAGAAATGCCTCAATGTGCGTGATCCCCTTACACTGTAGAAGTTGAACTTCGAAAAGAAGATGGACGGTTGGTAATCGTCGACTAATTGATATGGCGCCGCTCCAGGTGCACCGCCACCCTTGTAGAACGTCCCTTCGGCGACACTTTGGGCGTGAACGGTGCTCAAAGTAAACAAGACCGTAATGGCGCTGTTCCGGATATCACGGAGAAAGGAGGGCATGACGAAGAATGTCCTTGTCGAACGATTGAACCAAGGGCCTGCAACACCAGCTCCGTGACCTCGCAACGATGAAAGAGTAAGTGCGAAGTTCAGCCCGTTCTGCCGTACGCGCTGTTATCAATTGAGTGTCGCGAAGGTCTACATTCCTCCAAAAACCGCGAGAGCGGGCTACCATATAACCGCCACATTGACTTGCATTCCAAAAGAATTTCGGCAACACTGACATCCGCCACAGACTGCATGCCACCTCGTTGATAGGCCATTGTCTGTCAAGCAGCGTCATTAAGCCACCGCGTGCCCTCTATGAACGTTGAGATGTTTGGTCTCTAAAAGTGTGACTGTGTGATAGTGACAGATAAGGCGCCTTCGAAGCCAACGGCCGGTGCCAACCCAATATTGTCGAGTCACCACAAGGCTGATTTTCATTGTACACGGCTCGAAAGAGTTTCGCATCATGACCAGATTGGCGTCACAGACTCTTGAGCGGCCAAAAGAATCATGGTTTGGGCCGCTTGCTTCCTTTATCAGGGTCGACCGAAGATGACGCACTGGCTGTGGCAATAAGGTGACTGTAAGTTGCGCCGTGGCGCCATTGAAAGGGACAGCGATGAGCCATGGCTTAGCGGTGAAACCACAAGGAATTCTCGATTTCTTTTGATGCACACTACCTCTTGTAATACCGTCAGCAGTGCCAAGCGGTGTCACATTGTGCGCAGCAGTGATTCATGTCAATGACATTGCCGGATCTTCGGTTTCAACCAGGGAGCCATCGAAGCATGCCTAGGTAGCTTCTAGCCAGATGTGATGTTTGGACAAAAGCACTCCAAGACCCGTCAAGCTTTAAGCGGCTAAACTTTGAAGGCTTTGTGATAGCGGCAGAGCTTGGTTGCGAAGAACATGACAAAAGCCTATTTAGAAAGCTAAAGGTGCACTCCTCATCCTTGTCGAATCAAAGGCCCCGAAAGAATATAACGAATTCGAATTGCGAAGCGGGGATGTGCTCTCCTGCCGATCTGCCCTAGGCATAGCTTAGGACAGCCACAACACTAAGTGCAACAAACAGAGATCTGCGGATTTAAGCCAGACAAGCCTGTCAAACGTGGATTATCTCCTCTTTGTAATTGGATGTCTTTGAGATAATGGGTATTGCTAGATGTCCTGACCACGAATATTCAGGTGTCGCATGCAAGTGGCCAGGATCGAATTTGTCAGAGGTGAAAGCAAGAGCCAAAGTCTTCTCAGAAATCCAGCAGTCTTCTAGCATTTGATGGGACGGGAGTCTGCGAAGATTTTTAGGTGCTGGCTCGGGGTCTCTAGGATCCGGCCGGAGTAGAGAGAGATTGCGTCTTGTCCACATGTGAATGGGGGCGGAAGTCGCGGTGTATTTGACCCGATTCCGTTGAACCCAGTCGACTGTTAATTCATAGTCGAATGAAGTTCGTCTAATCCCGTAGGCAAGATGCAAAGAAGTTAGGTCCCACGTTTGGCGGTCCGCGAGAGTCTCTGAGGCTTTCTCAGGCTCTACCACTGCCGACGCATCTCTATCGCCTCCAACATCAAAATTCCAGCCGAGTTTTGAAAGTCCGGAAGCGCATTTGCCATCGATAATGAGCGTATCAAGATTGTAAAATTCAAGTCCAGCTCAGGGTGCGACTGCATCTCTCAACGGTAGCAGCTGAGAAGTTGATACCGGAAGCATCGCGAGCGCTCGCGGTGGAGCCATTACGTTGGACGGCGTTGGAGGACCAAGCAGCACGAGTGTATGAACGCGATGAGTTCGCGAGTCAGTCTCGAACCTTCGCGTTTCGTCTGATTGCCACAAGCGAATTGTGAGCTTGCAAAGAGTGGTAGAGCCCCTTCCAACTTGGATCTCGGATGCCGGTACGGTTGAAGGCTCTGCGGATTGCATTCCAGACTTCGTGGCCTTCGTCCTCGTGGACTTAAGCGGTCGAGGGCTCTGACTTGTTTCGTGACTTATGAAAATCGAGCGGAAGCACAGTGACTGGCGTTGTATGGGGCACTTCAGCCCCTTGCGCTCCCAATACCCAACCTGGCCTCCCTCTCTGATCTGACTCTGGCAGCCGCTGCTGCTCTTGCAGCCCGAGTTTGCTGGGCTGGCGTTGCGTCTTGCTCGACCATGCTGCTTTGCTGCTCCATGCCGTTGTCATGGGCATCTTCGACCGTGCTATTCGACGTGTCCCGAGACACTGAGCTGTCCATTCGCTGCTCGGCGTTCATGTTCCTTGCCGCGTCTCGTGCCAGTTTCCGCTGTTCATACTCGGCAATGTCGTCCGCAGTCAATGTAATCTTTGTAGGTGGACGGGGCAGCATGATCGACTGGCCAAAGGATGCAGTGTATCGCTAGTAGTGCAGGGATTCTGGATTTTAAGCAAAATAATGGAAGAGATATACAATGTACGAAGTGTCAGAGGAAGGAGTGGAATCAACTTCATCCGCCTCTACCTGTAAACAGCACGGACTTAAGCGGAGTTACGAGCGCTGAACTCTGTTAGGCAACCTGAATCACCGGAGTCAAGACCTCTTTCCTACCGTTATCTGAGCTCTGAAGCCAATTCATGAGTCGAGTTAATGGAGAAAATCATGACCTGAAGGCATAAGCGCCCGCCAGGGGCATACGATATTATTCTGGAAAGTGAATAAGATACAAGCATTTCCGCCAAGATGTCTCTCACCTTCAAGCTCGCCTCACTTGTAATCCGGACTGCTGCGAAACCCATTGGTAACTACATCAAACGCCAGACGAAAGAACATGATGGCTTCCGCCGCTTTGCCGTCAAACAGGCGCAACGAATCCACCAAATCGATATGCGGATGCGGCTGGGTCTGCTACACGATGCCGATGCACAGCAACGAATGCATGAGAGAGAGCAGAGAGCGGCAGAAGACAAGAAGAGAAGGGCTGAGTCTCCCACAGTCAGGACGGAACTAGAGCAGCGAAAGCATGATGAAGACCAAGCTAAAGCTGAGAGTGCTGGGGACAAGAAAAAGGAAGAGGAGAAGAGGCCTAGGGTCAGAATACGGCCTTTAAGCGATGCTAAGGCGATAGAACTAGGTGCAAACTTCTTCTCGGAGGCATTCATATTTGCCGTTGCAGCGGGACTTCTGGTCTGGGACAGTTGGAGGAGCAGGGCCAAAGAGAGCGCGCGCCGGGATGACGTTGCTGAGAGGATAGAGCAGCTGGAGGCTGAAGTGTACAGGCTTCGAAGGGAGCATGAGCCCGAGCTTGCTGAGTTGAAGGAGCAAATCAAGAGGACGCCGCAGTACAGCTGGTACAATCCAAAGGCCTGGCTGCCAAGCGCGCAGCCAGAGGAAAAGGAGGGCGGAAGACCTGTCGCCCTCTCGGAAAAGTCAGTGAGTGAGATGGTAGAGAAGGGCAGTAAAGCCGGAACTACTGTGCCCGCTGCATCGGTGGCGACCACCGGCGAGAAGAACAACGAAAGTCCAGAGTGCAAAAGCGAGGCAAAGACTACAGCAAGGCCTACTGATGTCAAGGTGTCAGTGGAGGCGGACGCTGGTAACAAGGAAAGCAAGGGAAAATAATGTGTATATTTTGCTACTATGGTTTGTACAGTAAATACCCCACTCGCAATGTAAATATCGGACTCATCACTCATTTAAAGCCGGATTGGGCGGAAGGGACCGATGAGGTGAAGTCCAAGGCCACGTGCCTACCCGACTTCATCTCATCTTCTCCTTTCTCACATCAGCGCCGATTCCCGTCCTGTGATTTATTACATCAGCCAGAACGTGGAAATGGCCCCGGGACATTTCTGTCACAGTCTACGTCGACGCCAGTCATTCAAGTCTATCATCCCAGACCTCACGGTCCAGGGCGGCTTGGGACTGCTAGGTAAGATGCCTCCACCTCTGTTGTAAGGAGCTTAGAGATCTCACCATCTGCAGAGAAGAACCTCGACACCCACGATCTCATCTTGCCGCTTCAACCTTGTGTCAATCCTAGGACTGGTCATGCGCTTGCTGCTCGTCAGCTCCGCTTCCTCCTCCTTTCATCATCCGCTGTGGCGGAGGCCCAGCTTGAGGCCACCATCGAGAGAATCCAGCGCTTTGCTTCTTTGACAGGTGGGAAAGACCTTGCTATCGTCTTCCTGCTCGCCCCTCCACCACCACTAGCCCAGCCGACTTCTCCCATCATTGCCAATAGCTTTACTACAGCTAGGAAGTTGGCACAACAGACCGCACAACTCTCAGCAGACAGCGAACGAGGAAATATAGACGGCGTGGTAGCCTGGACGAAACTCCAAGCGGAACTCACGAACCGCTCAGATATCCCTTATGTTCCCATCCTACCACTCACGGCCCTCCGTCAGCTGCCGCAGCTCGTGCAGAAGTACGTCGCTGCTCTCAATACCCCCTCTCACCCTGCGCCAAAGCAGTCAGTCAATACGTTTGACCTGCTCCAGCAATGTACTTCAAACCCACCAATGGATCGGCAGACCGCTTACTGCTTGTCCGATCTCTTCGTCAACCTGGAAGAGCTCGCAGCGGCGTGCACAGGGATCTCGAGCGCACCACAGTCAAGCTCGCCGTCCGCTCGCGCAGCCGCTAGAGCATCAATTGAAGCGGGCAGTTGTGTTCAGGCTAGCGACCTGTTGGACGACCCGCTGACTTGGACAAGTCAAAATGTCTCGTCTGCCATTGGCGATGATGGCGGACGGATGAAGCTGAAGCAATTGAGGGATCTGGTCGGAGAGAAGCAGTGCATTGAAGTGGTTGATTTCTGGAAGGAGGAATGGCTGATCTAAATGGTTGTGAACCGGCCATCGTGGCAGTTCCGGCTTATAAAGACGGGATGCGCCTGAAAGGGGAGATGAAATGACTCGGCCAAACCTGGCTTTCATTGTACAGATATTGCTACATTTATGCAAACGCTCAGCGATAGCTCACTCACGCTTTAGCTTCCTGCTTCTGCTGTTCCTTGCCCTGCGGCGCTGCGCCATTAGCACCACTCTTCTGCAGTGTTGCTACAGGCAGCAAACTCCTGACCTTCTGAAGAAGCCTGCTGCTATCGCTGTTCAAGTACGTGCCATTGCGCATCAGATTCCTCTCGACCTCGTTCAAGACCTCCTGCTTATGCGGCGCTTTACCCGCGAAAAGACCCTGGCTGTCGTACTGCCCGTTCACCATGTGGCTAATCAGAGTTTTCCGTACGCCTTCAGGGAAGGGGGTAAAGTATGGTTGAGTAGCGTCTAGGTTCAAGTCGGCATATTCCTGTTCCGTGAGAAGAGCGCCTCTACCTGTGATGCGCTTGCACTCTGCCAACGTTGCTTCTATCTCATCCTCCGAGCGGAAGTAAACGAGCTGTCGGTTCAGGAGTTTCTGGGCGAGGTAGTGCACGTCGCGACTGGCAACGTCATTTCCAGGCTCGGTGACCACCTTCAGACGGTCATTCAGCACACCTTCGAAATTCCCGGCGGCAATTGTAGATGCGCCGTCGCCGGCGGTCTTGAGACCCTCCCTAGTCAGCGCCGCAGCAATAAAGGGTGTTCCAGGCATGGGAAGACGTGGCCCTGAGGGCGAAACAACGTCGGGCCGCTTCTTAGTGACCATATCTGGTGCCTTGTCTTGCTCCTCTTCTTCTCCCTCCTCATCTTGCTCTTCGGGATCCTGTGCTCTCTTCTGCGCTATCGTCCCCTGTCCACCCGCGCTCGCTGCGTCCAAAAAGCCAACCTCTGGGGTGGGCTGAGCAGCGCTGTCAGGCCGAACGTTCATATTGCCCTTGATTGCACCGACTTGTTCTTCTCCAGCATCCCGCAGTGGCCTGCTTGCAGCACCCTGGTTCAACGGTCCCTCTCTTTCCGGCGGCATGTTCTCACCCATTCTACCTGGCGGCGCATCCTCTGAATTCGTGGCAGCCGGCGGTGCGGTGAAGTCTGCTCCATCGTTCGGGGGCTTCGTTGGACCAAGGTTGGGTGTATCGCGGTTGAGCATGCGGACTTCCTCGGAGACCTTAGCGGAGCGTTGCTGACGGCTAGGTCCACGGTTGGGCTCTGATGATTGTGTCAGTTTACATTCTTGCCATCCCTATTCTCAATTCATACTGTTATAGGGTGTGCCCTGGTCATTGCCTTGATCCGAGCCTACATTGCGTTTCCCAGATCCCGCAGGTCCATCGCCTTCTGCGCGCTGTCTTCGCGAGGCGTGAAAGCATCTAATGCATTCTCCAGTGCGGACGTTCTGCTGCCGGAGAAACTGCCTCTCGGCAGCACTCAAAGTATGCAGCGAGCGCCGTGAAAACATCTTAGTGGTGGGAGTCTGACGATGCCGTCTGCACTGGATGTCCGAAAGATGCGGAACGCTGATGCGCAGAACCCTAACCCTAGCGATCTGCATCGGCGCCGAATCCCCTTTGGGAGGACGAAGCCCAACTTCCACGATAGCAACGGTGGAGATTCGTCAACTTTAGGATCTTGAAAAGACAATGTTCTGTGGATGACTGTGAGTCTTCATTTGATTTCAGAATTAAGGGACGACTAGTCACTGTGCCAAACTCGCTGGTGTTGGCGTGCTGCTTCGTATCTGGTTTTCAATTGTTCCGTATTTGCTATATATACTTTACATATATGCTGCAAGTCTCACTAGTTTAAACCCCTGTGCATGGTATACTCTTGCAGAGAGCTTTATAAAGTTCCAAATAGAGTCATAATTCAACGTGTGTCTTTCGAACAGAGCGCGGTAGATCCTGCGAATCTATCCCAGATTCGCAACTATACAAGATGATTCGACGAATCTTTGTGTTCTTTCTTTGAGGATAATAAGACATTATACTATTTAAGCAGAAGCAGCACAAGTGCTGTGCTTTTCAACCTCTACACTTTCGTGTCGCTGCATGTCAGCCAACACCGCCCCAGCGACTTCAACAGCACTCTCCGGTAACCCTGCTAATCTCGCAACCTTCAGCGCGTGGCTCTTCCGATTGACACCTCTCCGTAACCTATGCACATAAGCCCAGCTTCCATCGTCCTCTTCGGCAATGTCCGTACAATAGCAACCCAGAGCACTGAAGTCGGTCGTCATATCTGCAAGAGCGTGGAAATGCGTGGCGAATAGTGTTCGGCTTCGATTTACATTGTGGAGGTGATGCAGACAAGCATACCCCACGGCAATGCCATCCTCTGGCGTTGTGCCTCGACCGACTTCGTCCATGATGACGAAAGATCGGGGCGTAGCTTGCTTGAGGATCTCGGCCGTCTCGAGCATCTCGACCATGAAAGTCGATTGGTCTTGGTACAGATTGTCTGCTGAGCCTACCCGACTGAAGATCTTATCGACAAGGCCTATCTCGGCGTAGTCGGCTGGAACGAAGCAGCCTGTTTGGGCGAGGATGGTTATGAGAGCATTTTGGCGGAGATAGGTGCTCTTTCCTGCCATGTTGGGACCCGTAATGAGATAGATCTTCTCTCGGTCACCCACAGCGCAGTCATTCGCGGTAAAAAGGCGGCCAGAGTCTTTCAAGCTTGCGTCCACGGTAGGATGACGACCGCCAACGATGTTATGGGTAGTGCTCTCGTTCAAGATTGGTCGGACAAGCCCACGCTGTTTCGCGACGGTCGCAGACGAACAGGCTACGTCAAGCTCGTCAAGAACGGCGGCATTACGACGGAGCGTCATGAGGTTCTCAAGCACTTTATTACGAAGCCGAGTGAACACACGCTCCTCTTCGGTTCGGATGCGAAGTTTACTTTCGTCTATTCGGGCTGCGAGCTGAGTCCATTCATCAATGTAAAATGACCTGGTACTCTTTGTTGAGCCAATGCTTCGGACGTCAGAACGTGCAGACAGCGGACTCTTGATTTCTTTTCCTTTGATGTGACAGAAATGCCCAAGCTGAGCACTCCATTTCATCGTCAAGCTTTCGTTCATGAGGTCTCGACGCAATGTCTGAGCAAGATCATACTTCATTCCAATCAAGTCGTCCAGATCGGTATGTGCCCTTTCCAAAGTGGACGACGCGCGTCTGCGCATGATCCAGGTCTCCTCCGGGCTGATCTCTTCAGCAGTAGCTCTCTTCTTGGACGTACGACGTGATGATTTTGCCGTCTTCTGCGAATCCTCTCCGGCCGCTATTGCTTCTTCCGCTGACTCCTCGGCATCAGATCGCTCCTGAAGTTCAGCAACATGCTGCCGATTGAGACCATCTTCATCAATCGCGTCAGTAATGCGCTTGGAGATCACATTGGGGCTCTTCGTATCCAGACGGCCAAGAATGTCCATGAGGAAGCCAAAATCGATAACCCCATCGTTCTGGGATTGCTGCGCCTCAATGTGGTCCTGCAACAGCTTGGCCAAGCGAACTGTAACATCGACCGTACGAGCGAGACTCAACAAGTCATCAGCGTCGCCCCTGCCGATGGAGAAGCGTTGGAGGAGCCGCAGAGTGTCGGCTGTACGACGCAGCAACGCTACGACATCCTCGCGCAACGCATCATGGTGCAAGAGCTCCTGCGCCAAGTCTAATCTCTTGTTGATTACACCTAGAGACATTGAAGGAGACACCAATCGCTGGCTGAGAAGTCTTGCTCCGCTCTTGGTAACAGTTTGGCGAACAGCGTGCAACAAGCTGCCTTGGAAGGTACCATCTCGAAGAGTGCTCCGAATCTCAAGACCCCGCAAGCTCTGCTTGTCGATCGATAGGAATTCCTCTTCCGAGCGCCTGACAGGTGGCTGGAGCTTGATCTGCTGGCCTATGAGCTTTTCTTTGACATAGTCTAGTACCAGGTTACCAGCTATGACCTCTTCTGCCGAGAATGCGGATACCTCCTTTTTCGGGACTGGTTGTTCGAGCATCGTGGTCCATTCAGCGACTGTAGACGACTGCACGTTGACTTCGTGAAAGTGCACAGAGAAACCACCTTCGCCAAGAAGGGTATTCAGTTGCAATTCAGCGGCCGATTCCAGAGATCGGTCAAGCACAATCTCGCGTGGCCGAATACGAGCCACGAGCGAAGAAAGCGAAGCAAGGTTGATATGCTGCGTGAAGAAGTCGCCACTCGACAAGTCGACCCAGCTTAAACCGACAGATTGCGAGCGACCACTGTTTTCCTGCGGCTCTTTTTGAGCTTCACTTAGAAGTTCCGCTGGTATTGAAGCGCCCAGGTGCACAGCCAGCAGGAAATTGTTTTCATACGGATCCATGAAATTCTCATCGATCAAAGTACCAGCCGTAATCACTCTCGTGACTTTCCTGTCGTACATCGGAGCCCCTGCTCTGCCTTCCCTTTCGCTATCCGGCAAGCGAATTTGCTCAGAAATAGCCACCTGTTTCCCGAGATCCTGGACAAACATCTTCAGGTACCTATCCAGTGAAGCATGTTGGAACCCTGCCATGGCTACATCCCCGAGAGCGGTAGCTCGCTTGGCTTTCTTGAGGTTAACTAGGTGCGCATACTCGTCTACCTGGTCGAAATACATCTCGTAGAAGTCGCCGACCCGGGTGAGAACAATGCAGTCCTTAAATTTGCGGACATTGTTCAAGTGCTGTTGAAGCACTGTCGGGTATTGTTTCTTGAGCGCGAGATCATCTTCGGTCTGGGGAAGTGGCGGAAGGATCCCTTGTGGCAAGCTGCTTGCTTTTACCACCGTCTTTGTTTTCGCTCCGCGGATCCATGATCGCTGCGATAAATCGTCGCATGAAAAGGTTGCCGGGCGCAAAAGTGGCTGGCCGGATATCAATAGTTTTCGTGGGCTACATGTTGAGCGCCGGATCAATGTTCCCAAGCTCATAGAGATGTCATGGAGTTCTTCAAGTTAGGGAGCTGCAGGCTACAGCCTTAGCCAATATGTACAAGATCGTTTGACAGTGAGGCAGCTTCAAAAACGATTTCTGGAAGAGTCGTTATTTCTTGGTAAATATCTAGTCAGCTTCCAGCGTTTATCTTGGATTATGGTGGGCTTGATGGGAAGGAAAGGGGGACGCGTGCCAAACGCGGTTGTTCGGCCCTGCTCGCACAGAGTTTGCTCTAACGAAAGCTTGATCAATGTCTCCATCAATGTCGTCAAACCGCAAGCCTCGGTTCGATCAATTCAAACCACCTCGCATCAACTGCCCCTCCATCACCCACACCACGACCCCAACCCACCGCTCAGGAAATCAAAAACACAAGGGAGGAAAAAAAAGGAAGCAACCATGGCAAGCAAAGACGACCCCATATTCGAACCCCTCAAAAACGACCTCCTCCTCCGCACCGCCCGCGGCCAAAAAGTCGAGCGTCCACCATGCTGGGTGATGCGGCAAGCAGGCCGCTACCTCCCCGAATACCACAAGGCCAAGGGCAACAACGACTTCTTCGAATGCTGCCGCAACCCGGAGATCGCGTCGACGCTGACGCTGCAGCCGGTCGAGCGGTACGAGGGCCTCATCGACGCCGCCATCATCTTCTCCGACATCCTCGTCATCCCCCAGGCCATGGGCATGGAGGTCGTCATGGTGCCCGAGAAGGGCCCGCATTTCCCGAACCCCCTGGGTAGCCCCGAGGACGAGCAGTTCAAGGAGGTCATGGAGAGGGAGTGCGATGTTAAGGAGAGTTTGGATTATGTCTACAAGGCTATTACGCTTACGCGGCAGAAGTTGCAAGGCCGCGTGCCGCTGTATGGGTTCTGTGGTGCGCCTTTCACCCTCATGTGTTATATGGTTGAAGGTGGGGGCAGCAAGATGTTCAGGCATGCGAAGACGTGGATATTCAAGTATGCGGTCGAGGCGAAGAAGCTGCTGCAGAAGCTTGCGGTGTTGTGTGTCGAGTATCTGGCGCAGCAGGTCGTGGCCGGGGCGCAGATTGTGCAGGTCTTTGACTCGTGGGCGGGAGAGTTGAGTCCGGCCAGCTTCAACGAGTTCGGCCTGCCGTACTTGAACTATGTTTGCGATCATCTGCCGGCTCGGTTGAGGGAGTTGGGACAGGAGGTAGTGCCCATGGTCGTGTTTGCCAAGGGTGCATGGTATGCCTTGGATGACTTGTGCAAGACCAAGTACGATGTTATTGGGCTTGACTGGCTTCACGAACCAAAAGATGCGTATGCGGTTGCGCAGAAGTACGGCAAGGTCATTCAAGGCAACGCTGACCCCGGCATTCTATACGGCGGTCACGAGGCGATCACGAAAGTGGTTGAAAACATGGTTAAGGGCTTCGGCGGTGGAAAGCAAGGCTGGATAGCTAATCTCGGCCATGGTAAGCGTCTCTTATGTCCTCCTTGCGTACACAGTGCCAGAGATTTGCTAACGTTTGTCGGCTAGGAATTACGCCATTTGTCAACCCTGACGATCTGAAGTTCTATTTCCAGGAGATTCACAGACTATCAGGTAGATGACTTCGTTCGGCCATTTGAAAGGAAATGGCGGTGTGCCAACAGATTTAACAGACCTCCGTCAGGAGAAACACGCGCCTAGCCAAGTCGATTTGGCCGCCGCCGAGGAAAGGATGCATAACCGGTTCATTATGCAGAGTGACTGGTAGCGTGCAAATCGCCCCGGCTCCGAAGAGAAGAGGTTGACTCTGGCTAGGCCTTGAAGGACAACGTACAGTTGTTCTAGGCTGGTTAGTGTGCGACATGCGCGGTCACTGCTGGGCCTTCTCCGGTTCCCCGATGTCTTCGTACCTATCACAGCAGTCAGCATTTGCCAAATCTCAGCAAGTTCGACGTCGGATTACCAGTCTTCGGGGTGCTTCTTGATGAACTCTTTCATCAAATGCTCACACTCGGCGTTCTTCAGGTTGACGACTTCGATCCCACGTTGTCTGAGGTATTCATCACCGCCGACGAAGGTGTTGTTCTCACCCATGACGACTCGAGCAACTTTGTACATAACACATGCTCCGGTGCACATGTCGCATGGGGAAAGGGTAGTGTACATAGTCGCGCCACGGTACGCAGACGCTGGCAGACGACCGGCATTTTCGAAGCAGGAGATCTCGGCCTTGAGACGATAGAGGTTATTCAGGGTTCAGGTGATTGAAAAAATCTTGTTGGAAATGTAATAGCTGCGTACATGCAAAGTCGCACTGCTCTTTTGAACTCTCATATTGTGCCCTTGACCTAGTATCTTGCCATCCTTATCTACAAGGCACGCTCCAATGGGTACGCCACCTTCATCGAAGCCAGTCTTGGCCTCTTGATATGCCACCTTGAAGCCTGGGTCATCTGAAGTAGGTTGATTGGAGTGTGACATATTTGGTGCCCAAGGGATGTTCCTCGTCATTGTCGTGATTTTTCGAGCAATATCAGAAGGAGAGTTGTCTCGGCTGTTAAGAGTCAGGGCCGTACAGATGCCGACCTCGGGCGCACGTTCCGCCTTCCCAGGTACGGGCCGGGAGTAGCCGTCAATGATGTAGCTTCGGCTCCTCGTAGCTGTACACCGCCCTGGCAGAACCCAGATATCGGCCTCTAGCGCAGTTTGGGTTCTCCCCTGCTGCCCTCTGCTTCTGCCACCACAACCAGCACGACTACCGAGCCATACCATACCGACCACAACTTGTACTTCTCTTGGCGGAGCGTCCACCATGCGCCAAGGACCCTATTGAAGCGCTTCCTCATCCAACTTGACTCAAGAGGAACAAGAGCACGTGCGAGTTGGTGCTTCGCGTCGCACACACACACACACCACCCACCAGGCCACGCGAGTCCCGTCTGAGAGCTGTCGCAAGCTACCGAGCCCAGCCATCCGACACCTTGCATCTCCTCCAACCAGGTCGACCCGTTCTCAGAGGCGACCAGTCATAGGGCAACACGGTTTGGAACATCAATCAATATGGACGGGCATCGGTGGCCGCCAGCCCCGGGAGGCGGCGCACATCCAGACCAGAGCCAGTCTCAGCCTCCAAGACCCGGCGGCGGATACGGGTAGGTCGTTTGTTTGCTCTGTCCATGCGTTCATCCCAGCGTCGAAATGTCATGCAGCTGGCCGTGCCGTAGCAGGACAGCAATGGCACCGCGATTTTCATCATCAGGAAACGAACTGCTTGCTAACACTGCTGTCACAGAACTCCACAGCAACAGCCCGCCCCGTCACCGTCTTCCGCACACAGTGGTTTACCACCTCCTCCCCCGGGTAGCTTCGGCTTCCATCACCAACCTGCAGGCCTCGCAGGTCTTGCAGGAATCTCGCAATCATCGCCCCGCCAACCCCCTCCACCCACCCATCGACCTGACGGCCCGCCGGGCTTCCCACTGCCAAATATCGCACAGGCTACTGGTCAGCCTGGCATAGCAGACCGTGAGCGCGAACGGGCCAGGGAAGTGGAGCAAATTCACATCAAAGAGGAGGAAGACCGTAGACATCGCGAAGAAGAAGAGCGTAGAAGGCTGGGACAGGCGCCACCGCACCAGCCGGGACCTCCCCTACTGCATCAACCTGTTGCTACAGGCGGGCGTATTCATAATATATTGGGCGCTGGCACGCCGCTACAAGGTCCGCACGGTCCACCTGGTCCGCAGCCGCAGCCGCAACCACAGCAGATGCAACCCCTAGGTGCACCGAGTGGACCTGCGAACATGTTTGGCGGCCCAGTACAGCCTGCTCAACAGCAACAGCAGCAGCAGCAGGTACAACAACCCGGGATGCTACTCCCATTTGGAACACCTGCTCAACAGCATGCACAGGCTGCTCAGCAACAACAACAACAACAGCAGCAGCAGCAACAGCAGCAGCAGCAAATAGGCCAGCAAGGTCAGGGTCAGCAGCCCATCTTGAATGACGCGTTGAGTTACCTGGATCAGGTCAAGGTCCAGTTTGCGGACAGCCCTGACGTGTACAACAAATTCTTGGACATCATGAAAGATTTCAAGAGCGGCGCAATTGATACCCCTGGGGTCATTGGACGCGTCAGCCAACTATTTGCAGGCAACCCAGAGCTCATTCAAGGCTTCAACACCTTCCTACCACCTGGCTATCGCATCGAGTGTGGCCTGGGCGACAACCCGAACGCGATTCGCGTCACTACTCCGCAAGGCACCACCGTGCATAACATGCCCGAAGTTCGCCCGCTTGACCAGATTGGCGCTGGGGAAGGAGTCGAGTCCATGGGTCTTCGGCCTGCAAACGGCGCATACACTCCTCAGCCGGGCGGGCAGAGCGCACACATGGTGTACTCCCCGTCCGGTCGTCCACTGGGCCCGGCGTCCACAGCGCACAGCGCGCAACAGCAACAGCATCTTAGCCCATTAGATGCCGCGAGACAGCAAGAAGCCATTCACGCACAAGAACAGAGGGGTGTCAGCTCCCTGCAAAATGCCGTCTCTGCTGCCACAGGAGGCGGCGGTGGCGGCGGGGGCGGCGGGGGTGTGAGGGCCGGCGCCTCACCTAGAGGTACGCCTGGCCCTTCACAGGATCCCAATGCCCTCGGCGAAGCAGAGAAGAGGCCTCCAGTCGAGTTCAATCACGCGATCAGTTACGTCAACAAGATTAAGGTATGTTTCCATTCACCCACCGTGTCAAGCTCGTGCACCAGGTTTCTGGCCTTGTTTCATTGGCCAGTACTACTTTCTACCTCCCGGCCACCTCATCTTGTCATTCCGCTGTTCACTTCATCATTTACCCGCTTTCACAAAGCACGAGACATGTGGCAAATCGCTGACTCACCTTGTTATAAAGAACCGCTTCAGCCAGCACCCAGACATCTACAAGCAATTCCTCGAGATCTTGCAGACATACCAACGCGAATCGAAACCAATTCAAGACGTCTACGGCCAAGTGACGCGTTTGTTCAACACTGCGCCAGACCTTCTCGAAGACTTCAAACAATTTCTTCCCGAATCTGCAGCAGCGGCGAAGGCAGCGGAGCGCGGTCGCATTGCAGCTGAGGAGGGTGCGATGCTGAGCAATCTCCGTCACGGCGCAAACGACGTGTACGGAACAGGTAGCCCGGTGATGAGTCGCGAAGCTGGTGGCGCCCACATGGGTACTCCTGGCCACGGACAAGGTAGAGGTTTGCCACCTGTGGGTAACTTCGCCCCCACGCCCATGGGCAAGGGCGAGAAGAAGCGCAAGAACCAGGAGCGACAAGGCACGGTCGAAAGTGTCGCCGGACCGAGTGCTGCTAAGGCTCCTCCGCAGATGGGCGGGCCCGCAAACAAGAGGCAGAAGCAGACCGCCAGCCAGACCGTCAATGGTCGTGCTGATCAAGGTGTGCTGCAAGCCGTCAGTCCTAATTTGGTACCGGCGCTTCCAGTGCCGATCGCGCCGACGACGTCTGCGGCGACAAGCGAGGAGATGAGTTTCTTCGATCGCGCCAAGAAGGTCATCTCGAACAAGAACACTATGAACGAGTTCCTCAAGCTCTGTAACTTGTTCAGCCAGGATCTCATCGACGGAACAACTCTAGTGCACAGAGCGAAGTCATTCATCGGAGGAAACCCAGACCTGATGAAGTGGTTCTCGGACTTCGTGGGCTTTTCTGAGCAAGACGTACTTATCGAGAACAAGGCAAGAATACCTCCTGGTCGCATTAGCCTATCGAATTGCCGAGGCCTTGGTCCAAGTTACCGCCTGCTGCCCAAGCGAGAGAGGGTGAAGCCTTGCTCGGGTAGAGATGAGCTGTGCAATGCGGTCTTGAACGATGAGTGGGCTTCTCACCCGACGTGGGCCTCTGAAGACTCAGGCTTTATCGCGCACAGGAAGAACGTTCACGAGGAAGGTCTTCACAGGATCGAGGAAGAGAGACACGACTACGACTACAACATTGAAGCGTGCGCTCGCACGATCCAGCTCCTTGAACCCATTGCACAGCAGCTTCGTCGCCTGTCTGAAGGAGAGCAGCGAAATTACCAGCTTCCTCAAGGCCTAGGCGGGCAAAGCGAGACCATCTACAAGCGCATCATTATGAAGATCTATGGTCGTGAGAAGGGCGCAGATGTGGTCAACCAACTTCACAATTCGCCGTACCAGGTCATTCCTGTTCTACTGAATCGTCTCAAAGAGCGTCTCGAGACGTGGAAGATGGCTCAGCGCGAATGGGAGAAGGTCTGGCGAGAGCAGACTCAACGCATGTTCTGGCGTTCACTTGATCATCAGGCCGTCGGCAACGCCAAAAACGACAAGAGGCAGTTCCAGACGAAGACGCTGCAGACCGAGGTCGCTGTCAGACATGAGGAGATGAAGAGGCGTGAACGTGCTGGCGAGACCGGTTTGATGAGAAGGGAGGCCCAGCTTAGTCTGGAGGTACATGACCTTGATGTTGTCGTGGATGCTGCCTACCTACTGCTGCAATACACACACAACAACCTCGAGACCGAGCACCCACGTCTGGCTGGTTTCGTCGGCGAGTTCGTCCCGCTGTTCTTTGGCTTGGACAAGGAAGTCTTTGAGGCGCAGATACGGTCGCGCTTTGGTGGCACTCCCTTCAACGAGCCCATTGAGAACGGTGCAACGCCTGGCGCAGAAGATGCAACGGCTTCTAGGGGTAGAAAGCCTGGAAAGAGTCTGTTGCGTACTGCGCTAGATCGTGGCAGAGGCAGTCGAACTGGTCGGAAAGATCGCGATGACAGCGCTGCGTCTAACAGCCGTGCCAGCACGCCAGACGTGGCTAGTCAATCGGGCGACGGTGACAAGGCGACCGATGAGACGAATGCCGAAGCTGCAGCCGCAGAGGATGGTGCTGCTGTTGCAGAGGCGGCCAAGGAGCCCCAAGTCCAGAAGTGGTTTGCGCATCCTGAAGCCGGCAATGCCACCTCCTCGGCCGCTCAGAATGTCGATCCTAATGAGCCGCAGAAGCGCGATGTTTTCAAGCTCTGGGCAAACACGCCCCTGTATTGCTTCATCAGGATGTTCTTCATTCTTTATGAGCGCCTGTACAAGGTCAAGGTTTCGGAGGATGGCTGCCGTGAGACGGTCAAGAATGCGAAAAAGCACAAGCCTGCAATGGAGCTCGGCATCATGGACAAGACGCCGGACGATTTCTTTTCCGATACTTCGGAGACTGCGCAATATTATCCTCAGGTTCTCGGCAAGCTCGACGATGTGCTGAAGGGCGACTTGGAGTTCACGCCTGATGTAGAAGAGACGCTTAGACGCTTCTACTTGCAGTCGGGCTATCCATTGTACGCCTTCGAGAAGATGATCAGTCAGACAGGCAGATACGCCATTGCTGTCTTGAATGGCGAAGGTAAGGAGAAGAGCTGGGACATCTACCAAGCCTTCAAGAGGGACAGGGCTCGGGAAGTGAGTACTGTGCCGCAGAGCACAGAGTATAAGAAGAGCGTTGAGAAGCTTGTCCGCGAGGGCGACGTCTATCGCGTCGACTGGGTAAGCAAACTATGCCTTACATGTTCGCACGATCGAGACATGCTAACAAATGTGCAGGAACAGAGCTCACAGACGATCAAGATATACCTGGCTAAGAAGGATGACCCCGCGTATTACGACGATGGCGTCAGCCCTCTGGATCAGGAGAACAGGTGGCGAACCTATGTCTCGTCGTATCAGACGATCGACCCCACTGATGGTGTCCCACGCGAATCCGTCAACACGCCGCTGTTGATGCGTAACATGCGCGCTGCTGGGGCCAACCCAGACTCGCTCTCCTACCCGCCATCTCCCCCACCACAGGGCGATAACAACGCCGACAGCGCTTCCGGCTCTGGCGCAGCTGCCCTGGCCGCGGTCGGTGACAGACTCGCCAACCGTCTCCTCGCCACCGCCGATAACGAGAACCTCACACTCCGCATCGCCGTAAACGGGTACAAGGCGCAATTCCAGCCTAACACGGCGGAAGGCTTCCTGGAGCCACGCGAGGAGCGCGAAGGCGGCGAAGAAGGTACCAAGGCCAGTGGCCTGACCCGACAGGAGCGCGAGGAGAGCATGAAGGAGATGTTTGAACGGAATCACGTCGGCATGAAGGATATGCCGCAGGAGGAGATGGAGCGGAAGAATATGGAGTTTGGCCGGGTGGTGGAGAATTCGGTTGGGAATAATCATGATGAGGATGTTAAGAATGATGCTGGCGAGGCGGCTACGAAGGGCAATGGCGATGGGGATAAGATGGAGGTTGATGGTTAGACGAATTGTGTTTATGATGATGGGGAGGGAGGGTTTTTGTTTCCTGAAAAAACAGTGCTGAGTGCCGGTACCGTTGTATCTTTACCGTCAGGACGCAGTACATGTCCTTGACAGCGATGGACGTATTGTAATTCTCCCAGCTACTTGTCCCATTCAAACAGCATGGTCTTTTACTTATACGGTGACTTTTCTCTCCTTTCTCCGTCGGGTTTCTGTACGAACAACAAAACATCGATCGGATTCTGCCTTTAGCATATGCGGAGGGGCATTCTCGGTAATCCAGTCGGCATAGAGTAGCTGTAGAAGCCTCGAAGCGAGCCATCCTCCGATCAAGCATTGCCAAGCACGCAAATACGGCTTCTTTCATCCTTAGGTTTGCTTAATTAGCCGCAAAGACATCGATCGACATAGGACTCCGCACTTTTTCTTTTCAGCCGCCTCTCTAACGATCATCAGCCTTTCCAACTGCATACAGACAACAGCAGGTTCTTCACGTACCTGCCGTTTCAGGCGATGACGATGTCTCCACGCAACCCCGCTTGGGCATTTCAAACCCCTCCGGAGCCCCATCTTCCTGCCCCATCTTCCGCGATGCCGCGTGGGCTCGTGTATGCATATCGTCTGTTGTACGATGACGATCACAGAACTCTGCCTGGTATTTCTCCATCAATGGGCGTCTCTCTCTACGGCATCGGTTCCTGGCTACACCGAGGACCGGAGGCTCGAGGAACGTGGCGTCTTCCCAGTTTGCTGTGGAACCTCTTGCACGTTCAATGCATGGCTTGCAGGGAAGTTTGGGAAGCAAAACGGACTTCACGGCAGTCGTTCCATTAGAGCTAGGGTGTACCGTTTTTACTCCCACCGGTGTTGGAACGAAATGCCGTGGAGCCGATCTTAGCTTTATAAGACATCGAGAGAGCTTGTCGTTCTTGTCGACTGCTTGTCGATTGAGCTTCATCCTCATTTCATTTTCGAACGGGCAGTTGCAGATATGTGGTCCAAGGCACTGTCAGCGTCGGCTTTCGCTGCTACAGCTCATGCTGTCAGCGTCTCCGTCGCCTCTGAGGGCGGCAATGCTACCTCGCCGTATGCGTATGGTTTTATGTTCGAGGTATTTTGCGGAAGTTGTATCTGGTTGAGGGGGTGAGGAGCTAACGTTGAGAAGGATATCAATAATTCTGGTGATGGCGGTGTTTACGCTGAGCTGTACGCATTGTATTCTTGTGGTTGTGGTGGATTTGGCTGATGGAATTCCTAGTGTTCATAATAGAGCTTTCCAGGGCGATCCCGTATGCGTTCTGCCCCTGGCCTAATGCGACCCCCAGCTGATGCATCATAGATCTACCCCAGAAGCCTCGATTACTGGAACTCCCTTGGCGGTGCTGGGCTCTCTCTCCAAAATCTTTCAAAGCCATTGTCCTCAGCACTTCCGACCTCGATGCAGGTTTCTGCCGACAATGCGACTAGTGACACTATCGGCTTCTCGAACGAAGGATTCTGGGGCTTCCCTGTCGTGTCTGGATGGCAGTACAACGGCTCATTTTGGGTCTACGGCGGTCTTGATGGCAATATAACCATCTGTCTCTCTTCATACGACGACAAGGTCTTTGCCGAAACGTCGGTTGAGGTCTCCTCGTCTTCCGAGTGGACGCAGTACAACTATACTTTCAAACCATCCGTGAGTGCACCAGATAGCAACAACACCCTTAACTTCACCTTCGCTTCCTCGGATCTGAAGGACTCGGTCAACTTCAACTTGCTCAGTCTCTTCCCGCCCACCTACAACGATCGACCAAACGGACTACGCATTGATTTGATGGAGGCTATCGATGGGTTGTACCCGTCTTTCTTCCGCATGCCAGGTGGGAACAATATGGAGGGTCTTCAATCTCCCTATTGGTGGTAAGTCTTGCCAAGCCCGTAAGATGAGTCGCGGGCATAGATGTATTAACGATTTATTTAGGAACTGGACGAACACCATTGGGCCACTTACACAGCGCCCTGGATATCCAGGTACATGGGATTATGAGAACACCAACGGTCTTGGCTTGATCGAGTATCTGCTTTGGGCTCAGGATATCGGCATGGAGCCCATGTTGGGAGTCTGGGCTGGCCTCTGGCTAGATGGAGAGATCGTTTCTGAAGATGATCTACAAGTCTACGTCCAGTCGGCTCTCGATGAGCTGGAATTTCTCATGGGCGATGCTTCCACTGAGTGGGGTTCTTACCGTGAATCCCTTGGGTATGGACCGTTCGAGATCGGTTTCGTCGAAATCGGCAATGAGGATTCTTTGAACGGCGGAGCACCGTCGTACGCTGCATACCGCTTCCAGGCTTTCCACGATGCGATCCGAAACGCCTATCCGGATATCACGATCATCGCTTCTTACTATGATGTCAAGGGCTCGACACCCCCTGACAATGCTGCTGGCGACTTCCACCAATGTAAGACTAATTTGAAGGATGGGATTTTGTTGCAGAAACTTTCGATGCTGACGCCCTTGCCACAGACGCTGCTCCCCAATTGATGTCTAGCGAATTCGGGTTCTTCGATAACTACACCTCCGAGCACCCTGTCGTAATCGGCGAGTACGCTGTCACGTACTACCCCGATGGCGATACCACGCGCGTTGGACAGGGTAACTTCGCGCCTTACTGGCAAGGGTCAGGTACGTAACCCATTTCATACCGAACGTTTCCGTCACGACAGTCAAGCGTGACTCTGCAAGACTGCGAGCTTGCGGCACTGTTCCAGTGAATACAGAAGCAGTCTCGTTGCAGAGAATTGAGCGCAATTTGCGGGAATGACTCTCGCAAAGATTGTAGTCCACTTGTGCTCTGCTGACACCTTTTCGCAGTCGCAGAAGCCATTTTCCTCCTGGGAGCGGAACGTAACTCGGATAAGATCATCGGCTCTGCATACGCCCCATCATTCCAGAACCTGAACCGTTGGGAGTGGATCCCAGACCTTATCGAGTTCGATGCAAACCCGGAGCACACGACTATGTCGACCAGCTGGGAGATGATTCACCTGCTCAGTGGCACCCGTATTACCGAAAACCTGCCAATGACCATCACCGACGGCGGCTTCGGACCGGCTTACTTCGTCGCTGGGCGAAGCAATGACACTGGATCACATATTGCCAAGTTTGCAGTATACAACGCAACCTCGAATGTCCCGTTCCAGGTAAACTTCGATGGAGTCAGCAGTGGCGCCACGGCGAACTTGACTTATCTGACCGCGCCGACGAACGCTTCAAACCCGATTGGCGGCAGCATCGTGGAGAAGCACATGGATACTGTGACTGCTGGCGACGACGGCACGTTCAGCTTCCAGCTGCCGCCGTACAGTGTAGCTGTTCTTGAAGTCGGCGCTAACGATGCTGGGAAGGGCAAGAATTACAGTGGTCATGGAAGCCGGCATGGTTGGCAAGGCTGCAGGTCGTTTGGCAAGAGCGGTTCTCACCGTGGCCCATGGGGCAAGCATGGGCATGGCTGGCAGGCATAAAGACTCTATGACCAAAGTCGATGATGGTAAATAGCTATAGAATAGCTTCGGCCTCGATATGGAGATTAGAAGGTCTTTGCCTAATTGATATTGCAGTTCTTATATTACTGAGGTCTATGTACAGCTTTTACCCGCCACCAGCAGCATATTGGCTCTTCACCCTCAGCGAGGGACCGTACTTCCAAAGCAAAAAGGGCGCAGGGATGCCGATTCCAATTGCAATGAAACCCAGTAAACTATTTCCCCACCCAAACTTAAGCGCATCATACATGTAAGGAGCAAAAAGCGGGAACGCAAACCCGCAGAGTGAACGCAGGAAGACGGCCGCTGCGAGCGCCGAAGCCGCAAAGCGCGTGTATCCGTCGATGATGTACGTCTGGATGCATTGGAAGATGACGATCCCGCCGGCTGCGAAGATGGCGGCGCCGATGTTAGGCAGGATCCAATGTTGGTGTGTTTGAGCTGTCCAGCCGTACCTATTTGTGGAGTCAGTATTCTGGCGTTCGTAAAGTTTTGAGAAGGTACTCACCAGAAAAGACCGACAGGCATGATGAAACTCCCAGGTACCATTAATGGTATACGGAATTCTGGCTTGCCTACTTCGCTATTACGTTGTTTTAGTTGCCGGTAGAAACGGTCGTTTAGCGGCGCTGCTGTTTGGGTGCCGATGAACTAGATTTTGTGGGTTAGCCTTGTCTCGTAGGGATGTGGATGGGGAAGAAAGAGTCTGCTACTTACAAAGCCGACTGCGAGTGAAATATAGTTGAGACCACCAATACCGACCGACTCGTTGTAATACTCCGGCGACGTCCACAGTAACGGGAACGTAGCCACTACAAGATACATAAGCCCGTAAACGTAGGCCAGGTAGATCGCGAGTACCTGGATAATAGGCTGCGTGAAGAGAAGCTTGAATGGCCGGACCAAGGCAGATCGCATATGATTCACGATGGAACGGTCTGGACTTTCGAACTCGGTGTATAGCTCCTTGTTCCCAGTCTGTTTGATTAAGACCACCTTCTTCTGCCGCAGAATTTCTGGCGCATACGTCTCTTGGAGGTAGAACCAGCCGAAGCCTTGGATGAGGCCGCACGCAGCTGATGTGGACCAGAAAGCCCAGCGCCATGTTGTGTTTTCTGTTATGAAACCTCCCGCGATGGGACCTGAACATAGTTTAGTACGTTGACTTGGCTCTTGATATGTTCAGAAGACCAACCAATTGCAGGACCGATGAGAGGCATCAGCGAATACACGGCGATGGCCCGTCCTCTTTCATGAGCCTGCCAGCTATCACCCAGCACACCTCCGCCAATACTGAGCGGTGCACTGCCGCCTAGCCCAGCAAAGAATCTACAGACCATCTAAGCGCCAAAGTAAGTCTCTCCTCGGTCCCAGGGATGCCGGAGTCCTTATAACTTACCATTTGAGTCTCTGTCTGCGCAAATCCACCTCCAAGATTAAAAGCAAAGAAGAACGCATTACCGAGCTGCAGAACCTTCCTTCGACCCACAAGCTCGCTGATCGGCCCTAGAAACAACGGTCCAAAGGCGTAAGCAAGAATGAATATTGACAGCATCATTTCGCTCTCGACTTGGTCTCTGACGCCTAAATCGGCCGACATTGCATCTAGAGACGGTGCGACCATGGATGAGACGACCGGACTGATGAAGGTGAATGAGGAGACGACTAAAGTTGCTGCCCATTTGCGTTTGGTCGACCAATTTTTCGGGTTCGCAGGATCGTCAGGACCATCCCAGGTTATGAGGTTGGGATCTTTCTTTTCCTTCTCTGGCCGGTTGGAGGAGCTCTCTTCTGATGATCGTGCCTGCGCTTCTATATCTTCAGCAAAAGGAGCGCTTCCTTGATCGTTCGCCACCTGGTCCTGTGGCTCATCGTTTTGGACAGGCTTTGATGGGTCAATCCTTTTCGCGCGTAAAGCGGTAGTCGTGTCTTCGAAGTCGTCCTCGCTGTGGTAATAGCCTCCATGGTCGTCAATATGCGAAGCATATCGATGCAATGTCGAGCCTCGTGTTGTTCTCGTTGAGCGAGCTTGTGATCGCGATCTGCTCCGTGTGCTTCTGGAACCACGTCGGGAACGTCCAGGGCGAATTGGTTCTGTCTCTGGGATGACATCGTGGTCCGTATGCCGGTAATGGAATATTGTGCCGTCCGGATCTACCGGTCTTGTCTCTTCAGATGGCTCCATATTGTGTTCGGTCCACTTGGATCAAGGAAGTCACCAAGGCCGCCTTCGACCAAATCGCCATGGAACGCTGCAGGCGACTGGGCACTTTATAGGTTGCGAGAGGCGCGGCGACGGAGGCAGCAAAAACATCTTGGAAGTTTGCTGCGTCTCACTATAGCAGATGGTCCTTCCAGTGAAGAGTTGTTGTGCCGATGATCCGCTCTAACGCCGTCTTTACCTCCGAGGCACGAAGCGCGACGTCGCCGATACAGGCCAAGGATATCATGGCCGAGAATATCATGGCGGCTTACTCGGATAGGAAAGAGCTGCAATCGTAATCATCTCGCTGCCGGAATGGAGACTCAATTTGATGGGCTCAGTAGTCGTGAGCAGGTTATTTCAATATCTCTTTCTCCTGCAGATTTGGCGTCGTGTCCATCGGGCACTTGAATACACTCACAGCTGACTCAGCATCATGTGGGATGTCTGGCAAAAGTCAACGCAACCAACCTGTCGACAGTGCACAAAATAGCTATGGTATGTTCACCTCATGACAAGCATGCACTTGTCCAAACTTCACCCTTCAGAAGTGAAACCAGGGATCCATGCAACGCATCGGATTTAAGTAATCTCCTTGCCGACAGTTAAACATATCTGCCGAAGGAAATCTACCAGGGTAACGTCACTAGGTCCCCAATCCCCACCAAACAACAACCCATACTAGAGAATCTTTCTTCCCTTCTGTTGTGACCTACTACGCAAAGTGAAACGGTATACAGCACTTGACACTTTCAAAATGCTCGCCATCGTGGGAGCCTCCGGGAAATTGGGCTTCGCAACCCTCTCCGCCCTCCTCTCGAACCAACTCCTCTCGCCGTCCGAAATAGTCTGCACGACGTCATCCGACTCGGGCACCAACAAGCTCCAGAGCCTCGACAAGCAGGGTTTCCAGATCCGCCGTGCCGACTGGGACGATGATCAGTCGGTCTGGGAGCAGGCTTTCCAAGGCTGCGATCGCCTTTTCCTCATCTCCAGCTCAAGGATAGACAAAGATTTTGGGGATGCTCCGCCCGGCGAGGGGAGGGAAGCGGATCATTTCAAGGCGCTTGAGGCGGCGAGGAAAGTGGATGTGAAGCATGTCTATTACACCAGTCTTGCGTTTGCGAATCCGAGTAAGAGCCGGGTTATGAAGGCCCATGAGCGGACGGAGGAGTGGTTGGCTGGTAGTGGCTTGACGTACACGGTGATAAGGGAAGGTCTCTACAATGAAAGTTGGCCGCTGTATTTTGGACATTATGATGTTCCGGGCGACGAGCGGAGCGATGTGCCTGTCGCGGGCGACAGCAAGATTAGCTGGACGGGTATACCGGATCTTGGGCTGGCTAATGCAGTTATTCTCTCCTCGCCATCTGGCGAATGGGCGGGCAGGACTTTCTACTTGTCGCAGAAGGAGGCGCATACGCTTGAGGAAGTTGCAAGTATGGTTTCGAAGGCAAAGGCTAAGCAGGTGAATTTGAAGCTCGTGTCAAGAGACGAGCATGAACAGTACTACGTACAGGACCGGAAGATGCCAGAGCCGATGATCAAGTGGTGGAGCAAGACATACGACGCGCTCCGGGATAATGAGTGCGAGATTAAGGATTCGACATTGGAGGATTTACTTGCGAAGCGTGGGGTCAAGCCACAGCCAATGGAGGTCACCGTAGCTGAGATGCTAAAAGCATGATCCAATGCCAAATGTCTATCTCCACTTGAGGCTATGACAATGCGACCACGAGAAGGGCCGCTGCCGCTGCATACCACACGGCTTCTCTCCTCTTCGGTCCTGCAGCTCCGCTACTAGTCTCATTCAAACTCTGGGCGGGGAGCATGTTCCCCTCAGGCGACCGCACACTCATGCACAAGGCCTGAACTTCCGGGTCAGCATCATCGTTGCCGTAGGTCACGGTAATTATGGGCGTATATCCCCTTCGACCACCCGTCCTCAAAAGATCGCCCGCTGAAGGATCTGTATAAAGAAGTTGCATAGCAGATGTTACGTTGTATAGCGTATGGCTTTGCGGCTGGACCGGTCGGCAGCCGTCGTCGTCGTTTGTCGTGTTGAAAATCGAGGCAACTTCTGTTTGCACATCAGGCCCAGAGATGGCTCCGCCGTATACCTGCCGACATTAACTTGATTAGATAATTCATGAAGAGGGGCTCAAATGGACGCACGGTTACCAGTCCACTGGTATAGTGGCAGAACAATCTGGCAGGGCCCTCTCCAAGGTCATTCTCTAGATGCTGCGCTAGAGCTTCACACCGCGGCAGCCGCTCGGTGCCTTGCCCGCTGTGATTGAACGTGCGCAGACTGTCTTCGATGCCGAAGGCTAGGCAACTGGTTGAGAGCTCGAATGGGCAATGCGTCTCGGTTTTCTCCACGCCATCGGCATAACCCATGAGCGTTTCAATTGTTGGGAACGTTTGGTCATAAAGCTGCAGCATGAGTGCACAGGTAGGTGGGCCCTCTGTAAGGTTGACGGATGGAGGTGCGCCGACGTAGAGAGTTTTCCGACTGTATTCCAAGCCTGGAATGTACTGGGGTTGGAGGCCGTTATCGATCAGAGTCAGAGAGAGATTCCTGTTGTCGTTTGCGGCAGACCCATTGCCACCGAGGTCGATGATGCTCGGCACGATGCCTACGCCGTTTTGCGCACGACCGTTGACCTGGCAGATACTCTGCGTGTCAGTGAGGTCGCATGTGTCGAGGTCGCTGCAGGTTTGGATTGTTGCGTTCGGACTGGAGACGGTGATTTGTGCGGCGGCGCATGCTGCCATTGCGAGTAGAGAGAGTTGTTGCATTGTGACCCGTCTCCGCATGCCAGGATGGTATCTTTCATAAATAGACACTCTACAGAGAGACAGTCCGTTGATGGGGATTATATAGAACAGCAGACTTCATCCAGGCGGCGTATAAGTAAGGCCGATGCGAAGGGTCACAAGATGTCCCTTACCTTTTTGCCTACCAGCTTGCCTGGAAGGATGCACTGAGCCGTTCATTCCGCGGATGTATACACATACGAAGATTATTGACTACTTTCACTCCCGTGTTTGGTGGCACTGAAAGGCGGCGTTGGCCCTCATGCGTTGATGTGCGGCTTGGCTGACGATGCCACGGACCCTTGGGAGATCCTTCGTGTTCTAAACCTGGTGAGCTTCTTCCCATTATTATTGTTCGAGGTGAAGGCGGGCAAGCTACGGCCGAGGAAATCGGGCGCTTCTATCTCTATTTCAGGGTAGGAAGGGCTAAGAAATGGTTATGCTCTTTCCATATCGGCCTTCGACTGTGCAAGAGTGCTTTGGCCGAATCGTCCTGTAAAGTTCTCCCGGCAGGCTTCAGGCCAAACAGGACGGACGAGACAATTGCAACAGAATGCAGTATATAGGTATCCTGGGGAAGCGAGTGACCAGACCATGAGAATACCAATGAATGTTCATGTCAGGCACACAGTGTTTCATACTGTATTATTCCGCAGATACATACTATGTCTATACCTCCAATAGTACTGTAGGCGTAGGGAGGTCAGCGAGAAGCAGGACAAAGTTCGACTACAAGACGGATTGGACGGATAATCCCGCACGGTTCACGTCCAGTCGCGGAACCTGAACTTCTTCAAGCAAAGCTCTCTGTAGCTTCAAGTTGCCGCCTCGATCTACCCACGAACCATACACACCTCGTGTTGGTTGTACGGCTCACTTTCATTCTGCCCACACGTCAATTCTACCTGGGACCGTTCTCTCCAATTGACTCAATTGATTCGGGCATTCAACGACACGACGGCGACTGCAGCGGCAGAGGTGGCCGAGCAACACTAAAGAAGCAGAGCCCAAAGCCTTCGCAGCCCTTGATCCGTCGTCCTTCTTCCGAACCCACCTACAGAGCATAACCGCCTTCCTACGCCCTTTCGCCCGGAATACTACGTAAGAGCCTGATTAGACACGCGAGGAAACAGTCAGAATGTCTGACAGGAGGATGCAGTCTTCGCGCGACGACCGCCGGAGAGACCGCGATGGAGACCGAGAGCGCCGTGATCGTCGCCGCTCGCGCTCGCCAGGTGGCTGGCGCGGCGGTGGCTCACGCCGAGACTATGAAGTAGACACGTACTCGTCCAGCCGCGACTATCGGGAGCGGGAGCGCGAGGAGAGGTACGGCGGCCGAGACCGACGCGACAGAGACTGGGATCGAGGAGACCGACGCAGAGATGCGAGGCGCGACGACGATGATAGGAGACGCGACCGGAGGGACCGCGATCTCTTCGACGACAGAAGGAGGCCACGTGACGACCGGGACAGACGTGGTGACAACCGTGATCGTGATACAGGCCGGGACCGTGATGATATGCGCCAGTTGGAGAGGCAGGCCCGTGCTAAGAGCGGTACACCACCGCCTCGCAAGCCAAAGGAGCCTACCCCCGATCTTACGGAAGTCGTTCCAGTCTTGCAGCGGAAGCGGAGACTGACACAGTGGGACATCAAGCCCCCAGGCTACGAGAATGTGACTGCGGAGCAGGCCAAGCTCTCTGGTATGTTCCCGCTGCCTGGCGCACCTCGCCAGCAGCCTATGGACCCATCCAGACTGCAGGCTTTCATGAACCAGCCTGGCAACCAGGCCAGCAAGACTGCCCTTAAGCCGTCAACTGCACGCCAGTCCAAGCGTCTCTTCGTGTACAACATCCCCGCTTCTGCTACTGATGACAGCGTTAGCGACTTTTTCAATCTACAGCTCAATGGCCTGAACACGACACGTGGCCAGGATCCCTGTATCTCTGCCCAAGTCAGCGCTGACAAGTCGTACGCCCTCCTCGAATTCAAGACTGCGGAAGATGCTACAAACGCGATGGCACTTGACGGTATCAGCATGGAGCCCGAATCTATGGATAATACGAACGGCGAAGCGAACGGGAGCGCACAGGGCCTGACGATCCGCCGACCCAAGGACTACATCGTCCCGGCTGTCACGGACGAGACGGAGACCGAAGCCGGAGTTTTATCTAGCTTCGTCCCCGACACTCAGAACAAGATCTCCATCACCCGCATCCCGTCCTACCTCGGCGAAGAGCAGATCCAGGAGCTTCTGGTGGCCTTTGGCGAGCTCAAAAGCTTTGTCCTGGCCAAGGACACGGCGAGCGGACAGAGTCGCGGGATCGCGTTCTGCGAGTACGCCAATGCGGCTGAGGCTACCGAGGTCGCTGTCGATAGCCTGAACGGCATGGAGCTGGGCGATAGTAAGCTCAAGGTGCAGCGGGCTTCGATCGGTATCCAGCAGGTCGGCGGCGAAATGAGCGTCAATGCCATGAGTATGATGGCTAGTGCGTCGGGCAACCAGGATGTCGAGGCGGGTAGGGTGATTTGTCTGATGAATATGATTACGCCTGAGGAGCTGATGGATGCTAATGAGGCTGATGGTATGTTTCTTCTCTTTTGGCAATCTACTTTCCTCCGTGTTCGTTTATCTGGTTTGCAATTCAACTGACGATTGCTTTTTCGCTGTAGAAATCCTCGACGACGTCAAAGACGAATGCGCCAAGTACGGCACCATGCTCGACGTCAAGATGCCCCGTCCCTCGTCCGGCAACAGGCAGAATAACGGCATCGGCAAGATCTATATCAAGTACGAGCAGCCCGAGTCGGCGCAGAAGGCGCTGGCGGCGCTGGCGGGCAGGAAGTTCGCCGATCGTACGGTCGTCGTTACGTTCTTTGGCGAGGAGTACTTTGATGTTAATGCGTGGTAAGCGGGAGGTCATGTGGGAGTGGTACGCTGGTTGAATGGCTTTGGGGGAAAGTGGAAACCGATAAGGAGGTTGAGTTCGCAGATTATGGAGTGGCGGCGCCGGTAATTTGCAAGGATGAAAAGGTGGGGCGATTGTCTACTGATTGAGAGGGATGGAGTGTAGAGAGTCGAAATGGGGATCAAGGGTATGGGCCTTTTTTTGGTGATCGAGGCTCATCTTTCAAAAGCAATCCGTGGTCTGCATAGATCGCTGAAGAAAAGGGGGGAAATGTAGTGTACATTACAGCGTGGCATATCGATTTTTCTATCAAATAGTACGAAGAGGTCATTGAGGTGATGAGACTATGCTACTATTGTCTGGATTGTTGAGCGGGTTATCTTTGAAACACCGTAGAAGCATCTGGGCTTTGCTTCTGGATAGGCTTTGACAGGTGTAGGCAGCTTCTTGCAGTCGTGCCGGAAAAGGGAGAGTGACTGAGGAATATGGTAGACGTTGTTTTGTATACAAGACGCGTGTTGGCTGTCTGGATAATGGTCATCACATGTCGCGTCCAAGTAGCGTAGTGAATGCAGTCGGCAATAGTCATCCCCATCGAATCGCGGAGAAGAAGTCGCCCCGCCTCGGTAGCGGTAGTGTCGTGTACCTGAGCCAGCTGAGCTAGTTGGGCGGGCGGGCCCAAGCTTCTTCGGGACATGGGAATCGAACAGCTGGCTTCAATGCTTCCCGCCGCCGCCAACACCCTGTCCTGTCTTTATATACCGGCCGAACTACCTCCAGTTGCTGGATTAAGATCCTCCTTCTGACTGTTGTTGTTCTCCGCCTTCCTCCCGCTCCCTCCCCCTGACCCCGGTGCACCACCGCCGCCATGCGTGTCACCTCCATCCTCGCCCTGGGCTGCTATGCGGCCTTTGCACGAGCTGATGTCGCCGATGACCTCGAGGACTCCGCCGCCGAGGCCTCAAGCTCAGTCGCCTCTGTGGTAGAGTCGGCCACTTCTTCAGTGGTTGACAAGCCCACCTTCACTGTAAATTACCCCTCCAATGCCTCATCTTTCACCGTCACTTTAAATGAATGCTTGCTGACTGACCTTCACAGCCCACCACCCTCAAAGCTCCCTTCCTCGAGCAATTCACCGACGACTGGAAATCCAGATGGCAGGCTTCCAATGCCAAGAAGGAGAACACCGAGGAGGAGTGGCAGTACGTCGGCACCTGGAACGTCGAGGAGCCCACCGTCCTCCGAGGCATCGACGGCGATAAGGGTCTGGTCCTGAAGGACAAGGCTGCCCACCACGCCATCTCCGCCAAGTTCCCCAAGGCCATCACCAACAAGGACGACACCCTCGTCATCCAGTATGAGGTCAAGCTCCAGGCTGGCCTCGAGTGTGGTGGTGCTTACATGAAGCTCCTCCAGGACAACAAGGCCCTCCACGCCGAGGAGTTCTCCAACGCCTCGCCCTACATCATCATGTTCGGTCCCGACAAGTGCGGTTCCACCAACAAGGTCCACTTCATCTTCCGCCACAAGAACCCGAAGACTGGCGAGTATGAGGAGAAGCACCTCAAGAGCCCACCGGCGGCTCGCATTACCAAGTCTACCTCTCTCTACACCCTGATCGTCCGTCCGGACCAGACGTTCGAGATGAAGATCGACGGTGGCAGCGTCAAGAATGGCTCGCTTCTTGAGGACTTCACGCCAGCCGTCAACCCGGCTAAGGAGATCGACGACCCGAAGGACAAGAAGCCTGATGACTGGGTTGAGGAGGCCAAGATCCCTGACCCTGACGCGACCAAGCCAGAGGACTGGGACGAGGACGCGCCATTCGAGATTGTCGACGAAGACGCCGAGAAGCCAGCTGACTGGCTCGAGGACGAGCCGACCATGGTTCCGGACCCGGAGGCTGAGAAGCCAGAGGACTGGGACGATGAGGAGGACGGCGACTGGATCCCGCCGATGGTGCCGAATCCCAAGTGTGACGAGGTCTCGGGCTGTGGTCCCTGGGAGAAGCCAACGATCCGCAACCCGGCCTACAAGGGCAAGTGGACGGCGCCTCTAATCGACAACCCGGCCTACAAGGGTGTGTGGAAGCCGCGCAAGATCGCCAACCCAGACTACTTTGAGGACAAGACTCCGGCCAAGTTTGAGGCTATGGGTGGTGTAAGTTGACATCATCTCTTTCTCTAACTAAGGGGAACATCATTCGCTAACGCAACACAGATCGGTTTCGAGCTCTGGACCATGCAGAACGACATCCTCTTCGACAACATCTACATCGGCCACTCGGAAGCCGACGCCGTCGCTCTCAAGGAAGAGACCTTCGACGTCAAGCTCGCGATCGAGAAGGCGGAAGAGGAGAAGAACAAGCCGAAGAAGGACGACTCCGCCCCTAAGTCCCCCATGGACCTCGAATTCATGGACGACCCCGTCAAGTATGTGACGGAGAAGTTCGACCTCTTCCTCGCCATCGCCCAGCGCGACCCCGTCGAGGCCGTCCGCTTCGTCCCCGAAATCGCCGCCGGTCTCGCCGTCGGCGCCGTCACCCTCGTCCTCATCCTCTCCGGTCTCCTCGCCGGCGGCAGCAAGGCTGCGCCCAGCAAGGAGGAACTTAAGGCCCAGAGCGAGAAGGCGAAGCAGCAGGCTCAGAAGACTAAGGAGCAGGTCGCTGATGCCGTCGCGTCGGGTAAGGAGCAGGCCGGTGAGGCTGCTAAGCGGAACACGAGGAGTTCGGCTGGTCAGTAGATTTGGCGTGATCTCGGGGTTTGTTTCCTGATGTCATGGCTCGCGGCTCCCCTGCCTCTTGTCTTCCCTCTCTCTCTCTAGTCCTCCGGACCTGTCGGAGGTCTTTGTCTTCGTGTAGAGAAATGGTGGAAAAAGGAAAGGGGAACTCGGGGGTTGTTTTAGTTTGAGTCACTGCTGCATCAAAGGACCTGTATTGATCGAGAGGAAAGAAGGAATTTTTCCATGAGCGTTTTCAGTGTGCCTGTTTCATTGGACCTCTCAAGTCATTTTCATTCGTTTCAATTCTGCCCCCCGCCCCCCCCCCCCCCCCCCCCCCCCCCCCCCCCCCCCCCCCCCCCCCCCCCCCCCCCCCCCCCTCTGCTCTTCATTTTTTGTGTTTTGGTTTTGGTTTTTTTTGTCATGTTGGTGATTTGTTCCCTTCGCAGTCCCTGTCTCTTCTAGCTTTCCTCTGCTCTGTTCGTCGGACAACGAGAAGTTCTCTTCTTGTCGAATATCCGATTTCTATTTTTCTCGTCCATCGGGTTTCTTGTATTTCCTCGAGTTGTATAGGACTGTCGACTTCATCTTCTGTTTCCTTTACCTTTTCTTCTTTTTGATGGTCTCTCTTCTTTTCCCCCGCTTTCCTTATCTTCACTTCCCTTCTTCTCCTCTGGTTTTTTTTTTTCTTTTCTTTCTTTTTTCTTTTCCTTTTTTACTTTCCCCACCCCTCTTCTTTCTTTTATCTTGTACTCTTTTTTTTTTTTTTTTTTCTTTTTGCGCTCTCCCTTGTCCCCGGCTCACATCCCTCCCATGCCCTTCTTTTCCTATTTGGGGATCGTGACGGCTCCTTCGCTCGTCTTCCACACTCTTCCCATCTACCGATTCGCGTCGGGAGAGATGGGTTTCATCTCGTATTGTCATCGTTCGCTTTGTTCTTCCATTCTTCCTATGCCCCCTCGAAACCAACAAAAACAAAAAAGAAAACAGAAACGAAAACGAAAACGAAAACGAAATCAAAAACGAAAACACTCCCACATCCGCTGTCCTGGCGCTGCGGCCGTGTACCTCATGGCCCATTTTACGGGCACTGAGACTCGATGGCTCGCTCTAGGGTAGTGCTGATTACCCTCCTCCTCCTCCTTCTTCTTCTTCCTCCTCTCCCTCTTTTTCCCTCCGCCTTCTTGCCCTCCACGTACCATATCGTCCCGCTTGTCGAACCGTTGTCCCAGGACTTGTTCGTGCGTTTATTCTGGTAGTGCGAACTGCGACGGACGAGATGGAAGGGGAGAAGACTGAGGGGAATGGTGTGAGGGTGGTATGCTTGGGGTTAAAACGGGCGAGGTAGGTGTGCGCGGGAATCAAAGAAGAATGGGGGAAAGGAGGTAAAGGCGAGGAGATGGGAAGGGAAGTGGGTAATGAAAAGGGAGATGAGAAATAAAGAAGATAGAGGGGGACTTCAAGACGAGGATTGGGACAGCAGAAGGGAGATATGCATTCCTCTTACCCTCCCCCCTTCTTTAACTGTCTATTTGGCGCTTCTCCCTTCTAACTGGACTCTGCTCTCACTTTTTCCTTTTTATTTTCTTTTTCTGTCTTTTTACCTTGTTTAACTAGCTCCCAGCGACGTCAACGCCCCCCGTAATTCCTTCACCGCCGTCTCGACATCCTCGAAGTTCAGGGCGGAAATGGCCCATTTGGCGTGTTTCTGCGCTTGGAAGACGCTGTCGTCGTCTGTCCGGTATCCTCCCGTCGGAGGAGGGGGAGGTGGTTGTGATGGTGTAGGTGCAGATGGTGGTGGTGGTGGACCGCCGCTTGAAATTGTTGGTGCTGGGGCTGAAGGCGGTGCGAAGGTGGCGGGGGATGCTTGGGAGGCGGGGGTGTATTGTCCTGCTGCGGGGGGCTGAGAAGGTGGTAAGGCGTCCATTTGCTCGGGTGGTGGTCGCGAGGGTCGGGATGGTGCGCCTGGTGGGGTGGGGATGGATGTTGATGGTGATTGCGCGACTGGATTGCTGTAGAAGTCTGCTGGATCGTGTGGAGGGCTCCGTGCTGCGGCGGCGGCGGCGGCGGCGGCTTGCATTGAGGCGGGAGGTTGCTCGTGCGCAATGTCTTGTCCGCCGAAGTTCCGCTCGGGATCCGTCATCGTGGTGTCGACGTCGGGATTTATTCTCCCGGGCGTTCCTGCCGGTTCTGAGGGCACGGAAGGGAAGTAGCCACCGCCTATGCTTGCCTGCCTGCCGCCATCTTCCCCCGGATCTTCGCCCGTCGCCGTCGGATCAAGCGGTGAGACGGCGGCTGCGCGATCGTTGGGTGCGGTGCTTTCCGACCGTGATGCAACGCCACTTCGAGGTGCATCTTTCACTGTAGGTGGCTGGTACGCACTCCCGCCTTGCGCTTCACCTGCTCCTGTCCCAGCCCCCGCCCCCTGCTTCTCCAGATCTGTCAGCTCCTGCTCTAGTCCATCTTCATCCGGCTGCTCGGGCTGCTTCGGCTCCTCGACCACGGGATTGGTGGCATTGGGATCCTCGCCCGCCTTGATCGCCTTTGCGATGCGCAGGGCGTGGAACTTGGCGAATTTGCTCTTGGCCGCGACTTCCTGGTCGAGCGGACCCCAGATGCTCAGCAGATCGAGGAAGGTGGATGCGGCTTGGAAGGTATCGGCGGTCTGGCGCGTCACGGTGTTGGATCGCTGGGCTTCGTCGCCGCGGGTGAAGGTGTCGAGGGCAAAGTTCTCCATGTAGGCTTTGGCGGCGACGTCGTCGGTGATGGCGTCGTTGGCCGAGTTGGCAGACTTGGCCGCCTCGAGCTTGTCCATGAGGCTGATGGCGTAGGACTGGCATTCTGCGTCGGTGGTGTGCAGGGAGCGGTTGAGGATGTGTTGCAGGATGTAGTATTCGCACCAGTAGGTGACGATGGGGCGGTACTTTTCGAGCTGGGCGGCGCGGGTTGCGAAGCGGCCGACTTCGGGTTTCAAGGCGGCGGGGAGGGTGAGTTGGGCCATGCTTAGAATACGGCCGGCTTGTATACCGTTCTGATCCGCGGTCCGGGGGGGAGGACGGTACGCAGTGTATCTGACCTTTTACCTTGAGGTATTGGTTGATCACCGCTGGCTAAGCAGAGGGATCACCTCAGCTCCCACGTGCCAAACGGCGTCATTCCCTGCACGAGCCAGCCAATGGAAGCTCCCAGGGGCCAAGGCTAGGAGGATACTGGATGACCCGACCCGCCGGCAAGGGTCCCAGTTTGCGGGGGAAGCTATGACCGCAACCAGTTGGCCAGCGTTTCACATGGGCGAGACAGGGCAAGCGCGAACACGAGGGGAAGGCACGATACAACAAGAGGAAGTGAACAGCTGTCTACATAGGTACTTAGGTAGTAGGGCGCCTCACATTGCACAGCTGCCCAGTGGGATTGTGTCGCGACTTCCAAGACCAACCTCAATCAAATCAGAGCCCCTCGCCAGCAATGCGTTGAGCAATTGACCAATCCCCCATCGAAACCTCACTTGCCTCAGCACAGCCACCTATCCCTCGGACCAGCCGACGACCACTCGAGCCATCAAATATGCTCCCGGGCACCCTCCCCCTCCTCACCTCCCTCCTGCTCCTTCCCTCCGCCCTCGCCAACGGCCTCTACGGCAAATCTTCCGCCGTTCTCTCCGTCGATGGCCAATCATATCGCCGACTCATCGCCGACTCCAACCACACCTCCATCATCGAGTTCTACGCTCCCTGGTGCGGTAAGTCAGCCAACTAATCTGGCTACATCTTCATGACCAGGCTTTCACTATTTCAATGCTCTCGTACTGATTTCCTCCCAAGGCCACTGTCAGAACCTCAAGCCTGCCTACGAAAAAGCCGCCACCTCCCTCAAGGGTCTCGCCAAGGTTGCCGCCGTCAATTGCGATGCCGAAGAGAACAAGCCGCTATGTGGGAATATGGGGGTCCAGGGCTTCCCCACCCTGAAGATCGTTCGTCCAGGCAAGAAACCCGGCAGACCTGCCGTGGAAGACTATCAGGGGGCGAGGAGCGCAAAGGCCATTGCCGATGCCGTTGTGGAGAGGATCCCGAATCATGTGCGGAGATTGAAGGACAGTGATTTTGAGGCGTGGCGGGATGAAGGGGATGGACCGAAAGCCATCCTATTTAGCGAGAAGGGCGTTGTGAGTGCTCTGCTTAAGGCTATCGCGGTGGACTTCAAAGACGTCATGAGCATTGCTCAGATCAGGAATAAAGACAAGGCAGCGGTGGATGCTTTCAAGGTGGAGAAGTTCCCTTCTCTGCTTCTTCTTCCAGGTGGTGGCAAGGATCCAGTTTTCTACAATGGCGAGATGAAGAAGGATGCAATGATGAAGTTCCTCTCCCAAGCCGCTTCGCCTAACCCCGACCCAGCCCCAAAGAAAGAGAAGGCGAAGAAGAGCACCGCGAGCAAGGACAAGAGCAAATCCTCCAAAGCCTCCTCATCCTTCAGCAAAGCCTCCAGCTCCCACGCCTCGTCGGAAGCCCAAACAGCTCGCGCATCACAAACCGCCGAAACCATGGACGATGCCAGCCAACCATCCGAATCCCCTAACCCCAAAGTCGACACGGAAAAGCCCATCCACGTCCCCTCGGAGCCCGCTCCACCCATCAAATCCCTCCCGGACGGCCTCTCCCTCCAACAACAATGCCTCAACAGCAAAGCCGGCACCTGTATCCTCGCCCTCCTCCCCGCCGCCCCTTCGGAAAAGACCCTCCATGCCATCTCCGCCCTCAGCGAGATCCACCACAAACACGAGTCCGCGAAGCGCAACCTCTTCCCTTTCTACCAATTACCCCACACCAACAGCCAGGCGGCCGCCCTACGCGCGAAGCTTTCTCTGAGCGAGGATGAAGTCGAACTCGTCGCGCTTAATGGGAAGAGGGGTTGGTTCAGACTTTATCCTTCTTCCTCTTCTTCTTCTGGGGAGGAAGAGGGGAAAACCTCCCCTCTCACCCAGCGCTCCCTAGAAGACTGGATCGACGCCCTCCGCATGGGCGACCTGCCCAAGTCTCCCCTCCCCTCCGGTCTCGTGATGCCGGCTGAGCAGCTGCCGGAGGAGCCCGTGAAGGTGGATTTTGGGACGGGTGCTGGGGAGGGTCAGGCGGCTGATGAGGATTTCCTCGCCCAGATGAAAAAGCAGATGCCTGAGGGCATGGAGTTCGCGATGGAGGAGATTGGGGATGAGGAGTATGAGCGTATCTTGGCGGAGCAGCAGCGGAGGGGGAACGAAGGGGAGGGGGAGGGGCATGAGGAGTTGTAGTCTTTATCCGGTTTTGGTTTTGTTTATCTGAACGGAAAGGTTTCTTTACTCCTCTCAGGTATCGTCTCGATCTCGTCTACTCTTTTATACTGCTACGAGGATAAGAAGGTAATAGGAGTTGGCGTGGCGCTCGAGCATCCGCCTTCTAATTTTGCCCTCCTCTTGCCTTCCGCTTTCCCTCTTTTCCTCCCTCTTCCTCTGCCTTTCTTCCTCCCTTCACCCTCTTCCCGTCGTACGCGTCGGTGGGAGTTTGAGCGTAAGTCGCTCCCCTCTTTTGTTGTTGTTGTCGTCGCTCCCGTCTGACTTCTTTTCCTTTTTCTTTTCTTGTTTACCTATACCTAAGCCACAGTTGGAACTCTTTCTATCTCTCACTCCGACTTGAGGGATTGAATTAACAAGCGAAAGAATGGGAAGTCATTGTCTCCCTTTCTTTTTTATTTCTGTTTCTTTTTCTTTCTTTCTTCTTTTCTTGGCCCTTCGAGGGTCTATTGCATTCTCGGACTTTTTCCATCATTCTATCTTGTTTTTTTTTTTTCCCCCTGATTTTTCCCCTTTTACTTTCCTTCTTATTTCTCTTTTGATGCATTGCCAATTCATGCTTCGGTATGTATCTTTTCTGCCGGACTCTAGGCTCGAAGTCTGTCGTAGTCCTATGTAGGTTTCTCACCCGTGTCTTTTGGGCTTCAAGAGCGGGGGATCGTATAAGGTTTATTTGAAGATCAACTCTATCGTCCCGGACGATCTTCAACTCTATCGCTTTCGGCTCCTCCCCGATCTCTTCGAATTGAAAGGCCCGATTGTTGAGTGTATGTTGTCCTGCCAGAAATGTACATTGGACGCTTTCGGAAGGTGTAATTCTTCCTCGCGGTTGGTTCGCGTCATCAAAGGGACGGCATATGGAAATCTAAATCACTTTAGGCTTTTCGGACCGCCTCCATCCAAGAGAACAGCAAGATGCAGGCACGGAATGTTTGGGTTCTGGCCCGATGAAACTCAACGTTACTCACTACAGGCTGCCTGCCGTTGTCTTGTCTATGCTTTCTGCCCCCGTCCCTTCTTTTCTCGTATGCTGCTGCCGCCGCCGCTTTCTCTTTATCAACCTTGACAAGACCTCTTCCGACCTTGGCGTTGTATCCTCGAATAACCCAAAACGGGAACTGGAGCCATTGAAGGTGTGTGTGTGTGCCGTGTCTCTTGTTCATGATCATGTAGTACATGCTTCCTACCTAGGTATGCTCTGCCATGCGAATATACGAGTGGGGTTCCCCGTGCAAATCTTCTCAATCGCCCTCTTCCTCATTCACATAAAAGCACCTTCTGTCTCTCGTCGTCTCTTCTCCTCGCCCTGATGTGGATGCGTGCCTGCCTGACTGACTCGTGGGCGTTCGGACTCACGAAATTCAATCTCAAGCAAGGTTGCAAAGCCTAACCCACTTCTTTTCTCGACCTCTCCCGTGATCGATTAGCCAGTTTGCTTGTCCTTGGCCTTACCACCCTGCAATCCCCGGCCTTTAGCATCGTACCTCGTAGTCCTCCTCATATGGCCCATTAGGCTTCGTGGTCAGTTGTTAAATGTGGCTGTCCCCAGGCCTTGCACTTGTGGCGGATAAGCTGCTCATCCAAGTGGCTCTTTGTGTGAGTGAGCATACATGGTTTGAGAGCCTCTTCTGCTGTCCGTGTTTCCGCTTTTGCGGATTACTATTCCTACCTTTGACCCTTCGTTCCTCTGATTCTTTTGACGTGGATGGTAATCACGATGCATCCGAAGCTTTTGGTCCATTCGCTTCTCTGGACTGCTGCTGCTGCTTCAACTGATGTCGAAGCACCCAGCAGTGAGAGTCTGCTTCGTTCCGCTACATCTTCGTCTTCATCTCTATCCCCGACGGACAATGTCAATCCACAACACCCTCTGGCCCCGCGCGTTGCTCCGCAAAGCGTTCTCCAAGATATTGAGCCCTCTCCTGCATGCGCTGTAAGTCATCTCGCGACCAGTCACCCGCTTCCTCCCCTTACCACAGCAATCGCGAGACATTTCCAACATGCCCTGCTATCCCATCCGTTGCTTTGTCGTTACTACGACTGACTTACGCACTTCATCTCTAGGCCGCTTGCGTAGCCGAAACGGCTCCTCGATTCGGCTGTGGAGTTCTCGACCCCCAATGTCAATGTTCCCAGCCTGCCTTCGACATGGCCAACGGATTATGCGTCCAGCAGAATTGCTCGAGGAGAGATGGGCTTGGTAAGCCGTTGCCTTTTTCCGATTTTATGATTGCTTCTCTGTAGAGACGAGGATACAAAGAGGACAGAAGGAGGAGGAACAACGGACATTTTCGTTTGAGTAACGCGATGTCGCGAACTGGACTAACAATATGGACTCTCGATTTTCAGTCGCACGTCACTACTCCGCCGTCCTCTGCGAGAGACCGGTGCACAGCCGGGGCCGGTTCGTTTCCGAGGTCAAGTGGTCCCTGTTCGGCCTATCCTCCCTCGCTATCGCATTGCGGCTCCTGACACGGTCTCCGCTGCTGCGTGGTGCCGGCTTGGGCTGGGATGACGGGGCTATCTCGCTCGCTTATGTGTTTTTGATTGCTGAGGAGGCTGGGTCGGAGATCAGTACGTTCTCTTTTCTTGTGTTCCTTTTTTCCTTCTTTCTTCTCTCCCCGGATCCGATCCTGCTCGCTGATCGTCCGCTGGGAATTTGGGAAGAGCACGTTGTTGCGATTTGCAACTTCGATTCGCTTTGTCTCTTCCCAGTATCTTCGGCTCTTTAGACAACATCCTATGGGAATCCGAGTGGCAACATGGTCGTTTCAATCCGTTCATCTCTAACCATCATGACATGCAGTGCTTCAGAACGGCTTTGGGAGAGATCTGTGGTACCTGGATCCCAATGAAATAACTACTCTGCTCAAGGTATGCTTGGATCGCCTGGCCTGTACCTGGTGCCTACCTTTTGATTGTTGCCTTTGTTGACGCTTTGAGAGTGGTTTTGGCTTGGCGAGATCTGGTATTGTAAGTGAGCTGTCCCCTTCATTCTTCATTTGTTGTCTATTGTTCTTTTGTGATCTCAGTTACAATCAGAGCTGACGTTGGACCCAATTCTGCAGTTAATATTATGACCTGGACAAAGGTTTCCATCCTCACCATGTAAGTCCAAAAACACAATGCGGTGGGTTGAGGCCTAAATGTCCTGGGCTGATCCTTTGAAAACAGGTGTCTCCGTGTGTGGCCAAGATCCACAACAATTCATCTCCGCGGAGCCATCTACGCCGTAATGGCGATCATCATCCTGAGCGATGTTGCCTTCACCTTCAGTATCATCTTTTCTTGTCAGCCTGTTGAGGCGAAGTACACCAACTGGGATCTGGAACACCCGGGCAAATGTATTAAGAATAAGCCGCACTTCATCGCCATGTGAGTTGTTTGACAGCCTTCACCCCTAAGCTCTTGAGACTGTGGATTTCTGGAAACGTGGAGCCGGTCGCTGACTTGCAAGTGGGTGTTTCGCAGGGGGGTCGTGAATATCATTCTAGATCTGGCTGTTTTCTTCCTGCCGATCCCAAAACTTGTCCAGACCCAGTTGCCGACAAGGAAGAAAATTGGGATTAGTATGACCTTCTTAGTTGGGTATGTGTGTCCGTCGTGTTCTGGCGGGAAACATTGCTGCATATAGGTCTTCCCACTAACCTCTTTTCCAGTCTGCTCGTCACCATATTCAGTATCGTCCGCCTGGCCATGGCAGTTCCAGCTCTCTCCACTGACAACCCTTCGTACGATCTCGTACAAGTTGTAGCATGGAGCCAATTCGAATTCAACTTCGCCATCATCTGCGCCTGCATGCCAAACTACGCCGGTCCGATCCAGCGGGCGTGGAAGTGGTTCCGTGGTCTGGAGCCTTCTAAGGTCTATTCTTCCTTCGCACACTCCTCCCTTTCATCCAAGCACGCCGTGCGCGAGACGACAGCTATACCGGAGGATGGCGGCAGCGAATCGAATCTGAATCATGACTTTATAGCTAAGAGCTGGAGTGCGTCGGATGGAGATGGGTCGTTTCAACATGGAGGGCTTCCATTGGAACAGTTCGAGTTGAAAGACAAAGAGGCTGGCTCCAAGAATCAAGTAAAGCCTGTTCTACGAGAATTGTAGAGCTGAAAAGTCGGGTATTGTAGAGTGAGTGACAGTAATGAAAGTGGGTAGCGACTGATTAATGAAATAATGGAACCCCTGGAGCTCGATGTTGTACACTGTCTGGGTCACTACTCCTCTTGGTGATCAACCGCGGCCTCGAGTAAAAACGACATCGGTCTTGCTACTTTGCGTCAACATGGACAGGGGTAGAAAGCCGATATTCGTTGATCCAGACCGCCTTTGGTCCATAGCTCGTCAAAGATTCACTTTCTGATTAAAAATACCAAACCTTACCCTTCTCCTCGCTCGCGACATCCTTGCCTTCCGCTACCCCATGCGCTCCCAAACACGCCTTCGTCCGTCTTGCGATCGCCTCCAGCAAGAACGGACCGGAAAGAGTCGAGACCATGCTCTTTAGCGGGTCCGGGTAAAGCCATGGAAGAGTGAGAGCTCCTTCTAACGTTCTCATCTCTTGGAGCTCGGATTCGGAAAACCCTCTTCCTACCACCATGGCAAGCGGTACTTGCGTTGAAGGAGAGTCGGCGTTGGTACCGACACCTGAGGCCGGTCTAATGGACTGTCCTTTTAGCAAAGCTGGGAGCTGGTTGTGAATTTCGGCTGTGCTCTGGAAGTGATGGACGACTTTGAAGAATGATGGATCAGCAAGGAAGCGTGGGTTTGTTGGTTGTGGTGGTGAAGAATAAGTAGTTTACTTTCGTATTCCGGAAGGAGTTTCTGCGAAAAGGCACTCGCCATGCCTGAGCTTTTGCCACATAGTCCGATCGGGATTGGTGCCATGTTCTTTTGAGCGGACGTGGCCAGCAGGCGAATAGAAGATCTCATGAGGTAATCGAAAATGGGAGAGCACAATGTAAGTTGAAGGATGTGGATCTTGGTAATGGGAAAGATGGATGAGTATGAGCGGCAAGTCTAGATATCACCAATGGATTTGGCGTTGCAAAGCCGGAGAGAAGGACTGTCCGATTCCGGTGTTCGGATGAGCATAGGTATCTAGGCAGCAGATAGTGGCATGGTTGGGATAGAATGTCGAACCTGTGATGCTGATATACCTGTGCATGAGACACCACTATGGAGTGAAAGCATTGCAAATTGGATTGATTGTTGTGGCAGTGTTGATTGAAGGGCAGGTGAGGTTGCAGCTCCAGAATCTCCATTCAGCACGGGCATTGGCTGGATCTCGGGATGTTCCAAGCCCAGTTACGGATGTGATTGCCTGAGGCATACAATCCGCGCTGGACCCTCCCGGTGCCGTCCCGACGGCATTCAACCCGACGCAGGCTCCACCTGGCTGACGGGTCACGGGACCAAGGCATGCCAGGCCATCCATGATCCATCCACTCAAGCCCGTCCTCTCTCTCCTAAGCGCCCACTACGCTCTCCTACCACGATGCACTCCAAATTCATTCATGACGGCGTTGGCAACCCTCTCGCTGGCTTTGATGATTGAAGCTCCCTTCTATAGTATTCTCGTCTTCCCACGCCTACCGCCGATTTCTTCGCACCGCTCGGCACACATTATCTAGCCCGGTCGCATGCACCGGCCCCTGTGGGAGCACCGTCTGAGATGGATAACCCATGTTGAAGACCAGAAACGAATAAAACCCCGTATCGGCTTGCGAGATGAGACAGTTGCGACATTTGGTCGAAGCCTGCACTTGGTGAAATTGCTCATCATCAGTCTCTAATAGACGGATTCACCTGGGAACCTGTCCCGAAGGAGAAGAAGAATTGCGATCGGAGTAGGATGTCAAGATTATTGAATGTCACATATGAAGCTATCGGCCATTCTCCAAACCGGTCACGAATTACTTGTGAGATGCTGCACATAGAAGTGACAGTAATTCGGATGTAAGCATGGCCTAGGATATGCTGCGTGGATATGAAGAAAGGTGGGTGTTATTCCGTGTTTCTTTGATTCGTAAGATGCCAGAAGGCCACTGCGCGGATGACTGAACACTCTTAATTACGTGCGATTTTCTCTACTTCTGGTACCGAGTGGACAGCGACACACGGGATTTTCGACAACTATTGGAACAGAGTCACACTGCCCTCTAAGCCAAACCTGGATCCGGCCATTTCGGAAGTAAAAACTACACATGTTGCGTCGTCATTGAAGGCTAAGTACTGCGACGAATGATTGGTCACAGTAACCTGGGCGACCGTAAGGCCCGGAATGAAAGCGATTCTCTGGACCTTTTCACGGCGGCTATAATCAAATGCACTGGCCGCACTCCGCGCTGGCCTGTCTACGAGATCTGCAAGACGGCCAAACTGCTTTATCTCAAAGATTGCAAAACAGTCTTTATTGACGTCTAATCCTGGGCCGGAAACACGTGGACCTGGACGAAATGGCCTCGCGTTCAGCAAAGCGCCAGCGTAGCGCAGAATCGAAAGCAGCTGCAGGCTTTGCGCGACAAGTCCTGCAAAGTGACTCGTGGTTCCCGCCGAGACTTCGCGCAGCTGCAAAGGATTCGGGCGGGGATACTTTGCAGCTCGGCTCGCGAGCAGTGGGAAGCTTTGGATCATCTCGGCGTGGTGGACGCTGGTGACGAGGCTACAGAGCGGGATCATAGCAGGCCTCGGTCGATTATTCACTGCATGTTGGATATTGGTTTGATCCGAGCCTGGTGTTGATGCGGACAGCCCAAACGCCCGGCGACTTCTGTGCTCCCATGGCCAGCAAACAGACAAGCTGATACGAATAGGGTATCTTAGGCTGGGCGCGGGCGGCTGATTGGGCGCTGTTCTCCGGTGGGCCCGCGTCGCAGGCTGCGAACGGAGCTTCCCTTGCCACACGCACCCGACCTCGAGGAGTCATCATCAGCAGCATCATCAGCAGCAGCGGCGGCGGCGGCAGACGAGGCCTCACTGGAACGGTCGCAGATTCGATTCTGTATATACGCGGTGAATGAACCAAGGCAGCTCGCGGAGCCTATGACACCCCTCTGATGAATGCTTTTCAATCAAAATTTAGGCCAAGATAGGTAGGTGGGCTGGTAGGGAAAGAATTCTGTCCGGACGACTGCCTAGCTTCCTGTGACGCGGCGCTCGGGCCAGCCCCAGTCGTTCATCCATCCTCCAATTCCATTTTGGCTTCGGCTGCTCACCTTCTCCTCTCTTCTGCCACCAACATCACCACCACCGCCATTACCGCCACCACCACCACCGCCGCCCCTCTGCCATCCCCCACCGCCTCACCCGACGTGCTCCATCTCCGTCGCGCATCTGATTGCGCTTCCACGTGATCCCACCGCGATCCGGTCACGCGTGTCGACACGGCTGCTACGCGTCACCGTTCCACACCCAACACTCCTCCCACGCCCGCGGCGGCCTGAGCGAGGTCGGACCTGCCGCATCTTCAGCCTCATTCCCCCAGAAGACCGAAACAATGGCCGACGAGCCGACCACCCATGACGCGGCGCCTGCCGACGCGCCTGTCGTAAGTTCTACCCTCATGTCACGCGTTCTGCCATGATCGCTAACCTTCATCGAGCAGCCTCCCTCGGCACCTGCCGCCGAGCCCACTGAGCCCGTGAACGACAGCACGAACGTGACGAAAGAGGACGAGGAGACGGCAGGCAAGCAGGCCACGACCGAAGTCAACGCGCCCGACGGCGAGCAGACGACTGAGGTCGCCGAGCCGCCTAGCGCGACCGGTGACGCGACGCCCGCATCAGGGAAAAAGGACAGTAAGAGGAAGTCTACCGGCGCGGTACCGGAGCACAGGATGAAGAAAACCCCAAAGAAGAAGACGGGTCCCACGCTGCACCTCGACTGCAAACCTGGTGAGCACTACTGGGCTAGGCTGAAAGGCTACCCGCCATGGCCCGCCATCATCTGCGACGAGGAGATGCTGCCCGAGTCGCTTTTGGCATCGCGCCCTATTTCCACCGCCAGGCCTGATGGCTCCCTGCGACATGACTTTGAGGAGGGTGGCAAGAACGCAAAAGATCGCACCTTCCCCGTCATGTTCCTGTTCACAAATGAGTTGTAAGTCCTCTTCACTTCATGCGCCCGACGACGTAAAGACTGGCTTGGCTGACTTCTACTAGCTCGTGGTTGGTCAATACCGGCCTGACGCCCCTTGACCCCGAGCAGTGCAAAGAGAAGCCAAAGGGGAAGATGACCAAGGCCCTGTCCTCGGCCTACGAGCTCGCCGTGGAGAACCACGACCTTCAGTACTACAAGGACGAGCTGAAGAGGTTCCAAGAGGAACATCAGCAGTATCTTGAGTCGGTCGCTGAAGCCGAAGCTGAGGCGGAGCGTGTCGCAGAGGAGAAAGCGAAGGCTGCAGAGGAGGCGGCCAAGGAAGATGAGAAGAAGCCCAAGAAAAAGGCCCGCAAGAGCAAGGGCGCCGATGAGGATGTCGAGATGGATGACGCAGAAGCTCCCAAGTCGACTAAGAAGCGAAAGAAGGATGCTGATAGCGAAGCTGAGAACAAGGTACGTTCCCCCAATGTCGTGAAGATGACTAGGAAGCTGACCTGAGAAAGCCGAAGAAAACGCCCAAAGTGACCAAACTGAACGCGCCTAAGACGCCGAACGGTGAGTCGTCTGCAAAGAAAGCCGCGAAGCCGAAGAAGAAGGTTTCAGCACCGAAGGAAGAGGACGAGAAGGAAGCGCAGCCGCAGATGACTGAGGCCGAGAGGCTTCAGCAGCGCGAGAAGGCTGTTCTCTACCTCCGTCACCGCCTGCAGAAAGGCTTCCTATCCCGCGATCAGGCGCCGCAGGAGCACGAGATGGCCTCGATGGCAGACTTCTTCGGCCAGCTGGAGAACTACGACAACCTCGAGCCATCCATCATCCGCGTTACGAAGATCCACAAGGTGCTCAAGGCCATCGTTAAGCTTCACAGCATCCCGAAGGATGAGGAGTACAACTTCAAGAAGAGATCGGCGGCTATGCTGGAGGTCTGGAACAAGAAGATGGAGTCTGATGGTGATGGCGCTGCTTCTGCACCGCCCGCGACTTCCGAGGAACCCAAGTCTGCTCCTGCGGCTCCATCTGAGGCGAAGGAACCTGAGACGAACGGCGAAACGAAGGCTGCCGAGCCTGACAACAAATCTGAGCAGCCTGACGCAGAGGCCAAGGAGGGCGCAGAGAAGGAAGCAGAAGAGAAGCCGGAAGAGAAGGGCGCCGAGGCTGCCGACAAGATTGAAGAGAAGGCCGTGGAGAAGTCGGGCGAGGAGACTACCCAGCAGGCTGTTGAGGAGCCTCCGGCTGCTCCTGTTGAGAAGACTGCCCCTGGCAACGACGCTCGGGATGAGGCCGTGGATGGCGAGGGGGACGTGAGCATGCAGACGGCCCCTGAGATGCCTGCTGAGGCTGCGTAAGGGTCGCGTCATCCTATCCCGCCGAGCAACGAGCTCTGTGTCTTTGTTTGCTTGTCCCATGTATTACAGCCTTGTCCCGTCGAGAGTTGCAGTCTTTGATCAGGAGACAAACTTCGAGATTGTGGTCGGGCTCATTTAGGCCTTGCCTAGGACGTCGTTGTTTACTGTGCTCATGACGCAGGCAGGCAGGCAGGCAGGCAAGCAGGCAACGAGCCAGGTATCTAGCTTTGAAAGGCCGCCATGAGCCAGAGTAGGAGGGATTGAGAAAGGGAGATTGAGCCGAGGAGACAGAGAGGGTGCTATCATTAACTGCATTTCTGGGCAGAGGCTACTAGCGTGTAAATTAAGGCGTCTTTTTGAAAGCACAATGAAAAGGGGAAAAATTGAAGAAATTGTTACCCTCTCCGTCTGATCGCTGCGCACTGTCTCTTCCCCTGTGCTTCGTAGTTCTTGAGTGGGCTTGAGCTATGCTGTGCTGACGTCTCCGGTTGTAGGTTTTCTTGTGCCATGTGGGAATCCTCGGCCTGGACCGTTTCTCTGTCTAAATCGTGAAGATCGTTGCGGGTGTCTTGTTGACGATTGCCTTTACATTTCTCACGATGGAAGTGTTTCGTATTCTGACCTTGAGCTGGCTGGGTATGCTTTTGGCGATACGAAGATAGCAGGATGTGGGGGAGCGAAAGGGTTTTTGGTAACTTTCGTAGCCTGCTTTGCTAGGGCAAGAAAGCAATGAGAAAGCCTTGTGATTAGCTGTCATCGCTGAACTTGTGCTGGCTCTTCTTTGAGGCCGGGAACGCGGCGCGTAGGGATTGGACTTGGTGAGGCACGTGTACGACATCGACAGGTTGTTATTTAGGGTTATGATACCACGTTCGTGGCTTGAAGGAGGACATGTTCCAGCAAGGGGTAGCAAGATCTTACCCATGAATTGGGCGACCGGGCTAAAGACTGTAAACGCTGAGAAGGACAACGGATGAAGTAGCCGAGTTTTGGGGGAGATGGTAAAAATTTGTCTTCTATGTGTGATATGTCGCACGTTGATATGTCTACCGGGATATTCCTCTAATAGACGTATGTAAAGCTAGTTGAGCCAGTCAGCGTCTGTCTGGTCGAAATCATCGTGTTCATAACTTCGTTAGGAATGGACTTACTTGGGATTCTCCTTGTCAGTCATGTCACTGAAAGCTGTCTCGTTCGAGGCTTGGATCTCCCTCCCATTCTCGCGTAGCGCAGCTCGTTGTTTCTCCTTGCGCTTGTTCTCCCATGCAAAAACGAACCGGAAGCTGTAGGGAAAAGTCGCATCGTCAGCTAATCTCGATTCTGATTGTCTTACGTTCCCGTCCACTTACACAATACACATGAGAAGCTCGATGATGTTGGCTGCCAGTAGCGACCCAATTCCTTCGGTGTAATTTGGCGCTTGGTCTTCTTTGTAAAAGAATGGTGATGCAATGTTTCCGACGCATGCTCCGAACCAGATGATACCGGAAACGATCATCTTTTTTGACTGGCCTCCGACGTTCGAAGTAATTAATGACAATGTCATTATGAACGACGCCTGGTATGAACCGGTCATGTAGAAGCAGATCAATCGGCCAACATAAGCATCGTCCGGAGCTAGCAGGAAACCTAGACCTCCAGCGATGGTAGGTAGCATGAAAGCACCGGCAACAAGCGTTCGGCTGTTCTTTGGTGCGAAGTGGTTCGCTACCGCGCCTAGCACAATCCAGATGACGATGATGACACCTTGCGGTATACCAAGCAGACTCGTACCGAGCTCGTCATACCCAAGACCTTGGATCACCAGGGTGGAGAAGTTAGAGATTCCTCCGTTCGGGATGTTGGCGATGAAGCCGAAAAAGAGGAAGAGGTGTGTTTTGTAGTCCAGGAACGCTTCACGAATCTGGCCCCAATTGACACGGTTTTGTTCAACCCCGGTCTGGTTGCTTCGCACACGGGCAATCATGAGCAATTTCTCTTCATGGCTGAAGCCCCAGAAGGTCGTGGGTGAGTTGGGAAGGGCAAACCACATGATGATGCCCCAGGCCGCGCAGAATGCTCCGACAATGATGAATTCGTATCGCCATGATGCAAGTGCGCCCTCGATATTACCGATTCCGTATCCGATCAGTCCGCCGCCTGCGACGCCAATGCCGTTCCAGAGGTAGTATGCTGATATCCTACTCGGCTGCTGTTCCTGTCGGTAGTAGGTCGAAACGAAAAGCATGAAGGCTGGATCTGCGATGGCCTCGAAGGCACCGGAAAGGACACGGAGGGCGGCTAAGCCTGCGAACTTTCGGGCTGCTGCTTCGCACATTAAGAGCGCTCCCCACATGAAGATGTTGAAGCCCAGGTAATAGGCGGGAGGCAGGCGTTGCATGATCAGGTTAGATGGGATGGCCTGTTTAAAGATTAGCGAGACCTGATCCTTATGTTGGAGGACAGTATCAAGCTTACCCATGCTAGCCATCCAAAGTAGACTAATAAAAGAAATGAGGGTCAGCATGTGTACTGTCGATGAGCGGAATGAACCGATCGAAAAGGCGTACAAATAGATGACAGCCAACTGTAATCGTCGCCCTTGAGGTTGAGATCTTCCTTGACACCATAGATGGCAGCGTAAGAGAGCGTTGTCTTGTCGACATACTAGGAGGGAGGTCAGCCACAGCCAAGCTAATCAAGCTTCCTCTGCCTCGAGCTTGACTACCTACATAGAAGAAGTAGCAGACTCCAAGTAGAGGGATGATTCGCCAGTCGAGTTTCCGCACTAGCTTTTTCTCTGCCACTCTGTCGATCGATTCGTCTGTTGGATAGCGTTCGAGCGCCTCTCGATAGAGCTCTGCATGGGCTGATACGTGAATGTCTTTGCGGTCGATATGATGGGCTGCCTCAGCTTCACGCTCGATATCATCACTCTGGCGAACCTCGTAAAGTTCCGTTGCGTTCTTGTCCAGCGATGATGTCTCAGCCATTTTGATGATCTTGTTCAGCGGCTGAAAGGCTTCAAAGGGGTAAGATTGGGAAATAAGAGTTGCGCAGAGAGAAGATCTACAGCGTAGGCCTGTATGCAAGAAAGAAGCGAGCCAACGGGGACTAATACCAAGGACAGTTCGAACGTCTTCATCTCATCAAGCTTACCACAAGCCCCCCATGGGGCGCCATGTGCTGCGGAGAAGATTTTGGAGTAACGCTACGGGACATCGTAGTGGTGGAAGATCTCTAGGCCTGATTTGCGATTGATCCACCAGACCTTGAACACATGCTGCTAAGCCAACAGAAGAGAAAAGCGAGTATCAGCCGTAGGATCTTGCAGTGGAGTCTTGATTTGGGGGTCATGTCGATCCCCCAAAATCCCCGCCTCAGAGCTCATACTGACGCGAGACGGGGACGGATTTGGTGATGGAGAGGGTTACAATCCGCGTTATTCGGCATGCAACGTCTTGGATTCGCAACAACCTTAAGCTTCAGGACCGGCTGCCGGAGATAAAGTCGTTCCGTATTCCCGGTTACGTCTCATCAAGCAACACCTGCGGACTGCCCCATGGCTTGATTGTCACAGCCGCATCAAGACCAGTCAAGGGCCGCAAGCAACTGGGAAGTGTTCGATTTCTGCTCAGAAGCAATGCAAGGAGCGCCAAGTGTGCTGGCGATTGGGGCAGTACCATTCACTTTGATTGCTTTCTCTTTGATCAGAGATTCCTTCGAATGGCGGCTCCTGTTGGCGAGTTGTGGCAGCATTCTAGTGGTAAGCGTCGATGTAGCCGTGTTCTGGAGAACGCCGAGTCACCAAGCAAATGTATCAGGGCATAGGGGACACATGCCCTTTGTTCATGCTCTGTCGCTATCGTCCTGGAGGTAGATTGAACGCTTGCCTTCCAGATCGACTAAAATGCTCTCGATGATACCTTGCAAGACATTGCTTACGTACCTGCATGTCTACGAATGCAATTTGAGCGAAGAGGAGATGGTGCGGTCTATTCTCCCTGTTGCTGTCCGTTTACAGAGACCCAGAGACCAACCCAGTCCTTACCAGTGCACCAAAAGACAGCCTGTCATATTTGACGGATCGCTGCCTTTGAGCGACTTAAACGCGTCCCTGATCCTCACTCCGTTACTCGTTTATCTGGATTCTTTTCCATTTTGTCGCTTTTCCGGTCTAATTTTGACGGCTTCGTGTTGGGCCGTTAGGCGAGTCCAGAGGTGGACACAAATCCCACTGTTTTCCAAGTCCAGGGTGGCCGATCGGATAAGATAAGATCACCTACCTTTGCTTCCGTGGCCCCAAATACTAGGTATGTTCGTGAACTTCACTTCACCCCCAGGTGCATGCCTACCACGTTCATTGGTCAACGTTTATCGATATTGTTGGAATAGATCGACCCAGCGAATTGGGAGCATTGCAAATTTGTATTTCACTCCACTCAGTGTGCGCGGCTCTTACTCCGTGATGAACCGACTACGGCAGTAGGAAGCGGGAGACCCTTCTTGCTCGAATCCGCGCAATCGAAGGACAAGAACACAACGAGCACATTCGCTTGACCTCACCTTCCAGGCATGCGAGTAAATGGGACAGTCTCAATGTCATTGGTTCAGTCTCCTGCTGCCATTTCGGTGCCCCATCCCTATGCCTTCCGGCCTCGCTGCTCAAGAATACTTCTTTTTGTGGCGGCCAAGTGAATTCGGGCCCAGAGCTGAGCAAGTTATTCCACCAAGATGGGCTGGCGCTGGGCATATGTTGGCGAGTGAGGCGGGGTATGGGGTTAAAGACGAGCTGCCGAAGAACGTTTCGGTGTGAAGTCTGGCATCGGCTTTTGCTTCAATCCTTCGACAATACGAAGCTAAGGATTTCCAAGCCAACGAGACTCCGTCGCAGTAATCGTACATGCTTGCTAGATGAGGAAAACTTGCTTGGACGAGTCAGGGCGTCTACGGATACGGGTGGAGGAAACCCAAGCACTCGGTCGGCCCCACACGGATGGAAGTGTCGAACCCCCGCATGGAGACTCTTGGCTATCATTTTGGACTCCGGCTATCGGTTGTTATTTTGCCAGCCTTTTTTTGTAGATCAGATGTTGGACAATGCCTGGCGTAATACTCCAATCAAAGCCTTGGCTACCCCACCCCAGAGATGTAGAGCAGTCGCCGATGCGGAGAAGTTCCGTAAGAGACGTTCTATCAAAACGAAGCGCGAATGCCGATGCTAGGTACAAATAGTATGAAGAGAGCAAAGATGATGGACCAGGAGGCAAACGATCCACAATGGCAACAGTGTCCATTCCCCGGCTCTTGAGCACTGTTCTACCGCTCCTTGCCCCTGTCGCTCTGGCACAGGATAACCAGGGAAGTCTTCTGGATGTTGAACAACCCTTGATCAATCTCAGGCCACAACGGTCTTCGTTCAGAGACCTCATCAACTTGGATGACTTGTGGAAGTTCGCACTTGTTCCGGAAGCCGAAAGAAACGCAACAGAATCATGGTCGAAACCCCTGTCGACAGACCTTGAGTGTCCAGTTCCTGCTTCATACAACGACATCTTCGTCAACCAGTCCATCCACGATCATGTCGGCTGGGTTCGGTATCAGCGAGATGTCCTTGTGCCCAGAGGCTGGTCTCCAGATGATCGGTACCTCTTGCGTGCCGAATCCGCTACACACCGTGGCCGCATTTACGTAAATGATCAGCCTGTTGCAGACCATCAAGGCGGCTATACGCCTTTTGAGGCAGATATTACCGATCTTGTGGCCGCCGGCGAACACTTTCGTCTCACTATTGCTGTCAACAACGAGCTTACGTACGAGACACTGCCACCGGGAGAGATCAGTGTTGACGAGTACACGGGCGAGAGGAAGCAGACCTGTTTCCATGACTTCTACAATTACGCTGGTCTTGCAAGGTCCGTCTGGATGTACTCGGTCCCCCAACAACACATCGAAGATATCACCCTCGTGACCGACGTCGACGGTGATGCAGGCATTGTTCATTACGATGTCGAGGTCGCCAATGGGTCCGGCGCACGAGTCAATGTCAGCTTGGTCGATGAGAACGGCCAAATGGTTGCGGAATGCACAGGAGCTAGCGGTGAACTACGTGTTGAGTCTGCGAAGCTTTGGCAGCCTGGCGCGGCGTACCTATACCAGTTCCAGGCCACGGTCATGGATGCGTCGGACGATGTAGTCGACTCTTACACTCTTGCCACCGGCATTCGTACTATCTCAGTGAATGGGACTGAATTCCTCATCAATGACCGTCCGTTCTACTTTACTGGCTTTGGAAAGCACGAGGACACCCCGGTTCGGGGAAAAGGACATGATGAGAGCTACATGGTACATGACTTTCAATTGCTCAACTGGATCGGAGCCAATTCCTTCCGCACATCCCACTATCCTTACAGCGAGGACGTTATGGACTTTGCGGATAGGCAGGGTATGGTCGTGATCGACGAGACCACCGCCGTAGGGCTCAATCTCGGTATTGGCCAAGGCGCAGCAGGCCCGGAAACCTTCCGGCCGGATGCGATCAACAACATGACGCAGACTGCGCACAAGCAAGCCATCCGTGAACTCGTCAGACGTGATAAGAACCACGCCAGTGTCGTCATGTGGTCTCTTGCCAATGAGCCAGCCGCCCAAGAAGACGGTGCGAGGCCATACTTTGAGCCCCTGGCTGAACTTGCGCGCGAGCTTGACTCTACCCGACCTATCACATACGCAAACCAGGGAGATGCGAATTTCACCGCGGACAAGATCGCAGACTTCTTCGATGTGACCATGCTTAATAGGTACTACGGATGGTACGAGCAGACCGGTGATCTCGCCGCTGCTGAGATTGCTTTGGCAGAGTCTCTGCAGGGATGGGAGCAGACTTATCCGAGACCCATCATCATGTCCGAGTACGGTGTGGACACGATTGCGGGTCTCCACGCTGTTGACCCTGTGCCATTTAGCGAGGAATTCCAGACGGAATACCTTGAAATGTACCATCGGGTCTTTGACCGTACCAAGGCCATGGCAGGTGAGCATGTATGGAACTTCGCCGACTTCCAAACTTCAATCGGTGTGAGGCGGGTGGATGGTAACAAGAAGGGTATCTTCACGAGGGAGAGAAGACCGAAGTCTGCAGCTCAGGCGTTGAAGTCTAGGTGGACCGCAAGGAACGCTTTTGGATGGTCTGAGTAATATTTGCTGGACAATTGATCCCGGAGGGTGGAGGTGGACGTGAGACGTCAAAAGGCTAGCTGGCCATCACTATAGTCATGCCATACATGAGCATTTATGAGAAGCCTTCACTCGACGCCTTCAGTCGACATGTTTCAGTGAGGTCGCCTTGATCGTCAAGGGCTTTATCTGATATCGAAGGAAAGATGTTGGATAGTAAGTGACAGCAGTTCACATCTCAAGCTGGGGCCAACTTGCTGTGACTCAGGTACGGCTTGGGTAAAAGTACAGCGTATGGCTGGGTAACAGGCTGAGGTTGGATGGTTTTGAACAGAAGATGGAACAGTTGTCTAGAGGTGTGACGTGTCTCGTATACTCATTCTACAGGATGGTTGGCCGTGACACGTGCTACCCTTACTTCTGCTGCTGACCGTCCTGGTACTGTGGAGGTGTTAGTCTCTATCACACGGCGCTGGTAAGTATTGAGCAGGACTGACCTTGTCGATACCCTTGTTGATACCGTCGGAGATTTTGTCCTACATACATGTGGTCAGCGTCATCAATCGACCTCAGATGGAGTTGGACTGCAACGTACATCGTACTTGTCGCCGTAGCCTTGTTGGAAGCGTGCATGTTAGCATCTTGGAACACCGAAAGAGTAACAGTGGCTCTCAAGCTTACCAGCCTTGTCAGTGGCCATGTCAACACCTGCAACAGAAGTTAGCATTCATGTCCTCCTTTAACAGCCTGCGAGTCCATCGTGTAGGAGGTACGTACCCTTGTCAACGTACTGCTCCTGCTTGCCCTCGCCGCCGGAGCTGGAACCGCCGCTCTCACCGCCGCTCTTGCCGGTCATCTTGCCAGCCATGTCCTTGAGCTTGTCCATGTTGATTGTGTATGGGTGGTTCGAGATGTGTTCAATGTGGATGTGATTCAGGTTTGTGTACAGGAAGGGTGTAGGAGAATAGAGACGGCGGATGCTTTCAATGTGGTTGTCAAGTGCTTACTTATCTCGCCCTAGCGACGTCATTCTACCAACCTTGCCAGCTCTCCAACCTCTCTTCCAAGCTGTTCCAAGCTGGAGGTCTGGTTTGCCCCTCTCACAGCTCTGTTGCCCCTCTGTGCCCCGCGTCGATTGCGTAACTGCCTAAGACAGCCCAGCCGTGCAGGGCCCAGGCCCATCCTCCGCATCTTGATCAACCGACCCCTCCAGCAACGTTCCTCTCACGTGGATCTCATAACAATATTGAGAATTACTATGACTCCTTTGTGCACATGCAACTTCAGACGTCTTGGTCCCGGCATCATTGCAGTGATCTGCCCATTCGGTTCTTCTCAAAGCGTGACCAGTAGCCTGGTCTTCGAGTGGAACAACAATAATTGAGAAGTGTTCTTCGCTCTCGCCATCCACTGTGTGATCTTGAAGTGAACCAGCTATTTCATCGTTCTACGACAGAGAGACAGGGAGAGTGCACAAAATGGCCTCCCATCAATTGACCATGTGCGAGGCCATTACGAAAACATGCTCTCTCAAGTCCACCTTCTGACCGAAGAAACCAGAACTCACCATAGAAGATGGCAAAGTGGTGATGCGTTGACGCAATTAGGCTCTCCACTGGTCAAAAAGTTGGTGGTCATGAACGAGTATCGAGCATCCGTCGCAGTCTGTTCAATACCTTACCGGCTGCATGGGGGAATTTGAAGTGGTGACAGCCGAGCCGCGGAAACTCGCAATGTTTTCCCTTTTGGGAGACTGAGCTATGGCACAGCAAATGAGCGAGCCGTCGTGTACCTTGCAGGCTGAAGGATCCATCCTACAGACCGCCCACATCGCCGCCCCAAACTCGCAATGCCTCCTCTTTCAGGCAGTAAAGCGACGAAAGCATTCAATAGCGTCGTTAGACAGTGCTTGTCTATAAGTAAGTTGAGCAGCTTTCGCATGCTGGAAAGCACACACAGTTACTACCTTCTGTACAATCTACCTCTCTCGTTTTGCCTTCTTTCCCCGAAGAATTTTTGTGTCCAAGCATGGAGCGACATGATTCTGGCGTAGAACACAAGGATGCAGCGCTCCGTGATCATTACAAAGACTGGCCTAATGCAGCAGGAGTAGGTCTCATACGCCTAGTCATTATACTTGTTACTGATCTCCTAGTTTAACGCAACCGAGATTGCCGGAGATAGAAGGAATCCTATTCGCCTCGGGCTGAAAGGCTACATTCCAGCGTATGCCGCTGGTGCTCTTTTCAGAACTGGACCTGGTGCTTGGAAGATATCACGAACCGGAGAAATGAATGAAGACTTCAAACTTAGCCATTGGCAAGTAATCCCTATAGTCTTCATAGCAATGAGTTCGAGATAGGGTACTGTGAAGGGAAAACAGCATTCGGCTAACATTGATGTAACAGGTTCGATGGCTTCACGACAACACACAAGTTTGAGCTCATTGCGGGGAAAGACGGTGTCTGCGATGAGATCTGGTACTCAAGTCGCTGTCAGGTAGGCGGCGCTCTTCAGACAGTGTCTTGCGATCAGAAGTTCATCATGTCTTAGGTCGACGAGCTCCTGGAGCAGGCTAGGAACGACGGCCGGCTCGATATCCTCTCGTTCGGGCAGAAAAGGGATCCATGCGATACCTTTTACAAGAAACTGAAGTCTGCTTTCGTCCCGGCAACACCGCAACCGCATGCAGGTGTTGCCGTACGTCCTACCCTCCCTTCGGAAGAGACCAAAGCCAGAGCAGATAGCGACCACGATGGACGTCTGTTGACGCTTACTACTGACAATGCGACAACGAAGCAGTTTGACTTCGACACACTGGAGCCTATCGGCGTCGCCCAACAAGACAACTTACATCCTTCTCTCATTGGTCCCATGTCAGCTGCGCATGCTTCTCATGATCCAGTGACAGGAGAGACTTTCAATTATAACCTTGCTTTTGGAAGGATGCCGGCGTACCGGTATGTAAACCATGGCACCCTGATGAGAACTACATCCTAATATCCACCTAGTGTATTCCGAACAAGATCGGATGGGACGACGGATATCCTGGCCGAAGTGTGTACTAAACCATCCATATACCGTGATCTGCACCAATGCTCACTTGCATAGATAAGCGGAAATTCGGTCAAGCCTGCCTACCTACACTCCCTCGCGCTCACGCCGAACTTTGTCATTCTATGTGTCTGGCCCGCTGTCTTCAAGTCGAAAGGAATAGACATCTTATGGCATCGTAATCTGTTCGATGCGATGGAGTTTGATCCCAGAGCGAAGACGAATTGGTACGTTGTGGACAGGCATCACAACAAGGGTGTAGTGAGTGAAAGATTCCAAGGGTGTCAACAATGGAGAAACAGATCGCTGACGGCGGCTAGGTCAAAACATTTGAAAGTCCCTCATTCTTCTGTTTTCATACAACCAACGCTTGGGAGGAGAAGGTTGGCGATTCTGGAAATGTTGATTTGACCTGCGAGTAAGTCGCTGAATACAAAGGTTAAGAGCTTACGCTGATCAAGTCATCTAGACTGGTCGAATTTGCAAACATGGACATTTTGCATCGTTTCTACTATACCAGCCTCGTGTCCGACCAAGCACACATCGAAGTAACGCATAAGCAACACCCAAACACGAAATGTAGCCTGGTGCGGTACAAGCTTGAAGATGTTCCATTGCAAAAAGCGACAAAGCGCAGTAAGGCATGTGGCATTGCAAAGAAAACTATGGCCATATCTGCTGGAGATCTACCGCAGTTCAATCAAGAATTGGCTTTTAAACCGCATCGCTTTGTGTATAGCGTCCTGGACCGTGGCAAGTCTTCCTTCCAAGATGGTCTGGCGAAGACAGACACAGCAACCGGCAATGTGCTTGTCTGGGAAACGCTGCGTCACACCCCGGGAGAGCCGGTCTTCATCTCGAAGCCTGGGAGCAAGGACGAAGACGAAGGTGTAATACTCAGCGTCGTGCTCGACGGTGACAGCGGCGAAAGCTACCTCCTTTGTCTGGATGCTCGCTCATTCGCAGAGATAGGGCGGGCAGAAATTGGTATGCCGGTCGGTTTTGGATTCCATGGGGCTCACTTTCCAAAGATTGGAAGCGAGGATCGTCCAAGTTCGATGTCGAATGTAAGTAAATGAGAAACCATATCCATTACGTAACTATTTCAATCAACCCTGCCTGCATTTTCATCTTCTTCGGCTATGACGCTGGCGTGAATCTGCGTGTTTGTCAAGGAGTCTTTCCCGAAAACTTCTCTGAAATGGTGCACGCAGGCTTGGCGGGCGTCATTGTGTCCTTCCTGTGTCGAGATGCCATCCAGCTTCGAATGCCCAATATCATGGAACTCGGCACCGGCGATCCAGAGGGGTGGCGTGTGCGCATGGTGACCGTACAGGTACGACATGGCAATGTCCTCACAGCCAGTAGTCAGGTCAGGATACCTTTCGGGCAGCTTGCGAGAGTCGACGTAGTCCCTGAAGTCACGCATGATCGGCGTGTCCGCCCACCATAAGTCCATCCAGTCGACGTGGATAAAGGCGGATTTGGTCAGGACCATGCTGTACCCGTCCGGACTTGGTGACATGCGGTAATCGCCTTGCGGGCTGACACGACGGCGGATATATCCTACCATGCGCTTGCGCGGGTAGCGGTACATCTGCCAGGATTGAAAAGCATACTCGACATCGCGTGGCTTGATGACCATATCATCGTCTAGAGCAAGCACGCCCGCAGTCTCAATGGCGGGGGTGCGCTGAAATCGGTAGTTCTTCGAGTTGCGGGCGCGGCGTTCCAGCACAATGGGCACTTGATACTTGGTTAGGGTCTTATTGAGCCAGCCAGGTGCATCTTCCTCGTTGTTCCAGATGATAATGATCTTGTGTAGGGACGGAACATCTCCGGTGGCGTAGTTATCGAGATACTCCGTCAAGCCTTCGGTGCGGTGATATGTTGGCGAGACAATCCTGCAACGGTGCTTAGCAGCCTTTTCACTTTCATGCACGGAAATGAGAAGATCGATTGACTTACGTGAAACCCTCTTTGTAAGGCCGTAGTGGACCTAAGACGGGTTCCAAGCCATCTTCTAGAACCGCAGCCGATGTGTCCACCGTTGTGAAACCTGGTCGCGAACTGGATGGTAGATGTAACGTCTCGCGGAAGATCTTCGCGGGCTCATGGGCGAAGAGGGCGTAGAAAATGCCAATTGCGATCAAGAGGGCTGTTCCATAGATCCAGCCTCGCGGTCCCAGCATCTTCCAGCAGAACACCTGAAGTTGGGTGGTACAGTATGGGAGGTGCTATGGTGTGGAGAAACGAGTGCAAAGAGACAAGCTTCGAGATCAATTCGGGTCGACATGATTATTTGGACAGGAGCCGTCCGGAGCGTTTCTCCGCCACCTTCGCTCTGCCCGTCTCCGACTAACGCTAGGACTAGGAGATGGCGAACGCATGATGATGATGCGGTTGCTGCGAATGTTGGAAGGCTTACCGCCTCCGCGGAGCCGTGAAGGTCATTGACTTGTTGTTGAACAGTGCACTAGTAGCGATAGCCTACAATCCAACCGGATCTATCCCGACTGTCTTCATGCACTCTGGCAGTTAAGCGTAACGGCAGATCTATATCCTTGCTGCTATAGTAGAGGGGGACTGTATGTCCTACTATATGTCAATTGTGTACAGTACCTACCTCTGCTATTATCAAGTATCGCCTGCGCCGGGTAATGTAGACACACGGGAGGATGATATGGATCGCGATAATGGAAAACAGAGAGGCTCTAGCGGCCCGTCGTTTAATAATTTCCTTCGCTAGCGGCTTCCTTCCCGATTGTGGCTTGGCACAAAATTCATGATTTCATTGTGGACATGGACGGCGATGATGGGAAAGAGAAGACATCGTCTTATAGGGCAATGCACAACACATTCGTGTAAGCGAAGTGACAACATAAGACTCTGGACGTATATAACAGCCTTCACATGTCTAAGCGAGAACGATCGACGCAGGAACGTAGACAGTATAGTCCTCCGCACCCGTTGACTGATGTCGAAAACAGATCTCGGCCGTCCCATGTCAAGCTGCCGTGCGCTCAATGCATCCGTCCAAGCAACAACTTCGCTGAAGCATTCCAGAGACGCACGAAGCAGATAAAAGGCTTACGGCGGTGAACAGGTAGTGCCACCTGTCTTCGAGAGCGAATTTTTGGACATGCGAAGTCGCATCCACGAATGCCAACGCCAGACAGCCAGGAACAAGTGTCAAGCTTCTTGGTCCAACCAACTGTTTCGCCTCGCATACCTGAGGCAAGCAGTGTTCTGCCTCATTGGAATAAGATTCAGCTGAGGCGATGGCGCTCTCAGAGAAGTGCAAGGCGGCTCTTCTTCGCAAAATGTTGCCCTCGCGTCGACTTGTCATGACACGATACACCGCCGTCGTTAACTTAAGAAGGAACTCATCCCTTCCAGTATCTTGCAAGCTCATGCTCGGCATTCCTCAGGAGTGATCCTCCTGCTCGCGACTGTGTCGAGCGACAAGATCCCTCATGAGCTTACGGGGTGCCCTTCTCCCAGTGAAAAGTTCGAATTGCGCAATACCTTGCTCGGGAAGAACCTGGAGCCCATCGACAGCTATCCAACCGTTAGTCGCAAGATCCCGGGCTTGACGGAGAAGGGGTGTGTCGACAGGATTATAAGCGAGCTACAGAAGTTAGTATTGACTGCGACCATGATCATTGAGCGGAGACGTTGTTACCTCAATTATGACACCTCCGGTCTGGCTTCTAAGCCAAGATTCTGGAAGCACGATTTGTGGCGGTGGGTTACTTGCTCGTGATATACAGCTAACAACAATTGTTGGTGGCTCGAACCCGGAAGGCCAAGGCTCATCCGTAGAGGACAGCGAGAAAATCCTGCCAGGTCGGACCGTCTTTGAATCAGAGCTGCGAGCCAAAGCCTTGAGAGGGGGTGCATCTTCAGGGCAGGGAGCACCTTGGCCTTGAGTCGGAGACCGATTCCCACCGAACATTGCGATCATCTTTTCTGCGTTCTGGGCCGTTCGATTCCACACAAAGATAGTCTGGGCTTGAAGGCGCTGAAGCGCATATATCGCTGCTCGGGCCATACCACCCGCACCGAGAATCAGTGCTGTAGAGCGACTCTTTATAGCGTTAATGGGCGAAAGGTGGCTACGAATGCATGTATGTATCCCTATCCAGTCGGTGTTATCCCCGTAGAGTGCCTCGACAGGCCCAGCTCGATTACGATCGACAATTGACTCCAGCGCTTTCGATCTGAGCGGGATCAGTGTATTGACAGCACCGATTGCGCGCGCCTCTGGACTAAGATAGTCGACGATGGTCATGACGTCTTCTTTGAATGGAGCACTGATACTAGCGCCACCGAAGGTCTTGTCGTAGAGAAGATGCTTCAATTGCTGTAGGCAAGGTGCTTGAAAGGTCTGATACACGTGAGGCATGCCGCAGAAGTCGAATGCCGCATTATGCATCAATGGGGACATCGCGTTGCTGACAGCATCTCCAAATATCCCAAATGTCAGCTTGTTGAGGATGAATGATGCATGCAGAGCTTTTTGGGCACTCTGCACTGTTAGTTGTTGGTCTTGGTCTGCAGAGGAGGCGTGATCGAGCGTCTCGAGACCAACGGGAGTGAATATTCGATTGACGAAGAGCGACGAGCGACCCTGATAGCCTATATTATATGCAATGAGAGCAGGGCCTGAGGAGTTGATGTGTCTTGCCCAGAGACGAAACTTCTCAACATCAAAGTTGTCACCAGCATCTTCAGTGTGTTGGCAAATGCGGACTAGATCGCATCCTAGGCTTCGGGCTCGATCTAGAATCGATATTCTCTCTTGTCGACTCCAAGCATCTTTGACAGGCTTGCAATCGAAGAAGTGCCCAATGATCTTTGTCGATTGCCTCCGATTCAATACCTCCTCGAAGCTTTTGGACCCAGCATTGAGATCCACCGTCATGTATTCCGGTGCCAGACGAAGAACATGGGCCAGGATTTCTCCGTACTCTGACAATTGGGTCTCAGATTGCGGTTGGCTGATCTCTAAATGAAAGATGATGGGCACCGGTGCGCACCGGCGCAAGACATAGTGTTGTCTAGTCAGTAGAGTCGCTGAAGCTTCGCTGAAGTGGCCAGTCTGCTCATCCACAAGGTCTGAGAGCTTGATTCTGAGCTCTACGGCATCCGCAATGAGATCTGTGCGGCGTAATTTCGATGCGATGTCCGAAATGTGTCTAAAGTCCACAACGAGGGCATACGTGTATGGCTTAGCTTCCAGCGGCAGATCTGAAAGCGAGTGCTGAACTTGCAAATCGTGTGGTCGAGCTCGCTGGTTCCTAACAGCATCTATAAGACGGTGGACATCAATCTGTAGATGCTTCAGATAAAGCGCTGGGTGTTGTTGGGGGATCCAGCCATGCAAAGCCTCCTGCCCGAAGTCTGTAGGGTCTGAGACGTTGTAGAATTCATGACTCGAAACCGACCGATACCACGGACCGATCATGTCAGCTAAGCCTGAGATTTTCTTCTTATTGTCTGTACGTAGGTACGCTTGGATATCGGTTGCATCTCGCAATACATGTATCACCGGATGCTCCTTTCTGAATTCTTTGATGAGGTCTCGGCCAGTGCCTTCTGCTGATCCTGGACCGCAGACTATAATGCACCTTGTGGGATTAGTCTCCAGGATGTCCCTCATGAGGGCCAATTCCTTCGCTCTATACTTTCCCAAGCCATGTTTTGCCGCGTAGGACGCTCGGAGATATCCAGTCGTGCGATAGAATTGTTGATCTGCATCAATGAGCCGGAATCCAGTATGGCTGGCAGCCAGTATCCCGATGCTAGTCTTTCCAGTGCCGCGAATTCCAAGCAGAAGAATAGAAGCGTCGTTTGTGCTGTCAATTGACTCTGTTCCAGCATCCAGATCGATCCCAGATGCGGATTCCGGCAAACTCGGGCGTCTCTGTGCTCCTGGACAGTGGAGCATAGGCTGAGATGTGGACACTTCGCCAACCATGACCTTGAACAGCACGACAGGGCCTGATAGGCTCTGGGAGTCGCCTTTAAAAACGATGTGGATGATTACGCCTCAAGGCGGTTCGTTGATGTGGCAAAACGTCGGGAGGATGTTCCCTCGCCCGGCCAAGCAATTTTCCGATGCTCCAGTGGTTCCCCCACACCTCCCCCAGCTGGAGCAGCATAATCCCGTTTCACCTGGGCGGTCGAGCCATTCGGAAACCGCCAACAGTTGAACCCGCCGAGAATCGATTGGCAAGCCATCAACTCCTTTATCAGTTGATGCATTGACTTACGCTCTTTAGAGGACTGTCCATTCGCTAGCCGGTGAACGTGCGATAAGAGAACATGACTAGCGATGCTGGCGATGACGGTGGCCCTGCTCGAAAACGAGCACGCGTTCGAGTATCCACAGCATGCGTGGAATGCCGCAAACGTAAAGAGAAATGCGATGGGACCCTTCCAAAGTGTCGAAGATGCGACAGAGCAGGCCGGGGTTGCTCATATCGTGAAGGGCGAAAAAGAGGACTCCCAACTGGCTACGTCAGAGGCCTTGAAATTCTTCTGGGACTTCTGATTCATGCGTTCGACGAAGCCGAGTCGCTTGTGAAATCTATTTTGAATGGCCACAATGGTTCCTCGTGCGGGACAGGGACGGACCACGCGGCATTCGCACCATCTACCGAGTCTCTATTGACAGTTTGGCGAGCCAGTTCGGCTTCAGGAGGGTTACAAGAGCACTTACAAAGCTTACACTCTGGAGAGGACGAAGAACAGTATCTCCAGACCCTAAATGATACCTTGACCCAAAATTACAACAGACTTGTTGAGAATGCCCCCAGAACGACGGAAGAGCATCCTGCTGTGGCTGCTGCACCGACGCCCGGTGAAGCTTTCAGCTTCGACGACGCACCTGTGGGTGAAACAACTACCCTGACAGCAGAAGAGACATACGCTCCTCCACAGTCGACTGCGGTTATGAGTTCGCCGGCTTCGCTACCAGAGCAATGGCCGCGGTTTCTCGACAACTACGTTGTGCGCACCCACTGTTGGTTCCCTGCCATAGAAAAATTTACCTTGTACCGTTCAGCAAATTTACTTAGTGATTCAACCTCAAGCGCAGGCATCAGTGATGCATTATCTCCTGGCGCAATTGCATCCTTATGGGCATCATTAGCACTAGGATCATTGTGCGGAACGGATCCGTCTGAAGATTCGCAAGACACAGGTATGAGATCAAACTCGAGTCTTCCACTAGTTCAGATGGCTCGGCAGCTGGCCTCAGAGAATTGCTGCGAATTGGACTATGGCCACGTCCACGCCGCTTTAGTCTTGGCTATTCTGGAACTTCACCGCCAAAGCTGGAAGGCTGCATGGATCTGGACTGGTAGAGCCATTTACGTCGGCGCCATTCTGAACGTTCTCCCTACTGGTGACCGGCCGAATGAGACTCATGCATCTGATGCAAGCAAAAGGCTTTTCCGGGCTTGCTTCGTTCTAGATACCTTAGTATCATCGCAGGTTGGCCGTCGGCCGTATCTGAACCACCATGATTTTCAGTGCGTGGGCGATGTGAGTGTAGATGGGATGGACGAGTGGGAGATGTGCCAGTTCAAGACCAATCCCTGGACGAGGGAGTTCACACGGTCAGGCCCCAGCAAAACTCTAAGCGCTTTCAACGACCTTGGGCGGATCATTGCTCTACTTAACTCTTCGAACTACGCACTAGCTTCTGGTGACAATCCTCGGCACTCAGCTCTTTTGCGTGAATTCTTGCGAATGGAGATCCAGATGCCGGTCTTGAACGTAGACGATGTGCGGCCTCAGATATCACTATCGTCCCTACCTCCCAACTTAGCGCAGGTTAGAATAGCGGCCACTGTGGTCTATGTCACTCTACATACCCGAGCAAAAGCCTCCGATACCCACATGACGGACGCCACGACACATCCATCCCGTGGTGTATCAGATACCGTCAAGCTAATGCAATCCCCAGAGTTCAAATCAGCAGCAACAATGGGAGGCTTCATGCCTCCCACTGCAGCGATACTGTTTGGCCTCTTCGAGCGTGCGGTCCTCGAAACATCAACACATTTTCCGCCCCCTGCGGGATCTGGAGGGACATTCGCCAGCATATTTGGCTCTTTGAATCCACCTACGACTGAGATGCAATCTAGGCCGGGTGATGTGCAATTGGACCCAATCGCCTCTTCTGAGGGTGGCTTGTCGACGTCTTCTAATGCGCCCCTATGCGATAACGCTGTGCCTACGCAACCTGCAATAGCTGTAACACAAGACGGTGCGGCAGCTCCGACGAATGTCCCTGGCGATGTCGATCTTTTTGGGCAACTTACTTTACTAGAAAACGCTGATTGGTATGTTTCTAAGTCCCCATAAATTGGCCTCTGGCTTTTCCGAAGCCGCCATTTGCTTACTCAATTCTTTGAGATAGGCCAGTCATATCAGGCGAGTTTATGGAACATCTTGGCTTCTCGCGTGAAGGAGATGTGTTGGACTTTGAAAACCTCATTACTCCAGGATGACCCCCGTGAAGGTCACAAGGACCTCACCAGCAATAGACATCAATTCGAGCCATCTTTTGATGAGCAAATGTAATGTATTAAATGATCACAGGATACGTCAAATATCTACGTCTTCTCCGTTCAACCAGCTTTTGGCCTGTCTGTATAGCAGATCATGCTTCTCACCCGAAGCTGTACCAACATGCCTTCTGTGACCGGGCATGTCTTTCGCCACCTCAACTCCCATGGTGAGCTCCTGACAGTAAGCCAAGCATTTGTACCCTTGAGGGTAACTCTCGAGTTTGGCTTCGTCAATAGTCGGCACCTTCGTTGGATTGACTGGAAGCAATTTGTCTTTCTCGTACCAATGTCGCACATAACGCGCACCCCACCTGCCATCTTGCTTCTCGAAGAAGAAACAAAATCTACAGTCGGCTTCCGCATCCACTTCGCATCCATCAATCGTGAACCGCTGAGTTATCGTGGCTTTCATCTTAGTGATGGCGCGAACGCCATCTGGAGTAATATCGCTGGTGACGCCATGGCACCGATGCATGATAAACGCACCATTGTCTATACCTCGCTGAGATGCGGACATGAAGTCGGTATATGCTACTCGACCAGACCATGTCGTGTAGACGTAAGCGCCGGGATGAAAGATGCTGTGGAAATTTTCCCATTCGCATGCATCTCTGGGTCGTGTGTTAGCATGGTGTGTCGCTCGCTTGTGTCTTCCACTGCTTACCTGTAGCAAGGCCACCCTTCTGCTAGCTCCCGCAGCTTTAATCTCTCGATGACCAAATGATCGGGACCATTGTTCCGAATGGCCTTCTCCGGCCACGTTCCCTCTTCTAAAGAGTGTAAATCTGGCATGACTGGTGCTGATATCGCTCGATTGAGGTAGACAGATATCGAAAGTGTCGTGATGTACGTTCCTCTATGAACATAATTTGATTCGCAGCATTCAGGAAGGCTGGTATTTACCAAGCACGCTTCGGCAAAGTAATGAGCCGTATTCAGGGATGCGGGGTTCGAGATATTTTTCATGGAAACTCATCCTCGGTCTTTGTATTGTAGTACCGTCTTCAACGGCGAGTTGAGAATTCAATCCACATTGACGACAACTGCAAGATTCTCATCTCCAGGATTCCGAATCAGACTCTAAACTACTTTGCTACGAATTTGCTGCAGATGGAATATTTCGCACCATGTCACCAAGGCAATGCTCTAGCTTGTGGCAGGTGGACCATTGCGCTGTTCTAGTTGAGCTCAAGATTTTGCACTATCTTCTTCCAAGACTCAATTCCTCGGGTTGCGTGCTGATGGGGAACTTCCGGATCGGGGTCTGACATTGTCCGCGAGAATAGCTCCATAGAAACGGGTCCCTGATATCCAAGCTGGTGAATGATCGTCTTGGCGACCTTTTCGACAGGAAGATAAGCACCCCTATCCGTCTCGTACATAAAGCATCTTGCGTTACGGGACCAAGACATGCGAGCTGGTTGGCCTTTCGCATAATATTCATGACTCTCGTCAAGCGGGGTTTTGAGTCTCTCCGCATCGACGAGCTGGATGTAAAACACCTTAGATATGTCCACAGTGTTCACAAGTCTTTCCAACGAGCTCTCAAGTGCAGCGTCTGCGTCTGCCGCTTTCCCGTCAGCGCTGGTAGGGTCTGCCCACATACGGCCCGCGATGTTGAAAGTGTCTAGACACATGCCAAAGTTAGGACGATTGACAAGTTGAACGACCTGCCACGCCTGTTCCCATGTGTCGATGTGTGTGCCCCAACCGAGATTCTCAAAAGCGAATCTAATGGGTTTGGAACGGTTCGCGCCCAATTCCGCAACTTCGACCATATCAGCGACTATCACACCCAGGTCGCTGGTTATCTGAGGCTCGGGAAGAAAATTGCTTGGGATTTGGATTGTGTCGACATCCAAAGCGTCCACAATGTCGAACCACACATGCAGTTTTTCAATGCGCGCTGCATGCTCCTTGCGGTCCAAGAGACCCTCGTAGAACAGAAATGGCTGCAATCCGATAATAGTGAGTCCCTGTTCCAAACAAAGCTCTCGGATCTCTGCTGCGGCTGCGACCAATTCGGTGGGAGATACAGGCGTATCGTTGCTTTGTGCACCTGACCGACTCCGGGCGAAGTATTCCAGATCTTCGTAGAAGAGTTCAATACCACCGAAGCCCGCATTTGAGGCTCTCGTGAGCTTTTCCTCTAGTGCATGATTCCAGGCACGGCCCAGACTCATTGAAGTGATGACGGGAAAGAACTTCATGTTGGCAAAAAGGACAAGAAAGCGATGCTGGCGACGTAGTCTCTGACAGTCATCGAAGTCCAAGCTTGATGATATCTTGAGACTATGCGGTCGTTTTGAGAACCGGAGTCTTGACATGTTCGTTTCGCTAAGCGTTGGCGAGTGGAGGGGCAGCTGTCGGCAAAAGGCTGAGCCGTCATCGGTCTCTGAACAGCACTGCAACTTCCAAGGTTCGTCCAGCGCCGCTCGCAAAGCAAACGCCCGCCCGCAAAATGCCTTTTCCGGTGGACACCTTCCACATATCAATGGGCCGCGAATTGATATGGACAAAGTCCTGCGATGTACTTTACAATAGTACGGGATAACGTGCAGTCAGCATGTCTTCACAAAGGAACCTCCATCTCATCGGCATTGGTGTCGGCCACAGCATTGCACCGGTCATGCACAATCACATTTGCAGAAGATTGCAGCAACCATATGTCTTCCGAGCCACTGAAGCACAAACACTCGACGATGTCAACAAACTATTGAAAAGCCCAGATTTTGGCGGGGCTGTCATCACCATGCCCTACAAGCAATCAGTCGTAGATCTGCTTGACGAGACTGACGAGCTTGTCGCAACTATCGGAGCCTGCAACAACGTCTTCATTTCTCAGGATGGGCGTCTCATAGGATCGAACACAGACTGGCGAGGCGTTCTGGGCAGTCTCTCTGCCGCTGATAGTCGAGGGGCCGGAAAACCAGCACTGATTTTTGGCGCGGGCGGTGCAAGTAGAGCAGCAGTGTATGCTCTATCAGTCCATCTCAAGTGTCCTGATATTTACGTCGTCAACCGCGATGACAAGGAAGTGGAGGCACTCGAGCAAGACACAGCCAAAATGAGATCAGCGATTGGAACCAGGATGACACATGTTACTAGCGTTCACCAGTCGCAAACTCTGGAGACACCTTACTACATTGTAGGCACAGTTCCCGACTTTCAACCGCAATCTGAACCCGAAAAGGTGGCGTTCAGGATCTTCGACCATTTTCTGGCATCTGCCAAAGCGCCAGGAGTTTTTCTGGACACGTGTTTCAAGCCAATCGAGACCAGGAAAATTCAACTTGCGAGGAAGTACTCCTGGGCCACGGTGGCAGGCACGGACATCATTGGGCACCAAATACTAGAACAGTACAGAGTATGGTTCAGCCCAGGTACTGATGCGAAAGTGATAAGCGAGGACCTAGCGAGAGAGGCCTGGGACGTATTAAACAAGGAGGCAAAATCTAGCCCGGGCATCAATTACGGAGTGGAGCCTGTGAACTTCTCGTAGAGAGAACAGGGATGGAGCAGTCGCGTAAGTGTGTATTGAGGTAATTGAAGCGAACCCAAATTGTTGAGTTCGACAGATTGAAATCTGAATTGGAGCAATTCAAGAACGGCATTCACTTCTCGAACTGTGAAGTCAGTCTCCCTAGGTGTCATGCAGGTAGGAATATATTTCTGCATCTTCGCTTCGAGGGTCTCGATGCAACTGTCAATAGCTCCAGGCGGCATGGAACACAAGGAGACAGAAAACGCTGTTTGTTTTCACATACAGGTCTCAACCACGACCCCAATGCATTCGGAAAAGTGGTAAGCCGATGCTGCAAGTCTTATCTTGTGGATTCCAACTCACAGTGTGCGGCTTGTAGGAAAAGCCATTTGCCGCGCTGTCCCAGCTCCTCGGCACCAACCATGGCAATCTTACTTTAGATGTAGGTTTGCCCGATGCGCTGCTGGCTCTGTGCCTTTGCAACTTGGAAGGCGATTTACTTAAGTGCTCTCCTGTTTGACGACGATGACTTTGACCTCAGAGGCGGCCAATGACACCGACGTCTCCAAAGAGTTCTATATTTTTGGCAACGGAATCTCCTTCAGCATTTCACCGACTATCCACAATGCCGGCTTCAAACACGATCAACTGCCTTATCAGTATCAAATTCAGGAGTCGCCAGGTATCGATGGAGTCGCACATTTGATCGAGCGGGATGATTTCGGAGGCGCAAGCGTAACTATGCCGCACAAATTGCAAGTACACAAGTTCTGCCAGCAACAATCCCAGACAGCGCTTGCCATTGGAGCGATCAACACACTTGTAGTATCTGGCCAAGGACGCAATCGAGTCATTACGGGAGATAATACCGACTGGTCTGGCTTGCACAGTATCATCGAATCTTACAAGAACTCCACGGATTCGCCGGCAGAAATTGGACTTGTACTGGGAGCTGGAGGAGCCTCACGGGCAGCATTGTACGCCATGTATCAAGCGGGATTGAAGGACATCTACCTTGTCAATCGAACGAAAGCCGTAGCAGAGGCCGTGCGAGAGCAATTCTCAGACCATTTCAAGATCACCGTGCTAGACAGCGCGAAAGACATGCCGAAAGATTACGACGTCGTAATCGGTACTGTGCCGGCGCATGTCACCACAGAAGAGCAGTTCGAGGGAGTCTTCCAGGGCCACGGGCTATGTATCGACATGTCGTACAAGCCAAGACAGACCCCATTACTCGCTGTAGCTCAAAGAAGTGAAGGGTGGGTGACTGTGCCTGGCGTGCAAGTTTTGCTCTCACAAGCGTTCGATCAATATAGACTCTGGACTGGGCGAGAAGCACCAAAGAAAGCCATTGTGGATGCTGTTGTAGCAAAGGAGGGTGGGGAGCAGATACAAAAGCTATGAATGCAATAATGATATAGCAACAACTTCGTATATCTTGGGATACCTTTTCTTGCCGTAAAATGAGAACAAAGAGTAGACAGCCTAGTACTGTGTTGCGTGCAATCCAGTTACACAAATTGTTTCTCGTTTAGTACTTGTATAGTCGATCGCCTCCTTCGGCTCTGATCTTGCGGTTGCACGCCTTGTAGTAAAGCATCAAACCGCCGCATCCAGCAGCGACGAAGAATAGTAGGGCTGCGTTCGTCCAATGGCCCGTTGGATAGCCTTCTTTCTTCTCGTTTGCTTTGTAGATCCACACACCCGCAATCTGACCTGGCGCCCCAAAAGAGATGTTCATGGCAATAGCAAGACCTACCGCTCCCGTAGTGAAGAGGTTCGAAGACAACCATCCGAGCAGAGGTGGTATGCAAGCGAAAGCACCCGAAGCTGCAACAATCAAACATCCATAGCGATGCGCGTAGGCGTCAGGAGGCAGGACTGCCGAAACAAGGAATCCGAGGGCTCCGATGGTTGCGAAAACTGCCGAGTGAATGCCACGCGCGTTGAAATGATCTGCTGACCAAGAGTTTGCTACCGTAACGACGTAAGCGCAAGCGTAAGGGGGGACAGTCATCAACTGAGCTTTGAGGCCGTTATAACCTAGACCAGCTGTAATTGTCGGGGTAAAGAGCGAGAGCGAGGAGAACGGAGTGCTGATACCGAAGTATACCTGGCCAGTTATTAGTACATTGCCAGGTCATAACTTGCATGAAAACACCATACAGCATAATGGGCATATAGTCTCCAGTCCATCAATGTAGATTTAGCGTCGGCCCATGACATGTGGCCGTGGCCTTTCGAGCCTTCAAGTCGTAAGCGCTCGGTAGCGAGCTCTTTCTCTTCGTGAGAGAGCCAGCTGGAGGTCTCTGGATAGTCAGGGAGTATAAAGTAGACGGCGATCGAGGAAAGACAGGACGGAAGGCCTTCCAGAATGAATAACCATCTCCAAGCGCTCAATCCCGAGGCTCCATTCATGTGCCCGACGCCTGTGAAATGTCAGTGTTAAACTTGATAGCCATGAACTGGACATACCGTAGGCGATGGCTCCACCAAATGCGCCTGCGAGCGTCGCAGACGCTAGAATCAAAGCAACTCTGATGCTTCTCTCCTCGGTACGGTACTTCAAAGATGCATTAGAATCTTCCCACACTTGTGCATTGCCGGTATTGCTCTGTACTCACCCAAAAAGTCAGGTAGTAGACTAAGCCAGGAAAAAGCCCAGCCTCGAACACACCCAAGAGAAAGCGCACCGCCGTGACCGATCCGAATGACTTGGTCCCTCCAAGGCCCATAGTAAGTGCGCCCCAGGAAAGCATGAGGGATGCGATCCACTTGCTGGGTTTGAAGCGCTTCAGACAGATGTTGGAAGGAACTTCGAAGAGCGCATAGGCGATGAGAAAGACCATGAGCGCAATGACGAACTGATAGTTCGTCATGTTCGTCTCCTGGAGGAGGTCATCGCCGGTGCTTTCGTTGAGCACCTTTGCATTGCCGATGTTACTTCTGTCAAGGTAGCTGTGGTGATCTGTTAGATGAATTTGGTCCCATGGTGGAATCCGGTGGTGCTGTACCATAGTAAATAAATTGAAGAGCATAGTGGAATGATACGCAGATCTTGACGAAGGATCAACTTCTTCTCTGCTTCGCTCCCTCTTCCACAGTAGACAGTCGTCAAGCCATTGCCTGCGTGCTCTTTGGAGCCACCCAACTCTGGCTCTTCACGATAAACCGATTGAACCGCTTTGTCGTCTGCCATTGTGCTCAACGTCCGGGGCTATCGGGTTCGGAGTAAGTAATGAATGGATAGTGAATGGCTCGCACTCCGCAGCCTCCAAAAGCGTGGGTCGTGGGGACAGATGGGGTAGCGAGGAATGGGGTAGAAGCGATAGCGGAGTACATTTGGGATTAAATCAATTCCTACCTTGCCCCAGAGCGTACGCAGCCAAGCCCGCTTCAAGGGCCGACAGTGGATAACAAACGATCACGAAAGAGATGTGTATCTTCCTTCTGTACCATTCTTGTCGATCCCTACATACTTTGGCCCACTTCCGTGCATGAAAGCCCGTGCTATATGCGGCCGCCAAGGCGGATAAGTCAAGCATCAGTTCTGGCTCAAGAGCTTCTCCTCTCTTGTAAGTGCGGGGCGTCCCAAAAACTCCTACCAAGACTCCTACCAAGGACGAATAACTGACAAGCATCGTTGGCGTCTTTTTCATGAGTCAGGAAGTAGTCTTACAGAATTCGCTGTAGGGCGCCTGGTGCTGTCCAATAATTATGGCTGAACCCCTCACTTGTGACACAGTTTCGGACGACGGCCGATCTTTCGGTCGACTTGCCTTGCACTCTACTATGTACTTGCTGGACCCCCAAACACATTGGACGGGATCTGCAGTGTCGGCATCTGAATTGCGGGGGAAGTTATTAGCTTCTAGCAAGCCGAATCTTTCTTCTCGAGTGCTTGGATGTGTCTTCACCCGAGTGGCTCTACGCATCCCTGCGCTAGCTTTCGGCGTTCGTGATATAAGAAGAATGAGGGTACATTTGCTTGAGAGAGCTGCCCTGCAAGAAAAGAAGACAGCACATTATCTTTGACGACATGCATTCCAAATCGTTGTTTCCTTTGCTAGTGGGCTGCGCAACAGCATTTGTCCTACCGCATCCAGCAACGGAATGCAGCAATCGTTCATTCGACATACCCTTGACTACTTTCAACGCATCGATATCTAGTGTCGCTTATCAGGCCCCAACGCACGCAACGTCTCTGGTGCTTTTAACCAGAAGGGGTTCTGCGAGATCAATGCAACCATTAAGTACGGCACCGACGATACTCTTGCCTTCACCCTTTGGTTACCGGACTGGGTGAACTACGAAGGTCGCTTCATGGCAGTCGGCAATGGCGGGATGGCAGGTACCATTGACTATGTGAATATGCTACAGCAATTCGATTCTGGATTGGGTGTCGCCGTTGCAGGAGGAAACGCAGGTCATCTCGCCTCACAAAACAACGATGGCGGGGGAGAGCCTGGCGTGTATTTGCCATATCTACATGATCCGGCGCAGGTTGAAGCATGGATACACAATGCTATCAGTCTGTTTACTCTAGCAGCAAAAGCTCTGACTGCCGCATACTACAGAGATCAGCCCATGTTCTCGTATTACGATGGTGCATAGATCCTCAATCCCACAATCGGCAACCATTAGCTAACACCTTGTGAATTAGGTTGCTCGACAGGGGGTGCACAAGGCTTCGCACTTGCACAATACCACCCAGAGCTCTTTGATGGGATCATTGCAGGCTCACCGGGAAACTGGTACAGCCATCTGGCTCTTAGTTTTCTATGGAATGCTCAACACACTAATGTGAGTCTGTCCCCAGATCGTCAAGTCTAACTACTAACTGTGCACCGTGCAGACATCGGCTTCAAATCTTACACAAATTGAGCTGAATGGCATCACCAACGCAGTCCTTGATGCGTGCGATACATTAGACGGTGTGCAAGATCGTCTCATCGAAAATCCTCTAGTCTGCGATTTTGACCTATCGTCTCTTGCATGTGGCAATGGTGCCTCCAACGCGACATTTTGTCTCACTGCAACCCAAATCGAAGCAGCAAAGGCAATCTATGCAGGACCCACCCGGCCCGGCAATGGTTCACAGATCTATCCAGGCTTTTCTCTTGGCAGTGAGAACGAATGGGCAATGCAGGAGGGAGATTTAGCAGAGGCATTCAGCATTCCACTCCTGCAAATTCTTGTGTACAATGACCTGAATTACAGCGCGGACACTTTCGATTGGGAGTCTGGTGTCGTCGATGTTGATGTCCAGGCTGGGACACACATCGATGAAATTAGTCCGGACCTTTCGACCTTCCGCAACTGCGGTGGCAAGCTTCTCGTTACGCAGGGTTGGGCGGATCCGTTCAATGCTGCCATCTGGCCAATCCAATATCTAGAGCGAGTTGAGAACTTCTTCGAAGAGGATGTGAGCGACTTCTTCAACCTTTTCATGATTCCAGGAGGCGGCCATTGCGGCGCAGCGGATTACTACCCGGCAGTGCCGGCGACATACCATGCCATGCCAGAGCTCGTGAAATGGGTCGAGCGCGGTCGGAAACCAGAAGCGATGTTAAGCACAGATCCGCCGGATGGAAGCGAAAGAACTCGGAAGCTATGTCCGTGGCCACAGACCGCAAGATACGTGGCAGGAGAAAGCGACAGTTGGACAAATTACGTTTGCGAGTAAAAGTAGAGAGTATAGGGTGTAACTCGAAGTTAAATTACAAAAGTAAAATATTCTTAACCTCTACTTTAGGGTTAGGACTACAAGCTTCATAACACATATAAAGCGGTAGATAGATATAATAATATACTTTCAACCCTTTACGATTAATTATCTATTTTTGCCTAGACGAAACTTGCAGATATTCGTGTAAAAATAGCTAGGGTCTCGTAAAGAAAAATTTCTTTAAAAGAGACTAGGGGTTAGTGCACAATAGTAACTAGGGAAAGTCACGAATTGCGCGCTCTTCGTGCAATGCACTAGCGTGAAATACTCCATCGAGACCTGAATAGCTTCTTGTGCCGCACCTGCTTCTACTCATTAGGGAAAAGAAGCGTTCGGGCTGCTACTCACACAGCCTGTGTCGCCTTTTTCCCTCCCGAGCTCTCTCTCTTCTGCCAACCGACGGAAGAAGTCTTCCGCGCTCCCTTACTCTCTCCCCAATTTCCCTTTTATCTATTTTTCACCTCGGAAGCTGTTGGTTATGAAGTAGCACATTGGCAGAACTACCCCCCATCCCCGCATCCCCCGTCTCTCTGCGCCTCCGTACTCTTGGCTGCTCTTTGGCTCATCAATTGCAGGTTCAGAAACTAGTAGCATTGCGTGCAGAGTTTAAGCTATTGCCTGCATCGCCCTTACTGCCACTCTCGTGCTTTGCTGCGCTCCTAGAATAAGCCGTGCCGCCGTTGGTACGAGGAGCGATTACGGTCCCGTTCTTCTACCATCATTCGGCAAAGCAGACACATCTCTCGCACCGTAGCCAGGTCCAGACGATATCGGACCCACTCTGAATCAGCCTTTCACTGACGCTGCCGTATGATTTCCGGGCCAGTATGGGCCTTGTGCTCCTCTCTCGCCGTCTTTGATCTCAAAGCTCACAAGTTTGGCTGTTGTATGATGTAAACCCTCTGTACGCCTTTCCCAACATATGTCCCATTTTGTCGCTTTTGACGCTGGCTGTTGCATACTTGGCCCAATTCTTTGCAGTTGATTCGCATCCAGAGGGGACCAAATCGCTTGAGCTCGATCGTCAAGGTGCGTTCTTCCCACGCCTCCTCAATCCCGGGATCTTCATGCGTCATTCCAGAGCTATGGCCAAAGAAACATCCAAGCTCCACAACGTGATCTGGGTACCCCATAGGTATGCGCGTGGACTGGTCGACCTTGTCCAAGGCTTCTGTATCACTGGAACTTGGAAAATGCAAGCCTTTGTTGGTCATGAAGAATGGCATCCGCTCTTCTGGTCTGAGACGAATATTGACGATGTCTGCGGATCCTTGAAATGCTTTGTGCGAAGGTGCGAGCATGCCCCATTCGCTCACGTCGCAAGTCCACGCAAAGATGGACTCGTCATCTGAGCGCTTGATAATCTCTTGCTGAAGACGCATGAAAGCTCTATCTCCTTCTCCATATAGCAGGGGCATGCTCACGTCAAACAGCCCAAGTATGCAATATGCGATGTCCTCTGGTTTGGTGGTTGTCCTTCGGGACATCCAACTCATTCGCATGGCAATGCTTGCTTTTTGAGGTTGCTTTTCGCCTCGCAAAAATAGCGATGGGATACCACTTGCTTGCTGAATTTGTGATGCCAAAGTTGTCTTTGTTCCGAACTCTTTCCAATTCCTATCGCAGAAGACTACTGTTGATGGTGCGAGTAGTTCCTGAAGAGTCCAGCCTCTCGTAAACCAATTGCTTTTACGGAAATCATGATCTTCATTCCGTTTGCGCTTTCCAGTGACTTCGAAATCTCTCATGTACACGTAGCACATGTCAGCATTGCGGTACCATGTGTACATAGAATTGATAGCCTCCGCAAGCTCTGAACTGCTTCTTTTGTCGATGCAGCAGCTGTCAACCCAGACCCACTGGTGCGGCGTCTTTCGACTTTTCGCGAAGTTGCAGAAGCCAACGATCTTTTCGTAACCAATACCGTTTGTTACTCGGCGTTCTACATAGTCATGGTAGGAAACTTCATTATCTCCCCAACGGTGGGACAGGATTGCAAACGGAGGAATCTGTCCAACAGAATGCTCCGATAGTTCACGGGTCTCTGTATTAAGAAGCCGCATGGCCCTAGACTTAGGACTTGGTAAGAACAGAATTGTATTGTAGTAGATTTAAGAGGAAATGGAACCACTTGTGTCTAAGAAACCACTTTTTGGAACTAGCTTAGGTTATACTAAGAAGAGACAAAAATCGAAGAAAAGACTAGAAAAAATTAAGATAATACTATCTAGGCTAATTTTATTATTAATCTAAGTATTTCTACTTAATAAAAGAGGTTCTAAAGAGTAAATAAATAATTATCTTAAAGTAAGAAAAATTATACCTAAGCTAGAAAAAATCGTTATTTTTACTTAACTTAAGAAAGCTACTCTTATTCTTAATTTTAATATCCTAACTAAATTTCTTTTAAGTAGATAAGTATATTCCTTTAACTATTTATAATCTATAGTATAGAAGAAAAATAAGACCTAGTCTTAGAAGATTAAAAGAAGGCTACTAAAATTAGATACCTTTTAAAAAATATAAAGATTGCTCCCTATTTTTTTATTTATATTTAGACTTTATATTAATAGATATCTAATAATAGTAGGCTTTATATAATCTATACTATAAGAGAAAAGTATTACCTAAGATAGACAAGGCCTTAATCTAGAAGTCTAAATTAGTCTAGAAAGAGTAAGATATAGACCTATACTAGCTTAAGGTATTAAACTTAAAAGATTAAACTATCTTAATTTTATCCTTTTTATCCTCTTAAATATTAATATTTTTAGTTTTAGAGTTAGGGTTAGGGGTCTTAACTATAATGTCTTAAGAAGTAGACTCTTTCTATTATAGTATTAGAATTTATAACTTAAAGATATATAGGACGCTAGCTACTATACTAATAAGAATATATAGAGGCTAACTTAGACAATATTATAGGACGCTATAGCTTATTAAAGAACCTTTTTACCTACAAGTAGATAGAAGATAGTTTAGGCTATAAGGCGTATACTAGCTCCTCGCTACCTTAGTAAACTTAGAAGATACGCTATTTAGGAATCTATCTAGGAGGTCTATCTAGAGATAGCTTTATTAAGAGTATAAAGAATAACCTACTACTACTTATATAGGATCTATAGTTCTAGAGAGTACTATTAGTATACCTAGCTACCCTAAGGGATTATAAGGTTTAGAATCGTTCTAGGTAACCGCGTACTAGAGGTATTCGATTTAGGTAGTAGTTAGTTATAGTATACCTACTTACCTTCTATTATAGTATTATTCTAGCTATTCGACTATATAGATTATAGTTACTTTCTATTATATAGCCTAGTATATAACTATCTATGTTCTAGAAGGTTTCTAACTAGTTTAGAGTATTATAAGATCTACCTAGGTTAAGCTAAAAAGCCCTTCTCTTTCTAGCTAGTAAGCCTTATTAGCTACCTAGGTAGGACTAAAAATACTTTTCTATCTAAGCGGTAAGCTTTACTTATCGCTTAGGTTAAACTAAAAATACTTTTTTATCTTATTAGTAAGATTTTACTATTATCTAAGTTAAAACAAAAATACTTTTGTATTCTATTAGTAAGACCTACTCGTTACTTAAGTTAAAACAAAAACACTTTTATATCTAGTTAATAAGCTTCGCTCGACTATCTAGGTTAACTAGAAAACTCGTTCTTTACTCTATTAGTAAGCTTTCTACTACCTAACTAGGATAATTTAGTATATATCTTATATTAAGGTCTTATTTAGTCTCTTATAGATATATATATATTAAGGACCTCCTCTCTACTAGTAGAATATAACTTAGTAGGTAGGTCGTTTTTTACTATCTATACCTCCTAAGGTTAGCTTTTGTAAATTAGTACCTATATCTACTACTCTACCTATTAGTAGAGGTATCTATTCTTAGCTACCTATACCTATATATTCGCATAGTTTACCTATAGATATATAGGTAGAAATAGGTATTATCTACTTTTGCTTACTACCTATCTATCTATAAGTTACTTAGGCTTATATAGGTAAACCCTATATAGTACTAGGGCGCTATTAAATAGTTATATCTAGTATAAATATAGAGTTTAATATTATTTAAGACAAATAATAAGGTAAATCTAATAGTATTATAACTTAACTATTATACTATCTACGTTGCTATTCTATTTAGTATTCTAACTTTCTATAAGTACTAATCTTACCTTTTCTAACCCTTATAATATCTATGTCTATTACCTACTATTTAATAAGAAGTCTATATCTATAAACTTCCTCTCTATTTCCTTTTCTAATAAGCTCGCCTATTTCCTTTTTATAGCTTTCTTCTACTATTCGAGCCTTACGTAGGCTTAGAAGTATATATATTCTTTATTATCTTAATAAAATAGCTTTCGCTTACTTCTATATTAGTATATCTAACTATAGTTCTATACTCTCTACTAGTAGCGAAATAACAAGTCCTATACTTTTTGTAGTATAGCTAAAGTACTATTTATATACCTTATCCTCTTTATTAGCTAAGTCTCCTATAGTATTATCCTAGATAGGTAGGATTACTTCGCCTATACTAAGACCTTTTACTTTATTTAGAGCTAGATATATCTCTTTAGGCCCGCCTTTCTTAGGTCTTCCTCCTTTATAGTTATCCTCTAGTCTAGTACAATTTAGCTTATCTTTAGTCCTTTTCTAAACATTCCTATCTAGCCTAACCTAAATAGTAATATTACTAGTAGGTTGTTAAGGCGTATATATTAAAAGTCGTAGAGGAAGGCTATATATTAATATTAGAAAGTATTACCTAGGTTTAGAATACTAAGTAGATTTTAGCTTATCTACTAGCTACCTTCTCCCTCTATAATCTATTAAATAAGTAGGCGCTATTTAGTATCTATATATATCTATTACTACTTGTCTTATACTATAGCTACCTATACTAATAGTACACTATATTCTATTATTAATATAAGGTACTACTAATAGATATAGAGCTAATTAGCTACCCTCTATATTACTAAGTATTATACTATAAACCTCGCATTTACCTTAGCTTATTTAAGACATTACCCTAGATAGTTATAGAAATCGATTCTCTTTAGTATTACTAGGAATCTAAGGTAGTAGTACTCCTAAACTTAAGGTATAAGCTTAGCCCTCTAATAGACTAGTCTAAGGTTACTCTAGAGTATTATATATCTATATTTTATAGCGTTTACCTCTATCCTATTCTATATATACTACTAATCTATTAGCTCTAGTAATAGCTCGATCTCTTTCTTTTTATAGTATAGTAATACTCTATTATCTATATAGAATACTACTTGTAGTAAGCCCTCTATACCTTTATTTAGGTCCCTAATTAACCTATTCGCTACTATATTCTAGAGTAGTAGTAATAGTAGAGATTCTTATAGTACTCCTTAGTTATATAGTATTTAGGCTAAGGCTCCTCTATTTACTATTACCCTTAATATTAGTCTATCTTCTAAGCTTTATACTAGTACTATATACCTAGGTAGGTATCCTTACTTAATTAGTACGTCCTATATAAGATCCTAGTCTATAATATTAAATATTACTTAGAAGTCTAGGAATAATACTCCGCTATACCGCTATTACTCTAGAGTAATATAGACTATCGTAGCTAGTATTAAGGTAGAGTAGCCGCTTCTAAACCTAGCCTAGGCCAAATAGAGTTCGAGGTACTCTAGCCCTCCTAATATACTATAGTAGTAGCCCTTTAAAGATTTTTCTAAACATTATAATAAGAGTAATTAGCTTTACGTTTCTAATAGTCTTTATCTTTATCTTGTCCTTTATAATAAGTTAGATCTTGGTCTAGTTCTACGCTCGTAGTATTTGTCCTTTAGTAATATAGGCCTTATATAATATTACTATATATTCCGCTAGTATTATATTCTAAAAGATCTTTAATACTTATATATAGACCCTATCGCCTCTATATACTTTAGAACTATTTTAGCTTGCAATTATGTCTCGTATCTTATTAGCTATCTAGGACTAGCCTATATTGTTCTCTATCCTACATTAGTAGTCTACCTCTACCTTTTGTCTACCTTATACCCTATACTACTTGCTAAGTACTATTACTACTTCTTAGAAGGCGGTTACTCTAGCTATTATACTAAATAGGAGCCTATTATCTTTGTCTAGGGCGAATAATTACTATTATAGCTAATAGTACGACACCTTAGCCTTAGTCTCCCGTAGTTTGTCTCTTATAGTCTAGATTGCTTCTTCTAGGACAATTATATAGGTCTATTAGTATATGTCTACTAGAGCATTATTTAGCCTATCTAGATTAGTTAACTTTTAAAACATATAGTTAATACTTCTAGATACTATCTCCTATATGTCCTAGAAGTTAGTAGCTACTATAGCTAAGCCTAGTTTTCTAATATAAAATTGCGGTAGTTTCGCCTCTATTACGCTTTGTTCCCTTTTACCTAAACCTTATACTATAAGGAAAAGGATATATTAGTAGTTAGTTAATATTTCTAGGCTACTAGTTAAGAGTAGGTAGAGTAGATTACCTATATAACTCTATTATATATAATAGTAGTCTACTATTAGTATCTATTATGTCTTAATCCCTAGTACTAGGCTCGGTATAGCGATAGGCTATATATAGTAAAGCCTATTTAAGTATACCTATTAGTCGATTATAACTCCTTACTCTTATAGTATTAGTATCTCTCTTCTATTATAGTATATATTAATATTACTAAGTACTATACTTGCCGTCGCTATCCCCTTAAGTACTTCTTCTATATTCTATTCTAATATACTTAGAGGTAGGTATACCCTAGCTATTATGTCCTCTCTAAGTATTAGTATAATACTATCTAGTATTACTACTACTAGTATACTTAGGGTTAATTATACCCTCGTCGAGCCTAGGAGACATATTCTACTCTAGTAGCGTATACCTATCTTTATAGTTAGCTATAGTATATATACTATTGTTAAAGGGCTTATAATATACTAGTTAAATCTAATATACTAGGTTTCTACTATAAACGCTAGATCTAGTATTTCTATTTCTACTAAACTATATACCTACCTCTATATTTATATATCTAGCTTCTATATATTTATATATACTATCTATAGTATATCTACTATTACTACTACTACCTTTCTTATTGTCTCTTACCTCTCTCTCTCTAGGTATTACTATACTCTCGCCTACTACTCCTATCTCTTCTACCTCCTTCTACTACCTCCCCTTCTAGCCTCTCTTATATCTAGAGTAGGGCCTAGATTAGGTTAAGGAAGTTATTATCGCTTTTTATCTAGTATAGTAGCTCGACCTACTCTACTAGGGTTTTAGTCTTTACTTTAGCTATAATAGGAGAATAGCCCTTTTCTATTACTAGGTCTAAATTCTCTATATTTTTAAGTAGGCTCTTTACTTATTAAACGAGCTTCTATACCTAGTTAGATAGGGTTATCTTGTTGTCTAATTACTTATATTTATACTTACCCCCTACTACTATATTTAATAGGTCCCTAAGTAGTACGATATCTATCTAGGTCTATTTATATAAGGTAGAAGATACTATAAATATACTTTTGTTATAGATTATTCTCTCGTTTAGTACTACTCCTCTTTTTTTTATAAAGAGTATTCTTGCTATTAGCTTTACTCGAAATTGTTACTAGATCTTTAATAGGTCCTAGCTACTACTATAGAGCTATTCTACTACCTAGGCCTATAGGCTTTCGATATTGTCTTTCCTAATTATCTTAATAGCTTTCTTAATATAACTTAGGTATAATAGGCTTCTATAACCCTTACCTTAGTTCTTCCTTCTTTATATTATCTCCCTATACTTAAACTATTAGCGCTTTAGTCTATCCTTAGTTAGGTTCTCCCTTTTGTCTTTAGAGTAAGCCTAAGCTAGACTCTCTAGCTTAGGGTAGTTTAGATATAGAATTAGTATACTAAAGTAATAGTAGAAATTCTTTATAAGGATTCGGAGCCTACCTAGGTCTAAGTACTAACCTTTAGACTTTATAGATTTAGTAGTTATACTTAACTTCGCAGGTATTACTTTAGGCCTTATATCTTAGCTTAGGGTTAGTAGTTAGGGTAGTCTTTAGGTTATATAGTTCTAGTATCGTTGTATACTCTCTTTAGATATATATCCTCTATCTTATTATTATTACTATTTAATTTAATTATATAAGGCATTTTTAGACTATCGCCCTCTATTCTTACGCCTATTACCCTTACTCTAGTAGGCGATTAATAAGTATTCTTATACCTATTATCCTTACTAAAACTAGATTAAATATTCTACTTATGCCCTTTGCCCTTTCTATACTAAATTAATCCTCTAATCTATACTTGCTATCTCTACCTCTAGTAGATTAAACTCCTAACCTATACTTGTTATCTTATCTATACTAGATTAAACTTTCGACTTATGCCTACTATCCCTACCTATACTAGATTAAAGTCTCGACTTATATTTACTACCTTTCTCCTACTCTATCTATTTTTCGATTTATACCTATCTCTTCTACTTTTATTAGCTTCTTACCTCGCGAATACTCTAGGTACTCGCCTATACTATATCTAAATTATCGCCTACTCTTTATTAACGCTACCTACCCTCAATCCTTCAAAGAATCCGGGGCGGATTCCATGATAATGCGTGGGGGGCACGGGCCACCGAATTCGCCGGAGGGGGCAGATTCCATGAAAAACCGGGGGCAGAAGGAATGAAAAGTACCGGTCGGAATCGTTTCAAACTCGGTGAGTTTCCAATCCGTAGGCACTTTACTCGTGAGTTTTCAACATCGGAGCGGGAGACCCGCGTGGTGAATTGTTATCGCGGTTCGAAAATCCCGACATTCTGTGTGAAGTTCCGCTCGCAAAGGCTTAGGGTTAGGGTCGGCGGGCGTAACGGCGGTTCGGCTGGAATTGAGGGACCGCCGGAAGCGCAGGCTGGACGCTCGCGAAGAGGTAGGGTAGATAGAAATACACCAACAAAGGTGCAGAAAAGCACCCAGCAAGACCACCGACTCTTGTAGCATGTAGCTAACGTTCAACCCCATCATGTGTGACCGCGCCATCGCGACAGGGATCGCGAAAATTCTGTGACAGGGGTCGGTGCAGCTGAGCCCAGGCGAGGCCGCCGACCGAAACATCAGGACAGACACGTTGCTCGACAGCTAATACACCATGGACGCTTTTGAGAGTCTGTTCGTACACTTCCAGAATTTTCAAATCATCGTTTGTAGAGATTGCAAGTTTGCAGTGGTTCCAGACCAAATCAAGGCGCATCTCAGCCAAAGTCACCAGACGCTAACAGTGAGCACTAGGAAAGGAATAATCGAACAAGTGGAAAAACTCGACCACGTCGCTTATAGGTCAGAAGACGTCGTGTACCCCGCCGCCGAACAGGAAGCGATCCAGGAGCTCGGCCCGGTCATCGAGCAATGCTCACAGTGCAAAGCGTGCGGGTTGCTGAGGGAGAGTAAAAAGGGGATCGAGGCGCACTGTAGAAAGGAACACGGCTGGAACAGCGCCAAAAGCAGAGGAGGTCGAGGGAGTTTGAGGAGTCGACCCGCCGCAAACCAGCCGTTCACGGAAGGTCACTGCTGTCAGAGATTCTTCAAGTATGCGCAGTGGACTAAGCTCTTTAAAGTGCTACCGCCAGCGCCACGGATGCTAGGAGGCGGTCATGGCTGCGAGCCCGAGGACAGGGCGCAGAAGTTGACAGATGAGGTAGCCGATGGACTCAAGAGGAAGCTGCGGGAGGCGCACCATCACAGGAAGGTGAACGTCAGCAATGTCAGGTCTGAAATGGATCCATGGCTGGAACACACCAGCTGGGCTCACCATCTGGCTGGGTTTGAGAAAGAAGAGCTACGGGCTAGTCTAAGTGCGGCGCCAAAGCTTGAGGCGGACGAGCGGGGGATAGAGAGCGTGGATGAAGAAGAGGAGGCGATCGAGAGAGCTTGCAGAGCGACCGGCAGGGTGATCAAGAAGGCCATGGACGTCAGCAGTCCGCGGACGATCCCAAGGTCCGCTCTTCACTACGTGAACAGGAAGGAAACCGGGGCCGCGAACAACGAGACTCCATTCTACAGCAAACACGAGGCCAGTACGAAGAAGAAATACTCCAGGGTCTGGGTATCAATGCTGAGATATCTTTGGAGGAGTCAGACATGGGAGAACAAGCCAGACTACACGTTGACGGATGGGCAAGCGAGGAGGCTGGGAGCAATGCAAAGTCTCGCCAGACGAGAGACCGCCGCTCTAGACAAGGGAGCCAGAAAGGTCTGCGAAGACGAGTTACAATGGTCCATCGTTCTTTTCTGGGCCAGCATGCTCGACCAGGAGCTGCTAGACGACGAGTTCCAAAGCGGCTTTCTGTCCGCATTGGCAGTTCTCGGCTTGGACACCGAAGACGCAGGATGGGTAAGCGTGTTCAACTTCACGCCGAAGCTGGCGGCCATCGTCACGGTCTGTAAGGCTCTGGTGGTGTTCATGGCTTACAAGCAGAGGCAAGACGACATCGACCGGCTGATCGGAGCCGGGATAGGTGAGAGTGAGGCGAGAAAAGAAGCGGTCAGCATTGTAGAAGGGGTGCACGATATGGTGCCCAGGCTGTTGTGTCTTCAGGAATACGGGGGACCAGCGAGCCCGATGGACAGGGTCTTGCACATGAAGACTTTTGGAATGAGGATCAGGTTCACGGAGAAAGCCGGGGCACGGGTCACTTGGATGAACAGATGCCAACAGGTCGCCATCGACAAGATCAGCTTCAGCATGGGAGATCTCAGAGATGCACTACACTCGCTGTGGGAAAGGTGTCTGGGGAGGCTCACGAAGCGGTTGATGTTCTTACAGCAAGAGGAGGAACTGCCGATCTTGCATCTGGACAGACTGTTCGACAACCCAAGCGATCTCACCGAGGGTTGGAGCTTCTTGGACGATGAGAGAAACGATGAAGTCTTGGGCAGAGTCAGGAGGCCGGACGGGAAAGACGTGGAGAGCAGGAAGTGGTTGTGGAGCCGGGCCATGAGAGAGGACCGAATAACCAAGTACTTTCTACAAAATATCGACATGAGTGAAGTGAGGGACAGGAGTGAGCTAAAGTGGAACACGACCAAGGTGGAGCAGTACTTCCGGGAGGTGACTCTGTTCAAGGAGGAGCTGATAGTGTTGTGTCACATGGCAGGGGGAGCTCCAGCCAGAGGGACGGAAGTTGTCAGCATCAGGACCGAGAACGGAGAGAGTGCGCGAGCGCAGAGGGGTGTTTTTGTTGACAATGGCATGGTCGAGCTGGTGACGGGCTACCACAAAGGCTACAGCAAGAGCGGCGAAGCGAAGATAATCCACAGGTATCTGCCGCAAGAGGTGGGAAAGCTGTTGGTGTACCATTTGTGGCTAGTGGAACCGTTCGTGCACATGCTCAGGTGGGAAGTCAGGGGCGAGTTCGACTTCAGCAAATATCTGTGGGAGCCGGAGCCGGAAAAGAAATGGGAAGGCGAGGTCGACGGAGTCAGGGAGGAGGAGGAGAGTGGGAGCGAAGAAGGAGGAAGGGAAAGCGACGGGGAAGAGGGCAGTTCAGGAAGCGAGAGCGAATCGAGCACAAGCCCGAGCAGTGAAAGCGAGGCGGATGGAGGTGATGACGAAGGAACGGCAGGAGATCGGATGGTCAGTGGGAGGGAGGCGCGAAGCAGGCCGAGGAATGGAGGAAAAGCGAAAGAGGGCAAGCTGCAGGCACTCAGCATAGACGGCTTCTGGAACACAGAGAGGCTGAAGAGGGTGATGAAGAGGGAGCTATCAAAATGCCAGGCCGGATTCTTTGTAACGCCGTCGACATGGAGGCAGCTATACCCAGCCATCCAAAGGGTACACTGCCCAGAGGAAGAAGTGACAAAACAGCTCGATCGGTTGTACGAAGGAGTAACAACAGAAGATAGGCAGATGCAATCCGGACACAGTAAAAGGATGGAAGAGTTGATCTACGGGATCTTGACGACAGAGAACCCGTTCAGCACGCAGTCCGAGCAGGCATCGTTCAGAAAGGTGAGCGTGTCATGGCACCACTTCATCAGGTGGCCGTCCACTGCGACAGGTAATGGAAAGCCGACGATCGATCTGGAGAAATACAGGAAGATGGTAGAAGAAGAGAGGTGGGCGAAGTTGAGGAGGGCAGACTTGAACGTGAGTCTGAGGGAAATGCTGGGGCCGAACGCTTCATTTAGAGGCTCACAACTGGAAGGGCTAAAGGCAATCGTATCGGGCGAGCCGAAGGTAGTAATGGTCATGAGGACCGGAGGAGGCAAGAGTCTGATGTTCATGCTACCGGCATTCTGCTCAGTCGGAGGGGTGACGGTGGTAGTGGTGCCGTTGATATCGCTAAGGAGCGATCTAGAGAGGAGATGCAAGGAGATCGGACTCAACGCCGGGAGATGGCCCGACCAGAGCGCCAGGCACGCGAGGATCGTGCTAGTAACACCCGAGAGCGCAGTAACGAAGGCGTTCAACAGGTTCATCAACGACAAGCTAGCTACCGGAGAGCTAGACAGGATAGTAGTCGACGAGAGCCACATCGTTCTGGACTCGACAGAGACATGGAGGCCGAAAGTGCTCGAGCTAGCGGAGTTCGCCAGGAAGGGATGCCAGATGGTGTATCTCACGGCAACGTTGCCACCGAAGGAAGAGTCGAGCTGGCTCGAAGCGATGGGCTTGGAGAAGAGGACGGTACGGATGATAAGAGACTCGACGACGAGGAGGAACATCGCTTACCAGGTGGTCGAGTACGACCGGCGAGAAGAAGAGGAGAGGGTAGCGGAGTTGGTAAGAAAGAAACTGGAAGAACACGAGGAGGGACAGATCATAGTGTACTGCCGGAGGGTAGAGCAGTGCAAGAAGATTGGAGAAGTGCTGAGGTGTCCAGTGTACTACAGGAGGGTCGGAGACGAAGAAATGAAAAGGAAGATTCTGGAACAGCTGGTCAAGGGGACGCACAGAGTGTTCGCGGCGACGACAGCGATGGGAATGGGGGTGGATGCACCACACATCAGGGTGGTGGTACACGTGGGAGTGAAGGAATTGGTGAGGGATTACGCACAGGAAAGTGGAAGGGCAGGAAGAGATGGAGAGGCAAGCGAGGCGATCTTAATGAGAGGCTACAACACAGTAGGGGGTCGGAAAATCTTGGAGAAGGGATTCGTGATGGAAAGGGGGATGCACGAATATCTGGAAGGGGAGAAGTGTAGGAGGGTTGTGTTAGACAGGGAGATGGATGGGAGGGCGGACAGGATCGGATGCGAGAACGGAGAGAAAGTGTGTGATGTATGTAGAGGGTTAACAAGAACGGGAAGGAGGGCGAGGGTTGTAGTGAGGACAGGGGGGTTCGTTCCATCACAGCAGCATAGAAGGAGGGAGCAAGAGGAAGCAGACGGGTCAGGGTCAGAGCCGATGGAACAAGGTAGCGAGGATGGAACACCGAGAGGCTCAGAGTTAGGTACGGACAACGTTGACGACGAGGGAGAATCAGGGTCAGGGTTGGCCGAAGCTGGGGATGAGTGTGAAGAGGCAGCAAAGGAAGGAAGAGGGCTAAAGAGGGCAAGAAGTATAGGAGAGAGAGAGGAGAGGGAGCGAAGCATAAACGAGGCGAGGACAGGAATGAGTAGAGAGGGAGAAAGAGTGCAAGCGCAGAAGAGGTCGAGGTTAGCGGAGAGGGCTAGCAGAGAGATAGACAGAGACGAGATGGTGAAGAGGCTAGAGGATTGGACGAAGGTAGGGTGTTCGGTGTGCTGGGCGCAAGGGCAGATACAACGGGCGAAAAGGGCTCGAGGGTGGGAAGAGTGCAGAGGGCACGGGAAGGAGGCAGGGGAGAGGATGGCGGAAGTGAAGAAGAGGATGAAGCGGCTACAGATGGCTCGATTCAGCGGGTGCAATTTCTGCTGGGTGCCGCAGAGCATATGTCAAAGATGGGAAGAGAAGACGGCGGCGTGCGGGAGTAAAACGGCAGGATATCAGCGAAGCGGAGTTGCGGGGGCAGGATGCCAATACAAGGGAGTGATGGAGGACATAGGAGGGGCGGTAATCAGCCAAAGGATGTGGGGGAGGGAAGAGAGGGAGGGAAAGGAGTGGGAGTGGGGGTGGGTAGAGGGGGAGATGGAGAGGAGTTTGGGATTTTGGGAGGGGGGAGGGTTGGAAGAGGACGAATGGGGCCGACTATGGAGGTGGGTGATCCGGAAGCGGGCGACGAACATGATGGAAACGAACGAGTTGGTGAGAATGGTGTATCATATAAGCTGAGATAGAAGAGGGCAGGAGGGAGGAAGGAGGCTGAGGGTTAGGGTTAGCTAGTACAGGGCGAAATGTTAGTGAAATGTAAAAGAGAGAGCAAGCCGTTCAGGGCGCCGACGCCAGGGCCGCCGGAGGCAAGAGGGTTCCAATTGTCGGGAGGAAAAAGAGAGAGAAAAGGAAAGGGGAAGCCGTTCAGGGCGCCGACGCCAGGGCCGCCGGAGGCATAGGGTTAGGGTTAGGGTTAGGGTTAGGGTTAGGGTTAGGGTTAGGGTTAGGGTTAGGGTTAGGGTTAGGGTTAGGGTTAGGGTTAGGGTTAGGGTTAGGGTTAGGGTTAGGGTTAGGTGCTGTTCAGGGAACAAACCAAGTTACGTTTAACCTTAGCAAT